>CAVMJV010000017.1:1200000-2400000 GCA_963681835.1 Meloidogyne enterolobii | reverse complement strand
ACTAGGTGCCGTGTGATTTGGGCAGTGGTGAATTGGGCAGTGAGTGATATGGGCAGTGAGTGATTTGGGCAGTAAACGTTTTTAAAAAATAATTTTACACGTAAAAACAATTTGAGTAACGTTAGAAGAATAATTTTGAGTGATTTGGGCAGTAACTTATAATTTTTAAATTATTTAAAATTGATAAGAAAAATTCCGGAAATTTTTATTTAACTTAAGTAAATCCAAAATTTGAACATATTTTTCCAAAACTATTTTGACCTTTTTCAGATATTTTGGACCTATCTTGAGACCTAAAAACTTAAAATAGTAATTATTTCTCAATTTTTCATACCTTAAATCTACTTATCACCTAGGGAAACGTCAAAATTGGGACCAAGACGATTTCAACAAAGGGTAATGTTGTACCTACAACGTTATCAAAATGAAAAAGGGGTGCGGTTCTTTGAATTTTTGTGTAAATAATTTAAAAATTATAAGTTACTGCCCAAATCACTCAAACTTATTCTTCTAACGTTACTCAAATTGTTTTTGCGTGTAAAATTATTTTTTAAAAAACGTTTACTGCCCAAATCACTCACTGCCCAAATTACTCACTGCCCAATTCACCACTGCCGTTTTCACCAGACACGATTTACTATTGAGAGTTCATAAAATTTCCTTCGTGCCAATTCTCCCTCATATTTATTAAATTGAAAAAGTAAGAATTAGTTTGTTTAACAGAGATTAATTCGTTGAAATTAAGATATTTTAATATTCGAAGTTGAACTTCTAGTGGTAGAGAAAACATTTCGATTATCTAAGAAGATACGTACGTATTTAGAAAAATTCAAGTTGTACTTTCAAAATTTATTAAGAACCACAATATTTTTTAAACTTATTTATGCACTTCTTCCCTCCATTTTTCAACCACCGATATTACTCTATTAGGTCGAGATAAAATAAATTGAGGTAAAAATATGTACCTTTTGAGAATGTGGAGGGAACGAAATTCAAAATTACCAGATTACCTTTAATGTGTTTAAAGATAAATTGAAATTAACTCGCAAAAATTTATTATAAAATAAAAATAATTCAATCGAAAAAGTAAAAAAAATATTTCTAAAAATTGTAAATAAAAATATTTTTTGTAGTTTGAACAATAATTTTTTGATTAGAAAACTAATTTGAAGTAAAAATATTTAATTTTCGCGCTACTTTATTTACTAAATTGGCCATAAAGAGTTGGTGGAAACAATTTATTTCTTTTATTAATTTTATTCAGTTCTTGAAAATTTTTCGGTAATTTTTGATTTGAAATCTGTCATATAGAATTCGTCGAACAATATTGAAGAAATTAAAGTTTTATAAATAATTCTACAACAGAGATTATGTAACAAAATGTTTAGAAATTTCGGAGGAAGATGACTCATATACTGTTAAAAATTAAAATTAAAAAAAAATACTTTTCACTTATTACGACAAAAATATTGTAATGGTTACTAGAATTCGGACCCGGACAGAGTTTCCGAGTCCGGAAATTTTTATAAAATCCTTTTTTAGTGTTTATCCCCGAAAAATCCGACACGGAAAGATGTGTTTAAAATATAATTAAATTGACTTTCCTTAATCTACAAAAATGATGAAAATAAATTTAATAAAAAAAGTAAATGAAAAACAATTTTTTAAAACAGGTAATTTATTTGTCAGCTAAATCAAAAACTATTCTAGGTATCTTACATATATTCACCTTCAGCTTCTACTTTCTTTATGTTGATTATAGCATAAAAAAAGCCTCCATATTCCCTTTCTACGTGGAAAAATGAATATCTGTCGCTTGGATTGTAAATATTGGAAATTTCATGATAGGCATATTTCATATCATTTATTTGTTCAATTTCAACTTTTTCTGCTCTCTCACTTAATTCAAAACTTGTGTGATTTGAATATTCAATCAAAATATAAGACACCATTTTTGAACAGTCTTTAGATGTTGCTATATACTAAAAATTTAAATTTTTATTTTTATGTATCTTTTATGAAATACCATATTTTCTCTAAAATAGCACACGGGGTTATTTTTTTCGATCGACCTCTAGAGGGGGGCTATTTTAAAGAGAGGGGGGGGGTTATTTTAAAGGGAGATTATTTTAGAGGAAATTGTAGTCACCAATTTGAATCAAAATATGACCTTATTTGAGGCCTAGCATAACAAGTTCAAACAATTTACCGAGTAGAATTCGTCGAACAATATTGAAGAAATTAAAGTTTTATAAATAATTCTACAATTTATAAATAATTCTAAATAATTCAAAGTTTTATAAATAATTCTAATCGAATAATATCCTTCTAAAAAATATTTAAAAACTTAAAATTAAATAAAAATTGTTACAATAGAAATTTTATAAATTTTCTCCCGAGCAAGTTCACTTTCAAAATTATTAATAAAATCGCGAAAATACAAATTTGTTTGTTTAATTGAACATAATTCTTCATAACAGAAGAATTTAAAAATATCAAGTTGACTTTCAGTTGGTAGAGAAAACATTTTTTGAATTTATTTATGCAATAAGAATAGATCGTATATAAAATGCTTAAAAGACCTTTTATTAAAAGGTGATTAGAAATATTTTGTAGATTTATTTAAAAACTAAAAATTAAAAAATTATAAAAAGTAAAATGTGTTTAATTTAGAAATATTTAAAAATAAATTGGAAGGCTTTAACGTGTTAAAACTAAATTTTATAAAACAAAAATAATTAAATTAAAAAAGATTAATGAAAAAAAGCGTATTTAAAAATAACATGTTATCAAATAAGTTAAATAAAATTTTCGTTTGCATTCTTATATTTCACGTTACATTTTTTTGATATAAATAGAAGAAATTCTTCCACCAATCCATGCTTCAATACAAAGTGCAAATTTCACTTTTGGATTGAAAATATTGGAAATTTGGAAATTTGTATGTTTTCTATTATCTAACTGTATAATTTCAATTTTTTCTGCTCTTTCACTGAATTCAAAGCGCGAAAAAGCAGAAGAAGAAAAGTAAAACATAATATAAGGTATCATTCTTGAACAATCTTTCGACGTTGTTATATACTAAAATTTAAATTTATTTTTTAAACTTATTTATAAGTAGATACTTCCATGATTCGATCATAAAGCCCTGTTAATCTATAACTATATAAATGAATGCTTGGTATTTTATTGCCTTCATTTGTTAAAATATTAAATAAAACATTTTTATTTTGCTGAGTAAAGTCAAAAGTATAAAAACGGATGGAAAAGTGTTTAGAAATTGTTGAATGATTTAAAACGAATTTCAAAATATTTTCAAATATTTTATTGTTAGCAAACATAAATAGGGTTTGACAGTGAACCCGAAAAGTAATTGTCCTGTCATTATCGAATAAAATATTGATCATCTCTGGATTAAACACAATTGTAGTTAAAATTAATTCTCCATAAACACAATTAAATAGTCGTTCCAACCAGCAACGAACAATAATCATTTCTTCAAAATTCTTTGGATAATTTGGCAATTTTAATGAAAAAAATTTTCTTTTTTTGTCAACTAAAAAATGGGATTTAAAAACTATTTTGAAAAATATTTGTAAACATTTAGATATACAAACAAAGGTTCTGTCAGGTTCAACTTTATGTAAAAACAACGGAATTGATCTGTCTATCGCTGCTTGCCACTAAAAAAAGTGGAATTAAATTATATAATATAAAGTTAATTTAACCTTATTCTTAAGTTGATCATTTAAAGTGAATTCAAAAACTTCAGATTTAAGTTCAATAGCGGTATAATACGGATTTTTTATATTTGGTTTTGTATCAGACTAAAAAATTGAGAGAAAATTAATTAATAAAGATTTACAAAGAAAAAGTTATCGAATTTCATTCGTGCCAATTCTCCCTCATATTTTTTAATTAAATTGTAAAAGTAATAATTTGTTAATTTAAAAGAGAATAATTGGTTGAAATTAAAACATTTTAATACATCAAGTTGAACTTCAGTTGGCAGAATAAACATTTTAATTATCTAAATAAAGCTAAAGATATACTTTAGCCGGTGGCTAAAGTATCAGTAAATTTAACTACATAATTCTGTCTGATCAGAATACTCTATGCGATCTTTCTCCAACGTTTATACTTAACTATTACCTCACCACAAAATTAAAAAAATACTTATTTGAATTAAATTGTGAATAAAAATTAAAAATTCTAATTAATGTATTTTTGTTTTTTCTCCATCTAATTTTCCAATCCTACTATCTACATTGGATTGACATAGTTTTTTTAAAATATTGTAGAGAAATGACGCCTATTTCCCAGTAAAAATGTCTGGGTCACATTGAGGTGAATTCTTCTATATTAAGCTTAAAAACAGGGAACTTTCCCAAATAAACTTGATTTATTACACTTTACGGTAATAGTGTCGTTTCCCAGCCCCATTTTTTCCTCCCAATTTTCTACCCTATGTTTGTACGGAATGGTCAAATTTTCCCCTTTCTTTCATCAAATTTGCCTTTCCATATTTTGCCTAAAAACAATCAAGATTAATTTGTGATATTTAAAAAAGTATTAGAGTAATGAAAAGAATCATTTTCCCAATTAATAAAAATGGAAGAACTAAAGAATTTCAAACCTATTGATTTATATGAAAAATTACGTTTGAGTGATAATGATTTCGATGCATGGCTTGAGAAACTTGGACTTCTTCATGGAAAGAGAACTTGCTACAAATGTGGGGGTCGAACAACAATAAGTGTTAAGAAAGACGAAAGATATGGATGATTGTACAACCAGAAATTGTAGAGCAAGACAAGGTTCTTTTTTGATGAAAGAAAGGGGCAAATTTGATGAAAGAAAGGGGAAAATTTGACCATTCCGTACAAACATAGGGTAGAAAATTGGGAGGAAAAAATGGGGCTGGGAAACGACACTATTACCCAAAAATAATTAAATCAAAAAAGGTTACTTAAAAAATAATAAATTAAAATAAATCATTGTTTTCATTCTTATATCCCACATTACATTTTTTTGATATAAATACAAGAATTTATTCCCCAATTCCATTCTTCATTACAAAGTGCAAATTTCACTTTTGGATTGTAAATATTGGAAATTTGGTAATTTGTATGTGTTTTATTATCTAATTGCACAATTTCAATTTTTTCCGCACTTTCACTGAATTTAAAACGGGAAGAATCAGATGAAGAAAAATAAAAACTAATAACAGGCACCATTTTTGAACAATCTTTTGATGTTGTAATATACTAAAAATTTAAATTTATTTTTTTTATCAAAATTTACTTCTATAATAGAATCATAAAGCCGTGATAAATTAGAACTTTGTAAACGAATTTGTGGTAGGTTATTGCCTTCGTTTATTAAAAAATTGAATAAAATATTTCTGTGTTGCTCTGTATTGAAAACGTCACAAAAACTGATGTTAAATAATTTAGAAATTGTTAAATGATTTGAAACAAAGTTCAAAACATTTTCGAATGTTTTATTGTGAGCAATCATAAGTAGGCTTTGACAGTTAAACCGAATAGGAATTGTTTTGTCGTTATCAAATAATATATTGATCATTTCTGGATTAAATATCGTTGTATCAATATAAGCTCCTACAATAGCACACTTAAATAGGTGTTCTAACCAGCAACGAACAATAATCATTTCTTCAATATTTTTTGGACAATTTGGCAGTTTTAATAAGAGACTTTTTGTCTTTATGTCCACTAAATAGAAAAAAATAGGATTTTCATATCCAACCCCTTCCCCATGACAAAATTTAATAAAATAAAAATATATTATTTGAAAAATATTTGTAAACCTTTAGAAATACAAACAAAGGTTCTATCAGGTTTAAATTGATTTAAAAACAAAGGAATTGATCTGTCTATCGCTGCTTGCCACTAGAAAGACAATGAAATTAATTTACTAAAATTAATTTAACTTTATTTTTAGTTTGATCATTTAAAGTTAATTCAAAAACTCCAACTGAAATTGACTAAAATTAATTATTACATTATAATTTAATATATTTTTTATAACCTGTCTTACTCATACAAATAAATATTTTTTTGCTTGAATGTACAAACAATTCAGTTGATTTAGCTATCGCTGATTGCCACTGAAAAATATATGGGTAATTTATCTAAAAATTAATTTAACCTTATCCTCAAGTTGATCATCTAAGGTAAATTCAAAAACTCCAGATTGAGGTTCAACGCATTTATACTCAAAATCTATTTTTTTATTTCCATCAATCTAAAAAATTGGAAAAAAGTTCTTTAACAAATATTTACTAGGTGCCGTGTGATTTGGGCAGTGGTGAATTGGGCAGTGAGTGATATGGGCAGTGAGTGATTTGGGCAGTAAACGTTTTTAAAAAATAATTTTACACGTAAAAACAATTTGAGTAACGTTAGAAGAATAATTTTGAGTGATTTGGGCAGTAACTTATAATTTTTAAATTATTTAAAATTGATAAGAAAAATTCCGGAAATTTTTATTTAACTTAAGTAAATCCAAAATTTGAACATATTTTTCCAAAACTATTTTGACCTTTTTCAGATATTTTGGACCTATCTTGAGACCTAAAAACTTAAAATAGTAATTATTTCTCAATTTTTCATACCTTAAATCTATTTATCACCTAGGGAAACGTCAAAATTGGGACCAAGACGATTTCAACAAAGGGTAATGTTGTACCTACAACGTTATCAAAATGAAAAAGGGGTGCGGTTCTTTGAATTTTTGTGTAAATAATTTAAAAATTATAAGTTACTGCCCAAATCACTCAAACTTATTCTTCTAACGTTACTCAAATTGTTTTTGCGTGTAAAATTATTTTTTAAAAAACGTTTACTGCCCAAATCACTCACTGCCCAAATTACTCACTGCCCAATTCACCACTGCCGTTTTCACCAGACACGATTTACTATTGAGAGTTCATAAAATTTCCTTCGTGCCAATTCTCCCTCATATTTATTAAATTGAAAAAGTAAGAATTAGTTTGTTTAACAGAGATTAATTCGTTGAAATTAAGATATTTTAATATTCGAAGTTGAACTTCTAGTGGTAGAGAAAACATTTCGATTATCTAAGAAGATACGTACGTATTTAGAAAAATTCAAGTTGTACTTTCAAAATTTATTAAGAACCACAATATTTTTTAAACTTATTTATGCACTTCTTCCCTCCATTTTTCAACCACCGATATTACTCTATTAGGTCGAGATAAAATAAATTGAGGTAAAAATATGTACCTTTTGAGAATGTGGAGGGAACGAAATTCAAAATTACCAGATTACCTTTAATGTGTTTAAAGATAAATTGAAATTAACTCGCAAAAATTTATTATAAAATAAAAATAATTCAATCGAAAAAGTAAAAAAAATATTTCTAAAAATTGTAAATAAAAATATTTTTTGTAGTTTGAACAATAATTTTTTGATTAGAAAACTAATTTGAAGTAAAAATATTTAATTTTCGCGCTACTTTATTTACTAAATTGGCCATAAAGAGTTGGTGGAAACAATTTATTTCTTTTATTAATTTTATTCAGTTCTTGAAAATTTTTCGGTAATTTTTGATTTGAAATCTGTCATATAGAATTCGTCGAACAATATTGAAGAAATTAAAGTTTTATAAATAATTCTACAACAGAGATTATGTAACAAAATGTTTAGAAATTTCGGAGGAAGATGACTCATATACTGTTAAAAATTAAAATTAAAAAAAAATACTTTTCACTTATTACGACAAAAATATTGTAATGGTTACTAGAATTCGGACCCGGACAGAGTTTCCGAGTCCGGAAATTTTTATAAAATCCTTTTTTAGTGTTTATCCCCGAAAAATCCGACACGGAAAGATGTGTTTAAAATATAATTAAATTGACTTTCCTTAATCTACAAAAATGATGAAAATAAATTTAATAAAAAAAGTAAATGAAAAACAATTTTTTAAAACAGGTAATTTATTTGTCAGCTAAATCAAAAACTATTCTAGGTATCTTACATATATTCACCTTCAGCTTCTACTTTCTTTATGTTGATTATAGCATAAAAAAAGCCTCCATATTCCCTTTCTACGTGGAAAAATGAATATCTGTCGCTTGGATTGTAAATATTGGAAATTTCATGATAGGCATATTTCATATCATTTATTTGTTCAATTTCAACTTTTTCTGCTCTCTCACTTAATTCAAAACTTGTGTGATTTGAATATTCAATCAAAATATAAGACACCATTTTTGAACAGTCTTTAGATGTTGCTATATACTAAAAATTTAAATTTTTATTTTTATGTATCTTTTATGAAATACCATATTTTCTCTAAAATAGCACACGGGGTTATTTTTTTCGATCGACCTCTAGAGGGGGGCTATTTTAAAGAGAGGGGGGGGGGTTATTTTAAAGGGAGATTATTTTAGAGGAAATTGTAGTCACCAATTTGAATCAAAATATGACCTTATTTGAGGCCTAGCATAACAAGTTCAAACAATTTACCGAGTTGCCCTCCATCCTTGATATTTCTTTTAATCAACACAGATCCACAAATATCTCTCCTAATCCACCACTTAGAGAAAAACGGTATCTTTCCAAATTCAATGATATCCCTATTACTACTTCGTAATCCCTCGATATCACATCCACACCCATCTATATTCACTTTAATACCTTCACATACACTGATATTATTCTTAATCCACCCAAATCACTCGATATATCTTTCGAGGATAGAAAAACACAATGCAAAAAACAATTTTATGGGTGGGGGCTGCAATTTTAGAGGGGGTTAAGGGTATTTTAGAGCCAATGCGGTAACTTACTTCAACAATTTGATCATAAAACATTGGCACATTTATAGCACAATCTAAATTTTCTGTGAATTTAGCAAACCTCAAATAAACATCTTTAAATTTGTCTCCATTTATTAAAATTTTAAATAAAAGATCTTTATAAATTTTAATATCCGCTCTATCTCTAAGAAAATTAATTATAAGAGTTTCACTAATTAAATGATTCAAAGCAAAGCTGATTAAATTTTGAATATTGTTTTCCACAATAGCCATATAGCACGTTCGAATATATAACTGTTTGGAAATTACATTATCTCCAAATAATAATTCGATCAATTCTGGATTAAACACAAATTCATCAATATAGCCATATTCATAACAACAATTGAATACTTTATTTAAATAATAATAAACAATTTTTAAGTCCTCTTTGCTTTTAATTATTGTTTCTAATTGTAGTTGCCGGTGATTTGTAATGTCGCTAACTGAAAAGTTAATTTAAAGTAAATCTAGAAACTTTTTGAATGTCCATACAGAAATTCCCCTATCCAAAAAAGTTTAAGGGTTTTCTATAAAAAAAGTTTAGGGGTTTCTAACTAGAAAAAGTTTTAGGTGCATAATAAAATCACAACCCACATTAAGTAGGCCTATGTTACTGCTTAGTTCCGAAAATTTATTTAGGCTAATTTCGGAGTTCTGACTTTTGAGCCATTTCCGAAAGTTTCAATTTCTGGCACCTTCGTAATTTCCGATTCACCTCTGCTGCTTACTAAACCAGACATTCGTTCTTCAATAATTAGTTTGCAAATATTTGGGTTAAGTTCCAAAATTTTTCTTGTTGCAGACTGAGATGCACTTGAAAATTTATTAAATAAAATTTCACCTCTTTTAGATAAACGACTAACAATATTCCTCGAATTCTGATAAGGTAAATACATTGGAATCGGGTTTTCTAGTCCATTTTTCTTCAAAAAAGGAAAGAAACCCTTTGCATATTTTAATTTATTTACATTCTCTTCAAGTTGTTCACTCAATGGAAATCCATAATTTTTGGATTTTGGTTTATATGATCTATGAAGATCTTTTTTGAATTGATTGATAGTGTGATCCTTTTAAAAATATTTAAAAAATTAATTAAGTAAGAATTATTACAAAATGAATTGTGTAAACTTTCTCTCGAGCAAGTTCTCCTTCATATTTGTCAATAAAATCACGAAAATATAAATTTGTTTGTTTGATTGAAAATAATTCTTTATAGCTGAGAAATTTGAAAATATCAAGTTTTGTCTCTGTTGGTAAATAATTAAACATTTTTTCAGAGAAAATTTAAAATGTATCTTTACGTGATCTTTGACAAAGCCCAGTTAGATATTTATTGATGGAAGGAAAGGAAATTGAAGGAAAAAAATATATAAAAAACATTTCGCAGTTAACCATAATTTTTGTCAAGTTTAAAGTAAAAATATTTAATTTTTGCGCTACTTTTTACTAAATTAACTTTCATAGAGTATTTATCAAATGTGTAGTATTGAACAAATAAAAATTCTAAGGTGTATAAATAATTTCTATAGAAGTTAATATTAAGATGAAACAAAAATGATTAGAGAGAGGAAGTTTGGTGTGTTAAGAAATTATAACATTTCACAACTTCTTTGAATTTTTTGATTTCTCAACAACAATAGTTTTAATTTTTTGTAAGACTATAAAAGATTATTCATGTCAAAAATAATGTTTGATATTAGTAGATTACCTAATTCTATCGATTTAGGTAAATATCAAAGGCAAAAATGAAATAAATTATTTTTTAAATTAAATATTACTTTCCATCAAATATTAACAAAAGATTAAATTTTTATTTTATTTAATGAATTTGTGGAGGAAAAAATTAAGTATACATATTTTGTGGTTCTTCATAAATTTTGGAAAGTTCTTCATAAATTTCTTCATAATTTTTGGAAAATTTTTTATATTTTTGGAAAAAAATTTATTCGGAAAAATTTTTGTTCTAAATTTTTAAAATATTTTTAATTTTTCTGAAAATTTTTTTATATTTTTGGAAAAAAATTTTTTCGAATAAATATTAAAATTAGAAAATGGAAATAATTATTACTAGCGATAAATACAGTGGTGTGCATATGTTTAGAACCACTGGTTAAATTATTTTTATATTTCCAATAACTTTCTAAAACAATTCAAACGAGGCAAATTGCTAATACAATTTTTGAGCATTTTTAATGAGCTATTCATATATTGCTATCCCTTTTTCATAATATAACTTATTCCCAAAAGATTTTCGTTTAGGCGAACACAATCGTATTTTTATATGTGCAAATGTTTAGAACCACTTCGGTTTTTCCTACAAAAATTCTAAAAAAATTTCTGTAAACATTTCCACCGATACTGAGTGGAAAAGTAAAAAGAATAAAGTCTCTACCTTATTTCTTCATTGAGATCTCGAACCTAAAAAATCAACGGGAAATGGGGGTACAGTACTTTAAAAAATATTTTAACCCCCTAGGGCTTAGACTAAAAATTTTCTTTTAGGCCCATTAAAAAGCCCATAAAATTTACTACAAAATAGTTAAGGTATCAGTTATTCCAAAAAATAATTGTTCGACTTACATCCGCTTTCACATAAAAATTGTCAAAAATCGCCTAAAATACCCCAAAAATGATAACTTAAATAATTGCCTTAACTCCATCTCCATGTGTTTTTATTGGAGAAATAAAAACTTGGACTATTTTTGTAGTAAATTTTATGGGCTTTTTAATGGGCCTAAAAGAAAATTTTTAGTTTAAGCCCTAGGTGGTTAAAATATTTTTTAAAGTACTGTACCCCCATTTCCCGTTGATTTTTTAGGTTCGAGATCTCAATGAAGAAATAAGGTAGAGACTTCATTCTTTTTACTTTTCCACTCAGTATCGGTGGAAATGTTTACAGAAATTTTTTTTAGAATTTTTGTCCTAATTAAAGTAGGAAAAACCTAAGTGGTTCTAAACATTTGCACATATAAAAATACGATTGTGTTCGCCTAAACGAAAATCTTTTGGGAATAAGTTATATTATGAAAAAGGGATAGCAATATATGAATAGCTCATTAAAAATGCTACAAAAATTGTATTAGCAATTTGCCTCGTTTGAATTGTTTTAGAAAGTTATTGGAAATATAAAAATAATTTAACCAGTGGTTCTAAACACTGTAATTATTTTTCGTTTTTTAATTTTAAAATTTATTCGGAAAAATTTTTTTTCAAAATTTTTAAAAATATTTTTATTTTTTTCTGAATTTTTTTTGTAGTAAAATTTTTTCGAAGAAATTCTAAAATTTAAAGACGGAAATTAACATTATTAGTCATAAACTATTATTTTTCGTTTTTTAATTTTAAAATTTATTCGGAAAAATTTTTTTTCAAAATTTTTAAAAATATTTTTATTTTTTTCTGAATTTTTTAGTAGTAAAATTTTTTCGAAGAAATTCTAAAATTTAAAGACGGAAATTAACATTATTAGTCATAAACTATTATTTTTCGTTTTTTAATTTTAAAATTTATTCGGAAAAATTTTTTTTCAAAATTTTTAAAAATATTTTTATTTTTTTCTGAATTTTTTTTGTAGTAAAATTTTTTCGAAGAAATTCTAAAATTTAAAGACGGAAATTAACATTATTAGTCATAAACTATTATTTTTCGTTTTTTAATTTTAAAATTTATTCGGAAAAATTTTTTTTCAAAATTTTTAAAAATATTTTTATTTTTTTCTGAATTTTTTTTGTAGTAAAATTTTTTCGAAGAAATTCTAAAATTTAAAGACGGAAATTAACATTATTAGTCATAAACTATTATTTTTCGTTTTTTAATTTTAAAATTTATTCGGAAAAATTTTTTTTCAAAATTTTTAAAAATATTTTTATTTTTTTCTGAATTTTTTTTGTAGTATAATTTTTTCGAAGAAATTCTAAAATTTAAAGACGGAAATTAACATTATTAGTCATAAACTATTATTTTTCGTTTTTTAATTTTAAAATTTATTCGGAAAAATTTTTTTTCAAAATTTTTAAAAATATTTTTATTTTTTTCTGAATTTTTTTTGTAGTAAAATTTTTTCGAAGAAATTCTAAAATTTAAAGACGGAAATTAACATTATTAGTCATAAACTATTATTTTTCGTTTTTTAATTTTAAAATTTATTCGGAAAAATTTTTTTTCAAAATTTTTAAAAATATTTTTATTTTTTTCTGAATTTTTTAGTAGTAAAATTTTTTCGAAGAAATTCTAAAATTTAAAGACGGAAATTAACATTATTAGTCATAAACTATTATTTTTCGTTTTTTAATTTTAAAATTTATTCGGAAAAATTTTTTTTCAAAATTTTTAAAAATATTTTTATTTTTTTCTGAATTTTTTAGTAGTAAAATTTTTTCGAAGAAATTCTAAAATTTAAAGACGGAAATTAACATTATTAGTCATAAACTATTATTTTTCGTTTTTTAATTTTAAAATTTATTCGGAAAAATTTTTTTTCAAAATTTTTAAAAATATTTTTATTTTTTTCTGAATTTTTTAGTAGTAAAATTTTTTCGAAGAAATTCTAAAATTTAAAGACGGAAATTAACATTATTAGTCATAAACTATTATTTTTCGTTTTTTAATTTTAAAATTTATTCGGAAAAATTTTTTTTCAAAATTTTTAAAAATATTTTTATTTTTTTCTGAATTTTTTAGTAGTAAAATTTTTTCGAAGAAATTCTAAAATTTAAAGACGGAAATTAACATAAAAATATTTTAAGAATAAAGTAGAATAAACTATAAAATAACATAAGAATAAACTATTATTTTTCGTTTTTTAATTTTAAAATTTATTCGGAAAAATTTTTTTTCAAAATTTTTAAAAATATTTTTATTTTTTTCTGAATTTTTTAGTAGTAAAATTTTTTCGAAGAAATTCTAAAATTTAAAGACGGAAATTAACATTATTAGTCATAAACTATTATTTTTCGTTTTTTAATTTTAAAATTTATTCGGAAAAATTTTTTTTCAAAATTTTTAAAAATATTTTTATTTTTTTCTGAATTTTTTTTGTAGTAAAATTTTTTCGAATAAATTCTAAAATTTAAAGACGGAAATTAACATTATTAGTCATAAACTATTATTTTTCGTTTTTTAATTTTAAAATTTATTCGGAAAAATTTTTTTTCAAAATTTTTAAAAATATTTTTATTTTTTTCTGAATTTTTTAGTAGTAAAATTTTTTCGAAGAAATTCTAAAATTTAAAGACGGAAATTAACATTATTAGTCATAAACTATTATTTTTCGTTTTTTAATTTTAAAATTTATTCGGAAAAATTTTTTTTCAAAATTTTTAAAAATATTTTTATTTTTTTCTGAATTTTTTAGTAGTAAAATTTTTTCGAAGAAATTCTAAAATTTAAAGACGGAAATTAACATTATTAGTCATAAACTATTATTTTTCGTTTTTTAATTTTAAAATTTATTCGGAAAAATTTTTTTTCAAAATTTTTAAAAATATTTTTATTTTTTTCTGAATTTTTTAGTAGTAAAATTTTTTCGAAGAAATTCTAAAATTTAAAGACGGAAATTAACATTATTAGTCATAAACTATTATTTTTCGTTTTTTAATTTTAAAATTTATTCGGAAAAATTTTTTTTCAAAATTTTTAAAAATATTTTTATTTTTTTCTGAATTTTTTTTGTAGTAAAATTTTTTCGAAGAAATTCTAAAATTTAAAGACGGAAATTAACATTATTAGTCATAAACTATTATTTTTCGTTTTTTAATTTTAAAATTTATTCGGAAAAATTTTTTTTCAAAATTTTTAAAAATATTTTTATTTTTTTCTGAATTTTTTTTGTAGTAAAATTTTTTCGAAGAAATTCTAAAATTTAAAGACGGAAATTAACATTATTAGTCATAAACTATTATTTTTCGTTTTTTAATTTTAAAATTTATTCGGAAAAATTTTTTTTCAAAATTTTTAAAAATATTTTTATTTTTTTCTGAATTTTTTTTGTAGTAAAATTTTTTCGAAGAAATTCTAAAATTTAAAGACGGAAATTAACATTATTAGTCATAAACTATTATTTTTCGTTTTTTAATTTTAAAATTTATTCGGAAAAATTTTTTTTCAAAATTTTTAAAAATATTTTTATTTTTTTCTGAATTTTTTAGTAGTAAAATTTTTTCGAAGAAATTCTAAAATTTAAAGACGGAAATTAACATAAAAATATTTTAAGAATAAAGTAGAATAAACTATAAAATAACATAAGAATAAACTATTATTTTTCGTTTTTTAATTTTAAAATTTATTCGGAAAAATTTTTTTTCAAAATTTTTAAAAATATTTTTATTTTTTTCTGAATTTTTTAGTAGTAAAATTTTTTCGAAGAAATTCTAAAATTTAAAGACGGAAATTAACATTATTAGTCATAAACTATTATTTTTCGTTTTTTAATTTTAAAATTTATTCGGAAAAATTTTTTTTCAAAATTTTTAAAAATATTTTTATTTTTTTCTGAATTTTTTTTGTAGTAAAATTTTTTCGAAGAAATTCTAAAATTTAAAGACGGAAATTAACATTATTAGTCATAAACTATTATTTTTCGTTTTTTAATTTTAAAATTTATTCGGAAAAATTTTTTTTCAAAATTTTTAAAAATATTTTTATTTTTTTCTGAATTTTTTTTGTAGTAAAATTTTTTCGAAGAAATTCTAAAATTTAAAGACGGAAATTAACATTATTAGTCATAAACTATTATTTTTCGTTTTTTAATTTTAAAATTTATTCGGAAAAATTTTTTTTCAAAATTTTTAAAAATATTTTTATTTTTTTCTGAATTTTTTTTGTAGTAAAATTTTTTCGAAGAAATTCTAAAATTTAAAGACGGAAATTAACATTATTAGTCATAAACTATTATTTTTCGTTTTTTAATTTTAAAATTTATTCGGAAAAATTTTTTTTCAAAATTTTTAAAAATATTTTTATTTTTTTCTGAATTTTTTAGTAGTAAAATTTTTTCGAAGAAATTCTAAAATTTAAAGACGGAAATTAACATTATTAGTCATAAACTATTATTTTTCGTTTTTTAATTTTAAAATTTATTCGGAAAAATTTTTTTTCAAAATTTTTAAAAATATTTTTATTTTTTTCTGAATTTTTTAGTAGTAAAATTTTTTCGAAGAAATTCTAAAATTTAAAGACGGAAATTAACATTATTAGTCATAAACTATTATTTTTCGTTTTTTAATTTTAAAATTTATTCGGAAAAATTTTTTTTCAAAATTTTTAAAAATATTTTTATTTTTTTCTGAATTTTTTAGTAGTAAAATTTTTTCGAAGAAATTCTAAAATTTAAAGACGGAAATTAACATTATTAGTCATAAACTATTATTTTTCGTTTTTTAATTTTAAAATTTATTCGGAAAAATTTTTTTTCAAAATTTTTAAAAATATTTTTATTTTTTTCTGAATTTTTTTTGTAGTAAAATTTTTTCGAAGAAATTCTAAAATTTAAAGACGGAAATTAACATTATTAGTCATAAACTATTATTTTTCGTTTTTTAATTTTAAAATTTATTCGGAAAAATTTTTTTTCAAAATTTTTAAAAATATTTTTATTTTTTTCTGAATTTTTTTTGTAGTAAAATTTTTTCGAAGAAATTCTAAAATTTAAAGACGGAAATTAACATTATTAGTCATAAACTATTATTTTTCGTTTTTTAATTTTAAAATTTATTCGGAAAAATTTTTTTTCAAAATTTTTAAAAATATTTTTATTTTTTTCTGAATTTTTTTTGTAGTAAAATTTTTTCGAAGAAATTCTAAAATTTAAAGACGGAAATTAACATTATTAGTCATAAACTATTATTTTTCGTTTTTTAATTTTAAAATTTATTCGGAAAAATTTTTTTTCAAAATTTTTAAAAATATTTTTATTTTTTTCTGAATTTTTTTTGTAGTAAAATTTTTTCGAAGAAATTCTAAAATTTAAAGACGGAAATTAACATTATTAGTCATAAACTATTATTTTTCGTTTTTTAATTTTAAAATTTATTCGGAAAAATTTTTTTTCAAAATTTTTAAAAATATTTTTATTTTTTTCTGAATTTTTTTTGTAGTAAAATTTTTTCGAAGAAATTCTAAAATTTAAAGACGGAAATTAACATTATTAGTCATAAACTATTATTTTTCGTTTTTTAATTTTAAAATTTATTCGGAAAAATTTTTTTTCAAAATTTTTAAAAATATTTTTATTTTTTTCTGAATTTTTTTTGTAGTAAAATTTTTTCGAAGAAATTCTAAAATTTAAAGACGGAAATTAACATTATTAGTCATAAACTATTATTTTTCGTTTTTTAATTTTAAAATCTATTCGGAAAAATTTTTTTTCAAAATTTTTAAAAATATTTTTATTTTTTTCTGAATTTTTTAGTAGTAAAATTTTTTCGAAGAAATTCTAAAATTTAAAGACGGAAATTAACATTATTAGTCATAAACTATTATTTTTCGTTTTTTAATTTTAAAATTTATTCGGAAAAATTTTTTTTCAAAATTTTTAAAAATATTTTTATTTTTTTCTGAATTTTTTAGTAGTAAAATTTTTTCGAAGAAATTCTAAAATTTAAAGACGGAAATTAACATTATTAGTCATAAACTATTATTTTTCGTTTTTTAATTTTAAAATTTATTCGGAAAAATTTTTTTTCAAAATTTTTAAAAATATTTTTATTTTTTTCTGAATTTTTTAGTAGTAAAATTTTTTCGAAGAAATTCTAAAATTTAAAGACGGAAATTAACATTATTAGTCATAAACTATTATTTTTCGTTTTTTAATTTTAAAATTTATTCGGAAAAATTTTTTTTCAAAATTTTTAAAAATATTTTTATTTTTTTCTGAATTTTTTTTGTAGTAAAATTTTTTCGAAGAAATTCTAAAATTTAAAGACGGAAATTAACATTATTAGTCATAAACTATTATTTTTCGTTTTTTAATTTTAAAATTTATTCGGAAAAATTTTTTTTCAAAATTTTTAAAAATATTTTTATTTTTTTCTGAATTTTTTTTGTAGTAAAATTTTTTCGAAGAAATTCTAAAATTTAAAGACGGAAATTAACATTATTAGTCATAAACTATTATTTTTCGTTTTTTAATTTTAAAATTTATTCGGAAAAATTTTTTTTCAAAATTTTTAAAAATATTTTTATTTTTTTCTGAATTTTTTTTGTAGTAAAATTTTTTCGAAGAAATTCTAAAATTTAAAGACGGAAATTAACATTATTAGTCATAAACTATTATTTTTCGTTTTTTAATTTTAAAATTTATTCGGAAAAATTTTTTTTCAAAATTTTTAAAAATATTTTTATTTTTTTCTGAATTTTTTTTGTAGTAAAATTTTTTCGAAGAAATTCTAAAATTTAAAGACGGAAATTAACATTATTAGTCATAAACTATTATTTTTCGTTTTTTAATTTTAAAATTTATTCGGAAAAATTTTTTTTCAAAATTTTTAAAAATATTTTTATTTTTTTCTGAATTTTTTTTGTAGTAAAATTTTTTCGAAGAAATTCTAAAATTTAAAGACGGAAATTAACATTATTAGTCATAAACTATTATTTTTCGTTTTTTAATTTTAAAATCTATTCGGAAAAATTTTTTTTCAAAATTTTTAAAAATATTTTTATTTTTTTCTGAATTTTTTAGTAGTAAAATTTTTTCGAAGAAATTCTAAAATTTAAAGACGGAAATTAACATTATTAGTCATAAACTATTATTTTTCGTTTTTTAATTTTAAAATTTATTCGGAAAAATTTTTTTTCAAAATTTTTAAAAATATTTTTATTTTTTTCTGAATTTTTTAGTAGTAAAATTTTTTCGAAGAAATTCTAAAATTTAAAGACGGAAATTAACATTATTAGTCATAAACTATTATTTTTCGTTTTTTAATTTTAAAATTTATTCGGAAAAATTTTTTTTCAAAATTTTTAAAAATATTTTTATTTTTTTCTGAATTTTTTAGTAGTAAAATTTTTTCGAAGAAATTCTAAAATTTAAAGACGGAAATTAACATTATTAGTCATAAACTATTATTTTTCGTTTTTTAATTTTAAAATTTATTCGGAAAAATTTTTTTTCAAAATTTTTAAAAATATTTTTATTTTTTTCTGAATTTTTTAGTAGTAAAATTTTTTCGAAGAAATTCTAAAATTTAAAGACGGAAATTAACATTATTAGTCATAAACTATTATTTTTCGTTTTTTAATTTTAAAATTTATTCGGAAAAATTTTTTTTCAAAATTTTTAAAAATATTTTTATTTTTTTCTGAATTTTTTAGTAGTAAAATTTTTTCGAAGAAATTCTAAAATTTAAAGACGGAAATTAACATTATTAGTCATAAACTATTATTTTTCGTTTTTTAATTTTAAAATTTATTCGGAAAAATTTTTTTTCAAAATTTTTAAAAATATTTTTATTTTTTTCTGAATTTTTTTTGTAGTAAAATTTTTTCGAAGAAATTCTAAAATTTAAAGACGGAAATTAACATTATTAGTCATAAACTATTATTTTTCGTTTTTTAATTTTAAAATTTATTCGGAAAAATTTTTTTTCAAAATTTTTAAAAATATTTTTATTTTTTTCTGAATTTTTTTTGTAGTAAAATTTTTTCGAAGAAATTCTAAAATTTAAAGACGGAAATTAACATTATTAGTCATAAACTATTATTTTTCGTTTTTTAATTTTAAAATTTATTCGGAAAAATTTTTTTTCAAAATTTTTAAAAATATTTTTATTTTTTTCTGAATTTTTTTTGTAGTAAAATTTTTTCGAAGAAATTCTAAAATTTAAAGACGGAAATTAACATTATTAGTCATAAACTATTATTTTTCGTTTTTTAATTTTAAAATTTATTCGGAAAAATTTTTTTTCAAAATTTTTAAAAATATTTTTATTTTTTTCTGAATTTTTTTTGTAGTAAAATTTTTTCGAAGAAATTCTAAAATTTAAAGACGGAAATTAACATTATTAGTCATAAACTATTATTTTTCGTTTTTTAATTTTAAAATTTATTCGGAAAAATTTTTTTTCAAAATTTTTAAAAATATTTTTATTTTTTTCTGAATTTTTTTTGTAGTAAAATTTTTTCGAAGAAATTCTAAAATTTAAAGACGGAAATTAACATTATTAGTCATAAACTATTATTTTTCGTTTTTTAATTTTAAAATTTATTCGGAAAAATTTTTTTTCAAAATTTTTAAAAATATTTTTATTTTTTTCTGAATTTTTTTTGTAGTAAAATTTTTTCGAAGAAATTCTAAAATTTAAAGACGGAAATTAACATTATTAGTCATAAACTATTATTTTTCGTTTTTTAATTTTAAAATTTATTCGGAAAAATTTTTTTTCAAAATTTTTAAAAATATTTTTATTTTTTTCTGAATTTTTTAGTAGTAAAATTTTTTCGAAGAAATTCTAAAATTTAAAGACGGAAATTAACATTATTAGTCATAAACTATTATTTTTCGTTTTTTAATTTTAAAATTTATTCGGAAAAATTTTTTTTCAAAATTTTTAAAAATATTTTTATTTTTTTCTGAATTTTTTAGTAGTAAAATTTTTTCGAAGAAATTCTAAAATTTAAAAACGGAAATTAACATTATTAGTCATAAACTATTATTTTTCGTTTTTTAATTTTAAAATTTATTCGGAAAATTTTTTTTCAAAATTTTTAAAAATATTTTTATTTTTTTCTGAATTTTTTAGTAGTAAAATTTTTCGAAGAAATTCTAAAATTTAAAAACGGAAATTAACATTATTAGTCATAAACTATTATTTTTCGTTTTTTAATTTTAAAATTTATTCGGAAAAATTTTTTTTCAAAATTTTTAAAAATATTTTTATTTTTTTCTGAATTTTTTTTGTAGTAAAATTTTTTCGAAGAAATTCTAAAATTTAAAGACGGAAATTAACATTATTAGTCATAAACTATTATTTTTCGTTTTTTAATTTTAAAATTTATTCGGAAAAATTTTTTTTCAAAATTTTTAAAAATATTTTTATTTTTTTCTGAATTTTTTTTGTAGTAAAATTTTTTCGAAGAAATTCTAAAATTTAAAGACGGAAATTAACATTATTAGTCATAAACTATTATTTTTCGTTTTTTAATTTTAAAATTTATTCGGAAAAATTTTTTTTCAAAATTTTTAAAAATATTTTTATTTTTTTCTGAATTTTTTTTGTAGTAAAATTTTTTCGAAGAAATTCTAAAATTTAAAGACGGAAATTAACATTATTAGTCATAAACTATTATTTTTCGTTTTTTAATTTTAAAATTTATTCGGAAAAATTTTTTTTCAAAATTTTTAAAAATATTTTTATTTTTTTCTGAATTTTTTTTGTAGTAAAATTTTTTCGAAGAAATTCTAAAATTTAAAGACGGAAATTAACATTATTAGTCATAAACTATTATTTTTCGTTTTTTAATTTTAAAATTTATTCGGAAAAATTTTTTTTCAAAATTTTTAAAAATATTTTTATTTTTTTCTGAATTTTTTAGTAGTAAAATTTTTTCGAAGAAATTCTAAAATTTAAAGACGGAAATTAACATTATTAGTCATAAACTATTATTTTTCGTTTTTTAATTTTAAAATTTATTCGGAAAAATTTTTTTTCAAAATTTTTAAAAATATTTTTATTTTTTTCTGAATTTTTTAGTAGTAAAATTTTTTCGAAGAAATTCTAAAATTTAAAAACGGAAATTAACATTATTAGTCATAAACTATTATTTTTCGTTTTTTAATTTTAAAATTTATTCGGAAAATTTTTTTTCAAAATTTTTAAAAATATTTTTATTTTTTTCTGAATTTTTTAGTAGTAAAATTTTTTCGAAGAAATTCTAAAATTTAAAAACGGAAATTAACATTATTAGTCATAAACTATTATTTTTCGTTTTTTAATTTTAAAATTTATTCGGAAAATTTTTTTTTCAAAATTTTTAAAAATATTTTTATTTTTTTCTGAATTTTTTTTGTAGTAAAATTTTTTCGAAGAAATTCTAAAATTTAAAAACGGAAATTAACATTATTAGTCATAAACTATTATTTTTCGTTTTTTAATTTTAAAATTTATTCGGAAAAATTTTTTTTCAAAATTTTTAAAAATATTTTTATTTTTTTCTGAATTTTTTTTTGTAGTAAAATTTTTTCGAAGAAATTCTAAAATTTAAAAACGGAAATTAACATTATTAGTCATAAACTATTATTTTTCGTTTTTTAATTTTAAAATTTATTCGGAAAAATTTTTTTTCAAAATTTTTAAAAATATTTTTATTTTTTTCTGAATTTTTTAGTAGTAAAATTTTTTCGAAGAAATTCTAAAATTTAAAGACGGAAATTAACATTATTAGTCATAAACTATTATTTTTCGTTTTTTAATTTTAAAATTTATTCGGAAAAATTTTTTTTCAAAATTTTTAAAAATATTTTTATTTTTTTCTGAATTTTTTAGTAGTAAAATTTTTTCGAAGAAATTCTAAAATTTAAAAACGGAAATTAACATTATTAGTCATAAACTATTATTTTTCGTTTTTTAATTTTAAAATTTATTCGGAAAATTTTTTTTTCAAAATTTTTAAAAATATTTTTATTTTTTTCTGAATTTTTTAGTAGTAAAATTTTTTCGAAGAAATTCTAAAATTTAAAAACGGAAATTAACATTATTAGTCATAAACTATTATTTTTCGTTTTTTAATTTTAAAATTTATTCGGAAAATTTTTTTTTCAAAATTTTTAAAAATATTTTTATTTTTTTCTGAATTTTTTTTGTAGTAAAATTTTTTCGAAGAAATTCTAAAATTTAAAAACGGAAATTAACATTATTAGTCATAAACTATTATTTTTCGTTTTTTAATTTTAAAATTTATTCGGAAAATTTTTTTTTCAAAATTTTTAAAAATATTTTTATTTTTTTCTGAATTTTTTAGTAGTAAAATTTTTTCGAAGAAATTCTAAAATTTAAAAACGGAAATTAACATTATTAGTCATAAACTATTATTTTTCGTTTTTTAATTTTAAAATTTATTCGGAAAATTTTTTTTTCAAATTTTTTAAAAATATTTTTATTTTTTTCTGAATTTTTTAGTAGTAAAATTTTTTCGAATAAAATTTAAAATTAAAAAATGGTAATTGTTATGTATCGACTTGCGGTGTGTCCGATACTAACAGAAAGACTAACGACTAACTAACAAGGTTTATCACAATGGTAACAATAAAATAGAAATGACGAGACTATGATGTAGCTTTGACTACGGACTAAGACTGACTGACTCGGTAGCTCTCTGACTACTAAAAGGCTTCGCCTTTTATACTAAACACGCCACCCTAACACCTCCCTTCTTTAATTAAGTCGGGACTATGTTTCCGACTTCCAACTAGACTTGGTGGACTTACAAAACTACTACCCTCCAACACAAACAAAACATTGAAAATACAACGGGCCAAAATACAAAGTGAGCAACAAAAAGGGGAGATACAATAATTACAAAAAAATTTACAACACAATATTATCACAAATTTATTTATTTCCTACTTACATCTCTCATCTACTTCCATCGTCGTCGTCACAGTGCTCCCCTGCAATGGCTCATCTTTTGGCCTCGTCGCGTTCGGTGTTGCCGTCGTTGCTGTTGCTTCCTTCAAATTGGAACTAGACTCCAATTGACTGCGAGGTTGACCATGTGTCGAACCTTGATTACGGCTTTCAGCAGACTTCACTAACTTTGACCTAATTTGCCATTCTTCGCGACTGACTATGGCTCTCAGCCTTGGGACTTTGACTTTATATCCATCTCCGAATTTACTCAAAATAGTCCCAGGCAACCATACTTTCTTGCCATTTTTGCTTCTGTTCATGACTAAGACTTCGTCGTCTCCTTTGAATCGACTAGAATTTCCCGATGACTTCTCCTTCTTTAAGAATCCTGACTTTGTCGAGCCTTGAGTAACACGAATACTCATCGGACTATTCGACTTTCTACTTTTTCGATTCTTTTTCCGACTATGCTTTCTGATACTCTCCGTCAACTTCGGGACTTCTATCGTCAGAATATGTGGTACTGAAGAATCAACTTCTACTTGATTTACTTCTGGACTATCGACTCGCTTAAACCTTTTCTTTGGTTTCCTACAATTTCGACTAATGTGTCCGACTATTCCACAATTATAACACTGACGTGATTCAACTTGGCGTTCTTTCTGCCTCGACTTAATTCTTGAACGTTTCGCCTGTCTGCTCCGACTATGTTCGATCCGACTAACGTTATTTACTTCAACATACTCTTTAGGTCCACTCTTGACCTTTGACTGACTATCGAACATTTTCGCCTCTGACTTATTTGCCAAATAACTTCTAACTTCCTCCATCAACGTCTTCAACGTGCAGACTTCCGACTTCGCGTACTTTTCTACAAATCTCAGACTTATCTGCCTTACATCCAGCGCCTTTTCTGGAATGCCAGCTATAAAGACTAGAATTTTGCATTCTTCGACTGTCAAGTCCATTTGCGCTTTTTCGCATTCTCAATTGACTAGAGTCCCGAAATCTAGAATTTTCTCTACTGATGGGCACTTCATTTTTATGACTTCGAATCTTTTGACTAATTTTGATCTTGGGTCACTGAATTCCTTTTTCAGTACCTCGACTAGACTTTCGAAGCTCATTTCCTCTAACCTTTCCGGCATCATCTTTTGCGACATTTTCGCATACTCGACTCGGCCCAACTTTTCGACTAATAATCGGACTCTGAGTTTTTCTTCTAAGGACTTTCCTTCTACTTCAAAGTAGGACTTGTTCTTAGCGTACCATGACTCAAATGTGACTCCCTTTTCAACATCTGACTGGAACTCCGTGATCAACGACTTCAACTTACAATAGAGTTCCGTCGACTCTTTCTCTTCAGACTTGGTCACGACTGACATTCTCCCTTTCATCATTTCAAGTCATTAGTCTTGAATCTGTTGCGACTGAGCTTGCATCTGCATTTGCGTCTGCAGGTATTTCTCATGTATCTCATCCATCTCGACTGAATTATTTGACGGTAATTTTGAACGTGACAGACCCCCTTTTTTCTTCCCTATTTTTCACCCTATATTTTTTAAAAATGGTCAGACTTTTTCCTTTTTTCCATCCAATTTGCCTTTCTAATTTTTGCCTGCAAAAAGGATTATTTTTTATATTTTATTTCCCGTTTTTCCTCCCCCATTTTTTCCTTATTTTTTTCTACAATTTTTGGTTGTACACCGCCAACATCATATCTTTCATCTTTATTAACGCTGAGTGTCGTTCGACCTCCACATTTATGGCAGGTTCCTTTTCCATGGAGAAGTCCAAGCTCACCGAGCCATGCATCGAAATCATTATCGCTCAAACGTAATTTTTCATGTAAATCAAAAGGCTTGAAATTCCTAAGTTGTTCCATTTTTTAATTGAGAAAATGAATTTTCGCAAAACTCATACTTGTTAAATACCAAAAAATAATCCTCCTTTTTATAATCCTTATTGTTTGATTGCAGGCAAAAATTAGAAAGGCAAATTGGATGGAAGAAAGGAAAAAGTCTGACCATTTTTAAAAAATATAGGGTGAAAAATAGGGAGGAAAAAAGGGGGTCTGTCACGTTCAAAATTACCTATTTGACTAATCAAACTGACATTAGACTATGGGTCTGCCTGTTCGATTTTTTTTTTGACTACTCAATTAAGAGTTTAGCTGTGCGACCGCGCCACTGTTATGTATTGCGGTGTGTCCGATACTAACAGAAAGACTAACGACTAACTAACAAGGTTTATCACAATGGTAACAATACAATAGAAATGACGAGACTATGCGCTGGAGTAGAATGTAGCTTTGACTACGGACTAAGACTGACTGACTCGGTAGCTCTCTGACTACTAAAAGGCTTCGCCTTTTATACTAAACACGCCACCCTAACAGTAATAATCATTATTATTGCTAAATAGTTATTTTTCGTTTTTTAATTTTAAAATTTATTAGGAAAAATTTTTGCTCTAAATTTTTTTTAATATTTTTAATTTTTTTTTTAAATATTTTTGGAAAAAAATTTTTTCGAATAAAATTTAAAATTAAAAAATGGTAATAATCATTATTATTGCTAAATAGTTATTTTTCGTTTTTTAATTTTAAAATTTATCTGAAATTTATCTTTTAATTTTAAAATTTATCTGAATTTTTTTGTAGTAAAATTTTTTCGAAGAAATTCTAAAATTTAAAAACGGAAATTAACATTATTAGTCATAAACTATTATTTTTCGTTTTTTAATTTTAAAATTTATTCGGAAAAATTTTTTTTCAAAATTTTTAAAAATATTTTTATTTTTTAGAAATCACTGACTCGTAAATTTTTTAGGAATTGACTTTGCGACCTATATTTAATGGACAAATCAATTTGGAAGCAAATCAGCTGTCAGTTGATGATATTGCAAGAAATTATATTTATAAAAATATAGACATAAACGGTGTAAGAACTAGAATACTTATTGAATTAAGAAAGAATTACAAATTAACAAGTTTAATATGTTTTTTGAATCATGAAGGGCCTAGAAAAATTTTAAAAAGAGAAAATTATAACAAGGTTAATATATTTAAACCATTTTCTTTAAATGCCAAAAAACCTGAAATGATAATGGAATATTCTCACATTGAAATTTGTCTAAAATTTAAAAATCCTGGCAATTATTTTGTTATTGTCGTAGGAAATTATGATGAGGGATGTCTTGAATTTTTTGTTAAAATTAAAAAAAGAAAATGAGGAAAAAAAGAAAATCTGTTGAAAATCCTTATTTTCTTTTGAAAATCCTTTATTTTGAAATCTAAATCTTTTTCTTTTCAAAATTTCCAATAAATTTAAGTCAAATTCTGAAACTCCTCTCGTTCAGGAGCATTGAAAAAGAGAATATTCCCATTTTTGAAAATTTTACACAATAATTTTATATTTACCAAATTTTAGTTAATTTATCATTCATACATAGATCCGTATCTCGCTTCATTTATGTGATAACCGCCTAATTTTTACGTCATTCAAATTATATTGAAAAGCGATTCGAATGATATAAAAATCTCCTATATCAAAATAATATCAGTGAATCTAGACCAATTTTTATCAGAAAAATTTTGCTAAAACTTTGACAGCAAAATTAATCAGTCTATATTATAAATTTCAAAAGCATTTTGATATCAACAAGATTGCTAGTGTTATGAATAAAATAAAAAAAGAATTATCAATTTCCATCAATTTTGAAAAAAGTTATGGCAAAAAGAAAAAGTGCTCTAAATTTGCCGTACCCTATATTTTTTTGAATATTTGTCCCAAAAATTTATTAACAAACAAATCGTTTTTTAAATTTTTAAATCCTTTTTCTATCAATTTAAAAGCCAAATCACCTCAAATGGACAGTCTATGCCTGTGTCACAAGCTTAATTAGGATTTATCAGAACATCGGGTGTGTGTACAGCTACTATAATTCTTGAAGACTAATTCAATCATCATGTTATTCTACATTATTTGGAGGACTGAAATTTTAGATAAAACTAAAAAAATTTCGACTTTTAGTTTTCTTATATCAAAGACTGATTTTGAATTTAATTTAAAAAATTAAAAAGAAAATTTTACCAAAAGTATAATTTTGAGATAATGATATTTTTGTTTTCCAAAATAAAAATTAAGATTTATATCCAAATCTGAATAAAAAAATAAAAATAAAAAAATAAAAATATTTTTAATACAATTTAAATTGAAAATACTTATTAATTAATTTTATTATATATACTCAGGGCTTCGATTTCAACGGATTTTTCCTCATTTTGTGGTTTTTTTATAGGGCGATGAGGATTATTTTTAAAAATGCGGATTTGCGGATTTTTGTGGTCTTTTGAAGATTAAGAGGATTTTTTGTATTTTCTTGTAGTTTTTAGGATAAAATGTTATTTTTTATCTTCATGGCCTTCCAAAATCCGCAAAATTTTTGCCTGCGGCGCTGAAAATGTATGAAATCTAGTTTCTTGAGCTCCAAAATTAAAAAAATTTTCGCCGCGGCGCTAAAAATAAAAATTTTTGGCGCCGAAGGCGCCAAAAATTTGGCTTAGAAAAAGTTTCCCCCCATCCCCCGAAAAAAATCCTGGCTACGGGCCTGGCTCAAGTCAACATAATTATTCCTTTAATTGTTCTGATTTTAATAAAATATTCATTAGTAGGAAAAAATTGCTCAATTCAATTGTTGGAGTCAAAAAATATAACGTATAAAGTGATTTTAATTCAACTTTTGTGTTAGATAATTTTTTGCGGATTTTTCATATCAAATGCGGATTTTTTCGTTCAAAATTGCGGATTTTTAAAAATTCGAGATCGAAGCCCTGTATATACTGTTTTCAATATAGCTTATATTTATTTTTTCTATTAAGAAAAATCCCTTTTTCATTAATATTTAACTTTTCTCGACCTAATTCCTTTTCCAGCTGTACTTAACAATTAGAAGTGAGAGAAAAATGAAAAATAAAATTGCATGTTGATTTGAATCGTTCACAATTTCAAGGTCGAGTTAAAGGAAAAATAATAAACAATCAAATATACATATTTTATATTTATAAATGATTTTATTATTATTTTTACCATAATAAAATCTTTTTATTATATTTATTACTTGCTTATTTTTGAGCTAAATGTCTTTTAAAATATATGACATTGATAAAGAATAGAAGTAAATTTTTTTCCTTTTTTCACGTTTCTAGTGAAGTTTTGATTTTACAATTGTCTTTTGCGCTCGACCATAATCAAAAAATGTTTTTTCTTTTAAAAAACTATGAATAGTTATAAGATTTTTTTAAATTATTTAATACATATTTAAATTGTTTTAATTCAAATAACTATCATAAAATATTACAATAAAAAATCAAAATAAACATATCTCTAAATATAAAATTTTAAAATAAATACAGTTAAAAATGCTTTAAATACAAAAAATCTGGCTATTTAATTTCCAAATTTTTCACCTGCTGCGCTGAATAAAAAGAACGATAACCCTTCAAAACTGTCATATAAATTAAGGGTAAATTTTTTTAATAATTAACTAGTTGAAAAATTTTTTAAATTTCAGTAGTCTCCGCCTTAAAATTCTTAATATAAAATGAATTTAAATTATCTATTAAAACTTCATTTTTAAAATTAAAATTAAATTTTTATAAAATAAAATTGAATTTTTAATATGACAAATTTCCCAAATTCTACCGTATACATATATTTAAAATAAAATTGACTAAATTTTTAAAAATTAATTAAAAAATTACTATTAAATAGCGATTATTTTGCATCATAAAATATCCGAATAAATTTTTGAGAATAAAAATAATTTCTAGAGAAATTTCAGAAAATGTTTTATAATTTTTGTGAAAGTTATTTTTAAACAATATATTTCTCAAAAAATGTTGAAATTGCGCAAACTCCAAAAACAAGAAAACAATCAAATTACAAACATCCAACTTAAAAAAGAAAAATCAGAACAATTAAACAGCCAATGGTTATTTAAAATTCTGATTTAAATCAGAATAAAAACTAAACAAATGTTCGTTACAAATTCTGATTTTAAGAATTACGATCAACTTACAATAAAAATTAAAACATGTTCGTTATACATAAATTCTGATTTCTAATCAGAATAAAATTAAAAAAACAAAGCTTGTTTGCTTAAAAATTCTGATTTGTAAAATCAGAATAAAAATTGAACAAACAAATGTTCATTTAAAATTCTGATTTTTAAATTAATTAAATTAAACCTGAAAATACTCATCAGGAACAAACCAAGTATTAGAGAAAAAGCAACAACACAAACGGAAAGCTAAAACATGGAAAAAACGTTGTCTGTAAAAATTCATACCATTGAAAATAAATTTAAAAAATTATTAAAAAAATAAATTAAATATTCAAAAATTAATTTCAATTTAATTTCAAAAAAACATAAAAATTAAATTTTTCTTCTTAAATTTTTATTCAATATCAAAAAAATACATGGTATTCAAAATAAAATAAATTTTATTTTTTAAAGTAAATAATTAATATAATTTTTTTAAAACCATGAAAAATAATATTTAAGATTTATATAATATTTTTATGTAGGTGAACCTCAATTATTTTACGACAAAAATGGGAAGGAATACCTGAATCCATATCAAAACTTTTTTCGACCCGAAACCCAAATCGAAAAAAAATTTTTTTGAAGACACAAAACTACTTTTTTCCTTAACATGTCCTCGTAACGCCCTTGGATGCTGAAACAATCGTCAAAACTACTAAAATCGTTAAGCCAAGGGGGCTCGACCTCCTTGGCTACTACGCCCTTCAGCCCTTCATGAGGGGTGGGTGGGTATAAGTTGGTTTAGGTGCCACCTTCAAGTTAAAAACATAAATGAGGTCGAATGGTATATTTTGATATAATCAGGGTTTCGATATCTGCAGATTTTTCCTCATTTTGTGGTTTTTTGATAGGGCGATGAGGATTATTTTTAATAATGCGGATTTGCGGATTTTTGTTGTCCTTTGAAGATTATGAGGATTTTTTATATTTTCTTGTGGTTTTTAGCATAAAATGTCATTATTTTCTGCTAAGACTTTCTAAGATCCTCAAAATTTTCGCTTACGGCGCTAAAATGGAAGGATCTGTGTCCTTGATCTTTCGAAATCCTTAAAAAAATTTTTATGGCCTGAAAATGAAAGATTTTTAGCTTAAGGATCTTCTAAATTTAAAAAAATTTGCGCCTGAGACGCTGAAAATGGAAGAAAAAAAATTATATCTTCCGTGACAAAAATGCAAGTGTAATTTTGCAGGTAATTGTCGGATTTTCATAACATAATCATTTTTATTAAAAAAATTGCATAATTCAATTGTTGAAGTTGAAAAATATAACGCATAAAGTGATTTTAATTCAATTTTTGTGTTTGATAATTTTTTGCGGATTTTTAATATAAAATGCGGATTTTTTGATAAATTTGCGGATTTTAAAAAATTCGAGATCGAAAACCTGGATATAATTGACTGAATTTCGGTTGCTTTATATATTTTGTTATTTTTAAACAACCCGCTTTTTTTTAAAAACTTTTTTGTGACACTTAATAGTAAATAGAATATAACAAGGAAAGCGACAAAAATTAAATATTATATTGTAAATAATTTGTGGATAAAATTTTGCAGAATTTTGGGGATATACATATAAGGAAACAAGGAGGAAAAATTAATTTTTTTTTTCAAAAATTAAGTCGCATCCTTATTATATTTTTATAAAAAAATATATTTTATCTGGGGGAATTTTATAATATTTTTTTGAAATTAAAAAAGAATAAATGTAAGACTTTTTTTGTTTCAAAGTCAATTGAAGACAAAATTCTTCCTCTCATCCACACAAAAATATTTTTATTTATTTTTCTTCTCATCAAGCATTTTCATAAACAAGAAATTTACGCATTTGAATGTTTAGAGGAAGTGATTGAATTAATTCAATAAATTTTGCATGAAAATCAGCAAGTTGTTCTGTCCGTTCTTTAACTTTGGTTTCATTAAACTAAAAAAATAAACAAAAAAAATTTTTTTAATGAAGCTTTAAAAATTTTTTCAAAAAAATTTTTTAAGTCATGGAGTCAGTAAGACTAAAAATTTTTTTTGAAAGTCTCAGAGTCAGTAAGGCCCAAAAAATTCTTTCAATTTAAAAAAATAGAAAAATCACTTTCAGGAGCAGACCAACAAATCACAAAGCCAATGTACAAATATATGTATGTATCCTTCAAATATATGGAAGGGGAGGGGGTGGTTTGGCAAAAACGAAAAGTACCCTTTTTCGAAGTCTCGGACTTCCAAACTACTAAAAAAATTTTGCTCGATTCATCAAAAAATATTTAAAAAAATTTCCCCTCAATGTTTACCTTAGCCTCAGCCACTTCCTTAGCCTCAGCCATTTTCTTTATCTCTTCTTTTTGAGATTTAAAAATAACTGCATCTTCCTGTAAAAATTCACCCGTCAATTTAGCATCAGAGAATATTTGCGAATTTGTATTATTATTATTATTAAGACCAGAAATCGAAGAACTTGTTGAAGGCCGCCCTACTTCTTGTTGTTGTTGAATGTAGCTTAATCGACGTTTAATTTTGCTAAAATTTTTTTTATTAAAAAATTTTTTATATTTAAAAATCTTCTTAGAAAGACAGTTTTGATTGAAACACTTTAAAAAAAAGAAAAAAATTTTTTTCCATCAAACCTTTTTTTTCAAGTTTCGCTAATAGTCGAATGAAAGTAAAATCAACAAAATATGACTTATTTTAAATCTAGCAATTCTTAATATCATTTCGATCAAGCTCGAAAAGCTCTTTTGAATGATATCAATTACATATTAAACAAAAAAGGTAAAATGAGCAGGGTACGGGAAAAAAAGGAGGCGATTACAAACTATTACCGAATATTTTCTACAAATTTTGAAAAATTTACTTTTTTTCTATTTAAGAGAAAAAAATAAAAACTGTCCTTATTAGGAAGTAAAAAAAATTTAAAAAAAAATTATTAAAATTTCTAAAGTTTTTACTATATATAACCTTGATTGCGGCATTTCCAATAAATTAGACGTACATGTACGCAAACGTTTATTATTACAGCTTCCATTTTTAAAAGGACTTGAATTCATAGAATCATTCAATTTTTCTTCTTCTTCTTGTTCTAATTTTTCTTCATCATTATCATCACTTCTTTCCTCTTAAATTTTATCCTCCTCCTCCTTATCGTCACTATTTTTACTCATTTTTGATGCGTAGCGTTCAAAAGCTTCAACATTTTCGTCTTTAACCATAATTATATCCTTAGCCGTTTCAAAAGATTCATTACTATTATCACCATCTTCTTTTTCTTCCCCATCTTCATCTTTTTCTTCCTCACCTTCTCCCTTTTCCTCCTCTTCTTTTTTTCCTCATCTGAAGATAATTCAAGACCAAGTCGTGTCAAACTATTTTTACTCATTTTTGGTATTGTATTTGCCTTCTTTTTTGGTGTTGACATTCTTGCTGTTTTAAACGAATCATCATTCTTATCATTATTTAAATTAACATAACTTTCAGAAGAAGAAGACAATGAACCAACATTATTTTTATCTGACCAACTATCATCATCATCACTATTTACCAGAGCTGCGTCGAAATTTCGATTTTCGACTTTCGATTTTCGATTTTCGACGTTTTTTTCTACCGATTTTCGATTTCCGAATTTCGAATTTTTTCATAAAATTTCGATTTTCGATTTCGATAATTTTAGTTTTTTCGATTTTCGTTCGATTTTCGATTTTTTTGCAAAATTGTATTATCTTTTCTCTAAAGATTTTATTCCTGCAGCGCCAAAAATGAAGAAATTTGGCTACTTGGCCTTTCAAAATTCTCAAAATTTTCGCCTGCGGCGCTAAAAAATGAAGAAATCTGTCTTCTAGTCTTCCAAAATTTTCAAAATTTTCGCCTGCGGCGCAGAGAATCGAAGATTTTTGGCTTAATGATCTTCAAAATTCTGAAAATTTTCGCCTGCGGCGCAAAAAAGGTTAAGAAAGATGGAGGGATAAAAATAAGATTCCCTTTAATTTAATCGCGAGATTCCCTTTAATCCACCCAAATCCCACGATAATCCGCCCAAATCTCGCGTATCCCTCGACATCCCTCATATTCGCCTGATATCATATAATATTTCCCTTAATCTGATCAAATTCACCTAAATAATATTATCATTGACTTCACCCAAGCCTCCAATTAATCCATTTGCCTTACAATAATAAGAGGGATACAGGAGGATGGGATATCAAGGGTATCAAGGGGCGAGTAGAATATCGGAGGAATAAAGGATTTAAAGTGATTAGGGTGCGGATTTAATTGGTCTCTATTCAACCTCCTAATCCTGTATATCTCTACGATCACTGATATCTCTTAAGACTACCATTAATCCACTGAATCCCCTTATATGTATCTCAAAATTAACCCTTATATGTATCTCCATATTGCGGATTGTTTACTACTCTTTTAGTTATTTTAAAAAATTTCGATTTTCGATTACCGATTTTCGATTTTCGACGTTTTTTTCTGCCGATTTTCGATTTCCGATTTTCGAATTTTTTTATAAAATTTCGATTTTCGATTTCGATATTTTTGGATTTCTTTCGATTTTCGATTTCCGAATTTCGAAGATTTGTTTATTTCGACGCAGCTCTGCTATTTACAGCTTCATTGTTCTCATCATCCTCATTGTCAGTTCCCTCATTGTCAGTTCAATTTATATTCTCATAATTGTCAACACTACCATCATTTTCAACATTTACCTCCTCTTCTTCATTTTCCTCCTCTTCTTCTTCATATTCATCATATCATTATTAACCTCATCTTCAGATTCAAATACAAAATTCTAAAAAAAATTTTTTTAATTAAGACTATATTGAAATTACATTTTAAAGAGAAAATATAGGCGCGGTACAAAAAAAATATTTTTTTATTATTAGAAAGGTGCAGAGAAAAACTTAATGGCAAAATAAGAAGGATTCCGAACTATTACCAAAAATTTTTAATAAAAATTTTACCATCGTATAAAGCATGGTCAATAATTTTGAAGCCCTGTAATTTTTCAAAATGGGAGTTAGAGTCAAAAAACAATAGCAAAATTTGGCAATAGGCTATCGATTATATTCTACAGGTTGGCGGATCCGGATATCCAAGATTTCCAACTACTCCCAACCTTATTATGCAATGGCATAATTTTTAATTTTTTAAGTCATAGCTCAAAAGGTTTCCTTATGAAAAGTTATTTAATAAAACCCAACCTATTTTAAGACTAACATAAGTCCCCTATTTTTTAGTCAGTCAAATAAAAAAAAGAAAAACAAACTCTTACAAAAGCTTCATCATCAGGTCCCGAATAAAAACGTTGTTGCCGATCAATGCCACGTAATTCAATTTGGTTCCTCGTTTTCATTTTCATCATCATTATTATCAGAATCACTATCATTACCAATGTTAATTATACGTAAATTTCTTCCAGCAGCACGATGATGAGCTATAGCTTCATGATGACGACGTATACGATCACGTGCAAATAAAGCAAAAAGATGACGAAATTGTGTAGCATGAGTATGGCGAAGATTTGCAAGCATTTGGTGGTGGTTGTTGTTGTGGTTGTGTCGTCCATTATTATTATTAGCTGTTCTATTATTATTGTTAGAATCACCATGCGTGTTGGTACCTATAATATATAAAAAAATAAACAAAAATTAATGGAAAAGGTCGGTTCCTAATGCATATTTCGGTACCTCCATTTGGTGCATATTTTGGGCTTTTCGGTGCATATTGTGTAAAACCCCAATAACTAGATTTATAATAATTAGACTATAAAAAGGACTGGGGTAGTTCATGGGAAATTTCCAAGGAAACCCGAAAACGGAATCAATATCCGAAACAAAAATTTCCGAGTACTCGGAAGTCTTTCGGTTTCAAATACTCCCAGTCTTAACCGGGAAATCTGTCATAGAAAAATAAAGACAGATATCTAGTCACGATCCAGTCCCTATAATTAATATTCTCATTGAAATTTATTTTTTACCAACAGTAAAAACAAAAAAAACATACCAACAGAAGTAAAACGAGGAGTTCTTGAAGGCAAAGGTTGCGGGATAGGTGGTGGATCAATCATCATAGGCCTAGGAGGCAAAAGATCTTCCGCTAAAGAATGTCGTTGATCTCTTCCGTCATAATTATCATGCTGAACACTACAAGATTTTTTGGCATGTTTTTCGGCATAAAGTGAAAAAATTTCAACTGGTTTGTCAACAAAAAGTTTTTGTCGAATTAATTGTCGAATTCTGAAAAAGAAAAATTCTTTTATAAAATAATTAATTTTATAAATTTCAATAATGATTCGCTAAAACCTACTAAAAACCATGGGGGAATCAAGCAGATTCTGGAGGGTTATTTTTAAATTCAAAATAATTTTTTAAAAATTTCGGGGTGAACTATTTTTTAGCTTGGTCCCACCCATAATTTTTCGAATTTTACAAGTCTATAACTCAGTTTCTGATTGAGGAGCATGACAGCGATTTGAAGCTCCTTCAAGTGACATATCCCCTTTGCAAGGATCAGCCGGGTACAGCCAAGTAGGCGCGCGGCCAAGTAGGCGCAAAGCCATAAGTTGCTTCAAGATTTTCGAATCTTTCAAAATTTAGCAATAAACGATTCCTCTCATCGAGCTAAACAGATTGGTACCAAAATTGTTAAGGTCCAAAAATTTTCCAGGTAGTTATGGCTTTGCGCCTACCTGGCCGCGCGCCTACTTGGGCGTGTCCCGGATCAGCCACTACCCTTCCCCTCATGAAGCCACAATACCCGTTTTGTGTTTTCAGAATAAAATTCCATTTTAAATTATAAAATCCAAATTGTAAAGAAAAAGTTTTCGAAATTCTCAGAATAAATTTTAATTTACAAAAAATGAACAAACTTGTTTCTACACAAAAATTATAATGAAGTAGGTTGAAAAAGTGGAAGCGAAACATATCATTTGAAAGAGAATTGTCATCGATATTTACAGGAATTAAATGAGAAAATGTAACTGCACTTATTTGTTAGATCACGAGTTTTAAACAATTTTTCTGATTTACGAATAACACGTTGAAGCTGGAAAAAAATAAAAGAAATTTTTAAATTATTTTTCCTTCCTTCAACGCCTTCTTGTTGGATACACGCTTGGAACCAGGGGATGTCACAAATTATCCGAGAAACCTGGACTTGTCGACCCGATACCCGATCCGCAAATTTTCTTTCCAAACCCCGACCCCTGTTTTTTTCATTTTTAATCCTCTAACTGGCCAGACACGAAACGCGAATACCAAAAAATTTTCTGAGAATACGTCCAATTTTAACTAGTGTTCAATTTTACGGGCCGGGGGCTGATCGTACGGGGAACGGGGTTTGTGGGGGTATTCGAGTTCGGGGGCCCTTCAAGCTTCCCCACGGGAATCTTGAAAATGATTAAAGTACGCGTAAATCTAAATAAAATTCGCCGGGGCATTCCCTTCCCCGGAGACGGGGGTTTAACCCTAATTTTAACAAGTCATGTGCACATCCTATTCTTACCTAACTCCTAAAGCAATAAAATTCAAAAAAAATTTTTTAAACCGAATGTCCATACGGCATAACGAGAATTCCCTCCTCTTTTAAAAATGAGCAAAAATAAGCACGATGAGATTCTGGGACTAAAGCACCACAATAAATTCTGTCATATTTATTAGTGTTTTGTTCAAGTTGAAAAGCATTTCCAACAAGATAAGTTGGGGAACACCTAAAAAATTAAAAAAGTTAAGAAAAGTTGAAAACTATTGAATTAAGGGGCAAAACACTGTCCAGACATTAGAGTGAAAACCTCGTTGATTTTTACTGATATTATAAATTCGATAGAGATCGGCCTCTAACTTGATCCAGAACTTGATTTTTCCTGGATCCTGAGTCAAGAGCAAGGCACTTTTTCAATGTTACTCTGTCATGCTATTTTTCTCAACTCAAGGTCAAAATCTGTTCAATGTCCCCAACCAGAATCACGCATCATCGTTAAGGTATTGTTAAAATTTCCAATCTCTAAAATTCAATTTATGTCGATTTTATGCTTTCTTAACATCTTTAGACTTCACGGCTTCTTGGTCCTTTATACATGGGACTATAACTCCTATGCCCAAGATTTGCTCTTGTGTGGACAGTGCTTTGTCTTTACACGTACCATTCAAAAGCACAAGCTTCAGGAGATGATTGAAACAAAGAAATGCGTTCAGCTGCATAATCGGCAACATTTTCTATAAGCAAATTAATTAAATTTTGAATTAAAATATTTAAAAATACCATAAAGTTCAACTCCGTGATTGATTCCATTTTCTTCTAAAAAATAAAAATATAAAAGAAAGAGAAAAGTTAGAAAAGAAACCTAAAAAGAAGCCTGCCATAGTGCTGAGATAACCCGTACCAGATCCAATATTCAGAAAAGACTGTCCTCTTTGTAAATCAAGATGTTCGAGGACCTGAAAATTATATTGATTTTTAAACTTCAATGGAAATTTTTAAATGAACAATTCGGTATAAGCCCGGTATTTCAGCAGCCTGAAATATTGAACCTGACTGACCTCATTTTTTTCCTCCCCAAGTTTTTTCCTATATATCTACAGAATGATCAGACTTCTTCCTCTCATTCCAATCAACTTTCTATATTTTGTCTACAAACAATTAAAAGGAATTAAGTTTTATTCCCCTTGGATGGAAGAAAGGAAAAGGTTGACCATTCTGCAAATATATAAGAAAACACTTAGGGAGGAAAAAATGGGATCTTCAGGCCTTTGGGGGTTTGGTATTACGGCGTCATTTACACAGTTTGGTATTTCGGCAAGCTCTCTCCCACCAAAATCAATCAAAAGGGAAAAGCTTGGTGCACCAAAAAATTCATGAAAACTCATAAAACCACCAAATTCTCAATTAAACCCCAAAAATCTTTTTAAAAAAATACATTTGCATAAATGCACGGAGCAGAAATATGTAAAAATCCAGGCAATCCCAAATCCGATTTCCAAGCAGAATCTTTATAAACGTTTTCCTCCATTTTCTGGCATAAATTTGCCTCGATCAACAAATCTACAAACAACATTATTTCTTTTAAAATGAAAAATCAAAGAAAACCTCATTATACGCTCAACCCGTTCATTTTTAATTGAATCATGTTTAACCAAATTGTCAACTAATTCATCGTTGTAATTCACCAACACTAGCGACTAGACCCATCAGAAATTTAAAGGAATATCTAGAAAAATATCTAAAAATAAAAAAGTCGAACAAAATTAGCAGAAAAAGGGAAAAAATAATAGGTCCAACATCGAGATCCAAAGGTCCAACCAACCTCAAAAAATATATAAATTTCCGAAATCAATTTAAAATTTTTTTATTCTCGATCTCCAAAAATCTAGGGACTGGGCCGTTTTGGCGCGGAGCCGTTTTGGCGCGAGCTTATAAGAAAAAATAGATTCCAACCTCGAGATCCAAAGGATATAAGATAGCGATTTTTTAATCGCTTATAAGATAGCGATTTTTTATCTAAACTGATAAAATTTTGTAATAACAACTCTCGTACCTTTATCTAAGTTCTCCAAAAATTTCAGAATTTTTGAGCGAGAATTTTAGAAATTATGGCCAAAAATGTTGGTTTTCTGAAAAATGCCTAATTTTTCGAGGTCTATCGACTATAACCTTAGAAATATTGGATGAAAAATTCTGAAATTTCTGGAGTAGGTAGTCAAGGTTGTTAAAGAAATTTGAGGAAATTTTAAAGAATTTAAATCCCGCCTAAGTGCCACTTTTCTGTTCTCGCGCCAAAACGACCTCAACCCAAAAAATTAAACAACATTAATAACAAAACAAATAGGTATATTATAATCGAAAAAAACAGAATGACATTTTTATAATAGTATATTTAGAATCCGTGAATTTTTCCTCTTTGACAATACCCACTTTACATAAAAAATCCTTTATTTGTTTCCGGTGTACTGCTGTTGAAGTTTAATCAATGTTCTGAAGTTAGAAATAATTTTAGAATTTTAATAAAATTTTAAAAACTCTTTAATTTGCTGTTCCCCAACCATTTCCTCACAACCAAAAAGGGTTGAGGCCAACTAAAAATTTTTATTGCTAATTTAAAAAACATTTTTTGAAATATACCGCCTCCACAGCAGCAGCATTTTGTTCTATTAATTGTCTTGCTTTTAATTTACAATTATTTCCAATCAAGTATTTGTCGTCGTCTTTCATCCCTTTGAATTTCTCAGACTCAGCTTTGAAAACATAAAGGGCATCGTTGTCACTCAAGCCAAACTCAGGACCCTAAAATATGATTTTTAAAAATCGTGATAAATTTGGGCTATTACCATAGGTTCAAGAACTTCTTTAATTGCCCTTTGATCTGACTTAAACATCGTGGTTATTTTACCACGTAATTTCTTCTCTGATTCTCGACCTCCCCACAAACATGTAATTTGCTTTTCCTTCTCCTCCTTTGATATCACTTGTTTGTCTCCAAACTTAACTAGCGTGTGTCCTAATAATTGCCCTTCAGGCAAGAGTGTTATCTAAATTTCTTTATTAAAAAATTAAACGTTTTTATTAACTTTTGTAACAGGAACTCCGAGGAGAAATGCAACAAAGGCATGGCCAGCCTCATGGCTGGCCAAGTCCATCTTTTCGTCCGGAGTGAGTCCTGTTTTTCCATTAGGCTGAATATGGCATTCAATACATGTTTCTCCACCAATAGGATAAACGCCACCAACACAGTCATCAAAATCTGACTCCCAGTCAATTGAAGAACAAACTGACTTATTATCCTTAAAATTTAATGCTTTACTATTTAGAAATTAAGTAATTTCAATTTACATAAAAAATTTAAAAGTCGTTAATAAAATTTCGATTCTTAAAGATTAAATTTAAAATTTTGGGCAGAAATCGTTTAAGAAAAACTTAATTAAATATTCTTTTAATTTTTAAATATTAATACAGGGTTCGTATTCGTAATTATTTTGGAAGTACATACAAATCGACACCCGCAATTTCAAAATTAAGAACCTACTTATTTGTAAGTACATACTTAAAATGGACTTTTAGTTAATAAATTTCAACAAAAATTCACAAAATTTTTTCCAGCGGCGCAAAAAATGAATTATCTGGGCCTTTGGGCGAAAAAATTTAAAATATTTTTTTGTAGTGTAAAATTATAATTTGAAAATATTCCCCGTATATATTTCCAAATTAAACTTTTAGTACTTAGCATTTTTCGGATACGAATCCTGTATTAATATAATTCCAAAATACTATTTGCCCACAAATTTTTGTACGAAAAAAAAATTAAAAAATATTTTTTGAAATAAAATTATTGCTTCCAAAAAAAGAATTAAAATCAAATTTCCAAAAATATTTAATTGTAATTTAAATTATACCATTTCCATATTAATTTCCCGACATGAACAACAACGCTTTAATGAACCACCAGCAATAGACAAATTTGTAACTGATTTGGAGCGTTTTAAAAGAACATTTTTATCAAAATTTTTAACCAAAACATCCTTCTTTTCAATAATTTCTTGCTTGTCAACTTAAAAAAATTTTTATGTATTTTTTTTTTAATTTTTATTTAATTCCAAAATTTATTTTGAATTTTATTTCCGAAAAAAAAAATAATTTTTAAAAGGTTGATAAAAATATTATAGCAATTTTTAATACAAATTTAAAAACATTAAAATTTTTTTCGTCAAATAATTATAAAAGTTCTCCAGAAACAGGAATAAAAAAATGTTTCTATTTTCAAAAAATAAAATCGTAAAGGTTGACATATTATTTTTATTTATTTTCAAAATATTATTTTTTGTCAACTTTATAAAATTGTTTAAAAAAAATTAAAAAAATTTTTAAATAATTAAAAAAAATTTTAAAAAAATAATTTTCAAAAATTCAGAAAAAATTAAAAAATTTCGAGGAATTGAAAAAAAAATTTTTTTTAATTTCAAAATAAATATTTTTATGTAATTACCTCCATTATCTAACTCCGATGCTTGAGTAAAGTCAATTTCAATAGTGGAGGGTTGTTCTTCCTCTGTTGTCTCCTCTTGTTTAATTAATATCTTCTAAAAAATGAAAAATTCTTTTTATTTACTTTATTTTATTTATTTTTTACATCAAAAATTTTTTTTGATAATCTTATGATACAGATGAAAACATCAAAGACAAAAAAATCAAACTAAAGACATCACATTTGCATAAAAAATGAGTAAAAAAAGTCCGCAAGTTTTGTCCGCAAAAATAATTACAGCAAATTTTGTCAGCAAAAAAAGTCCGCAAGTTTTGTCCGCAAAAATAATTACAGCAAATTTTGTCAGCAAAAAAAGTCCGCAAGTTTTGTCCGCAAAAATAATTACAGCAAATTTTGTCAGCAAAAAAAGTCCGCAAGTTTTGTCCGCAAAAATAATTACAGCAAATTTTGTCAGCAAAAAAAGTCCGCGAGTTTTGTCCGCAAAAATAATTACAGCAAATTTTGTCAGCAAAAAAAGTCCGCAAGTTTTGTCCGCAAAAATAATTACAGCAAATTTTGTCAGCAAAAAAAGTCCGCAAGTTTTGTCCGCAAAAATAATTACAGCAAATTTTGTCAGCAAAAAAAGTCCGCAAGTTTTGTCCGCAAAAATAATTACAGCAAATTTTGTCAGCAAAAAAAGTCCGCAAGTTTTGTCCGCAAAAATAATTACAGCAAATTTTGTCAGCAAAAAAAGTCCGCAAGTTTTGTCCGCAAAAATAATTACAGCAAATTTTGTCAGCAAAAAAAGTCCGCAAGTTTTGTCCGTAAAAATAATTACAGCAAATTTTGTCAGTAAAAAAAGTCCGCAAGTTTTGTCCGCAAAATTTTTTACTGACAAAATTTGCCAAAATTATTTTTGCTGTAATCATTCATAAAATTTATCAAAATCAGAATCCCAACTCAAATACACACAATCACACAAAAAATCAATCTTCACAAAATTCACTCACTAATAATAAAAATCTCAGAAAAAACCCAAAGAAAAAATCACAAAAAATTTTTAAGCCTATTAGAATCCCAGGAAGTAAATTAAAAATAAAATTAGAATTCTAAGAAATTATAAGTTACTTGTAATTGTTTTCCTTCTTCCATTTTGGCTTCTTTCTTGTTGTCATCATTTGTAAATAATTTGTCATAATATTTGTTGTAAAGGCAAAGAGAAATGTAGAAGACAACACAAGAAAAAATTGCGCCACCAAATGCACCTCCAAATATTTGGATGTTTTCGATCGCCAATACTCCATTAATTAAGGAAGAAAAAACAAAAAAGAACAGCCAAGGTTGGCACCCTCCAGTACGCCAACCTAATGGGAACGGAGGGGCCCCTTTTGTTGACGAAGTGAAAGTCTAAAAATTTAATAAATTTGTATTTAAATTTTCCATCAAAAAATAAAATTTTCTATTTGTTTAAAAATATTCTGATTTTATAAATCAATTCATTTGTTAATAATAAGAGGTGGAACAGAAAGGATCTTATAGACAGAAATTTAAGGATTTTGAAGGCAAAAATACGAAAAAAAATTTTTAAATAAAAATTGATTTTAAGTAAAACGAGGATTTCCCCATTTTGAAAAATTCAAAACTTTTTTACTCAAGTATTTGTCAGAAAGTCCGCAAGTTTTGTCCGCAAGTTATAAAAGTTATTTCTCAAAACGACAATTTTTTATATAAAGAGAAGACAAGTTTTGCGGACAAAACTTGCGGACTCTCCGCCACATACATAAGCAAAAAAGAAATAAATTCTAATTTCCTTATTTAAAATACTAAAAAAATTACATTAATTTTGTCAATATTTTTATGGTTCTGTAAGCAATATGTAGCCATTTTACTTCCAACAGAGTAATTAATTTTATTTTTTTTGAAGTTGACTTTGTTGTTTTGTCGTTTGGTCCTTAATAATAATAAAAGGTGTTTTAGTGACAAGATTTTTGTCCCTTCCCTTTTTTCTTAAAATGTTAATAATTTTTTATTGAGTTTCCAAAAGAAAATATATTGGGAAGAACGAGGTTTTTTGTACTTAATATTCTATAAATATATTTCAAAAGAAAATCGAGTGGAATCGAGAAGTCTAATTATCAAGTAAATATTAAGCAAAAAAAAGGGAGAGGAAAGGGGAGTTCATCTATGAAGGGGGGGGGGGGGGGGGGGAGTTCATCTAACATGTCAGTCTAAAAAACGGAACAGACATGCCCGACCAGAACATAATTTAAACGATTAATTAAACCCTCGATTACCTAATAATAACAGGAAAGTATCAAACCCTCATATATATATAAAAAAATATAAAAAATTACAAACTTAGAAAAATAATTTCCACGAAAATTCTTCAAAATTTTTCCACAAAGATTCATCAACTTGTCATGTAAAATTGTTGTACAAAAAATCTTGACACTCAATTTTGAACAAAATCCACGGCGAACAATTTCTAAATTGTTTTAAGTTTATATTAAGCAGAATATGAGGCAAGTTTTGGAAGAAATCTGTGCCACGGGAGAATGGGGAAATATTTGCCATGGGGAAAAACTATGTACCGACCCCTGAAAATTGATAACAATAATCTGACCGTCCCATTTTTTCACTAATTAGACAGCATTTTGTACATATTTAACAAAAGAAGACTGAGGGGGAGGGAGTGAATAAGCACCAAAATTTTTGGGGACGGGGTAGATCCCTGATAGACAGGTATTAGTCTCCCCTTGACACCTCTTTTCACTCTTTGCTTATCTTGAAGGGTTAGAACTGGTCAAATTTTTCTTCCTTCCTAATTTCACTATATTTCCAGGAAGGGGGGGGGGGGAATTCAAAAGGAAACATGAAGGTATCCACGGGGAATGTAGATGTAGGGAATATGATGGGTAAAACAATTACGGGTTTCGCAGTAGGGCGATAAGGAAAAGGCCCATCCCTAATAAAATTGCGATAATTTATCACAAAAATAACCTCCTAAGCTTAACATGGTTACCCTCTTTTCTGTCAATCTCCATAAAAATTCTCACTCCAATTTCGGGTAATATTGAAGCGTACAGACCCCTTTTTTCCTCAATAAGTTTCCTCCCATATTTTTACAAAATGGCTAGAATTTTTCCTTTCTTCCATCCAATTTGCCTTTCTAATTTTTGCCTACAACCAATCAAAAAGGATTATTTAATTTTATACAAGTGCAAGTACATGCAAAAAACAAGTAAAATGGAGAAGAAAGGAAAAAGTTTGACCATTTGTAAGAATATGTGGGGAAAATTATTGAGGAAAAAGGGGTCTGTACGCTTCAATATTACCCGAAATTGGAGTGAATATTTTTATGGAGATTGACAGAAAAGAGGGTAACCATGTTAAGCTTAGGAGGTTATTTTTGTGATACATAAATATCCATTGGAGAAGCACTCCGACGCTTCGAGGGGTAGTGCCGGGGATTGAGGTTTGCCGGGGATCGAGGAACCCTAATTTATAAAATTATACTATTAAGTTTAATTCCATCGTCAGCAAAAATCATTTGTGCAATTAACAGCTTCCCTCCATTTCGTTTCAAGTAAATTAAAAATTTCTAAAAAAAATTTTAAATAAAAGGAAACAATCCAGTTAAAATAACCTTTACAAACATAGTCGACTCTTTTGCTAATTGAATTAAAATTTTTTCGCCAGAAAAAAGATTTATAGTTAAATTTGTTGCTGATTTATGTTTTTTTACCATTTTAGACAATACCAACTTTGTTTAAAATTAATTCAAATTAAACTTCAACACCTGAAAATTAAAAAAAAATTTTAAAATTGTCTTTTGAATTAAAATTTTTTCTCTCAATATTCCCTTTATTTCGAAAATTTATTCCTTATTAGGAAAGGACAATTGAGTCTCATAGGTTGAGACCCTTGATCAATATTTCAGCTATAACTTTTTTGATTTTTAATGGATTTAAGTAATTTATATATCAATCAAAAGCTCTAAATCTGGAGATTATTTTACTATCAGAATTGATATGATAAGATCCTCAACAAAAATTTAGAGTCGTATAAAACCAAAAAAACACGATTCCGCGCACTTATCTAGCTGTATAATTTTTTAAGTTGATCTGATCAAATCAATTCTGTTATCTAATTTTTACTTATATCCAGAGCTATCGAATGAGCCCAAATTTATTCGAATTGGTTGAAAATAAAAAAAGTTATGTCCCAAAATATGGCCCGGATACACTAACGACGAGACTCAATATTTCAATTTTCTCCACTAATAAAAAAGACGTTTCGCCACAAATAAAATAATTACAGTATACTCTTCAAAAAAGTTTATTTATGAAATAAATAAATAAAATCAGAATATTAAAATCAACTTGAATCAGAATTAAAATAAATAAACTTGACTGAATAAATAGAAAATAAACTTGAACTTATTTTATAAAACTTGAATAAAAATCAGAATTTTAAATGTTAAACTTTAATTCAGAATTTATAAAATAAACTTGAATCAGAATTTTAAATAAACTTGAATTAATAAAACCAGAATAAATAAACTTTATTTAATAAACTTTATTTAATTAAATTCAGAAAATTAAATTTAGAATCAGAATTAATTAAAGAAGCAATAATTCCTTTATGTACATATTTATTTTAATTATTTAATTAGCTTTGATTTATGAGAAAAAATTTTAATTAGAAAATCCAGCCCTAATTTTTTGTTTAATAAATTAAAAAATTAATCACTATTGCCTTTTTAATTTTTAAAAAAAAATTCTTTACATAAAATTTTGAGTAAAAGGTGTTATTAATTAATTAATTTATTAATTAATTGATAGTGAAGGTTTTTTTATTAAATTAGAATGTTTAAATCAGTAAATTTATAATTAAACTTTATTCAGAATTTAATTTCAGAATTAAAAATACCGAAAAACTGTATTAATGTCCCTCAATCAAATATTACTCGGCCATATATTAATTCACCATGCAGGGAGAGATCAAAACAATAATTACACCCCACTTCAAATAATACCCCTATTTTTCTTACAATAATTTAAAAAATATTTTTTAGAAATCGTTATAAATTTAATAATTTAAATTATCAATATAAAAATAAAATAGAGTGATTAGAAGGATTTTGGGAATATATCAAAAAATCAGTGTGAATTAAGAGTAAATAAAAATATAATTTTCGGCCTCGAATACAACAATCGAAAAAATTTATCTTCTCAAAATGACTATTAAATCAAATATTTTAGTGTTTTTTGCAAGAGTAAATATTTTCAAAACTTCAAAATTAAAATAATATAGGAATTTAATGAAAATAATTGTAATAATGAAAAAATAGCGATATACATAAGACAATGGATTTGTACTTTAAGAGATAGTAAATTCCTTAAAAATTGTGTCCTAGTAAAAAACAATCAAATTTTAAAATTAGTAGAAAATAGTTATATTTAATTAAATTTAATTGATAATTAAATCTAATTTAAATATTTTTTTAAGTAAGCATTGTAAATATAGGGAAATGTTAGTTAGTTTTACATTCTTGTTATGTCTGAATTTATGTTTTTTCATCCCTTTATTATTTATTTTGCCTATTTTTCAAAAAATTTAAATAGTTCCCTCAGTGGATCTTTCAAATTATTTTTTTTATTTTTTCCCAGATTTTTTAATAATTTCGATGGACTAAACACGAGCAAATGAGAGACAAAATTTGTTGGCCAAAGGGAAATTTATTCAAACACTTTGGAAGAAGAAAAAATATTTTTATCGAAAGGTGAAATCAAGCGAGATAAACATTAAAATTGATTTTCTGGATCAGCCTAAAAAGTTGCCTTTAAATTTTAATTAAATGATTGAAAAAATTGGGAAAACTGTGTTTAATCCTTAAATTTAATGCCAAAGAGAAACAGAGAGAAGTTTGGAAAGGTTGAAAGATAAAATTATTGATAACCTACAAGTACCGAATTTTTTTATTTAAAATTAGAAAGATAGCAGTTTTGTTATTAGAATGAAAGTAACGGTACTTGTGGGTTATCCCTACGGACTTTGCGGACTTTTTTGCTGACTTTTTTGCGGACATAATTGTAAAGAATGGTAGTGTTTCTCCCTCCCTCATTTAAAATACGCTGTTCATGCTGTGGAAAAATTCTTTGGATGGGAGATGGAATAAAACCATCATGGAATGAGCCTAGACCGAAGCACAACCGACCAAAGTAACTAAAATATGGATACAAGTGAGTATCCCCCAAGCTGCGTTCAATTGACTTGCAGTCTTCAGGAAATTGAATAAAGTAAGATTATTAAGTATAATATCAATAAGTAACTCGTTCGGGTTTTAATATAAATACATATGATATAGAAAATATTAAAATCAGGGTGGATCCAGTCTTGTACCGAAAGGTAATAGTTAAATTATTAAAAGATTTATCCACAAATTCGTTTAATTACTACAATATTTTTATAAAATGGAGAATAAAAAATAAAAACTTTTCTCTAATAGTATACCTAGATTGAGAATTTAATTTTTGGATTATATTTGAATCAACGAGTGTAATTATTGCCGTACAGAGAGAATTTTTATAATAAATGTTAATTTTTGAATGAAAAAAGAGAAATTGTGAAAAATGTATTTTTAATTTTCTGTTTGAATGCCAAAGGAAAAAAGTAAATTGAAATTGAAAAACAAAAATAAATCAACAAAGTAAATTGAAAAATTTGAAAGAATTAAAAAAAATGCGTTGATCAAAATACGAAAATTTGAAAAGCAATTTTTAAAAAATAAAAATATGTGTTCCAAAATAAATTTTCTGATCTTCACAGAAATCATAATTTAATTTTGAACGCATTTAAAAATAACAGTTAAAAAATAATTAATTCTAGAACTAAACTAATTTGGGTAGACTTATTTCAATAAAAATCTACGCTGATAGCTAAAAGTATAGGGGTCTATTTCCAAAACACTAAATAGGGAACAGTTTCTTAAAATATGGAAAAGATAGAACATAAAAGGACAAAAATAGCATTATTCTAAACTAGGGTAGCTCCACATTGGATTGAGATAAAAGTGATCTAAAAAACGCAGTAAGTTATAATTATAAACAAAAATGAATGGCAAATGATTATGTATGAAGAAAATCTCTGCTTTATAAGGGCAATTTGTTTTTTTTTATTCCCATTGCCTAGTTATAAAAATTGTCGTAGTTGTTAAAAATCGACGAGTGTGATTATTGCCGTACTGAGAGAATTTTATAATAAATGTTTATTTTTGAATGAAAAAAGAGAAATTGGGAAAAATGTATTTTTTTAATCCTTTGCTTGAATGCCAAAGGAAACAAAAATATTTTGATTTGATGAAATCTCAACATAGTAAATTGGAAAAAATAGTAAAGAATTAAAAAAAATGTTTATTAAAATACAAAAATCAATTTTTAAAAATCTCTAAATCCACAAATCCCTCTTTATATCTGACATTCACCTGAATCTCCTCATATTTAAATTCACGCAGATCTTTAAATCCTATTTAACCCCTCAAATCCTTGATACCTTTATCAATTTTTGTCTTCCATTTTCAGCGGCGCAAGCGAAAATTTTGAGAAATTTCGAAGACCATGTAGCCATTTTTTCCATTATCAACCATTTCCTTCACAAAATACCAAAAATTTTAAAAATATTACAAATGGTAGAAATATGGCAAATGTAGAATATAGAGAAAAATAGGGCGAGAAGGTCAAAAATAGGGCAAATTCCCTGTAAATAAGGTGAAGGGGTCCCTCTGGCTATAAGTCTTGATCGGTATCTGGACCGAACACAACCGTTTATTTTTCATTATAATTCACCCTCGATATTCTTTTATTTAGTCTTGTAATTTAGATTATTCTATTCTTTTTTTTTTCAAATACATACAACAACTTAAAGTCCATTTTAATTTAAAAAATATTTCCACCAATTTATTTCCACCAAAAATTGGCCAATTTAGTAAATAAAGAGCGCGAAAATTAAATTTTCTACATTAAATTATATTTTTAATCAAAAAATTATTGTTCAAAAACAAAATATTTTTATGTTATCAATTTTTAATCTTTCTTTTCTCATTTTTTCACCTCCATTCAAATTTCATTATTTATTTTCAAACATTTCATCAAATTTAGATTCACGGAAATAATTAGGAATTGGTTCATCTAATTGTTTAATTACCTCCTTTATTAATTCTTCCCAAGAAGGTTCTTCTAAATTTTTCTGTTGTTGTAAAGCTGTAAAAAATTCTCTTAAAGTTTTTTGAACAACAAATTGGAAACTCTCTGGGACCTAAAAATTAATAAATAAATTTAATAAATAAATAGTGTATATTTCATTAATTTTGGAATTAAAGAATAACAAGAACTATAGTGGTTCTTACAAAATAAGTCATCTAGGCACAAAATCCGTTTGAAAATCAGACTGGTGCATGGATACGGATTTTGCTTTCCGTGTCCTGATATATCCTTGAGGTCAATATCAGTATCCGTTCATATCCGTGCAACTTTTGAGCCATATCCATCCGCGGGTATTCGTATATTATCCGTATCCATGCACCAGTTTGTTATAAATTATAACACCTTACATTTTGGAGTTACTCTTACAAGGAACCATCGTTTACTTTGACTTTGGATTTGATATATTTTCTGGTAACATTAGATAGAGGACCTTCGATTTTCTATTAAGTATTGTGGTAAAATTGAATTGTTTTTTAAAAAAATTATTTTTTATGTACTATGTATTAGCGAAAAATATATTCCTATTTTATTTGTTTTTTAGGATTTTTTAGTATTACCTCAAAAACATTATTTTTATTAAAGTGTTGATTAATTTGTTTAAATATTTTTGATTCAGATGTTACAACTATCTAAATAATTTAATATGTTAAAAATAAATTAATTAAAAATAAGCCTCTTCTTGATCATTAATCCCTTCATATATTGCCTGCTTGGCAAACTTTTCCATTTTCATATAATAAAATTCTCTTTAAAATTTATTTTTAAATAAAAAATTTTAAATATTTTTTAATATTAAATTAAAATTACCTAAAATTAGAGAACCAATTGAGAAGCTTTAAAAAAATTAAATTTAAATAATTTTTTCTAAAAATTTTACCTGTGCAGTATTGTGTTCATTAAATTGAACATCTTGGAAATACCCTTCAAGAACAGAAAAGTTTGGATAGCGTTGATAAAAGAATATTAATTTAGCTTTACGTAGATGAACATGTGTTAGATGGACACGACTTTTTATTGAAAATAACAAAATAATTTAAATTAAAGATTACTTATTTAAATTATTATCTGCTTTAATGCTTTCAGAATCACTATTTGATGGACTTGTATTTTTATTTTGTTCAGTTGGAAAAGAAATTTGTTGATTTGGGTTTATTGGAGTTGTTGGATAAGAGAATATTTGCCCCATAAATTGAGATAAATTATTCACTTTTAAACTATTAAATATTTAAATATTTTTAATTTTAAAACGCAGTTTTTGGCAATAGATCGTTAATTTTTTTTCTTCTAAGGAGCAAAAAAAAAAGAATCAACCTATATAGAAAAAATTGTAAAATTTTGAACATTTTCTTCTCACTGTGCGAATTTTTTACTATTATAATTTTGTCCAATAAATGGGGATATGTTATATGAGTGTGGGGACTTTATGTATGTATCAGGGTGACCCTTTCCAAACCACTAAAATAGGGCGCAGCCACTCAAAAATGTGGCAAAAATAGGGCGAAAATGGTCAAAAATAGGGCATTGTTTAAAACACTTCGAAAATAATTAAAATTATAATAAAAAGCTTGATTCCGCATATTTTTCTCTATTTTGAACTAAATTAGGTAAATTTGGTTCAGAAATAATGAGATCATGCGCCTGGGCATAACTAAAATAAGAATTAATTTTAATCGAGACAAGTGACTTAAGTAATTTGACCTTCATTCTTTTTATTTCGTCAGTTTTCACATTCTTAACAACAGAAAAAACTGGAAGCACTAAAAAGTTGAGTCAATTGGAGGGATATAATGGGATTGGGAGAAATTATGAATGGATTTGAAGATTAACAGAGTTATCAAGGTGATTTAGGCATCCCTTCATATACCCTTACTCAAAATTATATTACTATGTATATCCAGCTTAATCTTCTATTCACCTTAATCCTCCTATACATCATTAATCTCTCAAATCCATTGATCTCTCTTCATCAATACAAATCCCTTGTTATCTAGTCAATTCCCCCATAATCCTAGTATATCCTCCGAAATCTTCTCTAATAAAAATCCGCCTATATTCCACTCAAGCCCTTATTTATCTTCTTTTTCAGCGCCGCAGGCCTTCGATTTCACACAAAGTCTTCAAAGATTCTTCCTTTTTCAGCGCCGCAGGCGAAAATTTTGAGAATTTTGCAAGACCAAGAAGCCAGATTTCTTCATTTTTGCGCCGCAGGCAAAAATTTTAGAAATTTTGGAAGGATAACGGTCAGATTTCTTCCATTTTCAGCCATTTCACTGTAAAAATTGTAAAAATTTTACAATAGTAAAAATAGGGCAAAAATATGGCAAATGAAAAAATAGGGAAAAACTAGGGCGAAAAAGTCAAAAATAGGGCAAATGCCCTATAAATAGGGTAAAAGGGACACCCTGGTATGTATTTTCTCTCTCATTTTCATATATATGCCATTTAATGTATTTTCAAGGACAATTGCCTATTCTTCCTATAAGCCAAGCCAAACAAATACTTGACCTACAAAATGTATTTAGCTAAGACGAGATCTCGAAAAAAATCTTGTATCGAGCTTTGAAGATATTGTTTTCAATCTCATGCGACACTCCTAAGATCTTTAGTATACAATAATAAATAGGCTTTGATAAAATGATCAAACTATTCAAACATTATTTAAAAGAAACAAAATAATACAAAGTATATATAAAAATGCAAAAAAGAAATAACGCTCAAAATAAGTGTCACAAAAAATAATAAAAATTAAATTAGAAAATTCCAATTTTAAGTTTTTTAAGACATTTTCTTCACTTTACCCCTTTTCAGCTTCTTCAATATCACTCTTCTTTTTATTTTTATCATCTAGAAGAAAATCAAAATCATTAATTTTTATCATGTTCCTTTAAAAATAATTATTATTTTAATTAAAAAATTAATTCAATTAATATTTTTTACCGACTTTATGTTTTGTTCGTTTACAAGTTACCTTTGAAATTTATTTCCAAACCAATTATTAACTGAGGGTACAGCACAAAACATCGCGCGGCCATAACAACGCAAAGCCATAACTAGCTGGAAAATTTCCGGTCCTTATCAATTTTGGTTTAATCTCTTTAACTAAATGAGAGGAATCGTTTAATACTAGATTTGTTAGGATTCGAAAATTTTGAAGTAAGTTATGGCATTGCGTATTAACTGAAAAATAAAGAATATTTACATAATAGTTAAACAATTTATTTTTAATTTAACACCTTTATCAACAGAATTTTGGACATTTTGAGATGACAGAAAAGGGGATGGAACGCTTGCGGGTTTAGTGGTACATTCTGTGAATTTTTGTTCAGTAGCACATTTTATGGGGTTTTGTTCAGTTGGACATTTTTTGGGCGCCATTCAATTTAATTTTTTGGCCAATTTTGCCGTTGATGAATAAGATTTTTTAATTTTTGCATTAAAATTTGGCTAATATTATGAAAATATGCGAATATTGAAATACATTGAAATGTAACTTTGTTCAAAATTATTATAATGAATGTCATGTTTGGGCTTTTTTCGACATGATATATTTAGGAAAAAATATTATATTGCAATACAAATCCGAACCCTAATTATTACATTAAATACTATTATGATCTCTTTAAAGTTTTTGACAAAAAATATAATAATTCTATTAATTTTGAAGGATGTACTAGTAATATTTTTCAAAAAATTAAAAAAAATAAGCTTTTAATATTTATTACAATTATTATACAATATATTATTATTTACATTAAATATTATTATTTTCAATACCCCAAAGTCTTCTCCGTTTAGTTTTTTTGCGTTTGCGATTTTCTAAAAAGAAATTTATATTTACATATTAATAATAAATAAGGATAGAATTTTTAGGTTGTAAAAGCCTTAAACTAAATACATACTAAATAGGTTTTATAAAATGCCCAAATATGTGAAAATATTGATAAAAATATACGACATCTCAATATAACTTTTAAGGAAAAAAAAGTTTATACTAAAAATCCTATCTCTACATATAATTCAACCTTTTTTGGAATATCCTGCGCCTTTACATTTTAAATTGCATGACCATCGTTTGCCGCGTAAAATCAATTTATCAACATCTACTTTTTTAAAAAATGTTTTATTATATACATATGTACATGTCGGCGTAAATTTCAATTTCATTCAAAATTTAAATTTTGACGTTAAAATTATTTTACTGGAAGTAGATATTAAAATCTTAATCGCCACTTTTTATTTCAATGCTCGCGCAGAATGAAAAAATTTTAATGAAAAACTGCGAGCATTTGCTCTATGATTTCGTTTTTAGATGGAAATTTCTTGATTAACCTTCATTCTCTTAGAATACTGCCCCCGGTTTAAAAATACATTTAAATTTTTAAATATAATTTAGTACCTCCAATTATTTCCATATTAATTAGAACAAACATACTAATAAATAGAATTAAAAATATAATTTTTTGCATATTAAAATTTTATATAAATTAAGAATTAAAAATAAATTTCTCTAAAATTTTAATTAACATTAATACTGTCTCACAATAAAATGTCAAAATATCCATATAACATTTATAGCGATATAAAGGATCAGAGTGGAGGATAAGATAAGTATTCAGAGGATAAGGAGGAATATTGAGGAATTTGAATGATTAAGGATTTAAATTGATTACGAGAACTTACATGAGATACAAGAAATTAATTTGATTGAATTCTGATTTTCCTCCAAAATTCTCAGATTTTTTTGCCTGCGGTGAAAAAATGGAAAAAATGTTGCTTTTTGGCCTATAAATTTCCCGAAATTTCCCGAAATTTGCTAAAAGAGAACAAATCGATCTCTTCCAATTGAGACTAGTAGGCGAACTCAGATCAATCAAGCTGACTCAGATGAATACTGAAAAATCAGGATTGATCTGGTCTTATGAGACCGGTTTTAGTTGAAAATTCTAAAAATTAAACATTTTAACTTTTCTTGCACAGCAAGCCGTAATTTTTAAAATTTTGGATGGCTAAGAAGCCAAAATTGACCATTTTCAGCGCCACGGGCGATAATTTTAAAATAAAGAAATAAATAAAAAATTTCGTTTAATAATATTTAAAAATGAAATTACAATTTTAAAATTAAAATTTATGGCTTAAAATTATTTATTTTTGTAAGGAAAAATATAAAAAATAAAATTAACTCAGTTGATAGAAATAATGTTTAAGTCTAACCATAATCACTCAATCACAAGGATACAAACAGAATTTTAAAATTTAGATATTTCATTTTCAATTTTCTTTTAAAAATAATAATGACATAGTAAATGGAGGAATTATATAATTAGATTTTTTATTCAATTTTAATGAGTAATAAAATTTGTATGAGTAAATTAAATTTTTCATACATAAAGAAAAAACAAAAAAAAATTAGAAAAAATGACATGATTATTCATCTTTATTGTCGTCATCGAACAGCTGGCTTGCATTTAAAATTTTAATAACCTTTAGATCCGGTAGATCGTTAGGTTAAGTAGCGCCCCGGTATCAGAGCTGGGCTATAATTTTGTGTTGTTTTTCGTGGATTTTTATGATTTTCGTTTCGTTTTCGTTCAGGGGCCTATTCCACCAAACGACATTGACATTAAATGTCGATGTCCAAGTGTCAATCAAGTGTCAATTGCGATTTATTTAATAATTAAAAGTAATTTAAACAGTATTTTCAGGTAAACAACTTAGTGGAGGATGATGAAGCTGAATTAATACATATTTAGAAATTAAAATTTATTTTTGAATGTTTTCATTCCATTATTATGATTAATTGAATAAATTTTATTTAAGAAATCCTAATTTGGCATACCTAGTATCACTTTATATTATGGCTATATCTTTAAATGAAAAGCTATGTTGGGTATTAGTTTTAGTATAAAAGCCATTCTATCTCTGTTATTCTATTTTATTTCCAACAACATATTAGGTACTTTTTAGCCATTATTCTTATTTTTCATTTTATTATTTCTATCGTGATTAAGTACAGTTTGTTAGTTACTATCTTATCTCGTTTATTCTTTTGTTATTACTAGGGTTTGACCCCGAATCCTGAGGACGTGTTATTCTGTCAGTCATCCTCCGACGCTCACCGAAAAACGTGACCTCATGATTCGGGGTCAAACCCTAGTTATTACTAAGAAATTGCGTTTATTAACTAACAAACTGTACAGATTTTTAAATAATTTTTAAACTTATTTTTTAGTGCTTAGCTTAAAAAATGCTTTGTTTACCAGCAGAGGCAAAACTGGATATTTTTAAATTCCTCAACTATAAACAATTATGCTCAGTCAAACAGACCAATTTTTGTCTTCACGATTTCGTTAATTATTTTCAAGGAGAACTTGCTTGGGAGAAATTATATGAAATTTCTATTGTAATATTTTTTGATAGTAAAGAAGCCGGGCTATAGCTATTTCTCTCCTTTAGTTAGTGCAAAAGGTTATTCGGCGGCTGGGTGTAGACCAGCAACTTCAGTAGACCGGACTGATGTGTTAGCTATTACACCACACCTACTGCACAGTAAGGTTGTCGGCTCCGGATATCCGGAAATTTTTGGTTCGGATATCGGATTCGAAGATTTCCAACTATCCGACTACCTTACTGCACAGCCTTAGGAATTAAATAGCTAATATGCTTTACATAATTAATCTAATCTTTAATCATTTTTAAGCAATATCTCGAGCAATACAAGCATCCTCATAAATTAATTAAATTGGAAGGCGGACCTCTTGACTTTACTTTGAATGATGAGCAACTTGAAGAGAAGGTAATTTAAAATACCTCTTTTAAAAATCCTTTTATTTTTAGTTCAAAAATGGACTTGAAAAACCAATTCCTGTGTATTTACCTAAACAAGATTCAAGCAAAACTCTTGTTATTTGCGTAACGAAAGGTTGGATTTTGTTTAATGAAATTTCATCGAGTTCGCTTTAGTCTGTAGTAGGGAATAATGAGAGTGGGCCAAGGTACCGCAGAGCTATAGTTTTGTTCAGAATCGTAGAATTCGGGTCGTCTTGGTATGGCTGATGCGTATTGTCGAGCTGAATCGAGAACTTACCAGAGCGTCCCGGATTTGAGAATTTTGAGCAGTTATAGCACTGCGTTACATTTGGGCTTGCGGTACCTTGGAATGTACTCGGAAATAAAAGGGAGGACATCGAAATGTTTCTGGTCCAATTTTTATTTGATAACTTTCCCGGCCCCTTTTTTATTGAATAAAAAATAACTTACTTTAATTTTCTTTTGATTAAAAAGAATTTTTAGTTTTCCGAAGTGCACATCATATTTTGGTACAACTTCCATCCATTATTAAAAGCAAAGAGGATATCAAAATTGTTTATTATTATTTAAATAAATTATTTAATTGTCGGTTTGAATATGGGGAGATTAACGAATTTGTATTCAATCAAGAACTGCTTCAATTATTATTTGAAAATGCTAGGACTTCCAAACGTGTTCATATTCAAAGATGCCAAGTAAATATTATGGAGCACAATATGGAAAATTCTCTTCAGTTTATTCTGAATAATTTGAAATGTGGAAATCTTCATTCTTCGCTTCGTCTATATCAGGACATTATAGAAAAATATCGAGATATTTTATTTGAAATTTTAACGAATGGAGGAGACAATTTTAAAGAAGTTGGGTTTGCTTTTGTTAATTCTTCGGTGACTGTGGTGGATTTTATCAACGTAGCAAATCTTTATGAACATATTTTTGAAGTAAGTTTTTCCCTGGATAAGTTAAAAATAAATCCTAAAACGTTTTAGTATATAGCAACATCCAAGGAATGTTCAAAAATAGTGTCTGTCATTAGCTTAAGTTTTCGTAGTTCCAAAAGTCTTCAATTAATTGAGGGAGCAGAGAAGGTTGAAATTAAACAGTTGGATGGAGGAGTTGAATATACCCGTTACCAACTTGCCAATATTTATTATCCAAAACTGAGATTCTCGTTTTCAACTAGAGAAGGGACTAGAGTTGGAGCGGCACATGTTCAAATCAGAAAAATTAAAGAATAGGAGTTGGGATGAGGAAAATAAAATTATTTTTGATTTGTTAGAGAAATATAATTATTTTAAAAATTTTTTGTAGTTAATAGGCTCTTTTGATTAAACTACCTATTTTTGTTTTTTAAATTTTATTTGATTTACGTTTCAATCTGGTTAAAACCTATTTATTTTTAAGTATTTTTAAACAATTTTATAAGAATGTGGTGATTTTGAATTTCATTTCCCCCACTTCTTTTTTCAAGAATCAAATTTTTTGGTCATTTTAGAAGTCCATGCGCGGCGGGATCCCGTGCAACATTTTACGGAATCCCGTCCCGCAACCCCACATCTGGCTTCCTCAGGAAATTTGCCTTCTTGGCCTACTGAAAATTCTCAAAATTTTCGCCTTCGGCTCGTGGAGAAATGTTCAGTTCGCAATCCTTATATCAGCAAAAGGAAATTGTTGACGAATTAGGACAGGCGATGAACTGGACATATAATAAAATGTCATTTTGCCAAAAGATGACATTTTCCGGTTTCCCTAACGTTTCGTCACTGAACTTTTCGTCACCGAACCTTTCGTCAAAACCTTTCGTCACTGAACCTTCCGTCACCAAACCTTTCGTCACTGAACCTTTCGTCACCAAGACTTTAATTACAAAATCAAATAAGAAGTTGTCAAAATTGACAAATTGATCATAATCGGTAATTTAGTTATATTTACTGTGTTGCTAAATGATAGGTGACAGTACGTAGGTACCCAATTGGGTCATTAGCTCGCTGAGCAAATTCAGCAAATATTTGTTGCAAAGTTCCTATATTGTGTATAAATACAACTACTCAATGTTATATTACCAAAACTTCATCTGCAGGAGGACCCATTAGCACGTCCATTAAAATACACATACATAAATGTGTAAACCTCATTAATAGGCACAAATGCCAGAGCCTAAGAAAGAAACTCTAATGAATTCGAGGAAATACGGTAGATACCTGAAGTGATCGGAGCAAGTTTTTATCATTGTTATTATTTCTATAACGAGCAGATAAACCAGGCAGTGCTTGTATATGATTGTATAACGCATTTCCAAGATGAAAAACACATCCTCAAAAAATTTTCTAGAGCTAGTTTTTCCTAAGATTTACCGGTAATAGTCGCATGAGGGAAGACTTGGCGCACATTGATCATAATCGGTAATTTAGATTGTTCAAAATCACACATGACACGTTCTGGAGCCCAGTCTTGAATGCGATTTTGAATTGCTCGGAAAACGTTAATATATCCTTGAACGTGTTTCGTGGGTAGACAAGCAAAGATGCAAGGTACTGCACAAGAGTCTACGATGACGTGAATAGTGAACAACTGTCCAAAGCCTCTTGGCTTTGGACAACTTGATTATCCACGGCAGAATAACGTTCAAACTGGTATTCAAAGCCGTCACGAGTTAAGAGAGATGAACCTCTTTTATTTTACTTCAATAAATTCGAGTAAATCCTCCATCTCCTCGGAAAAGTTATTATCAAAAAGTTATTAATTTTGTTTATTATATTTCATCTTCATTCATATGACTTTCTTTTATTCAACTTAATTTCCATAAATCTATTTTGTTAAATTTGTCCATCCAGATGTGCTTTCTCTTTTCTATGGTGAATAGTGACGAAAGGTTCAGTGACGAATGGTTTGGTGACGGAAGGTTCAGTGACGAAAGGTTTTGACGAAAGGTTCGGTGACGAAAAGTTCAGTGACGAAACGTTCGGCCACCATTTTCCAAATTTAGTCTAATTCTCTTCTACTCTCATCATTTTAGCTTTCTCTTATTGTTTCACAATAATGCTGCGATTTTTCTTATTTTAATTTTGGCGTTTCCGCTGTTGAGAAGATAACGTTTCTTGTTATCAAAACTACTTTTCCAGTTTTGGAATAATCCCTTGTTTTCTGATTTTAGTTTAGTACTTGACAAATTTTATAGATTTTTAGATAATTTTAATTGAATTTTTAGTGCTTAATTAAATTTTCTTCAAAAAATGCTTTATTCATTGCCTACAGAAATTAAACTTTATATATTTAAATTCCTCAATTATCAAGAATTATGTTCAATGAAGCAAACAAATTTACATTTTCGTGATTTTATTGTTAATTTTGAAGAAGAACTTGCTCGGGAGAAATTTTATAAAATTTCTATTGTAATGTTTTCAATAAATTTAATTTTAAAATAATTTTAAGGAATATCTCAATCAATCCAAACAAGTTCCTCATAAATTAATTAAACTTAAAGTTGGAAATTTTGATTTTTCTTTGAAAAATAAACAACTCGAGGAGAAGGTAAATTAATTAGAATATTTAAAATTTCTTTTTCTTTTTAGTGGGAAAATGGACTTGAAAACCCAATTCTTTTGTTTTTACCTCGAGATTTAAATAATGTTATTTGCTTAAATAAAGGTAGAATTTTCATTTAACGTTTTCTACATGCAGTAGATTGCCTAACAAAATTTGTCTCTACTGCAGTTTATGAGTCCATTCAAAAAATAATTGGATTTTTCTAGGTATTGCAAAGTTGGGGTATTGTTCATAAACATTTCTTACTGTTCGGGACTTACGCCCCACTTACTCTATTCCTTGAATTTTCTAAAAGTTATGATTATTTTCCGAAATTTTGAGAAATAGGGTAAGGAACGGTCCCACAACCACTGGGCTTAGGAGACATTGTGTGTGATTGGACTCATAATATGTAGTAGAGCCTAGAATTTTTAGTACGCTACAATGACGATTGCCACATATTAAAACTGCCAACCATTATCAAAACCAAAAATGACATCAAAATTGTTTATTATTATTTAAATAAATTATTTAAATGTTCTTTCGAATATGGCGACTTCAAAGAATTTATTTTCAACCCAAAATTGATCGAACTGTTATTTGGAAAAGTTCCTAAACAATTTTATATTCAAACATCGCTGCTGTTTATTTATTACAAAATTGAAAACAAAATAGACTTTATTTCGAATAATTTATCTGGTGAAATTCTTATGATTGATTTTGTTTTAGTTAAAGACCTGGCAAAATATTCAAATATTTTATTTAAAATTTTAACAAATGAAAAGAATTTTGAAGAAGTTTATTTGAAGTTTGATAATTCTTCAGTAAGTTCGGTGGATCACTTTCTGAATGTAACAATACTTTATGATCAAATTGTAGAAGTAAGTTATTGGAGGTACGACAATTGAGGATACGCACTTGAGGATATGACAGACAATTGGGGACGACATATGAGGATATGACAATCAGTGATGCGGGGGTTCCGGAACCGGTGCGGTTCCGGAAGTGGAACCGGTAAAAGTCCGGAACCGGTTTAGAACTGGTTCCAGAACCGGAACCGGGCACATTTTGGAATTTTCACATCACTGATGACAAATGAGGATAAAAATAAAAAAAGAAATGAAAAATAAGAAAACCATTATAACTTGGGAGATTTCCACTTGGAAGACCAATAGAGAAGAATTATCTCTCCAGCGCAGCAAGCGAAAATTTTTGAATTTCAGAAGGGCTCATTATTTGTTTATTATTATTATTTTAATTTTCAATTGTCGTCCTCATATGTCAGATCCTCAATTGCGTATCCTCAATTGTCTAGAAATAACTTAAATTTTCAGTATATAGCAAAATCAAGAAACTTGTCAAAAATGGTGTCTGTCATTAATTTAGACTATAATACTTCAACAAAACTTAAATTAAGTGAAAGAGCAGAAAAGGTTGAAATTAGACACCTGAATAATACAAAATATACAAAATACCAAATTGTCAATATTTACAATCCAAAAATGAGATTCACAGTTAGCATCGAAGAAAAGGAAGGTTTTTCGTCTTTTTTCCTTGAAATCAGGATAGCGAGTGTAGAATATGTGAACAAGAAATGTGTGATCTGTTAAGTCTGTCAATTTATTTTTAAACACATTTTTTCGATTGATATGTCAGACACTCAAATATTTAAAATAATTTTTTTATTGTCGTCTTTGATTAAATTATTTTTTATTAAATTTATTTAAATCATATTTTTATCTGGTTAAAGTCCATGTATTTATTTTGTCTCCAACAATACCACTAAGTTCCTATTATTATTCTATTTTGTCTCCAACGACATATTATTTATTTTTATTGTTTATATCGTGATACAACACAGTTTGTTAGTTACTATCTTATCTCGTTTATTCTTTTGTTAGTACTAGGAAATTAGTTTAGTACCTAACAAACTGTATACCTTATTTATTCTAATATAACGACAGTCTCTAATAAAACGACATCCTAGAAGAGGGTTGAAAAATAAGACGACATGTCGTTATATTAGAATAAATACGGTAGATTTTTAAATTAATTTTTTAAACTTAAATTTTAGTTCTTTATTTTAACAAAATGTTTTATTCTTTACCAACAGAAACGACGCTTGATATTTTTAAATTCCTCAATTATGAAGAATTATGTTCAGTTAAACAAACAAATTTATATTTTTGTGATTTTATTAATAAATATGAAGGAGAACTTGCTTGGGAGGAATTTTATGGAATTAATATTGTAATAATTTTTAATTAATTTTTAAATATGTATTTTTAAAGCATTATTTCGATCGGTACGATGGTTCTACAAATAAATTAATTAAACCTAAAACTGGAAATTTTGACTTATCTGATGAACAATTTGAAGAAAAGGTTAAAATTAAGATAACTGTTTAAAATTTGTTTTTATCTTTTTAGTGGAGTAATCGACTACCGATTTCTTTGTATTTGCCTGAGCGAGGTTTTCTAGGGTCCAATATTGGCATCTTCTTATATAAAGGTTAATTTTTATTGTGTCGGGCTAACTCAAGGAACAGACAAATCAAGGAAGGACCTGGATGGTCTTGATTTTTGAAATATTCAAAATTTGGTCGTTCCGTGTGTTGGTTGTTCCTTGACTTGTCGTTCCGACTTGGTATTCTTTATGTTACCCCTCATCCATTTCTTATTTATTTTTAATGCCAAACTAAAATGTTCTCGGGGTCGTGATACCGAGAGGAGAAGGGAGAAAAAAAAGAAGCGTGTTTACTAATATTTGACCATTGCTAACCCTTATAAGAGTAGAAAGGAAAAGAAAGAAAAGTGCGGACAAAGATTTGCGGATGTGGGGGGATATAAACGCATAGTACCAATTTTGTAAACTAAAAAATATTTTTAGATTCGAGCCTTCAAAACTGTTATCTACTTAAACTACCAACAATTATTAAAAGTAAAGAGGACATCAAAATTGTTTATTATTATCTAAATAAATTATTTAATTGTTATTTTGAATATGGACACTTTTATGAATTTATATTCAACCCAAAATTGATTCAATTATTATTTGGAAATATTAGACAAATTTATTTTCAAATATTTTCGATAACGCCTACAACAAATGCTTGCAAAGATGAAAATTTATTAAAATTTATTTTGAATAATTTAATCTGCAAATCTCTTAACCTCATTTTTCCATGTCGAGAAGAATACAAAAATATTTCACTCGAAATTTTAATTAATGGAGGGGACAAGTTTAAAGAAGTCAGTTTAAACTGTATTAGCGAGCCTGAACCTTTCGGTTTTATTATAAATGTGAGTTTTTTATCTGAAAACCTTATTGGAAAATTTCTAATTTGAGTGATCCTTTTTAGAAGGGGGGGTAAGAACTTGAATTTTATTGGGTAACCAAGTCCTCTTTCGAATGACATATCAGCCAAACAATATGTTTTTAGAAAGAGCTTGGTAAGTTGAGTTGGGTGACATCATTATTATTTAATTCTAAAGTCTGAAAAATTCCTTCGAATGGCATATAATTTGTCTGAATAGGCAACTTTGACTGTGCACAATATTTTAATTTTTTTCCTTGTAATTTAGCACATTGAAACGTCAAAAGATTGTTCAAAAATTGTTGATTATATCAAATTAGATAATATTTATTTTGATATAGCTAGTTTACTTACAAGAGCTGAAAAGATTGGAGAGGAACGTGAAGACGGACGTTTAATAAAATCGGAATACCTTCTTTTCAACAAATATAATCCAAAAATTAAATTTTCTATTTTATATATTCGAGGACGTGAAGATATAATTGAAATTAAAAAAATTTATTGATAGATCATTTAAAAATTTTTTTATTAAACATTTTGTTCAAAAATATTTTTTAATTTTTTGCACTGAATTTTGTTGAAATTTTATCAAATTACAAATATCTAATTTTCCTTTTTCAGACAGTCTATATAGAAGTATGGCAGTATATAAAAAAATAACGGCTGAATCGTTTTTTTCTTTACTTTTTTCCTTTCATAAATTGGTTAATTTTCCTTATTAGTTCATCTACTGATCTCTATGAATCTCTAATCATGGTGATCTCTAATGCCCGCCTTTATACTTGAACCACTCACATTCGGAAAATAGGATAATAAACTCTTTTAAGAACATTTCTTTGGCCGTATGTACTTTAAAATGAAGATTATGTTTTGTAGTGGTTTTAGTATAAAAGCCAGGGCCTCAGTGTTAGTGAAGTGTTACTCTTTAATCATTCTGTTTTGTCTCCAACTCTGCTAATTTTTTATTTTTATTGTAGTATTTAAGCATAAGTTAATGTCTTATGTCGTCTATACTTTTGTTAGGATTTACCAGACCTGCTCACGGATACGGATAATATCAGGATACCCACGGATATGATGCTTCAAATCCGCGGAAATCCATCTCAATATTCTAGCCTGCGGTGCTTAAAAAATTGGACGGATACAAACGGATACGGATATTGACCTCACGGATATATCCGGATACAGATAGCAAAATCCGTATCCATGAGCAGGTCTGGTATTTACTAGGACTGGAGTTTAGTACCTAACAAACTAAAATTTTAGATCATTTTTTAAATTTAATTTTAAGTGCTTTATTCAAATTTTCTTCATAAATGCTTTATTCTTTGCCTACAGAAACGAAGATTGATATTTTTAAATTCCTCAGCTATGCGGATTTATGTTCAATCAAACGAACAAATTTATATCTTCGGGATTTTATTTATGAATTTGAAGGAGACCTTGCTTTGGAGAAATTTTACGAAATTTCAATTGTAACGTTTTTTGATTAATAAATTATATTTTTAAAAAATTTAAGGATTATTTTCATCGAGAATATTTTCTTAGAGAATATTCTCGTAAATTAATTAAACCCAAGGCTGAAAATTTCAACTTTCCTCTGAATGAACAACTTGAAAAGAGGGTAATTAAAATATTTAAAAGTCAAAATTTCTTTTATTTTTAGTGGAAAAATGGATTAGAAGAACCGATTCCTTTGTATTTACCTAATCTCAGTTCAAACAAAAATGTTCTTATTTGGTTATTTAAAGGAGGTTAAATTTTGTTTGAATGAAAGAAGTTGTAAATTGTGTTAGGCTAGCTTTACCTTTTTCTTTGGTTGTTTAATACTTTTATCTAGAGTTGGGCTGGATCGGGATCCCGACGTAAAATCGGGATTTTGGAATGATGATTCCGATCCCGACTGCGGGATCGGGATTTGTCTTTCGATCTCAGGATAAGAAAAATCGGGATTAAAAAACCGGGTCCGATCCCGATCCCGCCTAACTTACTTTCATCAGTTAGTGTTTAATAGTTACCATAGATGTTTTGTAAAGCTTGCATTTAACTTTAAAATATTTTAGATTACAACGGTCGAAACCTTTATCTTCTACTACAACTGCCAACAATCATTAAAAGTAAAGAAGACATCAAAATTGTTTATTATTATTTAAATAAATTATTTAATTGTTCTTTTGAACATGTCTCTATGGAAAACTATATATTCAATCCAGAATTAATTCAATTATTATTTGAAAATTCTTCCAAACAATTTTATATTCAAAAATGCTGGCTGTTTATGGAAAACTTTAGTGAAAATAAATTAAAATTTGCTTTGAATTATTTGTGTGTTAGTGGGACTCTTACAATTACTTTTCCTCCAAATAAGGACATGACAAATTATACGGATATTTTATTTGAAATTTTAATGAATGGAGACAAATTTAATGAAGTTCATTTAAATTCAAATAATTTGCAAACACTTTTTGATATTATTATAAATGTAAGTTTTTCTCCGTAAGAGTTTAGACGGATTTAATATTTTAAATACAAACTAGCCCTATTCTTTATGTGAAGCAGAGATGGGTCGGAACAGTTAGAGGTGTCGGAAATCAAAATTTTTTAGGAAATCGGAAGGAAAAAACTTAGGAGGAATTCCGACCCAACTCTGTGAATTAATCTCAAATTTTTGACTGCTAAAATTTCTTAAAAAATAATTTTGAAGGACCCAAATCACATATTTTAATTTAACAATTTTTTTCTAATTTTAGCACATAGAAGCGTCTACAATAAGCTCAAAAATGGTGGCTACTATTGAATTAAATAATACTCGTATTAATTTGACTAGTTTAAATGAGAGAGCTGAAAACATTGAGGATTTAACAACAACAAAATACCGACTTTCCAATAAATTTAATCCAAAAATTAAATACTCCATTTCATATAAAGAACGTTTGAAAGGATTAACGATTAAACAAATTTATTGTTAAATTTATTTGATAATTTATTTTATTACGTTGTGGTAAATGATAAAATCCGCCCAGATTTTTTTTATTTTTTTCTTTGACAAATTCTTTTTCAGTTTATAATCCAAAAATGTATTTCTGGGTGTTTATAAAAAATATTTAGCAAATTTATTTTATGTATGCATATTATGTTTAATTTGGCTTTGTGATAAAAATATTTTTTTATTTCTTCCAAAATTTGTCGAAGCTCTTCCAGACTTTTCCATATGTATTTCTCTCTAATTCTTTTTGAGTAATTTGTAATACTCTAATTCAATGCCAAATGAAAATCGTATCAGGCTAACTCACGGATCAGACAAGACACGGTCTTAACAAATCACGGAACTACCCCTCAATATCTCGGAGTCCACCGATATCCTCTTAAAGGCCTCTTGATACCTCGACATCACGTTGACATCCCTATATATTCCTTTTAATCTCCGCATACCCTGAGATAACTTTTAACCCACCCAAATTCCTCGATATCCCTGTAAGCAACTTGGTCTAGAATCCACCAAACTCTATTTTTTATAAATGTGAAAATACAGATTTTTTTCTCTGGACAGTCTTTGGTCGAGTCGCCCCGCAACCAAGGAAATGGAGATACATATTAGGGAAAAGTCTGCAAGAAAAACCATCACTCCTAAAGTGCCGAAATTTATTATTTAAAATGAGAAAAATTTTACAAAAAATTGCTAACTCTGTGCCTAACAAAAGATGATGGGCACTTTATTAGCCAGTTCAATCTAGTCCATCCAAAAATTCAACAAATTTTTGAAAAAAGAAAAAATAAAATTAATTGTTTATCAAAAAGTCAAATTAAACGAGATATAAATACATTAAAATGAATCTTTTGTATCTGCCCAGAAATTGGTTTTTAGATTTTGAATTCGTCTGATAAAAACCTATTAGAGCCAGGAATGTCGGGAAACGTAAAAATCAGGGCAGATACAGTCCATTGCCGTAAAGTAACATAAATAAGTTTATCAACAAATGATTTAATTTCGACTAATTTGAAGTATATTCTTCTTAGTTTCGTAACTGACCATCCTAAGGAAAATAAAAAATTCAATTTTTGGATTATGTTTGTTGGAAAGTTGGTATTTAGTTTGATTTGGATAAGTAAAAGTATCAAGATAATTTAATTCAAAACAATTCACTATTTCTGAGCAATCTTTTGACGTTTCGTTATACTAAAATATAAATATTTATGTTAAATTAACTAAAAATATTTATTTTGAGCCCTGAAACACAGCCAAACCTCGGATTTATGTAAATATTTTGGACGTAAAAAGGGCATCTTGGGTAAGCAGAGATAGATATACTAAGTTTGTATGAGTTGGGGGGGGGGGGGGGTTGGAGGAGCTCTACAGCTCTATCAAGAGGCCCTACATATCTAACATCAAGAGTTATTTAACTTTGGGGGTATATAGATATACAGAATTTATGAAATAATCAGAGAAAATTGGGGAAAGGTGGCCAAACTGACCAAGCTGATTTTGGGGTGAAAAATTCGAATAATAGCCCATTCGAAGTGGGCGGGGTTCTCCTATAACTAAAGAATTTGATGCAGAATTTTTAGAAGAACTTGACCAATTAACAAAAAAAACTTGCATTTATAATAGATTCAAAAAGTTTTGGCATTTTATTACAAGATAAATAGACTGATCCAAACTTGTCTCCCTCTTTCATTAAAATTTTTAGTAAAACTTCTATATATTCTTCGGCATTTACTCGATATAGATCGATTCTAAGAGAAAGGCCGATTAAATTATTCACAAAAAATTTAAAGAAATTTTCGCTATTGTAAGCCTTAGAAGGCATTAGAAACGTAGTCCAAAGATAAATTTGTTTAGGAATTCTTCCAAATAATAATTGAATTAATTCTGGATTGAATATAAATTGATCAAAATGACCAAAATCAAAAGAACAATTAAATAATCTATCCAAATAATAATAAACAATTTTCATTTGATTTTTGGGCTGTAGTGTAGTGTACCGGTGGTAAAAGTTCGGGACGTGACATATGCCATTCGATTCGTCTCGACGAGCTGAGTCGAACGGTACCACTCCCTACTTTAGGAAATAATTCTGGACCGAGTTATAGGTCCCGAAAAATCGAAAAACCAAAGGGGGGACCAAGCACATTTTTGGGGTGAAAAATTCGAAAATGCAAATTATACCTCATTCGAAAGAGCTCGTCGAGCTGAGTCGAATGACACCAAAATCAACAAAATCCGACTTGATTTGACAAAGTTATGACCGTTTGTTTTAGCTCCTTACCTATGTCATTTGTGGAGATTTTTGCTGCTACGGAGGCCCCAAATACGTCTAGAGCAAGGGAGATAGGAATAGGTTTATGTTACGAGCCCAGACCCACCGCCCGTAGACTCCCCGCGAGGCGCGTGCCGCAAAACCCCGCGCGAAGCGCGGGGTTTTGCACAAGCGCCTCGCCGACGCCCCATAGGTTTAGGTTTTTTGTTTTTTGTGTCATAACTTTGTCTAATCTTGTCCAATCACGGTGATTTGATGTCATTCGACTCAGCTTGTCGAGCTCTTTCGAATGAGCTAACATTTGTGGAATCGAATTTTTGACCATAAAATCCCCTCTATGGTTTTTGACCATTTCGAGCCCTATATCTCGAATCAAACTTGTTCAATCAAGCTGATTTTGGTGTCATTCGACTCAGCTCGACGAGCTCTTTCGAATGAGGTATAATTTGCATTTTCGAATTTTTCACCCCAAAAATGTGCTTGGTCCCCCCTTTGGTTTTTCGATTTTTCGGGACCTATAACTCGGTCCAGAATTATTTCCTAAAGTAAGGAGTGGTACCGTTCGACTCAGCTCGTCGAGACGAATCGAATGACATATGTCACGTCCCGAACTTTTACCACCGGTACACTACACTATATCCGATTTTTGTTTGTAATAATGGTAGGCAGTTCTAGAAGAATTTGACGTGTTTTATAGTTGCATGCTAAAGAAATTGTTTGGTTAGAAATTTTTTTGGAGTTAAAAAAATACTGTAAATATTTTAATATGTACATATAAGCCACCAGGGATGTGCGTCATGGCGTTTTGGCGTGACGTTTTGGCGTTTTGGCGTGATTTTTGGCCGATTTTGGCGTGCTGGCGTTTGGCGTGATTTTCAGTTTTTGGCGCGCCAAAACGCCAACTCTCTTACCCTGTGGACAGAGATACCTTTTTCCTTCTCCCAGTTTATTTTACCCACCAAAGAAAACTTTCAAAAGAACAGAATTTACATGAGGATGGTTTGTATTTTTGATATTTGCCGAAGAGGGAAATTAAATGAAGGGAAAAAAGAATTTAAATTTAAAAATCGAAAAAATTTACTGGTATCTAAGCAAATGGCCATTTTGGAGTCTAATCCTTGATCAGGCAAATACAAAGGAATAGGTTTTTGTAGTCCATTACTCCACTAAAAAAGAAAAGAAATTTTTTAAATTTTCGATTTAATTTAACTTTCTTTTCAATTTGTTCATTAAATTCTTTATGTTGCTCATCAAATAAGGCGAAGTCAAAATTTTCAGCTTCTGGTCTAATTAATTTTGACTCAACTTCTTTGGATTGACGGAAATGATCCTTTAAATATTTTTTTGAAATTAAATTACTTAAATTTAGAAGTTCTGGAAAATTTTTTAGAATATGACTACCAAACAAAAATATTTGAAATATATGGAATTCGGAAGATCTCAATGAGCTGAGTCAAAGGACAAAATCAACGCGAGTTAATAACAAGCGACAATGTTATGATACAGAATAAAGTACGGATCCGGAATCCGGATCCGAAAAAAGGCCGGATATCTGGAAATTTTCGATTCGAATCCGGATATCCGAAAATTTCCAACTATACGCCAACCTTAGTCACAAACGTCTCTTGCTTCTGCGTAATAATTATAATGTCATTCGAAACCAGCCTACAAGCTCTGTGATATATTCATTGTTTGGTAGTCGTAGACAAAAAACGAAAGGAAGTGCTGAACAACACACACTGAGATTCTAGATAATTTCTCTCGAGCAAGTTCTCCCTCATATTTATTAATAAAATCATAAAAATAAAAATTTGTCTGTTTGATTGAATATAATTTTTGATAGCTAAGACATTTAAAAATATCAAATTTTGTTTCTGTTGGTAAAGAATAAAACATTTTTTGAAGAAAATTTAGATAAAGCGCTAAAAACTATTTAAAAAATGATTTTAAAAATAAAAAATATGTTAGGTTCTAAATTTACTGTAGTACTAACAAAAGAATAAACGAGATAAGACAGTGGCCCAAAAGGGCGCGCGGCCATAACGGCGCAAAGCCATAACTTGTTTCAAGATTTTTAAAGCTTACCAAAATTAATATTAAACGATTCTTTTCATCGAGCTAAAGGGATTGATGCCAAAAATGATAATGACAGAAATATTCCAGCAAGTTGTGGCTTTGCGCCGTTATGGCCGCGCGCCTTTTCGGGTTCCCATATTTGAAGGAAAAATGATTGTCATTAAAAAAGGAGGAAAATATATATAATTGACAGTAAAAAATGAAAATTAATCTGAGACTCAAATAGGAGTGGGGGCAGGATATGGACAAAGTACTGTCTTAGCGCTGACAAAAGAATTAACGAGATAGGACATTAACTAACAAACTGTGCTTTATCAGGAAATAAATAATTAATAAGAAAAAACACCGAATATGTTGTTTGAAACAAAATAGAATGAAGGAAAAGTTACTATCTAACACAGAGCAAAATAATGTGGCTTTTATACTAAAACTAATACCCAAAATATAGCTTTTCATCTAAAAATATACCTATAATGTAAGTGATATTATGTCAAATTACGATTAAATTTCAAATAAAATTTATTTAATTAATCATAATAAAGGAATAAAAATTTGATAACATTTAAAAATAAATTGTAATATTCTAAATTAATTCAGCTTCATCATCCTCTACTTCCTCATCCTCTACCTTAGAAATATGTATTAATTCAGCCTTATCATCCTTTACTAAGTTGTCTACCTGAAAATAATGTTTAAATTAATTTTAATTATAAACTATGTAGATTTTCAAGACTTTTAGTCTTCACTTAGACACTTGGGAATTTTCCTCGGATTTATCGGTTGGGGAAAATCTTGGTTTCTAGTTTTGAAAAATTTCAAGTCTCAAAAGTTTTTATAAATAATATTCTTACTCGAATATATTGTGTTAACGTTACAGGTATATCCAACTCAACCTTTCTTTCAATAACATCTTCTTTTGTTTCAAATATATACAAAAGTTTGTAGGAGCTCGGAAATGTCAAAATTAATTTTATCCTTTTTCCCTCTTCCAATTCTGTATGATTTAAACATTTATTTGTCTGATTATTTTTGAATTTTATCCAACGTCCATTCTGTAAATATTAATTAAAATTAATTGAAAAATTATTTACGGTGTATGAATCTACGCATATTAAATTGTTTGTAATATTCAATTGAAACACTGTGTTGCCTACTAAATAAAATATAAAATTATATAAAGATGTTTTTTAGCATTTATTTTGTTTTTAAATGTTTAGTCTTCAGAATCTGAGTAATATATTGAATCCCATCAAAAAGTACCCGTTTAACTCTTCCATAGCAACTATTCATGATCGCCTAAATGTTAATGTAAAGTATATAGCTATTTATTTCCTCAGGCTGAAGGCGGCGTGGTGCAATGGATAATATGTACATCAGTCCGGTCTAATGAGGTGCTGGTTCGCTCCCAGCCGCCGAATAAACTTTTACACTAGCTAAAGGATGGAAATAGCTATAGCCCAGCTGCTTTACTTTAATATGAGTTTTGCTCCTAAATTTATTTAATTCTTTACCATTTTGTCCCTAACCATGTTAATTTTATAGAAAAGTAAAGTAATTAGAAAAAGAAAATGATTGGAAACCTGACACTAACTAGGAAATATTTACGTAATTTAAATATAAAATCAAACATGTATCGTTCCATTGCAGAGCAGCATGAAGAAAATTAATATTAATAGTTTTATTGAAAGGATTTGGTGTTCTTCCTCTAATTATCACTTCGCTTTCACTATTAAATCGGTCTTCTACTTTTTGGGTGTTGTTATCCAATTCAAATTTAATAAGATTGGAAGTTAAACTTTCACATTTTAAAGAATCTTCGTCAAACACAACTTTATTTTTTAGGCCTGTGATCTTTAAAATTTATTATAAAATCAAACCCAGACCTAGTTATGAAATGGGGTCTGGGTCAATGTTCGGCACGTTTTTGTATTACTGTGGTACTATCAAAATACTAGTACCAGTTTAATAATACTTGATGGAATGGATATTTTTTTATCATTTTTTAAACGAATTGCCGCTTTATATAAAATTATAACGGAACTTTTTTGAAAAATAAAGATTTTGGGAAAGACCCCAAATGCGTGAAACAAAATATGTGTCTAAATAAAACTTAAACCAAACCTCAACACGATTTATAGCCCAATGATGAAATATCGACGGATAGTATATATTGTCACCCTCATTAATATTAATTGTGTAGTTATCCTCAACAGCTTGTATTAACACAATTATAGGCATACCAGGCCCGATATGATTTAAGTAATATCGTTCAATCTGATTTTTATAACTTTTCCTTTTGGAGCTTCTTATCTTTAAATGCGATTTGCTACCAGAAAAATCTTCGGTTCCGATATTACTATCCTTGCTAGGCTCAAAATTGAATGTTATCTCCATCACAATATCAGCATCTTGAAAATATTAAACAGCTGAGATTAACGGTAAGTAGAGTCACGGATCACGAATTAGGGATTTCATGAGTATTATCCGAAACTGATCCTCGAAACTCTGTCATTTTTCGTCACAAAACCCAACCCGAACTAAATTTTGAATATCTGACCTGAAATTCAGCCGACTTTTCGCAATCCGCGACATTCATGGTCCAAATTCCACCCCCGGTTTAAAAATTAATTATAATTACCAAGCGTATTTGCAATTTGCGGATCGTGAATTAATTTTAGTGTAAAATTGTATGAGCTATAGTTCATTTTTTTAGCAGTTGGTACGAAAGTTTCAAAACAGACAATAGGTCCATATCCTTTCAAATCATTTATCTTTTTTCTATGAATCAAATATGGTTGTTCATTAGGAATATAATCCCATTCTAAAAGTCGGATATCACCATCTAACTAAAATAATTAGTTCATAATCGTTTATTATCGTTAATACATATCTACATTTATGAGATATTTTGCCTTATACTTCTTGGAATTTGCTATCGAAATATTCTAGTTTCTTAAAAATAAAATTGCGAAGCTGACCTAATTTTTAAGATTTTAAAAGGGCTATCATGCTTTTTATACAGTAAAACGATTTTTGTAAAATCAAAAACACTTACCAATAATTTATTAATTGTCCAAATTTGAAAATCAGTTTTTATTGAAAAATTTTTAAGGTATCTGCCATTAATAAATGTATCAATTTTTGATTCATTCATATAGCCGCTAACATTTAGAGAAACCTCGAATAGTTGCTTTTCAAATATATTTGAAGCAAAGTTTTTACAACTCCATTCTTTTTCAACATATTTAGTCTCAGTGCCATTAGGACACTTAAATTTAAATATATTTTAAGCGGTGTTAATGAACGTCACTATACGTGTACTACATATACATTCTGTCCTAAAACAATGGATGCCTGATAACTTAAGCTAAAATAATCTTATTTCTAGCGCTTTCGATCGCAATAAAAACTATTTAAAAAATCTTAAAAAAAGTTTAGGGTCCGCAATACATTCCTTGACTGAATTAAATAAAATTGTAAAGCAATTTTGTTGGACACAACAAAAAAAAGTACCCTCAAGTTTTTAACAAATTCAATTTAATATTCGAGGTTGAGCAAAATGTGCAAATGCATGTGGATATTCCTTGATGAGATAAGCTCAAAAATAGTGTTTTTACTTAAGACCCATTCATTAAAACCCAGTTTTTCAAAAAATCTCAAAACTCCAAATATTTAATCGTGGGAAGTGACGGTAGCACCATGAAAAAAACTTTCCATGATAAAGAATTACGCATTCCTAAAGGTCTTTGACTTTTAGCTTTTAATTTTAAAATGCCGTTTTTGTGAAAATATTGTATCTATTATAATATCACCCTTTGAAATTAAAATTTTTTTTGGCTTTTCCTTTCCACCTTACATTTTCCGCTTTGAAAAGTATGGACGGGGCCCATCCCTTCAGCAACCTATATTTACCTACGTTTTTTGTTTTAATTGTTACATTTGTTAAATTATTATCAACTACAAGGCTATAAACGACCGTTCCAACTTAAAGAATTTATTAAATTGAAAATTAAGTATTTATGTCAGGGTGGCCCTTTTACCCTATTTCTAGAGGATTTTCCCTATTTTTGACCTTTTCGCCCTATTTTTTCCCTATTTTCTCATTTGCCATATTTTTGCCCTATTTTTACCATCTTGTAAAATTTTAAAAATTCTTCGGATTTTGTAAGAAAAATGGTAAAAATTAAAGATTTCTGACTTCCTGGCTTTCCAAAATCCTCAAAATTTTCGCCTGCGGCGCAAAAAATAGAAGAAATCTGGCTTCTAGCCTCACAAAATCATCAAAATTTTCGCCTGCGGCGCTAAAAAAGGAAAAAAATTTAGCTTCTAGACCTTCCAAAATTCTCAAAAATTTCGCCTTATTTGAAATTTTAAGTATGCTTAAGCTTTTAAAGCTATGCCCTAATTTTTGCCCCATTTTTGGCCGATTTCGCCCTATTTTTGCCCTATTTTTAAGTGGCTCTGCCCTATTTTAGTGTTTTGGAAGGGGCCACCCTGATTTATGTTAAATAATTACTGTAAGGATTTTCCTCTTCCATGCCATTCAATAATTTTATACTAAGATCTTTTGTTCTACCATTTATTTCAAAACGAAAACGAAAAAAACTATGATTGCTATTACTTTCATTGATATTGACTGAATAAGGTATTTTAATCATATCAAACAGTCCATCGCTTTCCTGGAATTTAATTTTTGTACGACACATCTGTTGAGTACCGTATATGCTTGAATAATTACCCGCCCTAATAATTACACACTATAATTACAAAATTAATCCCACTATATCTCTCCAAATCTTCTTATATGTATTCCCTAGATCCCTATAAGTAATTTTCCATAGTCAGGAGTCTTTATATATCCCAAGAAGGAAGTATTGCTGTTATGGTACCACTTTAGAATATATTATATAAGAATATATTTTATACCACCTAACTAGGAAGCATATACATGCTCATGGTTTCCTATATACCGTATTTTCTCGATTAATTCCCCATGCTAAAGATGGGTTAAAACTAGGGTTTGACCCCGACCCCGTACCCCGAACCCCGACCCCGTTCCCGAACGATTTTTTCACGATTCTCCCCGACCCGAACCCCGCCCCGAAAAAAAGTGAAAACCCCGTACCCCGACCCGAAAAGTTTCGGAGTTATTGTTACGACCCCGCTTACGTAGAGAAGCTAACAGAAACGTTTATTGCACAAAGAAATACAAAGCAGGCGAAGGTTGGGGTAGGAAGAAGAACTAAAACTGAGACTCAGAACTAACTATTGGCTGGGCTTTTATACTAAACACTTTAAGGGCTGACGCCCATACACAACACCTCCCCCCTTAAAAAAAAGGTTCGGCTTCACTTAAAGCCGAAGCTTTACAATATACTAACACTTTCCAGCCAAACAACAAACAAAAAATACATACAATAATTTTGGGGGATAAGGACAATGGGAACAAAAAATACATACAACATTACAAAAACATAAAAAAAATACAACAATAATATTATCACAAAATTTTATATATGTGGCTCATCTACATCTTCATATTATTATCATCTTCGACATCTTTCATCTTTGGATTGTTCCCACTTGTCTCACTAATTTCACTGGATAATCTATAGCCTCTTCAGCATACTTTTTTACACTTTCCTTAGTCAGCACTAATTTTTGAGACTGTCTAATACTTTCTCTCAAACCATATTTATGTGGTTTATCAACTTTTTTCAATCCACTATCACTTACACTTTCACTTTTCCACAAATTATTACAATCTTCACTTAAACTTCTATTTCTAATTTGATTTTCGTGTCGAGTTACAATGGCATTTAATACTGGCGAGTATATCTTATAGATAACTCCCCTTTTACTTTCAACTTCACCATTCAACCAATTGATTTTACCATCTTTTCGGTAATTTAAGAAATACACTAATTTACCGATTTTTCGGTTTTTTACTCCATGGTATTTGTCAAACCAATTTTTCATTTTCACTTGTTGAGGTGTTTTATTTTTATTTTCTTGGAAGGTCACTTTTTTTGGTATTAACCTCGCTAAGTTCAATCGCAATTTTCTTCCAAGAAACACTTCACTCGGAGATTTACCTTCCAATGATTCATGAGGACTGGCTCTATAAAACAATAACACTTCACTGAGCCAATTCTTCTTATTAGAATTTTTTGTCATCATTCTTTTAAAATAATCCACAAATCTTTCCACTTGCCCATTGGATTGTGGATGATATGGGGCACTAAATACTTGACTAATCCCCTTATTTTGACAATACACTTTAAACTCATTTGAACGGAATGGGCTTCCGTTATCCGACACTATTGTTTCTGGGTACCCGTAATGGGTTCCCAACCACTCAAAACACTTTATAACGTCCTTTGCTGAGGTTGTCATGTTTTCAAACACTTCAGGCCACTTTGAGTGCGCATCAATTACAATAAAATACACTTTTCCGTCTTTACACGGCCCAGCAAAATCAATATGCACTCTTTCCCAATTTCTGTTTGTAATTGGCCATGGTCGCAATTCACTTTTAATTGGTCTTTTTGCCGCTGATTGGCACATTCCACAATTTGCGACCCAATCTTCAATATCACTACCAATGTTTGGCCAATACATATACTCCCGGGCGACTCCTTTCATTTTTGCACTTCCCGGATGTGTTTCATGTAATACTTTCAATACACTTTTCCTCAAAGTTTTTGGGATCACTATTTTTCCATTACACATTATACACTCTTCAATCACTTCCAATTCTTGTCTTCTGTTCGACCACATACTTAATGCTTGATCACTCAATACTGTTGGCCAACCATTTTTAATGAATTGTTTAATCATTTTTAATTCACTATCATTTTCTGTCTCACTCTTCACTTGTTCGGCACTTACTGGCACTTCATCAAGCATTATGTTTAATACATATTTAATTGACTCTTCAACTAATAATGAGTCCTCATCACTACAATCTTCATCACTACAATTTTCACTTTTTGAAACTAATGCAATCACTTTATCTTCCGATTCACTTTTTTCACTTATCAATCTTGACAATGTGTCAGCCATACCCATATGGTTGGTACTTACAAATTCGATTTTAAAATCATAATTTGTCAATAATAATGCCCATCTTTGTAATCTTGATGCAGAGAACACTTTGATTCCTTTATTCTTGCCAAAAATGGCCAATAACGGTTTATGATCCGTTCTCAATATGAACTTTCGGCCGAATAGCATTTTATGAAACTTTTGCACTGCAAACACTAATGCTAGGCCCTCTTTTTCAATTTGACTATAATTCTTCTCTGCATCATTCAATGACTTACTCGCGTACTCAATCACTTTTTCCTTTCCATTTGGAAATTTATGTGATATCACTGCCCCCACTCCATAATTCGATGCATCCGCTGTCACTATAATTTCTAATTCCGGATCGAAATGCGTTAGCATTAGATCAGAATTTAGCACTTTTTTAACACTTTGGAAGGCCTGTTCCTGATCTTGGCCCCACTCCCACTTCACTTCTTTTTTAAGCAATTTATCCAATGGCCCTCTATATTTATGCATTTCACTAACAAACCGCCCATAATAATTAATTGTACCCATAAAAGATTTCAATTCTTTAACATCTCTTGGACGTGTCAATTCACTAATTTTCTTTTTCTTTTCAGGGTCGGGCTCAATTCCACTTTTGGATACAATATGGCCTAAGAACTTCAATTTTTCCTTAAAGAAATTACACTTTTCTAACTGGATTTTTAATCCCCACTTTTCAATTCGATCAAATATTTCAAACAATTGCACTTTATGATCTTCAATATTAGACACTATTATTAAATCATCTAGATATGCAAACACTCCAGGAATTCCACTTATCAATTTATCCATTAATCTCTGAAATATTCCTGGTGCTGATTTCACTCCAAACGGCAATCTTTGCACTTCAAACAATCCTTTGTGTGTATTAATACACGCCACTTTTTTAGATTGCTCGTCTAACTCAATTTGTAAATAGGCATCTCTGAGATCCAATTGCGAAAACACTTTACTTCCATGGATCTCAGCCCATATTTCACTAGGCTTTGGCAAAGGATGCCTATCCAATTCAATTGCATTATTCAACCCGGTTGAATAATCCATACACACTCTTGTTTTGCCATTTGCCTTTTTAATAGCTAAAATGGGCGCTGCCCAGTTAGCAAATTCAATTGGCTTAATAGCTCCAATTTCACTCAATCTGTTTAACTCTTTTTCAATTGCGTCTTTAACGCCAATAGGTACTGGTCTAGCCCGTACAAATACTGGACTCACTCCTGGCTTCATATACAAATGAGCCTTCATTTTTGTACAATGGCCTAAGCCTGGCTCAAACACTTTCTTAAACTGCACTGACAATTTGTTTACTATTTCACTAATTTTACTTTGTGCCTTTTCAATTTCTAACACTTTAACAGGCTCTTCACTCTTTTTAATACTAGACACTATTGGATATCCCAATTTATTCTCAACTTCAATTATCCATGGTAGGCCAAACAAATTCAATTTTTCACTTGTGACGTGTGTCACCAATACTTGTTTACTATCGTCTACTTCGACACTCGCCAAAAAACTGCCCAACATACTAAACTCGTTTCCTGTGAAACTTCTACCCTTGCAGGGCACTCCAGTGAGCTTTGGGCTACCAATATTCTTCCATGTCACTTCACTTATACAACTGATTTGAGCCCCTGAATCCAAAATGAATTCCACTTCGTTTCCGTTCACTAACACTTTTTTTGTTAACCATTTAGGTTTCACACTCATACTCACATGGAGAATATCAACACTGTTCTTTACATTACACTCATGGTTCTCCCACCATGTTTTTACTTTACTAATTAGGGCCATTTTTCTTTATGTAGCTGTTGCCGAACTTTTCTTTTGTAGCTGTTGCCGAACTTTCCTTTATCGAAGTAGACGAAACTGGTTTGCGACCGCGCCAAATCTGTTACGACCCCGCTTACGTAGAGAAGCTAACAGAAACGTTTATTGCACAAAGAAATACAAAGCAGGCGAAGGTTGGGGTAGGAAGAAGAACTAAAACTGAGACTCAGAACTAACTATTGGCTGGGCTTTTATACTAAACACTTTAAGGGCTGACGCCCATACACAACAGTTATCGGGGTTTTACATACCCAAAAAATGCCATTTTTGGGAGAATTTTAAGAGAAAAATTAAAAAAATTTCTTCCCAATTTACATTGCTTTTATTATTTTTGAAAGAAAAATGAATGAAATATCAAAATTCTCTTTCCTGCTGTGTTAAGAGACTTGTGGTTGAGTGGCTTAGTTGTTGGTTTTAGCCTATATTTCCATTAATTTAGTATTGGGTTCGGATCCAAATAAGCTGAACTCGTTTGTTTTTGGATTTTTCTTTACAAAATGAAGAGTTTAATTTTAATTTTAAATGTTAATCTTATTTTTAAATATTATCAACCATAAAAAACAATGCAAAGATTTTTGTTCATTGTTAAAATTTCAAAAATTTTCATGTGCGGCGCTAAAAAAAGATTAAATTTGGCTTCGTTGCCTTCCAAATTCTCAAAATATTTGACCTCAAATCCCTCACCTCAAATCCCTAACCCTCTATATCTCTCCAAATCGCTGTATCCTTAGTAACCGTCCTTAATACAAAAATCCCTTTATTTCCTCAGCTATAATGCTAGGAGTTTACCGGCGGATTTGATATCAGGCGTAGGAAATGATTAATGGGATTTGAATTTGAAAGGATTACGTGAATTTAACGGAATTAACAAGGATTTCGTGGGAGATTTAAGGATTAATCGAAGATATCTCCTGATATCCGTCCTTATCCTAATCCGCAATACATCAATTCCCTTGAATAATTCCCCTCCCTCGATTAATTCCCCATGCTAGAGTTTGGTTAAAGCAATAATTCCTCACCCCCAAATACCCTACTTCACGTTCAAATGCCAAAACTCGAATAATTCCCCTCCCTTGATCCATCATGGGGTACATTATATAGGAATATATTAAGGGAATGTCTTGAATATTAGTCACTTTTATCTCTGAATTCGGGAGGATATTATATACACCTGTTTATAAAAAATATTTAGTTAGGCCGAAACTCAAATAATTGCCCCTTTTCAAAAAAAATTATCCCCTCCAGCTAAAGGTTGAAACAATAATTACCCAGGGTAATCATTCGATCATTATTGTATGTCCAATTTATTCGTAAAATCAAAATTTTATTTCAACTTTATTAAAATTAATATTTGTCCCAAATATTAATTGGGGACAAATTAATATTCTGGAGCTGTCCGAGACCAAAATTTTTCCAAGACTCAAGACCCAAGACAAAATTTTTTCCAAGACCAAGACTCAAGACCAAGACCAAAACTCCAAGACTCAAGACTAAAAATCAAGACCAAATTTTTAAATCCCATAGGTCAAATTTTTGGTTTATTTTTTGTTATTTTGATACGATCAGTCAACTTCAGCACAATTATCTATAATTTCGAAAAATTTATGCGAAATTCAAAGAATTTCGGGGAATTTATTCGTGTGGAAAATCAATAAAATAGGTTATTATTTCAGAGGATTTGGGTGGATTAACGGGATATTAGTGATATCAAAGGATTAAGAGGGATTGCCGTGGGATTTAGTAATTATGAGGGATGTCGTGGGATTTTACGTCTGGAACGCCAAGGTAAAGCCAAAATTTTGGCGATACCCAAAGTTAGCCCCCCCCCCCCCCATTCGAAATTGACCCCCTGGCTACGCCCTTGGATTAAGGAGGATATCGAGGTTTAAAGGGGAATTTAAGTGGATTATGAGGGATCAAAAGGAATAGTATGAAGTTGGGGGACCTGGGTGATTAGGTGATGGTGGCTGCTGATATCCATCCTTTATTTTATCCCTATCTTTTTGCGCGAAAATTTTGGGAATTATGGAGGCCGAGAAGCCAAAAATCTTCTTTTTCTGCGCCGCAGGCAAAAATTTTGAGAATTTTGGAAGGCCGTATGCCAAAAAAATTCACTTTTTCAGCGCCGCAGGCGAAAATTTTTTGAATTTTGGGACTCAAGAAGCCAGATTTCTTCCATTTTCTGCGCCGCAGGCGAAAATTTTGAGGATTTTGGATGGCCAAGCACTAGGTCCAAAAAGGCCAAAAAAACCAAGACCAAAAAATAAAACCAAGACAAGACCAAGACAAACACTCCAAGACCAAGACCGAAAAAAAACCAAGAAAAGTCTTGGTTCCAAGACCAAGACCAAGAGTCTCGGACAGCTCTACCAAAGTCTACTTCCAAAATTGACGGTATTATTTACCTCCATATTACTAAGCACATTAACATATACAGGAGAGGCCACAATAAAATATCCATCAATTAACAATTTGAGTCTATCAGCTCTGTTTAAAAAATTTCCCTCCCACCAATCTTTTGGCCAAAACCTTTGCAGAAAATTTACTTTAACGTCGCTCACAAATTTTAGCCAAACATAATAATTGGTTATTTGAAATTTCAAGTCAATGTGCGCTCCAACATCGAACAAATTAGTTCCGACATCTTTCTCTAGTTTTACTTTAGACTGAATTAAAAAAGCTTTAGGATAAGAGAATCATGGCATAAACTTTTCGGACCCGAATTGTGCGGAAATAAATTTTCGGAAACTAAAACTCGCCACTTATATATGTAAAAAATATAATTTAAGAAATATTTAATTTTCCCAAACTTTGCTGTTTTGTCAATAGTTAGATTTTAATTTTATTAATGAAGACACCAAGTACTTTGTAACTTCAACTAGACCTTTTTTCCGTTTTTCAAACCAGCTTGTAAATCTTAAACAAAAAATAGGTAATGGGAAGGGGTGCTGGCAGTGAAATAAATTAGTGCCATTAAAAATCGTACCATATAAAGAAATTTTATTTGACTGCCACCAAGTTCTATTTTCAGAAAAGTACCAGTAAAAGTACATAATTCTAATGTGCCATTACTTCCAAAGTAATTCAACCACAATGAAAAATGGACAATTTTTTCTCCATGCCTTGTAGCACCCAATTCGTGACGAGTATTATTAGTATATCTTATAGAACAATTTTTATTATAATTTCGTTTATATCCACTAGTAGGTGTTGGTTGAATTGCATTTTTTGGTGTTGTTGGGGTTTTAAACTAAATATACATATGTATTTTGGATAAAAATAGAAGGTTTACACAACCAAAGCTTCAGTTGAACAAACACATCCTTTATAAACAAATAAATCTAAAGAACGATGGGCCGATGTTGGTAACAAATCTAAACCAAGAGCCCAAAGACCAGCATATTTATGAAGATATGCACCTTTTTCAATGTTAGAAATGTATTCATTTTTAAGTTCAGCATCATTGCCAAGAAAACTTTCAGTTGCTAAATTTACTAATCTTTAAATAATAATCAGTATTAACTTTAATGATAGTATTTATGTATACGCCATAAAGTTGTCATTAGATTATTTTAGATATTCTGCATTATAAATAATACAAAAATTTACTATAATCCTCGTCCAAATAGGCAATTGTAAATATATCCTCTTTACGGCCAAATTCTATGTCAATCGTTAGAATATCATCAAGTTCATATCTAAAATTCGTGGAATATTGGGTATAAGGATGGCGGTTCCTTGCAAATCTCCGGAACCGGAACCGATATCCGAACCGAAAATTCCCGGATATCCGAGGTTTTTTTCGGTTCCGGATACCCGGAACCGCCAACCTTAATTGGGTATGTTATTTTTAAAATTTCCCAGTAGGAACCAAAGTACTTTTTAGTTGGTAATAATGGTCAGGGGTGGATTGCGTTTGCGTTTTGCGTAAATTTGGCCAAATTAACACAATAAATAGCCCTAAATTTAAAATAGCCCTTTAATTTCAAATTTTTACCCCAAATCCGACTTTGTCGAATTTGGGTCCGGGGTTCGAAATAAACCAATTCTAAGCTCAGATTCGAACTCAGCACACTCGGTTACCTACTGGCAGACCTTAAAATTATCAAAACAGCACTTTTTTCCCATTTTTTAGGGACCTGTAAAAGTAAGGATTACTATTTTTGCGAAATATTCAAAAACGAATATAAAATAATTATGAACTTCTACAGACATTCTAACTTTTTATAAAAATGGAATTTATAAAGTAAACTAATTTTCGCATTCGAAGGATTCGATTCTAATTCGATTTTTCAATTTGTTCCGATCTCTAAAGCTTACTTTTGTTGTCTAATTGACAATGAAATTGTTGTTAAGAATTTGGAAATCTCATGTGTCTTATTTTTGTAAAAAGTTATGTACTCAGTTTTAATCATAATTCCATGCCAAATGGTCGATGCAGGCTGTCCTAATGAACATAAATGTTTGTTTTTTGCTTCTTCACAGAATTCTTTACGTTTTTGTTCACATTTAAAGGTAACATTGTTCTTTAAAAGTGAAAGATTACTCAAGACACTTGGTTCAATGTGTAACAAACAACTTTATTATTCAACATTTTTCTTAATCTTTTGAAATGCGAAATTTTAAGCATTTATTTCATATCCTATAGTTAACTTAAAGAATAAAACTGTTAGCATACTTATTGTTAGTGTGAAATTAAAGATTTAGTAAAATAAATAGACTAATTTATTCACATATTTTCCTTCACGAAGGCGGTAAGGTATTGATGCAATAGTACCATTTTGTGTATTATTCCCATTCAACTGACTCGGGTAACAAATTAACAATCTAAATAGTTTATTCAAAAACTTTTTCATTATTTTTTATTTACTCGTCACATAAATAAAATACATGCATTTTGAAGATTAGACCATAAGATCCATGATCCCGTTGTCCAGGGCGTAGCATGCATTGGTCCGAATTAAGATATGGAATAGAATGATGTGTGTTGACCGTGTCAGTTAGTAAAACGCTTAATTTAGTGATTATTACCTAAAAAATTATCGTGATGGATTTGAAATTTTCAAGGAGCCCACCCCATTTAGTCATAAAATTTCAAAAATTTTCAAGAAAATAAATTTCAAAAAAAGAATAAATAAAGTAGAGCAAATTTAAAATTTCCAGCCATTCCTTCAATTTCGAGAAACGAAAAAGCAACGTAAGGCAACAAAAAACGCGGAACGACCAAAACACAGTCAAAAAATTATTTAAAAATTATGTATATATAATTTTTAAAATCAGAATATCCTTGATCTATGTGTACTTGTTTAATGACGAAAAAAGCAAGGAGAAGGAAAATAGAATGGTGGAAGAATCATGCAAACATTAATAGTGATTAAATTGTGTAATAATAGTTATGTATAAAAAAATAAAAATAAATCTGACATACTATCCGTTATTGTTCTCTTGTTTATCATCTTGCTCGGCAAAAACATAATAAAGAAATAAAATACAAATAAATTCTTTTAATAACATTTCTATTAAATAAATATTTTAAATTAAAAAAAAACAAACTAAAATTATTAAATAAATATTCCTATATAGAGGCAATAAATCAGACATCTGATCCAATATTCACAAAATTTTTGCTGAGAAAAAGGGAAGAAAAAATGAGGGCCGATAACAAGAAAGTACCAAATATTTACATAAATCAAAATGGAAATAAGGCTTTTTTCAGTTATTAATTTTTTATTTCTATTTTCTCAAGTCTCCCATCTTTTCTCACTTCTTATTCTTTTACCCGTGTTTTGGAGTATATAGCCGGAACCGTAGGAATTAAAAACATGGCCCGACTTTAGGCATTTCAAATTCTTGTTTTTGGCTCCGGTGCTTTCGAAATCAACTCCTGCTAGCATACCAGAACTTGTTATAACGTACATTCCCAACATCCCAACTTTACACCCCAATTACTATTGAATATTTAACTAAATATTTTAAAATAATTATTATTATACATATATTTACATATAATAGATTCTAAAAATATGAAAAATGATTATATCATCCACTACAGGCAAAATTTAAGTTACTGATGACTAATTGGAAAATAATTTAATATATTAATTTAAATAATTTAATATAAAATAATTTAATATATTTCCTTTTTACAAAACTAATAAATTATGATTCATTTAACAATTGACAGATTTTAATGGATTAAGAATGATTTTACGATATAACGGGGACTATTTTGAAGCGATTTTGTAATTCGAAGTGAAATAGAGGGATTATGGAGGATATAAGGGGATTTGGAGAGATATCGACGATTTTGGAAGGATTAAGAGTGATAAAATTAAAATGATTAAAAAGAAATGAAGTGATTAACAGTGATTTGAAGCCGTGATATCCGAAGATTTGTGATTTAAAGGATGTCGTGAATTGCAAGAGATTGATTTGAAGGTATTAAGGGGAATTTTGAAAGAGTAATAGGTATATCGGAGAAATTCCCCAATATTTTTGGCTCCCTGATTCATAATTAAAAAATTCGGCGAATTTTTTAATCCTGATTTGTTAGAAAATTTCTATGAAATTTTTTGATTATCTATTGCAATCTTACCAAAAATTCCAGCAAATTTGTCACTAAACCCCGAAAAAACTTTAAAAAATGACACGAGCACATAATTATGAATCAGAGCACATTCTTTTTCATTTTTAATTTTCTTTTCCTATTTTCATCTCTAAGTTTTTAAGATTAAAAACTTTTCGGTCCGTCCCCGTACACCGACCACTGTTCCCAAAAGATTTTTCAGAAAAATTGAAAACTCATTTACTTTGTCAGTATCATTTCTTAAAGGAAATTGAAATGAAATATTAAAATTCTAAAATTCTGTTTGTATCCTTGTGGTTTAGTGGTCATGGTTAGACTTTTAAACATTATTTCTAAATATTAACCGAGTTAGTTACCTATATACATATATTTTTTTTATATTTTTCCTTATAAAAGTAAATAATTTTAAGCTTTAGATTTTAATTTTGATATTGTAATTTTATTTTTAAATATCATTAAACTAAAAATTAAAAATTACATATCATTAAAAAATATCATTAAAATTCTATTCATTTTATTTTAAAATTATCACCTGTGGCGCTAAAAATGATCAATTCTGGCTCTTTAGCAATCCGAAATTTTAAAAATTACGGCCAGCTGTGCAAGAAAAAGTAAGAAGTTTGATTTTTAGAATTTTCAACTAAAACCGATCATCAGGACCCGATCAATCCTGATTTCCGAATTCATCTGAGTCAGCTTGATTGATCTGAGTTCGCCTTTCTTTATTCTCTTAGCCGTCAGGCGAAAATTTTCTGAAATTTATAGGCCAAAACGCCAGATTTTTCCATTTTTAGCGCCGCAGGCTTCTTAGTTTTTTCTCTTTTTTCGGAAGGTGATTAATGGGATTAAGTGAGATCAAGAGGAATATCGAGAAATATCGGAGGTCTCCTGATATCCTCCTTAATTCTCGAATTAAAAATGTTAAATAGATATAGGGATTAAATAGGATATTCACCTGTGATCTATCTTTGCTTCTTTACATTAGCACCGCAAACGAAAATAGTTGATAATTTATTCTATCGGCTCTGAAATATTGGAGATTTAAAGACTAAATTATTTTAGGGATATCGAGGGATTTGGGGAAACATAGTATGAAATTTATATGAAATCTGAGGATAAAAGGGAATACGTAGATTTAGAGGGATTAAGGAGGGGAGATTAGGGATCTGGACTGATATCGGAAATATTAGACAATTTAAAAAATATTGATGGATTAATAATTGTGTTATGGAATACCTCCATGTTCTCGTAATCAATCTAAAGCCTTCTTAATCCTCCAAATTCCTCAATATTCCTCCTTATCTCTGAATAATCATCTTAATCCCCCGATATCTACCCTGATCCTTTATATCGCTATAAATAATATAGATATTTTGACATTTTATTACAAGACAGTATTAAATTTGATTAAAATTTTAAGGCAATTTATATTTCTAATTCTTAATTTAAATATTTTAATATGCAAAAAATTATATTTTTAATTTTATTTATAAATATGTTTATTGTTTTAATTAATATGGAAATAATTAGAGGTACTAAATTATATTTAAAAATTTAAATGTATTTTAAACCGGGCAGTATTCTAATAGAGTGAAAGTTAATCAAGAAATTTCCACCTAAAAACGAAATTATAGAGCAAATGCTTGTTGCGCAGTTTTTCATTAAAAATTTTTCATTCTGCGCGAGTATTGAAATAAAAAGTAGCGATTAAGATTTTAACCACTAAAAAATAATGCCCCGAAGAACCGAGTACTTTTCAGTTAGCGGTAATTCTTGCGTTCGTACCCCCCCCCCTTTTTTTTCCTTCCTCAAAGTATTAAAAAATGGTCAGTCAGTCTTAGGATATAGAATTCGTCGAGCTGTGTCGAATAACACCAAAATCAACCCACGTTCTTAACTTTGGCCGAGATATAGACAGAAACCCTGCGCAAAGCGAAAGGTTTTGAAAAAAGCGTATGCTTACACAAAAGGATTACTTTATGTCATAACTTTGTCAAATCTTGTTCAATTACATTGATTTTGATGTCATTCGAATCGGCTCGACAAGCTCTTTCGAATGAGCTATTATTTGTTTAATCGAATTTTTAGCCCAAAAAATGAGCTTGGTCCACCCTTTTATTTTTTAATTTTCGAGGGTCTGTATCTCGGCCCAAGGTTAAGACCTGGGGTTGATTTTGGTGTCATTCGACGCAACTCTACGAGTTCTATAAGCCAAGACTGACTGACCATTTTTTGATACTTTGAGGAAGGAAAAAAGGGGGGTACGAACGCAAGAATTACCCAGTTAGCTTCTTCTAATCAGTTTTCAGAAAAGGGAGGATTTGAAGACTTTTAATCTACCAAAAATTGAATAAAATATTCCTCGGCACTAAAAACTTTTTGTTAGAATTTTTTGATTCCTCAATAATTTTTCCTTAATATATGTATGTACGGACTGGGAGGGTTCCGTGCCGCGAGTTCCGTGCCGCGGATTCCGTGACTTCCCAGTTCCGTGACCTCCCAGTTCCGTGACTTCCCCCCAATAATATAATTATGTTTTCTAATAAAATATTTAACCAAAACTTGGTTGTGGCGTGCTGGATATCCATCCCACGGCTGTTCCGATGCTTAACAAGGTTCCAAACTTAACAAGATCAGGAATTTTTGTTTTATTTTTCAGGTTTTAATTTTTTAAATTTTTAGTTAATATTTCTAATTTTTTTAAATTTTCTTTTTTATGTTTAGTCAAATCTTGTTTAATGTGTGCAGAACTCTATTTATCCTTTTTTGATAAATTTTTGTGTATCTGACTCGTTTTTTATTAAAATTTTGTTCCCTGAAGAAAAAAAGTCAAGACCAAGACTCCCCTTAAGCCCGAGAAAGTCCAAGAAAAGCCTGGAGTAAAAACTCGGCTACCTTTTTTCATGTTCTTTAGATCGTAGAAAGTAAGAAAAACTAAAAAATTTACGAGAAACCCTTGTTTATTATTTAAATAATTAGTACGGAAACGTCCCTTTTACAACGGTCACGGAACTGGGAGGTCACGGAACTGGGAAGTCACGGAATCCGCGGCACGGAAACCGCGGCACGGAACTCGCGGCACGGAAACCGCGGCACGGAACTCGCGGCACGGAAAGGTACCCCACCGATGTATGTATAATAAAATATCTAAAAATAGGAAATGATGATAAATGGATAGTGCGAATAAAGAGATTTTTGGATAAAGGAAGCTGCGAACTAGAATGCAAGAATGGAAGATTCTCTAGTAAAGTTTTAATTATAAGGGATAGGATTTTTAAGCATAAACTTTTTTTTCTCAATTATGTTGAGAGCTCTTATAAGCTCTTATTTTTGAATATTTTAAGTCTACAGAGATTTACATATTATCACAAATTTCCTATCCTTCTAACCTTATTTTCCTTTGATCCATTTCTCCTTTTTTGGATAAAGAAGGAAAGTACAAAAATAAAATGATGACGGATAATGTGCTAGTTCCTTTTTTCGTAAAAATGTGATTTTTTACCGAAAATTCTTATTAAGTAAAAAATTAAAAAGTTTCAAAAAATTTAAGTATAGAATAGTTTTTGAGAAAATGACGATTTTTGAACATTTTTGTTTTGTTAATGTAATTTCTGAAATGCAATTAGAAATTCTGTATTTTTGCCTTTTTGCATCATAATTTTACGAATTTTGGCATATTATAAAACCTATTTAGATACTTAGTTTAAGGTTTTTACAACCTAAAAATCCTATCCTTATTAATTAATAACAGTATATTTTTAATTCATGTTTAGAGAATTGTAAATGTAGACAAACTAAACGAAGAAAGATTTTGAATAATAAAAATTATAATATTTAATTTAATAATGTAAATAATAATATGTATTTTGTATAATATTTAATCATTATGATTATATTTAAAAAATTATCTTGTATGTAAATATTTTGAAAAAAATATTACTCATCTTGTAATATGGTACAGAACGAAATGTCGCGCGGCCATAATGTCGCCAAGCCATAACTTGGTAAAAAATTTCTGGCCCTTATCAATTTTGGTACCAATCTCTTTAGCTCGGTGAGAGGAATCGTTTAATACTAAATTTGGAAAGATTCGGAAATCTTAAAGCAAGTTATGGCTCGGCGACATTATGGCCGCGCGACATTTCGGGCGTGTCCCCTTCTAATATGTATGTATCAACAGAATTTTTATACTTTTTATCAAAAACTTTTATAGAAAAACTTGTAATTTCCTCCTGTGTGCTTTTGTGTAGGCCTGGCAATAAAAAGGGTTGGGGTATTTTTATTTTTTTAAGAGGTGGGGGACGATTCAGTATTTGAGGCATATTTTGGCGGGTACAGCCCAAAACGGCGCGCGTCCATAACGGCGCAAAGCCAGGTCTCTCAACAAAAAATGCCTGGCCCTTAACAATTTGGTATCAATCTCCTTAGCTCGATGAGAGGACTCGTTTGACACTAAATTTGATAAGATTAGAAAATCTTGAAGCAAGTTATGGCTTTGCGCCGTTATGGCCGCGCGCCGTTTTGGCCGTGTCCCTATTTTGGCCCATAACTTTTTTGACTCCTAACCGGTTTAGATAATTATTATATCAACGAAAGCTCTAAAAGTGGGGATTTTATACTTAGAAGGATCTGTCAACAATCTCTATTTTATTTATTTTTAGAATATTTTTTTTATAAAAATGAGTACCTTCTTTAGCAATATAAAATCAACTATAGCCAATGTAGAAAATAAAATTGCTTCGTTTAACAAAAAGGAAGAAGAATGTGAAATACAAAAATTGGAAGAAAATGTTGAGAAAATGACTGAAGAAAATGAAGAAATTAAAAAAGAGGGAGGAGGAGGGGAAGAAAAGAGTTCTTCTAAACCTTCACTTTTTGCTAGTATTTTTTTAAATTTTTTAAAATTAGAAAAAAATTTTTATTTAAAGATAAAATGTTTGGAATGGCTATTAAAGCTTCAACAAAAATACAAGAAGAAGCGAAGAATTTTACACCATTGGTTTTTTAAATTAATTTTTTTAAATATTGGGAAGGGTTGAAATTTATTACGGGTGGAAGCTAACTCGAGGAATTCCAAATCATGGAACAGACAGGTCACGAAACGACCAAATCACGGAATATTTAAAAATCAGAATTTTTCAGAAGTTTTTTAAAATATTTTAATTTTTAAATTAACAGTATTCGATTTTTCAAAAATTCCGATTTTTAAAATATTCCATGTTTTGGTAATTCCGTGACTTGTCGTTCTGTGACATAATTTTTTCTTATTTATTTTTTAATTAGGGGGTGTTCACAGCCGCTTTTAAAACCCTAATTTTCTGTTTCTATTTGTACTAGGACTTTTTTTTTCGTCCAGACTCTTCGAGTAAATTATCAAACTTGTATTTTCCATTCAACAATGTGGAGCTTTTCCGTCTCTCATATTTTCTTTAATCCTTCCCAAAAATTGATTCCTTTAACTGTCGGATTAGAGGGAAAATGTTGAAGAACAGTTCCCTCTAAATTCCCCCCCCCCCCCCCCATAATTTTTATTTAATTTCAGAAAATTATTGGAAATTTTGAAAAAGAAAGACAAAAATTTATTGACGAGTTAGAATCTGAAAAAAGAACAAAAATAGAAGACTCAAGTCAATTATGTCTTTTACTCGACAATTTAGAAGCAAAGAGGCACATTATTTCGATTTCAAGTGTAAGAAGTTTTTTGAAGTTTTAAGGGGATTTTTGAGGATTTCTGAAATATTTTTTTTTAATTGGGGGGTTTATTTTTGTTAAAAACACGGCTCTATCTTAGGACATGCGTCCCATGGACATTTATGCGTCCCATGAAAGTTTATGCGTCCCATGAACTTTTATGCGTCCCAAAAATAGTATATGCGTCCCATGAATGTATATACGTCCCAAAAATAGTATAAGCGTCCCTTCAAAGTATATGCGTCCCAAAATTAATATAAGCGTAAAACAATTGTAAAAACATTTTTTAATTTTATTAATGACAATAAATATTTTGGCCCTAGTCTAGTTTATGCGTCCAATGAACTTTTATGCGACCAATGAAAAGTTTATGCGTCCAATTAAAAGAAAATTGGATTTTTCTTGGTATTGCAAAGTAGGGCATGGTTCCAAAGCATTTATTCATGTTCGGGACCTACGCCCACTGGGTCTGAGTTCATTGCTTACACTATTTCTCGAAATTTCTGAAAGTTACAATTGTTTTTCAGAAATTTTTAAAAATTGGCTATAACTTTCAGAAATTTCGAGAGATAGAGTAAGGAAAGGTCCGAGACCCAGTGGGCGTAGGTCCTGAACATGAAGAAATGTTTTGGAACCATACCCTAGCTTTGCAATACCAAGAAAAATCCAATTGTTTTTTGATTGGACTCATAAAGTTTGATTGGACGCATAAAAGTTCATTGGACGCATATAAATAATTACTCTATCATATTAAAATAAAAATTTTATTCTTTTTTAATTTGCTCGTTGTCCCTTGAGCAAGGTAACATATAAAATATTTAATTTTCATTAATACATTTAAAAAATGTTGTTTTGCGGTTATATTATTTTGGGACGTATATGCAATTTTTGGGACGTATATACATTCATGGGACGCATATACTATTTTTGGGACGCATAAACTTTCATGGGACGCATAAAAGTTCATGGGACGCATAAACTTTCATGGGACGCATAAATGTCCATGGGACGCATGTCCTAAGATAGAGCCAAAAACACTTAATTTTCGAAAAATAGTACAGGAAAAATTAATTACCCTGAGCGGGTTCGAACCCTTTACCAATTCCTCCCAGAAAAATCAATTTATCCCACTTAACCAAAAAGTATATTTTTTGTTTAAAGGACACAAAAAACTTTACTGAGGACCTGCCAATTTCTTCTGATATTGGAATTGAAGTTGAGGAGATTAAAACAAACGCTAAAGAATTTTTTAAGTTGGATCCTCGTTTAGAAGATGTTCGGTTTGAATTGGTGCCAAAAAGGTTTTTTTAAATTAAAAAAAATTTTTTTTATTTTTTCTATAAAAACAGAAAAATTCTAAAAATTTAATCTCATCAAATAAACAAAACTTTATAATTTTCAGAATCACAGAAGCAAAATTCTGGCAAAATTATGCCTATAAATTATCTCTAGTGAAGAAAGTACTGGGGGACAAACCGCCTGTTGTTGAACCAAAAACAGCCCAAAATACTCAAGAAGAGGCTAAAACAAGTGCAATAGATGGAAAAGAGCAAATAAAAGGTATATTTGAATTTTTAAAATTTTTATTGGGGATTTTGGCAAAAAATTGATTTTTTGGTTAAGTGGGATAAGTGAAAATTTTTTGAGAAAATTGACGTGGGTTCGACACCGTTCAGTGAAAATTAATTTAAAAATTAATTAATTTTAGAATCGACAACAAATTTGGAACAAGAAGAGGACGACTCATTAGAAAAAGATTTATTTGAGGATTTTGATGAATTTGAAGTTGTCAATGGAAATTGTGGTAATGGAGGAAAGAAGGAAGAAGACGAAAATAAATTAATTGTGGATGATGAATTAAATGATGAGATTAATGCTTTATTGGAAGGTGATAAATAAATTAAATTTATTTATTTTTTTGGGGGGCTTGTACTATAATACAGTGCTCCACATAACTATACTTCCACCCCTATTTTCGTGTTTTCTCCAATTTAAACCCAAAATTTTTTTAAATGATCGTTTAAATATTGTCCTCAGTTAATTAAAAGACTAATAAAAAATGAATTTTTAATTTTGGTTTAAAATTTCTAGAGTTATAAATATTTTGTCGGAAAACACCTCCACATAACTATACTTCCACTTCCGAAAAAATTATTTCCACCATTAGGAAAAATCCATAAAAATTCCAGCAAACTTATATACTTATATTACAAAAAAATAAAAAGAAACTAGGCCAATATCTTTATCCTAAGACGAGATCCTGATACCCCGAAAATCAACGTAAAACAGGGGTAAGCCTCTTTGAAAAATATTTTCGACCCCCTATAGATTATTTTGAATTTTCATTTTGGGCTCATTTGAAAGCCCTTGAAATTTGCTATAAGATAGATTTCAACTCATAATCCAGAAAAAATTTATCTTTGAGAAATAATGAGTTTAGTTTGTAAATTACATTTTTGTCACTTTTTGGGGGGCGTTTGATTGATTTTTATGACATGCAAGTTTATCACATTAGGTCTTACATGTGAATTTTTTTCGGAAAATAAAATTAATGCTATCTTGTAGCAAATTTCAAGGGCTCTCAAATAAGCCCAAAATAAAATTTTTATTTTACCAGTAAGGGGTCGAAAATATTTTTCAAAGAGGCTTACCCCTGTTTTACGTTGATTTTCGGGGTATCAGGATCTCGTCTTAGGATAAAGATATTGGCCTAGTTTCTTTTTATTTTTTTGTAATATAAGTATATAAGTTTGCTGGAATTTTTATGGATTTTTCCTAATGGTGGAAATAATTTTTTCGGAAGTGGAAGTATAGTTATGTGGAGGTGTTTTCCGACAAAATATTTATAACTCTAGAAATTTTAAACCAAAATTAAAAATTCATTTTTTATTAGTCTTTTAATTAACTGAGGACAATATTTAAACGATCATTTAAAAAAATTTTGGGTTTAAATTGGAAAAAACACGAAAATAGGGGTGGAAGTATAGTTATGTGGAGCACTGTATAACAAAAATTTTTTGGTTGTAGATTTTTTAAACATATTTTTTAAAAACATCCCTTTCTCTGTGACTATAAAAACATAGATTATATTTATTTTTTTCTTGGTTTTTTATTAATATACATACCTAAAAATTGGGAAATTTTTTGAGATTGAAAGGAGGAAAGAATATTGGAAAAAGTTAATTTCCTAAAAATCCGCATATTTTGTCCGCAAATATGTCCTGAAAGCTGGATCTAGACCTTGATTTTTTCTGGTTCGAGTCAAGGCATTTTTCAGTGTTTTCACGGCATTTTCAAACGACTCAGGGTCAGGAATCTGGTCAATGTCCTCGGTCAAAGTCAATTTTTTAAAATTTCCACTCTCTAATAAATCGAAAAAACTAATAAAACTCGAACTTAAAAATTGCAATTTATCTCCCCTTAAAATTAATTTAATCCATATTATAAATTTAAAATAAACACATTTTTAAAATAAATTGAAAAATAATAAAAAACTTGAAAAAATAAATTGGTCAACATCTTCCCTCATTTTCCTCTTTTTTCTTCTTTCTTCCCTCCTCTCCTCAAAAATCCTCATCATTTTTGTTCAACCATACTAACATCAACTTCTTTTGTAGAATTATTTATACAACTTATAATTTTTATATCTTCAATACTATTTGATGAACCATTTTCTCCATTATCACCACCACCACAATTCCCTCCTCCTCCCCCACAATTATTATTAAATCCCCCCATAGATTTAGGGAAAAATACTTCTTTATAAAATGAATTATTGTGTGTTGAACTTATATGTTGTAATAAAGACCAACTATTTGGGCATTCTTGATTACATGTAGAACATAATAATGCATCTGGTTCTCCATCTATTAAAGAAAATTTAAAGAAAAATTTAAAGGAATTTTTTGGGGATTTTCTGGGGATGTTTTGGTAAGATTTTGGGGTTGGGATTTTACAAGAGGATGTTCTGCAACGACGAAAAATGAAGGAGAGAATGGATTTTTCAGGGAGAGGAGGGAGGGGACTTGTGGAAATATTCCACGACGACGTTAGGGGGAAGAGGAGAGAATGGATTTTTGGGAATGTTTTGGTAGCAATTTTGGGGTTGGGATTTTATAGGGAATGTTCCATAACAACGAAAAATGAGAGGAAAAAATGGATTTTTTAACAGGAAGGGGGAATTATTGAGATTGTTCGACGACGACGTTAAGAGAAGAAGGGAATGGATCATCCCCAAGTGAAATTTTCAAAGAGGCATGGAGTCAACACGAGTTTGTCAGAATGAATAGGAGTTTTAAAAAACCATATTAACTTCCCCCAATTTTCAGTAACCAAGAACACCCTTTAATTTCCCCAAATAATACTTTAAAAATTATTTTAAAAAATCCAAACCAGGCTTAGGAATTTTACATGGATGTTTGCGATGTTCAACAAATTCAGCCAAATCTTTGGTAACCATACGACAAACTCCGCAAATTAATATGTCATCAAAACCAACTGAAAAAATTTTCGTTACAATTTTTAAGGTGAATACAGGAGTGGGAGGGGATATGTAAAATTAAAAAAATTTAGTCGTTTTCCCTTGGTTAAGATAAGAAAAATGTGGATTGTTTCAATTTAAGGAAAGTGATGGGAGGGCTAAGAAAAAGTCAAATTGGGTTTTCTAAAATTTCATAGATCGGGTTTTCAGGGTTCGGGTCGTCAAAAAGACAGGGATTCGACTCACGGATTTTGGATAAAACGTCTGATTCGATTTCAAATACCAACAAAGGCAGTCCCCAAAATTAAAAAATTTAGAAGAAACCGTGTGGTTGTACACTAGCCAAATCTGTGTATTCCAAATTTTCAGCAATATTTCTGTTTGAAGTATTGTAGTCGACTTTAATTCTTTTTGTTTGGGCACCCCCAGAAGGTGGTAAAGGTTGTGGCTGGTTTTGATTTCGTTTTCTAAAAAAGAAAAAAGTTTAAATAAAAAAATAAAATTTAAATAAAATCCCCAACTTTTGTTATAAAAATTCGTTAAAAAATTTTCAAAAAAATTTCAAAGAAAAAAACAAACCCCATCCCCTTTGCTACTCCAATACCAGGAGTAGTGCTAACTGTCATGGGCTTGCCAGCAAAGCCGGTTATAGCAAGTTTGCAATCTTCACAAAAATGAAAAATAACAAAATAAAAATTCTGAAAAAAAATAAAAAAATAGGACAAACTGTCTGAAAATTAAAAATTCTAAAAAATCACATTTTAAGAAATTTTTCGAATCATTTAAACCCCAAAAAGAGAAAATAAAAACTAACTAGTATAAAATTCCTGAAAATAAAAAATTATTTAAAAAAAAATTTAAGTGGAAAGATAGAGAAAATATGGAATATACAAAAAAATTAAATATTAAAATAAATTTAATACAAAATTGAACCCAAGAAAGGTTAAGCCCTGTTAAACAGAGCTTTAAAAAATAGGACTCAAGAAAAGGTTAAGCCCAACCGAAATGGAAAAGTAGAAAAAAATTAGATTTGTAAAGTCAAAAAATCTGTGAGACCAAAAATAACAATAAATTAACAATGGTCCAAGGAAGGAAATACCAAAAAAATTCACTAAAATCCAAAAATCGCGCAGATGCTCTACTCCATGTAAATGTAAAATCAAACGTTGTAGCAACGTTTAAAAAAAATTTTAAAAATCATTTTAAAGTCCATCAACTCACCGAACATTTAAGTGGGAGCAGGCCAACTTTCGCGAGCCCAACTTATCGCAGAGCCCTCGTATGGTTCGATGCGCCTCGACGAGCTGGATTGAACCATATCAGGAGGCCGGATTCGACAATTCTGAACGTAGTTATAGCTCTGCGGTAAGTTGGGGTGTACTCAATTTAAGTAAAAGAAAAGCTTTTAGAAATCAAAATTTCGATAAAAGGGAAGCCAGCCCCTCAAAAATAAAAGAAAAATTCCAAAAAAATACCCAAAGGACTTCCATGCCAGTTATATCCATTTAAAGCAGTCACAGCCAAATCAGCCTCACTTCCATGCGAAAATTGAACAAAAGCATAGCCTTTAAAGACGGTTACACCAATAAGAGTTCCATAAGAGCGAAACAATTGAATAATTTCCTCTCTGCCAACTTTTGGGTTCATATTGCCGACAAAGACGCGGGATCTTAAAAATTGGAAGGAATGAGAAGGATGACATGAGGACATGTCGGGACGGGCATATCGGGGATATTTCAAATTCAAACAATTACCCTATTGATTTCAGTCACAAAAGCACTGGGTCTTACATTAGAAATAAGGTTGGCGGATACGGATCCGACAAAAGGCCAATATCCAGAAATTTTCGGTTCGGATCCGGACATCCGAAGATTTCTAACTATCCGTCAACCTTACTTGGAAGTACATTGTCCTACTGAGGAAAAGTTTTTTTTATTTTTAGAACATTGTTTAATTCTGACAAACAATCCCGAAATATGTCCGCCCACCAGAAAGAAAATAAAAATTTAAACCTGAGAAGCACAGGATCCTTTGAATTTGTTTCATAGCTAATAGTTGCTCTGCAAATTTGAAATTGAAATAAAGGAAAAATAAATGACTAGAACCGATCGATTGAATTATCTTTTAAGATTTTGTGGGTTTTATGAACAATAGTCTTTATAAATGTCCTATAAAAGTTTAGATTAATTGGGCATTCGGAACTTTGGACCGAAAAAAATTAGGCGGTTTTATAATTCCTTAACAGAGTAAATCTGAAAAATGCCCCAAGAATTAACAAAAAAATATCAGCAAAATTGGAGGAAAGCCCTATATTAAATCCAAATTACCCCAAAAAGTACCAAAACAAAAACTAACGTAGATAGACTGCCATAACCAGAATAGCCTGTCCCAAAAGAGCTATATGCTAAAAAAAGATATATTTTATTTTAATAAAAAAATAAGGCAAACCGTTTGTGGTGTACATAATATAGGAAAGCTTCAAAAATATATGTTGAAATTAAACACAAATTAAATTTAGTTGAACACTAAAAACAATTAAAAATAACAAAGAAAATAAAACAACAAAAAATCAAAACAAGCAACTAAAAAATAGAGGAAATGTGGAAAAAGTCCATTTTTCGTGTACCCTTTTGTCTTTTTTTCCCAAAAGTACCATTTTGTCGTTCCACGGAGAAACTTTATTTCTCTCGCTAAAGTTTCTCAAAAAATATAAACACAACGCCAATTTTGTAAAATTTGTTTATAAATTTAAAAGAAAATTTGAATATTACCGTAAGTTTAAGCTGTTTTTATAATTTGTTGTGTTTTACAACCGTTTAAGTATTTTTTGTAACATTTGAAAGCTCTTGACAAGCAGATTTTTTTCTATCAGGAATGATTTTACCCGAATATTCAATTAAAAGTTAAAAACATATAAAACAATTAAAATCATATTTCCTCAGGCCAACGTACCACAGAGATATAAAGCAATAACTTCGTTCCTTAGTATGGTTCGATGCATCTCGACGAGCTGAATTGAGTCATAGCATGCGTACCGGATTCGACCATTTTGAACGACGTTATAGCTCTGCGGTACGTTGGGGTGTACCCCACTTATCAAGCTCTAACATGGATATCCGGATTGGACTAAACTAAAGAGGAAAAACAAACTAGAAATTTAGAGCTTTATAAGAATTACTCTAAAACTTAAAAAAAATTTTTTAAATAAAAAAATTATTTCATCAATTATCCAGCTTTTCCTTTTTTCCAAAAATATTTTCTTCTCTAAAAATCTCCCAAGATTTGAAGATTTATTCAAATAAAGGTGTAAATATATTGTGAAGAGTCTTCTCTATTATTACAAATAAAATATTGTTACGCATTTAAGCTTTTGTTGTTTTTTTAAATCAAGACAATTAATATGTAGTATATAAATGTGGATGAGTGGGGAAAAATGAAACATTAAAAAATTCTGGAAGGATTTGAAGGGCTATATTAAGAAGAAAAAGTTTGCCATGCGCTTAATAGTAAATATTTATTTTGTAAAACAAATTAACAAAATTTCACAACAAATTGTTCATTTCATTTATTTTTCCGAATTTTGTTTGTTTTTAATCAACAATGTGTGTAAACAAAAATTACAATGTTTTAATGTTTATGGATGTTTGTAAATTGTTTATGGATGTTTGTAAATTGTTTATGGATGTTTGTAAATTGTTTATGGATGTTTGTAAATTGTTTATGGATGTTTGTAAATTGTTTATGGATGTTTGTAAATTGTTTATGGATGTTTGTAAATTGTTTATGGATGTTTGTAAATTGTTTATGGATGTTTGTAAATTGTTTATGGATGTTTGTAAATTGTTTATGGATGTTTGTAAATTGTTTATGGATGTTTGTAAATTGTTTATGGATGTTTGTAAATTGTTTGTGACTTGTTTTTAACTTGTTTTTGTGTGTTTATGTTATTTTTCCTAATGTTTTGATTGTAGATGTTTTGATTAGATGTTTTGATCCTGTATATTTGGTTCATGTTTTGACTCCGTATGTTTGTTTTAAGTTTTATGTTGTTTCAATGTTTTATGATGTTTTTTGTGTTAGTAAAACAAACTTCGATGTTTTGTTGATTTGTATTATTCTTTCGCGAAAAACATGTTTGTAACTCTCCAAAAGAACAAAACATTTTAAGAGAGAAATATGACAAGTTTGGCTATGTTGGTTTAATATGTTTTATTTGATGTTTTTTTAGATGTTTTGCTTGATGTTTTTATCTTTTGTTTTTCAAATTTTCCATGTTTTTCTAATTATTATTTTATTTTTATGTTTTATTTTCACAACTTTATTTACTAAAATTTATTTATTTTTATTATTTTACCCAAAAATTCTTTTCCTTTGTTTTTTTTTCTAATTTCATTTTCACAACATAATCGCGCACACCCGCTATATTATTGGTGCTACTTTAACCAACTTTTAACTGAAACTAAAAAAAATTTTTTTACTAAATTTTCTACCACAATCAATTTGTGCACAAACAACTTTCTCTCTCTCTCCCTTTTCTCCATTCCTTTCCAGGAACAATTTTCTGCGCAAAATTGTTGTGATGATAAAAATGATAAAAAAAATCGCGATTGTTTCAAGACAATCCAAAATATCAATAAATATATAAAAAGGCTTTTAGTAATGTTGATCTAGTGGAGAAGGAGCTCTGACTGATTATATATTGGATTGTTGTTGTTATCGGCTTTTTAGCTAGTTTAGTAGCAGCAACATTCCTTTCATTTTCTTTTCTTTGTCTTTTAGTTAAAGATCTGCTGCAAAATTAGAAGGAAAAGGAGAGAGAGAAAGTTGTTTTAACTAAAATCCAGTAATGATAAAATATAAAAATTATAAAAAGTTGTGTTTATTACGTAGAAGATTTAAATAGAAGTGGTCACTAAAAAGGAGAAATAGTGATAAAAAAATAAAAATATTATGGAAAAGAAATAGAACAAATAATTGGTTTGGGGTTGTAATTGTACTTTTCCGGTTGTATTAATCTTCCGGAAAATACAAAGTTATAAACAAATTCTGATTTTAAATTCTGATATGTGTTTTCATTGTGTTTCTATAAAATTCTGATTTTTATTTTTTGTTTTCCGGATATAATTAATACATAAACTTTCCGGAAAACATAAACTTTCTTGGTAATAAAACAAATTCTGATTTATTAAAATTCTGATTTTTCATTATTTCTAGTTGTATTTATCTTCCAGAAATACTAAGTTTTAAACAAATTCTGATTAGCTAGTGGAAGTGTGTTTTCATTGTTTTTATAAAATTCTGCTTTTAATTTTGAGTTTCAGAAATAGGTAATATATTTACAGAGTAGTACTATTTTAATTCTGATTTGAATAAAATTCTGAATATTTTGTGTTTAACTTGTAAAATAAGAGTTTTAAATTTCGGGTTGTATTTTACAGTTGAATATAAATATTTTTTGGTTATATTTCTGATTATATACAATATGTAGTGTATATTTCTGGTTGAATATATTATTATAATTAATATATTTAAGTTTAATGCTTTATCTTTTAAAAAAATTCAATTAGTAAATTAATTCAAATCATCCTTCATCTTTTCTCCGATCGCGCTTTCTCTCCTCTCTCAATCAGCCGAAAACCTTCTCTCTTCCCGTTATATATTTTTATATTATTTTTACTCCTCCTAGTAACTTTTTGGGGGGAGTTGTCAGCAATTAAACCAAAAATAAAAATTCTTTTCTTATTCTACTTTTTCTACCATTTAAAGTAAAAAAGCTACACAATTACTTGCATCAACACCCACCCTAAAGCAATCCAACTCAATCGTCAAGGTTGGCCTCGGGGCGAGCTTCAGGCACAGCCAAAGGCGAGGCAAACAACACCGCTAAAGTGTTTGGGGCGGAGTTTTTGTGTGTTGTGAAGACATGAGCAGCAGCAATAGCAGTGGCGTCAATGTATTATTAAATTCTGATTTTAATTGTAAACACGGAAATAGAAAGTTTTAATTTTCCGGAAAATACAATTTCCGGAAAACACAGTTTTAATTTACTGGAGAATAAATTTCCGGAAAACACAAAGTTTCAAACAAATTCTGATTATTTTACGGAATTGTATTTTTAATTCTGATTTAATTTTAAATCATTTCTGATTTAAAATTCTGATTTTTTATTTTTATTTTTAATTATTCTGATTTTGGAATAAATTTTTTTGTATGATTTCTGAATATGAAAGATAAATTCTGGTTCTAAAATAAAAATTAATTATTAATTCCAAATAAATCTCATTTTAATGAGTTCTGATTTATTTTACAATAAGTAATATCAATTTATTAAGCGAGACAATCTTCGTATCGGTCCAAGCAGTAGCAACGCTTCTGGATTTTCCTCCTTGTTAGCCCAGCGTCAAAGATTTGATTCAGTTAATAATACTAATTTGAGTCAATATCAACAACTACAACAACAACTTTCATCTTCTACCTCACATTTTCAGGCAAATGCTGGGCCTTCTTATCCCTTTGGGGCAACAGCTTATGCTTCGGATTATCATGTAAAAATTATTTCTTATACGGTTCTTATATCAACGGTTCTTTCTTCGTCAGATTCAGGCAAAATAAGAAATTATTTGAACTAACACAATAGAAAACTAATCAAAAAAATTTTTAGGGAGGCTATCCATCTAATATGTTTGCTTCTACAACCCCTCTCGCCCAACATCACCCCCAACTTCAACAAAACCAACAACAACAACAATTATTACAATTACGCCAATCTTCCTCTCATAATTATATTCAAACACAACAACAACAACAACATTCCTCTTCTTCTCTTAATTATGCGATGATGACAACATTGGAATCTGGAGGGCACAACAATTTATTAACTCAACAAAATCAAACTTGTTCATTAGCACAGTTTCAACAAATACAACAACAGACAAATAGATCGATTGATGGGGTAAGTTTTTGTTTGTTTGTTTAAAAACACTCGAATAAATACAGTAAAACAAAAACATTAGAAACAAAAACATCAGAAAACAAAACATATTAAAACACGAAACATCAAAACAAATATAGCAAAAACACACAAAAAGTTTGAACCACAAAACATTAAAATAAAAACATCAAAACAAAACAAACATTAAAAAACATTTGTAAAACACAAACTCAAAACTTTAATTAAATCAAAACATCTTGAAAAACATTATTCTAAACAAAACATTTTCATTTTAAAGATGGATTTGTTGATGGTTCTTCCACAGTCGTTTCAATCTACTTCTGGAGGTGTAGAAAAAATTGAAGAGGAAGGGGTACTTTTTTTAAATAAATTTGAGAAAAAATTATTTTTAGAGCTCTGACGATTCACAACAAGACAATAGAGGATTTCTAATAAAATCATCTTCAATTTCCTCAGACAGTTCTAGCGTTATTCGCAAAGGTATTAAACAACCTAGAAATTCATTAACAACTAGACACCTTCTTGGAATAGTTCCTCCGAATAATCATTCAATAGCTACACCTATCTGCCCTTCTATTGCAATGTCTTCAACATTGGGAAGTTCTTTAATTTCAACAAATTCAATTCCTTCCCCTGGAATGCCACCACTAAACCCAATGGAAACATTTTGTACAGTGCCTGGTTTGTTTTAGTAAATTAAAACTATTAAAGTTGCAAAAGAAAATGGTAAAATATTAGGTCGGGTCATAATTAGTGTCGCTTTTTTTCGGTTAAATTTTTAGGGGTGTTATTTTACAAATATTATTTTTTCTTACTAACCAACATAAAGATCTGAATCTACTCTTCATTTTAAAACCAGGTTTAGGTATATATCTGTGATTTTCATAAAGTTATGATTTTTTTAACTTCACTACCTCGTAGTGAAATTCTCAAGCATTTGCACCATGAATTATAAATTACCAAAAATGGAACATGAGAAACAAAAAATCTTAATGATCTAGTCAATGGGATCGTTGTCTATGCTAGACAGCAAAGAATAGGATTCAAACTTTACTAGGAAGGCCGTGTGACTCTCATAAGCAAACATGGTCGAGGGAGAAGGCTGTCATTAAGAAAACGGTCCTGCTCGGCCGGCTTAGACGGAATCCGGTAATTTCTACTGCTGAATTATCGAGGGATATCCACTCTTTACGTATGGCCACGGGTGACTGAAAAAACGCTAACCAAAAAATACCTAACCAAAAATTCTGAAATACTGAGATCCTTTAGAACATAGTCTAACAAATGATTCGAAATAAAAATAAAAAAATTTTTCTGAAAACTTAATTTAAAAACTCCAAAAAATCCAAATTAAAAAAGCGACACTAATTATGACCCGACCTAATATTAGTCAAAACATTGTTAAGTTTAGCTAAAACAATAAAAACATTAAAAACAAAACAAATATTTACAAAAATAAAACATCTGTAAAACATTTATGTTTTAGATGTTTTGAAAAGTTTCAAATATCATGTAAATTTACAAAACATTAATCAAAACATCTAAAAACTTTATTATTCCAAGAAACTTTAATTTAAGAACAACAAAACAATAATCAAAACAAACATTTAAAAAAATAAAAAAAATTGTAAAACATTTGTAAAACATTTCCAAAACTGTTAAATTTACCAAAGCATTAATCAAAACATCTAAAAACATTAGATTTAACAGCAACAAAACTTTGAGCAAAACAAACATTTTTTTGGAATAAAACATTTTGTAAAAACATTTTATTTGTAAAACATTTAATATTGTAAACCTTATTAAAAACACAAAAATATTCCCATAAAGGTCGTCTTTCCTTGCTAAGTTCAACACCAAAATATCGAGTTACCGTTGGAGAAATTCACAGACGAATTAATCCTCCAGAGTGTTTAAATGCTTCTGTACTTGGTGGTATTTTACGTCGGTAAGATTAAAAAATTTTTCTCTTAATAATTAATTATATTTGTAGAGCAAAATCGAAAGACGGAGGAAAATCTCTTCGAGATCAACTAAAAATATATGGATTAGTTCTTCCAGCTGGAAGGCGAAAAACAGCGAATGTAAAAAAATTAATAGGAAAATATTTTAAACATTTATTAATTAACAGGTTTCTACATTGACGGCATTGGTGGAATATGAAGCATACAACTTGGCAAAAGATTTGTTTGTTTTAATTTTTTCTAAAACATTAAGAACATAAAGTAAAACATTAAAACTCTAATAAACAAAACTTTAATATGTAAATGTTTAACTGAAAATACAAACAACAAAACATTGTATGTTTATAACATAAAGAATATAAATGTTTTGCAAAACATCAAACATTTTTTATTAAAAACATTACCTATAACATAAATGTTCGAAAACATTTGTAAAATATCAAAAACAAAACTGATCAAAACATTAATAAAAACATCAATAAAACATATAAAAACACGCATTCTCTAAAACATTTTTCTAAACACAGCTTTCTCTAAAACATTGCTCTATCCATTTTTCCCTCCTTCCTTACAGAATATGTGTAAAACATTTGTAAAAATCAAAAACATAACCTAAATTAAAACTTAAATAAAACCCCAATCTAAACATTAATTATTATTTAGTCATTCGCTATGCGAGAATGAGTTCCCAGCTAAACAAATAGCTGATTACATGTCTTTCAAATCCCAATCATCCGAAATACAAAGAAGAAAACAAATGTTGGCAATTTCACGACAAACACTTTCAGAATTAATGGAACTTTTAAGACAAGACAGAAGTCCGGTATGCCAGGGAACTGCTTGCAGGCCAGTCCTTGACCATAGTATACAACAACATTTAACACATTTTTCTATGGTAGGTTTTATGTTTTTTTTTGGAAAATTTTAATTGCATGTTTTTAAGTGTTTGTAAAAGTTTTTAAGTTTATAATGAAATTAAAGTTTGTTTAGATTGGATGTTTGTTAGAATGTTCGGATATTTATTTGTTAGGATGTTTGTTTAAACATCTGTTGTGATGTCTCTAAGTTTGTAAAAAGTTTGTTGGATGTTGTTGTGATGTTTGTTTGATGTTTTGTTGTGATGTTTGTTTCTTAATATTTCAAACTTATTTTTGTGTTGTTTACGTTATGTTTTCAGAATTTTTGTTTAAATAATTTGTTTTGTTGATTCTTTTGATATTTACAATTTTTAATGTGTTGTTTTTATTAATTATTCTTTAAATATTCTCCCCTTTCTTTAAGGTCACCCACGGTTTTGGCACTCCAGCAATTCTTGCGGCTTTGACTGCAGTGATGAGTTGGCTTAATGAATCGGAGAAGAATTTATTACAACAACAATCAACTGAAACAAAATAATTTTAAGAAGAATTTCATTTTTAATTTTATTTATGTAATCTTTGAGAAATAAATTAAATTACCTAGATAATAATTGAAACTTGGATATTTTTTTTATCCTTTAGAGGTTTCCCCAAAAATTTAAATTTGACGTTTCAGACCCTCTATAATCTAATTTAAAAATTTTATACTTAGATAGCTCTCTAATTAAATAATTCCAGACTCCAATACCCATTTGATCCGGTCATTCAGATAATATCAAAAATTAATTCCAAAACTCTCGAATATATTTATCTCATTTATTCCCAATTAAAGATCCTCGAAGAAAAAGAGGGAAAAAAGCTTCTTCCTCACATCCTGAGGTCTTTTCGGACATTTGTTTTTGAAAGGTTTTTAAAATGATTATAATCTTCTCTCTCTTTCAGCCCACCCCCAAATAAAATAAATTTATTAAACACACGTATTTCTTCTTTGTAATTATTCACTCAAATTGATTCTTAAATGACTATTATTATATTTTTAGAAATAAATTCCAAATAGCATCACAAATATTTTGCTTTAATTTAACCTTTAATTTAGACTTTAGCTCTAAAGTGACTCTAACTACATATAAGTGTCCCTTCCTAGAATATTATAGCTATGTATATTTCCGGATTGAATTTTGTCTTTTGTTTTTATAGAATATATGTATATTTATTTCATTAAAACTTACCGAAAACATACCAGGAATAAAATTGGATAATTATAAACTTTCTGGAAAAATTAGCACTTTTATTATTAGAACTTTATTTATTTATATATTTCTAGATATTTCCCAAAATTTTCCAAAAAAACTTTTTTTCCCAAAATTTTTATTTTATTTTTTTATTTTCCTTTTAAACTACTTTATTTATTTAATACAAACATTCCCCTCCCCATTTTCGCACCTTTTCCCATTTCTCTCAAAATATCCCATCAAATTCGTCCCCATTTTTTGCTTTTCCTTTTAACATTTAAAAATGTAAATGAAAAATATAAAACCTCCTTTTTTTATTTTTATTCTTTCCGATTTGATTTTTAATATTATTTTCACATTTATTTTATTTAAAAAGGACATTGATGTCTGGAAATATAAGGAATAATTTTTCTCCCATCGAACTGTTTTTAAAGTTCGAGACTCTAATAACCTCTATATTTACATTATATATATAATTCAGAGTAGGGTTCATTTTTAAAAAAGTCCCTGGCCCGAAGGGCCAGAGATACAGGGCTGGGAGTTTGACATTCGGGGGGTAGTTTGGTCCGGGCTATTCAGGAAAAATACGAAATTCAAAAAATAATTACCCCCTGGTACCTAAATCGCAAAAGTGCCGGGGCTATCTTTTTTATGGCTGGAGATAGCGGAAAACGTCTGCTGGGAGGATGATGTACGGCTATTAGGAGATGTCGAATGCAAAAAACTCAAAGTCGAAATTCGGACCTGAAGGGTACTTATGCCTGCGCAAATGATTATACCCCCGGGGCTTTAGACTCTAACTCCTTTTAGAAATAAGTTATAGGTCTGAAACTTTTTGCATTCGGGTTTTGATATGATGGGGCATTTGGGAAAAATAGGGATTTGTCAAAATAATTGCCCCATGGTACCTATATTGATTAGGTACCGGGGGTATCTCCGGAACGGTTGGGGATAGCGAAAAACTTTTGCTGGCAGGATTTTAAGTTGGAATGAGCTGATATAGACTGGAAAAAACCCGAAGTCGAAATTCGGATTTGAAGGGTAGATATGCCTGCGCAAAAATCCCAAAATCCCCGTTTCGCGAATTTCGAAATTTACGAAACTGATCGACAATTCACGTGTGATATGTCAAATGAAAGCTCTAAGTGAGCTGAGTATGGATAAATTTATTTTAAATTTTTTAGACCACTTTGGACCAAGTTACAGTAGCCCAAAGTTTCAAAATTCGGGCTTGTAAAATTGGGAAGGGTGGCTCCAATTGTCAAAAGTGAATTGAAACCCGTTTTCGATATCCTATGTTGTAGAGCGTCTCCTGGCGGTTCGTAAAAGGTATAATATGTCGGGGGTCCGGTTGAGTCTGAAAAAGTTATGGCCAATGTTCGCAAATGTCACGAAACTTTTTTGGAGAGAATTGGATGGGTTTTCCTTTATAAAATAGTACTAAAAATTAGAAATTTTTAGAGCCGAAAAAATTTCGGAAAAATTCGAAATTGGAGGTGTAGGGGTCGAATTTCGAAAAACCCAAAAATTTTCGGTTTTTCTAAATTTTTTCGGGATTTTTGCCTGCTGTTCGGATCGAATGTATTTTTCCTAAATTAATCAGATTTTTCTACATATTTTGGGATTTTAAAATTTTCAAAAAAGGTATACTTCGGCCGAGATATGATTTTTTGAAAATTTCAGGGATTTTTTCTGGCTGAAATTTCAGACCCAAAAAATATTTTTTTCAAAATGGATATAAATATGGCAAATGAGATATCATTCGAAAGCTCTCATCGAGCAGGATATAAAAATATTTTTTTCGAATTTTTTCGGTACATTTTGAAGAAAGTACAGAGGTTCGAAAATTTGTGGGGGTGATTACCGTACTCGGAAAATTATGGTAGGGAGAGAGGAAAAATGATTGACAGGTGAAGTTGATGGCAGAGAGGCGAAATTTTTCTCCGTCTCTGACCATGCGGGGCAACACGTAGAAGAGTTTAAAGGTGAATTTTGTATATGTGGGAAAATTTAGTGGAGAGATAAGCTGGATCCTGTTATGGATCCGAAGCAGAGATGCTTCGTGAAGCAGTTTCTGCTTCGAAATTTTGTTTTGGATTGGACTCATTCTTCTAATTGAAAGGATGAGTCCAATCATACTTCTAATTGAAAGGATGAGTCCAATCATCCTTCTATTTGAAAGGATGAGTCCAATCATCCTTATTTTTGAAAGGATTAGTCCAATCATCCTTCTAATTGAAGGGAAGACGAGGGCCGAAGGCCCGAAGTGATTCTAAGTGGAAGGAGGAGTCCACTCGAAGGGAAGACGAGGGCCGAAGGCCCGAAATGACTCTAAGTGGAAGGATGAGTCCCAATGGGGGGGGGGGGGGAAGACGAGGGCCGAAGGCCCGAAGTGACTCTAAGTGGAAGGATGAGTCCAATCGAAGGGAAGACGAGGGCCGAAGGCCCGAAGTGACTCTAAGTGGAAGGAAGAGTCCAATCGAGGGGAAGACGAGGGCCGAAGGCCCGAAGTGATGCTAAGTGGAAGGAAGAGTCCAATCGAGGGGAAGACGAGGGCCGAAGGCCCGAAGTGACTCTAAGTGGAAGGATGAGTCCAATCGATTGGAAGACGAGGGCCGAAGGCCCGAAGTGACTCTAAGAGGAAGGCCGAGTCCAATCGAGGTGAAGACGAGGGCCGAAGGCCCGAGCTTTCATTACATCTAAAAGGCAGAGCAATAGTCAAAGGCAGAGCATAGATCCTCCGAGGCCGAAGGCCGAGGAGTAGGCGAGGGCCGAAGGCCCGAGCTTTCATTACATCTAAAAGGCAGAGCTATAGTCAAAGGCAGAGGCCGAAGGCCGAGGAGTAGGCGAGGGCCGAAGGCCCGAGCTTTCATTACATCTAAAAGGCAGAGCTATAGTCAAAGGCAGAGCATAGTTCCTCCGAGGCCGAAGGCCGAGGAGTAGGCGAGGGCCGAAGGCCCGAGATTTCAACCCATCTAAAAGGCAGAGCAATAAAAGTCAGAGCAAGCCGAGGAGTAGGCGAGGGCCGAAGGCCCGAGCTTTAATTACATCTAAAAGGCAGAGCAATTGTCAAAGGTTTCCTTCGGCCCGCCGGCCGAGGAACCGGCGGGCCGAAGGCCCGCCGGTTGGCGAGGGCCGAAGGCCCGAGCTTTCATTACATCTAAAAGGCAGAGCAATTGGGAAGGAAGAGTCCAATCGAAGGGAAGACGAGGGCCGAAGGCCCGAAGTGAATCTAATTGAAAGGATGAGTCCAATCGAGGGGTAGACGAGGGCCGAAGGCCCGAAGTGACTCTAAGTGGAAGGATGAGTCCAATCGAAGGGAAGACGAGGGCCGAAGGCCCGAAGTGACTCTAAGTGGAAGGAAGAGTCCAATCGAGGGGAAGACGAGGGCCGAAGGCCCGAAGTGATGCTAAGTGGAAGGAAGAGTCCAATCGAGGGGAAGACGAGGGCCGAAGGCCCGAAGTGACTCTAAGTGGAAGGATGAGTCCAATCGATTGGAAGACGAGGGCCGAAGGCCCGAAGTGACTCTAAGAGGAAGGCCGAGTCCAATCGAGGTGAAGACGAGGGCCGAAGGCCCGAGCTTTCATTACATCTAAAAGGCAGAGCAATAGTCAAAGGCAGAGCATAGATCCTCCGAGGCCGAAGGCCGAGGAGTAGGCGAGGGCCGAAGGCCCGAGCTTTCATTACATCTAAAAGGCAGAGCTATAGTCAAAGGCAGAGGCCGAAGGCCGAGGAGTAGGCGAGGGCCGAAGGCCCGAGCTTTCATTACATCTAAAAGGCAGAGCTATAGTCAAAGGCAGAGCATAGTTCCTCCGAGGCCGAAGGCCGAGGAGTAGGCGAGGGCCGAAGGCCCGAGATTTCAACCCATCTAAAAGGCAGAGCAATAAAAGTCAGAGCAAGCCGAGGAGTAGGCGAGGGCCGAAGGCCCGAGCTTTAATTACATCTAAAAGGCAGAGCAATTGTCAAAGGTTTCCTTCGGCCCGCCGGCCGAGGAACCGGCGGGCCGAAGGCCCGCCGGTTGGCGAGGGCCGAAGGCCCGAGCTTTCATTACATCTAAAAGGCAGAGCAATTGGGAAGGAAGAGTCCAATCGAAGGGAAGACGAGGGCCGAAGGCCCGAAGTGAATCTAATTGAAAGGATGAGTCCAATCGAGGGGTAGACGAGGGCCGAAGGCCCGAAGTGACTCTAAGTGGAAGGGTGAGTCCAATCGGAGGGAAGACGAGGGCCGAAGGCCCGAAGTGACTCTAAGTGGAAGGAAGAGTCCAATCGAGGGGAAGACGAGGGCCGAAGGCCCGAAGTGAATCTAATTGAAAGGATGAGTCCAATCGAGGGGTAGACGAGGGCCGAAGGCCCGAAGTGACTCTAAGTGGAAGGGTGAGTCCAATCGGAGGGAAGACGAGGGCCGAAGGCCCGAAGTGACTCTAAGTGGAAGGAAGAGTCCAATCGAGGGGAAGACGAGGGCCGAAGGCCCGAAGTGACTCTAAGTGGAAGGAAGAGTCCAATCGAGTGGAAGACGAGGGCCGAAGGCCCGAAGTGAATCTAATTGAAAGGATGAGTCCAATCGAGGGGAAGACGAGGGCCGAAAGCCCGAAGTGACTCTAAGTGGAAGGCTGAGTCCAATCTAAGGGAAGACGAGGGCCGAAGGCCCGAAGTGACTCTAAGTGGAAGGAAGAGTCCACTTGAGGGGAAGACGAGGCGAGGGCCAAAGGCCCGAGTTTCAACCCTTCCCGGAAGACAGAACAAAGATCGGCGAGGGCCGAAGGCCCGAAGCAATGGAAAGGCAGAGCTAAATAAATATATTCCAGGCATCTAAAAGTTCTAGCGGCGCGCGAAGCGCGCCCCAAAGCCGTTAGGCTTTCCAACGGGCAGAGTCCGAAAAAACTGCCAGAGTATCCTAATAGGAATTGCATACGTAAGTTACCGCCATCGCATACGTAACCCATAGCTAGTTACATTATACCTATAATAAATAGAAAATTTTTTTAGAAAAAAAAATATCGGCCGGCCGAAGGCCGGCCGCTTCCTGAGAGTATGACATCTTGGGGGGTAGTTTTAATGGGCTTTTCAGGAAAAATACCGCTGGGACCATACGATGAACTTTTGGCACTGAAACGGCCGTGGCGAAGTGGCCAAATCCTGAACCGTCCGTCGGATCGAAAAACGCTTGCTGGGAGGAAACTAAGTTGGACTAAGGCTAATCCAACAAAAAAAAAATTTCGAAAATCCGATGAACCCCCGGGGACTTATGGGTGCGCAAAAATTCACCGATTGACGGTGAAATGTCCAATTGTGTCGGACCAAATTTTTATCTTTGGAACGGATGGGCCGAATTGAATGGGACCAAAGGGGTTATAGGTAATCGACCATGGGGAATTTTTTGTGTTAGGTCGTTTTGGTGCCGCACTCAAGTGTGGCACTGAAACGGCCAAAAATCAAAAAAACACCGAGGCCGAAGGCCGAGGAGTTTGGCGGGCCGAAGGCCCGCCGTAGGCGAGGGCCGAAGGACCGAGACGTTTTGGTGCCGCACTTGAGTGTGGCACTGAAACGGCCAAAAGTCAAAAAACGCCGAAAGGAGAAGTTGGGCGGGCCGAAGGCCCGCCGTTGGCGAGGGCCGGAGGCCCGAGACGTTTTGGTGCCGCACTTGAGTGTGGCACCGAAACGGCCAAAAGTCAAAAAAACGCCGAGAGGAAGAGTTGGGCGGGCCGAAGGCCCGCCGTAGGCGAGGGCCGAAGGCCCGAGCAAGAGTCTAACATTGGCGTTTGGGGGCCGAAGGCCCCCAAACGCCTCGGGACAACCCACAACAGTTGTCGAATGCACCACAGCGATCAAACCCATCGCAAGAGTCTAACATTGGCGTTTGGGGGCCGAAGGCCCCCAAACGCCTCGGGACAAACCACCACAGTTGCCAAATGCACCACAGCGGTCAAACCCAAAGTAAAAGTCAAACATTGGCGTTTGGGGGCCGAAGGCCCCCAAACGCCTCGGGACAACCCACAACAATTGTCGAATGCACCACAGCGGTCAAACCCAAAGCAAGAGTCTAACATTGGCGTTTGGGGGCCGAAGGCCCCCAAACGCCTCGGGACAACCCACCACGTTGCCGAATGCACCACATTGGTTAAACCCAAAGTAAAAGTCAAACATTGGCGTTTAAGGGCCGAAGGCCCCCAAGGCGAGGGCCGAAGGCCCGAGCATTCATTACATCCAAAACGCAGAGCAATAGTCAAAGGTAGGGCACGGCGGGCCAGAGGCCCGCCGTAGGCGAGGGCCGAAGGCCAGAGCATTCATTACATCTAAAAGGCACAGCAACAGTCAAAGACAATGCACGGCGGGCCTGAGGACCGCCGTTAGCGAGGGCCGAAGGCCTGAGCTTTCATTACATCTAAAACGCAGAGCAATAGTACCCACCACAGTTGCCGAATGCACCACATCGGTTAAACCCAAAGCAAGAGTCTAACATTGGCGTCAAAAGAGTCTAAAGCAAGAGTCTAACATTGGCGTCAAACCCAAAGTAAAAGTCAAACATTGGCGTTTGGGGGCCGAAGGCCCCCAAACGCCTCGGGACAACTCACCACAGTTGCCGAATGCACTACATCGGTTAAACCCAAAGCAAGAGTCTAACATTGGAGTTTGGGGGCCGAAGGCCCCCAAACGCCTCGGGACAACCCACCACAGTTGCCAAATGCACCACAGCGGTTAAATCCAAAGCAAGAGTCTAACATTGGCGTTTGGGGGCCGAAGGCCCCCAAATGCCTCGTGACAAGCTACCACAGTTGCTAAATGCACCACAGCGGTCAAACCCAAAGCAAGAGGCCGAAGGCCGAGGAGTTGGCGGGCCGAAGGCCCGCCGTAGGCGAGGGCCGAAGGCCCGAGCATTCATTACATCTAATAGGCATAGCAATAGTCAAAGGCAGGGCACGGCGGGCCGGAGGCCCGCCGTGCGAGGGCCGAAGGCCCGAGCATTCATTACATCTAAAAGGCAGAGCAATAGTCAAAGGCAGGGCTAAACTTTACCGGCGAGGGCCGAGGGCCCGAAGGAATGAAAAGGCAAAGCAAGACTTTACCGGCGAGGGCCGAAGGCCCGAAGCAATGAAAAGGCAAAGCAAAACTTTACCGGCGAGGGCCGAAGGCCCGAAGCAATGAAAAGGCAAAGCAAAACTTTACCGGCGAGGGCCGAAGGCCCGAAGCAATGAAAAGGCAAAGCAAAACTTTACCGGCGAGGGCCGAAGGCCCTAAGCAATGAAAAGGCATGGCTAAACCTTTCTTTACAGGCATCCAAACATTCTAGCAGCGCGCGAAGCGCGCCCCAAAGCCGTTAGGCTTTCCAACGGGCAGAACGCTATTAAACCTAAAGTATCCTAATAGGAATTGCATACGCACTACGCCGCCATACCCCAATGGGCACAACTAGTTTAATATATTATATAAAAGTATTGGTAAAAAGTGTCGGAAAAACTCAAGCTCTTTCCAGAGTATAGATACGGGCATGAAAGTTTGACATGTCCGGGGTCAAATTTTATGCCGCACCTAGGAAAATTATGGACGGAAGATTTTGGAACCCCCATGGTACCTAAATAATATAGGTGCCGGGGCTATCTCGGGACTGAGTGGACTTTGAGGAAAATTTCTGCTGGTAGGAAATTAAGTTAGACCAAGCTAATATATGCAGGAAAAAATTCGAAGTCAAAATTCGAATATGGAGGGTACTTATTGGGGGGCAAAAATTCAGACATTTCCGGTGAATTGTCGCATGTGTCGGGATTTAAAATTCGGCTTTTTTAAAAATATCTCAAAAATGGATAAAGATATCGGAAAACTTCTGCTGGTAGGAAATTAAGTTAGGATAGGTAGATATGGGTAGGAAAAATTTCAAAGTCGAAATTCGAACTTGGGGGTACTTATGGGGGGGCAAAAATTTTTGTAAGAAAATTGTCTTACCGATAATTGTCGGATTTCTCTAAATTGAGGAAATCCTAAGGGCAAATCTCATAGGTGAGAGAGAAATTTTGATTGATGGGAAGAAATTTCGAGTTTAAATTTTTGGATTTCGAAACTTAAGCAAGTTTCGAGTTGAGTGAAGGTTAGTTGGGGGGAATTATATGGGGATTTCGAAATTAGGGATCCGGGATTTCGGGATTTTTAGGGATTTTCGAATATGGTCGAATGAGTAGTCATTCGAAAGCGAATAATGAGGGGAGTTGAATGGGATATATGATAAGTATAAAAGTCGAAGTTGGAGTTCGAACTTCGAAATCCGGGTTTTTCGGATATGGGTGAGTGGGTAGTCAATCGAGAGCTGGGAGTGAGGGGAGTCTAAAGGGATAAAGGATAAGGATTAAAGTCCAATTTCGAAGTCGAACTTCGAAATCCGGGATTTTCGGGATTTGTGGATGTGGATGAGTGGGTAGTCATTCAAGAGGGGATAATTAGGGGAGTCTAATGGGATAAGGGATAAGTATGAAAGTCAAAGTTAGGAGTTCGAACTTCCAAATCCGGTATTTTCGGGATTGGGAAGCATGGTCGAATGAGTATTCATTCAAGAGGGGATAATGAGGGGAGTCTAATGGGATAAGGGATAATGTCGAAATTCGAAGTTCGGTGTTCGAACTTCGAAATCCGGGATTTTCGGGGTTTGGGGATATTCGCAAGTGTGTAGTCATTCAAGAGGGGATTATCAGGGGAGTCTATCTGGATAAAAGATAAAGTCTAAATTCGAAGTTTCGCGTTCGAACTTCGAAATCCGGGATTTACGAGGTTGGGGGATATGGGTGAGTGGGTAGTCATTCAAGAGCTGGGACTGAGGGGAGTCTAATGGGATAAGGGATTAAGCCTAAAGTCGAAGTTCGGAGTTCGAACTTCGAAATCCGGTATTTTCGGGATTGGGAAGTGGGGTCGAATGAGTACTCATTCAAGAGGGGATAATGAGGGGAACTTAGTGGGATAAAGGATCAAGCTGAAAGTCGAAGTTCGGAGTTCGAACTTCGAAATCCGGGATTTTCGGGATTGGGAAGTACGGTCGAATGAGTAATCATTCAAGAGCAAATAATGAGGGGAGCTTAGTGGGATATAGGATAATGTCGAAAGTCGAAGTTCGGAGTTCGAACTACGAAATCCGGGATTTTCGGGATTTGAGATTAAAGTGGATATGGGTGAATGAGTAGTCATTCAATAGGGGATAATGAGGGGCTTCGAAAAAGGTATAATATGTCGGGGGTCTGTTTGAGTCTGAAAAAGTTATGGCCAATGTTCGCAAATGTCGCGAAATTTTTTGGACTATAACTTTTTTTAAAATTTTTTAAAAATTTTTCTGACAACGGATATGGATTCAGCGCGTATCAATGCACCATATAGGATATTTTTGGGTCAAAATTTGAAAATTTTTGACCCCTCGAATTTTTCAAAAGGGGTACCCCTTTTGGGGGATATTAGGGATTTTTTAGGGGATTATAACTTTTTGTGGGATTAAGGAAATGGGATGGTTTTTCTTTTATAAAATAGAGTTAAAAATTAGGTATTTTTAGAGCCCAAAAAATTTCGAAAAAATTCGAAATTGGAGGTGTAGGGGTCTAATTTCGAAAAACCCCAAATTTTTTGATTTTTCGAAATTTTTTCGGGATTTTTGCCGGCAGTTCTGGCCGACAGTATTTTTCTTGGATAGAGCAGAATTTTCTGCATCTTATAGAATTTTAAAATTTTTAAAAAAGGTTTACTTTGGGCGAGATATGATTTTTTAAAAATTTCAGTGATTTTTTTCGGCTGAAATTCTCGGCCGAAAAAAATATTTTTTCAAAGTGGGTATAAATAGGGCAAATGAGATATCTATCGAAAGCTCTCATCGAGCTGGATATAAAAATATTTTTTTCGAACTTTTTCGGTACATTTTGACGAATGTACAGAGCTTCGAAAATTTGTGGGGCTGAGTACAGTACCCGGAGAATGATGGGAGAGAGGGAAGAAAAATGATTGACAGGTCAAATGTAAGGAAGAGAGGAGAAATTTTTCTCCGTCTCTGACCATGCCGGGCAAACCGGCGAAGAACTTAGGGGTGAATTTTGTATATTGGGAAAAATTTTGTGGGGTGATAAGCTGGATCCTGTTATGGATCCGAAGCAGAAGCATGCTTCTGCTTCACATTTTTGCTTCAGTTTCGAATTTTTGAAACTTGAAGCAAATTTGCTTCGAGTTTTGAATTTTCGAAACTTGAAGCAAATTTGCTTCAAGTTTTCCAAATTTTTGATTTCGAAGCAGTTTTGCTTCAACTTTTATAAAATTTTGTTTTTAGTGGACCAAAGTGGAGTGAAAGGGCGAGGGCTCGCCCTTTCTAAGTGAAAGGGCGAGGGCCGAAGGCCCGAGCTGACACCCATCTAAAAGAGAGGGCGAGGGCCGAAGGCCCGAGCTGACACCCATCTAAAAGAGAGGGCGAGGGCCGAAGGCCCGAGCTGACACCCATCTAAAAGAGAGGGCGAGGCCGAAGGCCCGAGCTGACACCCATCTAAAAGGGAGGGCGAGGGCCGAAGGCCCGAGCTGACACCCATCTAAAAGGGAAGGCGAGGGCCGAAGGCCCGAGCTGACACACATCTAAAAGAGAGGTCGAGGGCCGAAGGCCCGAGCTGACATCCATCTAAAAGAGAGGGCGAGGGCCGAAGTCCCGAGCTGACACTTATATAAAAAAGAGGGCGAGGGCCGAAGGCCCGAGCTGACACCCATCTAAAAGGGAGGGCGAGGGCCGAAGGCCCGAACTGACACACATCTAAAAGGAAGGGCGAGGGCCGAAGGCCCGAGCTGACACCCATCTAAAAGGGAGGGCGAGGGCCGAAGGCCCGAGCTGACACCCATCTAAAAGGTAGGGCGAGGGCCGAAGGCCCGAGCTGACACCCATCTAAAAGAGAGGGCGAGGGCCGAAGGCCCGAGCTGACACCCATCTAAAAGGGAGGGCGAGGGCCGAAGGCCCGAGCTGACACCCATCTAAAAGGGAAGGCGAGGGCCGAAGGCCCGAAGTGATTCTAATTGAAAGGATGAGTCCAATCGCGAGGAAGACGAGGGCCGAAGGCCCGAAGTGACTCTAAGTGGAAGGATGAGTCCAATCGAGGGAAAATTAGGGGAAGACGAGGACCGAAGGCCCGAAGTGACTCTAAATGGATGGATGAGTCCCAACTGAAGGCTAATCTTTTGTTCCAGGCAAAAAAAATCGCTAGCGGCGCGCGAAGCGCGCCCCCAAAGCCGTTAGGCTTTCCAACGGGCAGAGCAAAATTTAAAACTAAAGTGTCGTAACCAAATGCTCCCAGCTATCCGCCGCCATCAGTGGTAAACCCATAGCTAGTTAATAATATAAAATATCAAGGCAACTCAGTTTTTAAAAACTCATAACTGCCGGCCGAAGGCCGGCACGGATTTGGGAGTTGTGGAAGGGTCCTACAACATTTTAAGGCGCATTTAGGAAAAATATAGCCGCGGCGCCACGACTTTGTCTTTGCGCCGAAAAGACCCCCTAAAGTTTCTAACTTTTGAACCGTAAGTCGGAGCGGAAAACTTCTGCTTGGAGGCACGCGTCCCACTATTAGGGGAATTCAACAAAAAAAAAATTTTCGAAATCGGATGAACACCCGGGGACTTATGCTAAATTTCGCAGGATTTCGACCCCTGCCCCATATATTCGCCGAACCTTAACTCATTTTTGGTAAGAGTTAGGGAGAAACGGTTGGGAGACCTAAGATAGGTCTACAGAAGACGCATCCAACAACATTTGTTTTGTGGGGGTCACTTGAGTCTGGGGGTGGGATACTTGAGTCTGAGGGGGAAAAACGTTTATAGTGAAAAATCTTTGCTGGGGAATGATTCTGGAAGTTGTGTAGTGTTGTAGGCAAGAGTATTAGGCACATTTATGTTAAGGGTTACTTGAGTCTGGGATGAAGTTTTGGGGGTGTTATGGTCCAAAGAGTCCGGGTCAAAAAGTCGACTTTTTGCAACGTGAATTAAAACTCGATTTCGATAGCCTAAGTTAAAGAGCGTCCCCTGGCGGTCAGAAAAAGGTATAATATGTTGGGGGTCCACTTGAGTCTGGGAAAGTTATAGCCAATGTGGCCAAATGTCGGAAAACTTTATGAGACTCTAACGTCCCGGGGAATTTTTTTTAAATTTTTTCGAGGCCGGATTCGTACTCGGCGGGTGTCAGAACACCATATAGGTCGAATTTCGGGACAAAATTCGAAAATTTTGTCCCCCACCCTATTTCCAAAGGGGTACCCCTTTTGCCCGAATTTCGGGATTTTTTAAATTGGCATAACTTTTTTCCGGATTATCCATTTGGGATGGGGTTTCCTTCATAAAATGAAGTAAAAAATTAGGTATTTTTTGACCGAAGAAAATTTCGAAAAAATTCGAAATTGGGGGTGTAGGGGTCGAATTTCGAAAATTTGAAAAATTTTCGGTTTTTCGAAATTTTTTCGGGATTTTTGCCGGCGGTTCGGGGTTTAAGTATTTTTCCTCAATAGAGCAGATTTTTCTGCATAGGATAAGCTTTTGAAATTTCCAAAAAGGGTATACTTTGGAAGAGTTATGAATTTTTAAAAATTTGGGTGATTTTTTCGGCCGAAATTTTCGACCAAAAAAATAAATTTTGAAAAAAGGCCATAATTGGGCCAAATGATATATCAAACGAGAGCTCTCATCGAGGTGAGTCTAAAAATATTTTTTAAAAAAATTTTCTGACCCTTTTGGCCAGAGTTATGGTCGGTCGAAGGTTTGAGTCTGGGGGTTAATTTTGCTGGTGGGGTACCTAAGGAGCGGGAATAAATTGAAAAGACTTACGTTATATTGTAGAGCATCCTCAAATCCATCTAAAAAATATAAACTTTTAAGGGGGTCACTTGAGTCTGACCAAGTTATGGGGGTCAGAGTTTTCAGGTTCTGGGCGGGATTTTTGAAAAAGTGTCGTTTTATCGGTTTGAGATAGCCCATTCGAAAGAGCGTCCCGTGGCGGTCAGAAAAAGGTATAATATGTTAGGGGTCCACTTGAGTCTCAAAAAGTTATAGCCAATGTGACCCACCACAGCTACCAAACAGCTACCAAACCACAGCTACCAAACAGCTACCCACCACAGCTACCATCAACCCACCACAGCTACCAAAAGGCACAGTATCCAACTAAACGCTGGGTTTGGGGGGCCGAAGGCCCCCCAAACGCCCCGAGTCAACCCACCAAAGCTACCTAAAGGCAAAGTATCCGTCTAAGCGCTGGGTTTGGGGGGCCGAAGGCCCCCCAAACGCCCCGAATAAACCCAAAACAGCTACCAAAAGGCAAAGTATCCTACTAAACGCTGGGTTTGGGGGGCCAAAGGCCCCCCAAACGCCCCGAATAAACCCAAAACAGCTACCAAAAGGCAAAGTATCCAACTAAACGCTGGGTTTGGGGGGCCAAAGGCCCCCCAAACGCCCCGAGTCAACCCACCAAAGCTACCAAAAGGCACAGTATCCAACTAAACGCTGGGCCCCAAACGCCCCGATTCAACCCACTGAAGCTACTTAAAGGCAAACTATCCAACTAAACGCTGGGTTTGGGGGGCCGAAGGCCCCCCAAACGCCCCGAGTCAACCCACCAAAGCTAACAAAAGGCACAGTATCCAACTAAACGTTGGGTTTGGGGGGCCGAAGGCCCCCCAAACGCCTCGAATAAACCCAAAACAGCTACCAAAAGGCAAATTATCCAACTAAACGCTGGGTTTGGGGGGCCGAAGGTCCCCCAAACGCCCCGGACAAACCCACGACAGCTACCAAAAGGCAAAGTATCCGTTTAAACGATGGGTTTGGGGGCCGAAGGCCCCCCAAACGCCCCGAGTCAACCCACCAAAGGTACTTAAAGCAACGTATCCAACTAAACGCTGGGTTTGGGGGGCCGAAGGCCCCCCAAACGCCCCGAGTCAACCCACCAAAGGTACTTAAAGGCAAAGTATCCAACAAAGCGCTGAATTTGGGGGGCCGAAGGCCCCCCAAACGCCCCGAATCTACCCACCTCAGCTACCAAAAGGCACAGTATCCGTCTAAACGCTGGGTTTGGGGGCCGAAGGCCCCCAAACGCCCCGAATAAATCCACCACAGCCACCAAAAGACACAGTATCCGTCTAAACGCTGGGTTTGGGGGGCCGAAGGCCCCCCAAACGCCCCGTGTCAACCCACCAAAGCTACTTAAATGCAAAGTATCCAGCTAAACGCTGGGTTTGGGGGGCCGAAGGCCCCCCAAACGCCCCGAGTCAACCCACCACAACTAACAAAAGGCAGAGTATTTTATTAAACGGTGGGTTTGGGGGGCCGAAGGCCCCCCAAACACCCCGAGTCAAACCACCAAAGCTATCTAAAGGCAAAGTATCCGTCTAAACTCTGGGTTTGGGGGGCCGAAGGCCCCCCAAACGCCCCGAGTCAACCCACCACAGCTAACAAAAGGCAGAGTATTTTATTAAACGGTGGGTTTTGGGGGCCGAAGGCCCCCCAAACGCCTCGAATAAACCCAAAACAGCTACCAAAAGGCAACATAGCTTCCAAAATAAAAAAAACGTGTCTTTGGGGGCCGAAGGCCCCCTAAATGAAAAGCCAAGGATTCTAAACACTTTTAACGTAAATCGCAAAGCAAAAAAGAAAATCTAGCGTGCTTTTAAAGCCGCAGGCTTTCCACGCGCGTCCTTGGACGCGCCCCAAAGCTCTAGCAGCGCGCGAAGCGCGCCCCAAAGCCGTCAGGCTTTCCAAAAACAAAAAGTATGGTTCCAAAGGCTCCCCCCATCGTAACTACATCCAGAGTGTCCTGATATACACCCCAGTGGTTAAACCCATCACTAGTTAGTATAATATAAAATAGAGAGCCGTTTCGCATTTAAAAACTCATAACTCCCGACAGAGTACCGGTAGCCTCCTGAAATAAAAAGGTCTGGCTGGGTTTGTAACACGGCGCATTCAGGAAAAATATGTCCGCGGCGCCACGACTTTCCCTTTGCGCCGAAACGACCCCTCTGAATTGGCTATCTCGTGAACCGTAAGTCGGAGCGGAAAGGGTCTGCTTAGAGGGGCCTGCTCCTCTATTAGGGGATTAATATAAAAAAAAAATTTTGGAAATCGGATGAACACCCGGGGACTTATCCGAGCGCAAACCGAAACGTGTATTGGCAAAATGTGGTGCCATTGGAGGTTGGCAAAATGTGGAGGTGCGAGATCTCGGGAACGGCTGGGCGGATTAAGATGGGACCTGGGGGGTATTAGGTAAGTGGCTATGGGGAGTTTAATGGGGTAGGTCATTTTGGTGCCGCACTTGAGTGTGGCACCGAAATGGCCGGATGAAAATTTCAACGCGTTATAACGCGTTTTAGAGAACTTGGGGGTCTTTGGGCCTGGGAGTGATGTTGGAGGGTAGAGTGTGGGGAAGTTATAAATAGTTGGACACTAGAGTCTCGGGTGAACTTTTGGGGGTGTTTTGGGTCAAAGCGTCAGAGTCGAAAAGTCGACTTTTTGTAATGTGAATTGAAACTCGATTTCGATAGCCAGATCGAAAGAGCGTCCCCTGGCGGTCAGAAAAAGGTATCATATGTTGGGGGTCCACTTGAGTCTCAAAAAGTTATAGGCGTTGTGGCAAAATGGCGCGAAACTTTATGAGACTCTAACGTCCTGGGGAATTTTTTTTTTATTTTTTCGAGGCCGGATTCGTACTCAGCGGTTGTCAGAGTACTATATAGGCCGTTTTTGGGGGCAAAATTCGAAAATTTTGTCCCCGCCCTCAGAACCAAAGGGGTACCCCTTTTGGGGAAAATTCGCGAATTTTTAAATGATCATAACTTTTTTTAGGAAAATCGGATTGGGATGGGGTTTGCTTCTAAAAATAGCTTAAAAAATTAGAAATTTTTTAACCGGAGAAAATTTCGAAAAAAATCGAAATTGGGGGTGTAGGGGTCGAATTTCGAAATCCCGAAAATTTTTCGGTTTTTCGAAATTTTTTTGGGATTTTTGCCGGCGGTTCGAACCAAAAGTATTTTTCCTGGATAGAGCCGATTTTTTTACATAAAATAAGCTTTTAAAAGTTTCAAAAATGGTTAACTTTGGGGAAGTTATGATTTTTTGAAAATTTGGTCGATTTTTCCGGCCAAAATTTCCGACCAAAAAAATAATTTTTTCAAAATGGCCATAAATAGGCCAAATGTTATATCATTCGAAAGCCCTTATCGAGGGGAGTTTAAAAATATTTTTTGTAAAATTTTCTGACCATTTTGGCCAAAGTTATGGTCGGTCAAATGTTTGAGTCTGGGGGCCTACTTTTGCCTGTGGGGTACCAAAGGAGGGGCAATTAATTAAAAAGACTTACGTTATTTTGTAGAGCATACATAGATCCACCAAAAACATATACATTGTTTGGGATCCACTTGAGTCTCAAAAAGTTATAGCCAATGTGACGAAATGGCGCAAAACTTTATGAGACTCTAACGTCCCGGGGAAGTTTTTTAAAATTTTCCTGAGACCGGATATGGACTCAGCGGGTGTGAGAGCACCATATAGGCCTATTTTAGGGTCAAAAATCCAAAATTTTGTTCCACCCCCTATTTCGAAAGGGGGTACCCCTTTTGGGGAAATTTCGGGATTTTTTGGGGGGCCATAACTTTTTAAGGGGTTGACGGATTGGGATGGGGTTTGCTGTATAAAATAGAATAAAAAATTAGAAATTTTTCGAGCCGAAAAAATTTCGAAAAAATTCGAAATTGGGCTCGAGGGGGTCAAATTTCGAAAATTCGAAAAATTTTCGGTTTTTCGAAAAAATTTCGGGATTTTTGCCGGCCGTTCGAACCAAAAGTATTTTTCCTGGATAGAGCTTATTTTTCTGCATAAAATAGGCTTTTAAAATTTTCAAAAAATGTTAACTTCGAAAAAGCTATGATTTTTTGAAAATTTGGGTGATTTTTTCGGTCGAAATTTTTGACCAAAAAAAAATTTTTTTCCAAAATGGCCATAAATAGGCCAAATGTTATATCAATCGAAAGCCCTTACCGAGAAGAATCCAAAAATAGTTTTTCAAAATTTTCTGACCATTTTGGCAAAAGTTATAGCGGGTCGAAGTTTTGGGGGTGTCTGTACTCTTAGACTCATATCACCCCTAAAACTTGATCTGAGACTCAAATGTCCAACACCGTATAAGTTTCCCACACTCTGCTCTACAACATCACTCCCAGGCCCCAAAACCCTCCACCCCTCTAAATCACGTTATAAGACGTTGAAATTTTGAAAAGGTCATTTCGGTGCCACACTTGAGTGTGGCACCAAAATGACCATGCCCGTTGAATTCCCCATTGCCGATTACCTATTATCCCAATAATTTTTTGTTCCGTTTGGTCTTTTTCCGATTTTGACCATTTTTCCGTGTACACTTTTGTCGGAAAAAAGGCCGAAGCTTTTATTTTCTTAATTTTTTATTTTTTAAAAAAATCCCTTAAAATTTAAATTAATTGTAATCGGGGATCCGCTGGGGATTTTTGGCGGAAATTTGGGATGGTAGGTAATCGGACCTGGGGAATCCATTGGGCATGGTCATTTTGGTGCCAACTTGAGTGTGGCACTGAACCGTCCTGATTTGGGTACTTTTGGTCAGTTTGGTCTTAAACTTGGACATATAGGTAATCGGCCTTGGGGAATTCAGCTGGCATGGTCGTTTTGGTGCCACACTTGAGTGTGGCACTGAAACGGCCTGTTTTTTCCAAAATCCCCCAAAATTCATTTTAACTTATTTTTTTTATTTTTAGCCTAAAAAATTAAAAATTTTTTTCAATTTTTAGTCTAAAAATTAAAATATATGTATCACAACTTCAATTCAACTTCAAAATTTTTTATTTTTCAAAAATTCAAATTTTTTCGGCAACAACAACTAATTTCAATTATTTTTATTTTTTCAACAACAACAACATATTTTCTTCAATTATTTTTATCAAATCGTTCAACATCAACTCAACACCCTCACACCTCTACAAAAAACCAATTTTGGTTTGTTTTTCTTTTTTAAAAATTTTTTTTCAAAAAACATTTTTTATTTTTCAGGTGTTCTCTACACCAGCTTTTGGAGGAAAATTTGGAAATTTTCCAAAATGGAAAAATTTTTGGAGGAAAGAAATCCCACGGACGTGGGTGAGCGAATTGTATGACCACTGTGCGGAGGGGTCATGCCGGTTTTTTCCCAGAAATGGGCGGAGCCGGCATGATCGGGGATTGGGACATGCCCGTTCCTTCTTTTGGGGGGATGGGAAGTCTCCCCCTTCCTTCTGCACAGTGGGACAACCTCTGTGCGGAGGGGTCATGCCGGTTTTTGCCCAGAAATGGGGGAAATCGGCATGATTTGGGGATTGGGACATGCCCGTTCCTCCTTTTGGGGGGATGGGAAGTCTCCCCCTTCCTTCTGTACAGTGGGTTAGTACAACCACTGGATGGACGGGTCATGCCGGTTTTTTCCCAGAAATGGGCGGAGCCGGCATGATTTGGGGATTGGGGCATGCCCGTTCTCCCTTTTGGGGGGATGGGAAGCCTCCCCCTTCCGTCTGGACAGTGGGACAACCTCTGTGCGGAGGGGTCATGCCGGTTTTTGCCCAGAAATTGGGGAAATCGGCATGATTTGGGGATTGGGACATGCCCGTTCCTCCTTTTGGGGGGATGGGAAGTCTCCCCCTTCCTTTTGCACAGTGGGCAATGATTCACTCCGCCGTGCGGAGGGGTCATGCCGGTTTTTTCCCAGAAATGGGGGAATCGGCGTGATCGGGGATTGGGACATGCCCGTTTCCCCTTTTGGGGGTATGGGAAGTCTCCCCCTTCCCTCTTCACAAAAAGGGGCCTATCCATGACCTCGTCTGCACTATAAATACAGCGAGGCATGGAAGTGTCCTCTTAAAACCCCGTCCTGTGGAAAAACCTGTATAGATTAGGTTTCGGGTCCTAGCCACAAGAAGGCCCACAGGATGGGGTGAAAGAAACGTGGGGCACCAATACTTGGGGGAAAAGAACCCCGGGTATTGATGCTTCACTGTGCGGAGGGGTCATGCCCAAATTTTTCAAAAAATTTTGAATGCTTATGGTTTTGGGTGACCCATTAAAACCCTAATTCCCTCATTTAAAAAAAATAATTTTTTTCATCAATATTTGGTTTTTTAACCTTATATTTTGGTTTTGGGTCAGCCATTAAAACCCTATTTGAATGCTTTTGAATGGTTTTGGGTGACCCATTAAAACCCTAATTCCCTCATTAAAAAAAAATTATTTTTTCATCAATATTTGGTTTTTAAACCTTATATTTTGGTTTTGGGTTATCCATTAAAACCCAAATTGATTACTTTGAATGTTATGGTTTTGGGTAAGTAGCCTTAGGCATGGAAGCCAGTGAGGGCGATCCATTAAAACCCTAAGTCGCATTACTCTGAGTCACTTCTCAGGTTATTGCGCACGGGCATTGCAAACTTGCAGCCTTCAAATTGCTGGATATGGCTCATTTCGTGGAGCTGGTAGGACGGGAAAGGCTGCAAGCCAAGTACCATCACCGCCCGGAGCGTCCCAGTGCTTTTGAGGGCACCAAAGGTCGGCTCAAGACTGTTTCCCCTATATGGGGGTATGGTGTATTGTCCCTTTGGGCAAAGTTTGCCAGACCCCTGGGCCACCTTCCCAGGACTGTAGCTCGTCCATATAGTGGGGGTCATGGATAGTTTATCCCACTGCGTTAGCATGGTTACTCGGTGCGTGAACTTAACACTCACGACCACATCATGCGGCGGAAGTGGTACGCAAAGATAGTCACGTTATGCGGCGTGATGGCTATCCTAACGGCTCTGTTCGAGCGGAGTACGCTTTTGCCTACTACGCCTAGCAACGGCTAAGGACCGCACTGCTGGGTTAAACTCGAATAACCGTAAATGGCCCGTGATAAATCCGAGGGCTGAACGATGTGTCAGACGACCGTTTCGGCTTTTGCTGATACACCCATTTTGGGGAGGAAGTCTCACTCCCGTTCAGTTTCCGGTCCCTAAGCTCTGCAGAGCCACTATATGTAGCCTACTGGTGGCTTCTGCCATTGGTTTGGCTGGACCTGGATTAGGAGGGGCACCCGTATGGACTCTCCGCTTCTAATCTAGGGGCCTAACACAGGTCTGTGCGGACGGGTCATGCCCAAATTTTTTTTGGGTCTGCCCTTACAAGCAGCTTGTGGGGGGTCCTGATGAAAAGAAGTGGCCCATGCGGCTTTCCGCTCCTTATTCAGGGGCCAAAAACAACGTAGGATAGAGGGGTGCTGCCAAAATTTTTTTTGAAAGCCCCCTATAACTACCTGTTTTTGACCCTGAGCCAGGTACTAGCCGGCAAACTATATTTTGGTTCTGTGCTGGGGTGACCGGACGGTCAACGCTTAACCTCTGAGGGGGATGTTTTTAGCGCGGCAATTTGGAAACAGCAATTACCGAGATGTAGGGAGTGATCAATGTGTGGAAGCGGTTTGGTTGTGGGGTCTTTTTCATATCGCCATGTCTAATTATAAATTCATGGTACTCTATTTCGGTAGAGGTTGGATCTGATACTCACATAAAGGGCTCCACCAGTTTTCCAAATTCAGATAATATATGGTACACAAGGATCTCATTATCCTCCGTAAACGTCCACGTCGTGTGTGCTGGGCTCTGGACTTTTTGTCTGGGGGCGAACTCTGGCTTGTCTGGAGGCGCGGTTAAAAATGAGCTGCAATTAGATTAAAAATTCATTGCAGAAAAATTCTTTAAAATTTTAAAACATTGTATATATTAAAGCTTTGCCTGTACTACGCTAATGAACTTGAGTCGCTGTTGTAAAATATGAAGTATCGAATACTGAGTCGCTGTTGTTTGTAAATAATGAATTGAAATCTGAGTCGTTGATGTTTGTAAATATATTTGAAATCTGAGTCGCTGTTATTTGTAAATATATGAATTGAAATGAGTCGCTGATGTTTATAAATATATGAATTGAAGTCTGAGTCGCGGTTGTTTGTAAATATATGAATTGAAATCTGAGTCGCTGGTGTTTTACGCTAAATAAATTTTAGTCGCTGTTGTCAATAATTATAAGAATTTAAAAATAAAATTGATTTTAAATTGAGTCGCTGTTTTATACTAATCTATTAAATATTAATAAGAATATCTACAAATTAGAGTCGCTGTTGTTTGTAAATATATAAATTGAAGAATATTTTCTACGGTTATGCTCACGAATCATGTTTTACACGATTTTGCTGTACACGATTTTGATTTACCCGATTATGCATTAGCCAAACTATGATTTCATCACATTTCTATGCTTCATTCACGGTTATGAAAATTTTTTCGGTCACAAAATTTTTCTTGTCTGTACGTGTTAAAGAATGGTTAAATCCAAATCTCTGTTTTGGAGGAAACAGATCGTAACTTAGCCTCTTAGCTGTCTTTTGACAGAGATCCGAAAGGCTTTTACGCCTAAATATTTTGTAACTTAGCCTCTCAGTTGTCCTTCGACAAGTAGTAGATAGGACAAGTAGTATAATTTATTGTACTTAGCCTCTAAGATGTGTTTTGACACATACTCGGTGCACGAGGTTTCTCATTTGTCCTACGCAAACGTCCTCGTCGTGTGCACTGGGGAATCCGGATCGGTGAAATATATACTTTCCGGATTCGCGAACTCTTGACATTATTGTACCCCGTGAATAATGTCTTGAGGTGCGGATTAAAAATGAGGGGGATTCCTCCGTCCCCTAATTTTTGGACCCTTTCCATGCGGGCGGATTCCCAAAAGGTCTCCGCATCCTCCAACCGCAACCTTTACCACGGCCGGACAGATAAATATGAAATATAATGCCAACTATTCAAGCTAAAAAACGAAAACTAAGACGCGAAAGGCACTCTAGATCCAATATCCCAAACAGTCCTCTTCAGGACTCTGACCAGTCTGTCCAACCAGAGCAGACTGATCCGATTATTGATCTGGGTACCCAAAACAGCTCTCTTCAGAGCTCTATGGATCATGAACAAGTTAACGAAAATGTATTTAGCCCTGGGAAGCCTTCGAGCTCGGGCAAGTTTACTTTTAGTGCACAAGATATTGATGATAATGCCAATATTGAAAGTCTGGTGGAACCGCTCACTCCTTTGAGCATCTCTTCGGAGGTTTGTGTTCCTAGAAAATCACGAAAAACACGTGACTCATCTGTCGAGTCTATGGATACTCAAAGTAATGCCTCAACAAGCAGGTCTGCATCTGTTTTTTCTTGCTCTTCCATTGAAAGTCAATCGTCTGCTAATAAACGTGGAAGGCCAAAAAAGGACACTCGCAAGGGTGTTGGAGGAAGACCAAGGAAAATAGTTACACCTGATATTGCACAAAATAATACGGAAAATTTACAAGACAATGACAATTCTATAAATAACAATACTGAACAAGTCTTACCGAACGATGAACGAAATATCAATTTCTCTACGCTGAACACTTTAGATTTCGCTGTATCAAGGACTAATGATAGAACTTCCATTTGCCGCAGAGCAGCTATGCCTCTTTATGAAAGAGATGATGATAATAGGGGCCCTCGTGGCATTGAAGTATTATGGAATAAGCTCTCTGAATGGCCAAATGAAAGTTTTATTTTCGCCTATCTATGCTATTTAGCCAAAGTTTCTGGCAAAAAGGTGATTGTTGTTGATCCGGTTATAACGGATCCACTTCACTTTCAATTAGAAAATATAAACTACGCTGATTTTGCCTATCAAACTGAGCAAGAAGGAGATGTACAAATTGTACTTCTTCCTGTTCATTTACCTGCACATTGGACTATCATTATCTTTGACCGTGAGTTCGGATTTTATTTCTTCGACTCGCTGCCAACAGATCCAAATAGATTATCTGATAAACATCGTGACTATCATCCTGATAGAATGCCAAAACTTATGAACATACTTTCTCAATTGACCAACAGATCCTCGGATTTAATACATTTGGGAACATATGCCACTGATGACTACACACTTCAACGTGACGGTCATAGTTGCGGATATTTTATCTGCCTATATGCCGAAGCATGGTTATTCAACAACCGGAATCTTAAATTTAATAATTTTAACATTAACACTGAAAAGAAAAGAATATTGTGGCATTTGAACCAATTGTATTCCGGTGACAATGTTGAGTATCACCCGAGAAATGAAAATGAACAAGCTAATATACGATTAACACCGATTCATGACATACCTACTACAAGTCTTTCAACTCCTAGAATGTCCACCAGGGCTTCTACGCGAGCCTCTTCAAGTAATTTGACCCCGGGAATATCTAATATTACTATTGCTACTCCGAAAAGAGAAAAAGTTCTTCCCATCACTAAACGTTGTAAAGCTAAACATCAGGGAATAGGTTGTGCTTCATTCAAATCGGGTCATCTTCCTCAATATTATAATTCGGGTCAATTTGGGGACAAAACTTGCGAGCATTGTAATAATAGATTGCTTCCTGCTGAAAAATGTTTATCATGTACGGATGGGCGAGTTAGACTTGACCCACTTAAAGACTATCCACTTGATTATGAAAGACTTGTAGCTGGTAGAGTAGATGAATCGAAAGAATATATAAAATATCAAGCAAAATATAATACGCTGTTCGCATTCGGTTCACTTTCTGTTGGACACCAAAGCGCAATGATTGGAGACTCTATGGCAGTCTTTCTTAACGGAGAATTTGCTCGCAGAATCGGAAGTATCATGGCTGCTGATACTCAGATTCCTGCTTTTGACCAACTATACATTCTTGATTCGCAGGCCGCACTAGAAAATCGTTTAAATAATACCAATTTTGAAAACTGGATCCGGAAAGATGAACATAAACATCTCTTCCGCGTTCTCGACAATCTAATTCGAGACTATCATCCGATGGCCGAACTTCTTAAAAACTCTTATGAATTTTACAAAGATATTGAACAAAACTCACCAGAGAACCTTCAAAACTTTAAGGTTATTTTGGTTGAAGACAAAAATGCGCCTGCAGCGATTCAAGACCCTAACTTACATCCGCGCCAAGTAAATTTGCCAACGCGGAATGAGTCTACTGTCTTTGCAATTTGGGCTTCCAATACTGATGAGCCTCCACCGCTCAGAGGTATTTGGATTACCCTCAAAGGAAATGTGACCGAATTATGGTCTAATCATTCTATGACTGATTCTATACTCTACCCTTGCATGTTTTTGCTTGGGGACGAGGGATATTCTACAGAAATACCGTATATTAAAGTTGCTAAAAAGCCTAATAATGCTAAAGAAAAATTTGATGACGACAAATCGGAAACCGAATCCGTTGCTGATAGCGATTGCGGCTCTGTAGATGTCTATGGTGACGAACCTAGCCGGTCTCGTCCAAATCTTTCGATGAGGGCATTCTATCGTTATCGCTTTGGAATTCGTTATCCGGAAAATGAAATTTACCATCATATTTGGAGCACTGGTGGTGGATTAGGTCAAAGATTCTTGCTTGATATTGCTGCCAGAATTGACTCCCAAGTTTTTGAATATTTACGTCAGCCTGATATGGATTTAAGATGTGATATACCACAACATCTTGTAAATTATTTCGCTAAACACGGCGGCAAATCCTCCGCAGCTAAAGTTGGACATGTTGTTCTTTTCAGAAGTAATATGCCAGGATTTAGGGCATACTTCAAGAAAAATTATAAGAGAGCGTGCACGATTATTAATCGTAAACGCAAGCGAGGATCTGCCATGTTCATGTTTACGTTTACTTCAAATCCACAATGGCCTGAAATGCAGAATGAACTTTACCCCAACGGTCAATTTTTGATTGATCGTCCTGACATTGTCATGCGTTTTTATGCGGACAAAGTTAGAGAGGTACACAAGGACTTGAATGAAAGGAACATATTTGGGAAGCAATTAGGGTACGCTGAAAGTATGGAATTCCAGAAAAGAGGGGGTCCTCACTTCCACAGAGTGATGGCTACCGATATTCCAGCTATTCCTGAAATTATTGAAGGTTACATATTTGCCCATATTCCGCCACTACCAGATAAAGATGATAAAAGCCCACGTGCCGAGGGTGAAAGACGCCTTCGAGAACTTGTCATTAAACATCAGCTTCATGATTGTATGCCTGATGTCTGTGGAAAAAAGAATAAATATGGGAAATGTTCCAAATTCTTCCCTTATGACTACTCTGACAAAACAATTCTCTATGACGACCAGCCAGCCGTTCACTATCGACCAAGTCCCGAGGATGGGGGTGAAACTGTATTGTTACCGAAAGGTGGAGTGCTCACTGAGTATACCAATGCTCATGTGACGCCGTACAATCCATTTATTCTAATGAAGTATAAAACCCACCACAATGTAGCGTACTGCTACGGTGAAAAGACCAACATGAAATATACTATGAAGTACCCACTAAAGGGACCCACCTTTCAATATATACAGGTTCAAGGTGACATGGTCGATATTGACGAGCCTGCGCATTATTCACAAATGTATTATCGCTCTGCTAATGAAGCATATGCTAGAATTCATTCCATGCCATATGTTAGACTTTCCAACACAGTTTATGAAATGCCTATCCACTTGCCAGGAGAACAAAATATGGTTTTCAAACAAAGTCAAGCTGCAGCAGTTGCTGCTGGAATACCAGGAAACTTACCTAAGACCATGCTCACTGAGTACTGGTCTCAATGGAAGGAAGGAAAGTCTTGGCAGTTTGTTAATAAGAAATGGATTTTTGCTGATGACGCTTCAATCAAGGATACGCTTTACGAACACATGCCAGAAAATTATTGGTTTGATAAAAAAATTTGGAAAAAACGAATACTTAATAAAGACGTAATTGGGCTTATTCATCCAAGGCCATTCCCTCGGGATCAAGAGAGGTTTGCCCTTTACATACTTCTCCGCCACTTTCCTGGTGATCCTGAAGCATTGAAAGACGTTAACGGAGTTGAGTGTACAACGTTTACTGAAGCTGCAAGATTAAGAGGTCTGCTTTCTGATGATAGTGTTTGGGAGAGAACATTGGCAGAGGCTTCGCATTTCGCCACCCCAAGTGAAATGCGCTACCTGTTTGTTCAGGTATTGGTCTTTGGTAATCCGAGCAATGCTCGCGAATTGTGGGAAAGGTTTTTGGATAATATGATTAAATTTGTAGCAATAGACCCAAATGGAAATATTAGAAATAGACTTATTGATCGAGCTTTAGCATTTATCGATTCTCAACTATCTGACTATGGTATGACAAACCAACAATTTGGACTGGATTCTCCATCCCCCGGGATGCAGCAAGACGTAGATGAAGCCCTTGATAATTTCTTCTTTGGAGACAAAGATGAAGATGACACTGCAAGCGGTAAAAAGCCAACGATTAAACTAAATGACGACCAAGAAAATGTCTGGACTACCGTTCAAAATGCCATCAACGGAACTTCATGCAATACCATCTTTGTAACAGGAGATGGGGGAACTGGAAAGACTTATATGTTTAATGCTATAATTTCACGATTACGAGAAATGCGCATCCGTGTAATTGCTTCGGCCTATACTGGCTGTGCAGCGACACTTTTGACTGGCGGTGCTACCGTTCATTCGGTATTTAGGTTTGGAATTCATATTGATGAGAATTACACCCCATCAGTGTCAATGCAAAGCTTTCACGGAAAACGCATTAGCGACAGTCAGGTTATCATTATTGATGAAGTTTCTATGCTTCCCAAGCATATGTTGGAGGCAATTGATCGCGTCTGCAAACAAATGTGCGAACCAAACATGAAACATCTTCCATTCGGCGGCAAGGTTATCATTCTCAGCGGAGACTTCAAGCAATCACTTCCTGTGGTTGCTGGAGGTGGTATGCGAGATCAAGTAAATGCCTGCATACAGTCTTCGCAATTGTGGCCGCTTTTTAAAAATAATATAATTACGCTGAACATCAACATGCGTCAGGGACAAAATGAACGTCAGTTCACTGATTGGCTGCGCAAAATTGGAAACGGGAAATTAAATAAGGAAGTGGAGATCGAAAGTAGGAATTTGGTGGGTTCGCGCCAAGAACTGATGAATTTTATAACTGACAATGGTCAAGCTCTTTCAAATCCGAAAGAGCTCATTAACAGACTTATATTAGCGCCGCATAATGACACAGTTAACGTGATTAATGAAGACATGCTAAAGAAGATTAAGACTAAGGAAAGAATTTATTTCTCAACGGATGAATCGGACGTTGATGAATCGCCAATGGATTTTGATGAATGCGACAATGATGTTGAAGCTTTGAATTTACTAAATCCTGCTTCAATTCCACCACACCGCTTACACCTCAAGGAAGGATGTATTGTAATTCTTTTAAAGAATATAGGAGTAAGTAGAGGGCTTGTGAATGGCACAAGAATGATTGTAAAAGAATTAGGGGATGATATTCTAAAGGTTGAGGTTGTAACCGGGTCTGTGGCTGGCTCAGGAACAATAATTTGCCTTTCACGAGTATGGTGTGACTATGAAGATCATAAACCAGAAGGAGTTAAGTTCAGACGGCTGCAGTTTCCTGTTCGTCTTGCATATGCAATGACGATCATGAAGGCCCAAGGCCAGACTGCAACAAGAGTTGGACTCGACCTTACACATCAAGTGTTCGGTCATGGTAACCTTTATACAGCTCTTTCTAGAGTTCGTACAGGTGATTCGTTCAAAATTTTCGCACCACACGTAAATGAAAAGGAAAAGACTAAGAGTAAAATGATAAAGAATGTTGTCGCTGATGGCTTGGTATTTTTCTAAAGCCTTATTGAACTTTTCACGGACATGTTTCACAATGCTATGCCACTGGCCTGGACATTAATGTCCTGAGCCTTCGCCAACGTATGCTTCTAAGTCGCCAAGGGCGAATATGTTACTTGATCCTAGCCTCTAAGACGCCTTTGGCGTATGTAACTTGATCTTTAGCCTCTCGGTCGCCGATGGCGGTAGGAATACTTGTACATATATAAAAAATAAAAAATACAAAAAAACATTAAAAATAAAAATCCTAAAAATTTAAAAATTTCCTTAAAAAATTACAAAAAAATTTCTTATCCCAAAAAAACAAAAACTACAAAAAAAATTCTTAAGAGTGAGACAGAATTCCAAAAATAAAAATAAAAAACCCAAAAAAAATTCAAAAATTAAAAATCCTAAAAATGTAAAAATAAAATTAAAAATAACAAAAAAATTTCTTATCCCAAAAAAATAAAAAAAAACAAAAAAATTTCTTATCCCAAAATGGTGTACACGGTCTTCCACACCTGACAGGCCTCCCCGTGGCCGTACACCGGTAACTCCTGCTATAAAGGCTGTTGTGAGCCATGCAGTTGAGGCTAACTATAATAGTCACAACACTATTATGGAGTCAAAGTGGTCAACACATAATATCCAACCCCTGTAACTTTGTAAAATTTACCCCTAAATTTTTACAAAAAATATTTTTAGACTCAGCTCGATAAGGACTTTCATATGATATATCATTTGCCCCACTTATCTTTATTTTTGGAGAAATACTTTTTTGGCCGAAAATTTTGGCCGAAAAATTCTCCAAATTTTTTGAAAATTCATATCTTTTTTAAATACACTCTATTGACTCATTTTAAAGTTCTATTCTATGTAGAAAAATCTGCTCTATCCGATAAAAATACTTCCATCTTCAACCGCAATCGAAAATCCGGAAAAATTCTCGAAAAACCGAAAATTTTTGAAATTTTTGAAAATCGACCCCTACATCCTCAGCTTTGTGGTTGTGTGGATTTTCTGCCTCTCAAAAAATTTCTAATTTTTAGTATTATTTTATAAAACAAACCCGACCAGGAAATCTTAATCCTTTCGAAAGTTATGACCATTTAAAAATTTTCAAATATTTTTCATAAGGGGTACCCCTTTGGAAAAAATCGTGGGTATAAAATTTTCGAATATTGACATAAAAAATGTGTTATATAGTGGAACAGCATACGCTGAGTCTGATTCCGGTGTCCAAAAAATTCCAAAAAATTTTTCCGGGCAATTAGAGTCTCAAACTCATCTCAGTCCCAGACAACCATTGGCCCTTATCTCACTCAGACTCAAGTGGAAACTCAACAAAGTATATATTTTTCGCATGATTAGAGGCTGCTTTACAAGAATATCTGAGTATGTTTCGCTAAACACGATTCTTCAGCTACTCCACCTGTAAGCACCCCCACCCCTGAATCTTCAAACCTCTATAACTTGGTCAAATTTGGACTGAGATTTTTATTAAAAATATTTTTAGACTCATCTCGATAATGGCTTTCGAATGATATATAATTTGCCACACTTATTTTTATTTTTGGTGAAATAATTTTTTGGCCGAAAATTTTGGCCGAAAAATTCTCCAATTTTTTTAAAATTTCATATCTTTTTTTAAATAACCTCTATTGACTCATTTTAAAGTTCTATTCTACGTAGAAAAATCTACTCTATCCGATAAAAATACTTCCATCATCAAACGCAATCGAAAATCCGGAAAGATTTTCGAAAAATCAAAAATTTTTGAAATTTTTGAAAATCGACCCCTACGTCCCCAGCTTTGGGGTTACATGAATTTTTTTCATTTGTAAAAATTTCTAATTTTTAGTATTATTTTATAAAACAAACCCGACCAGGAAATCTTAATCCTTTCGAAAGTTATGACCATTTAAAAATTTTCAAATATTTTTCATAAGGGGTACCCCTTTGGAAAAAATCGTGGGTATAAAATTTTCGAATATTGACATAAAAAATGTGTTATATAGTGGAACAGCATACGCTGAGTCTGATTCCGGTGTCCAAAAAATTCCAAAAAATTTTTCCGGGCAATTAGAGTCTCAAACTCATCTCAGTCCCAGACAACCATTGGCCCTTATCTCACTCAGACTCAAGTGGAAACTCAACAAAGTATATATTTTTCGCATGATTAGAGGCTGCTTTACAAGAATATCTGAGTATGTTTCGCTAAACACGATTCTTCAGCTACTCCACCTGTAAGCACCCCCACCCCTGAATCTTCAAACCTCTATAACTTGGTCAAATTTGGACTGAGATTTTTATTAAAAATATTTTTAGACTCATCTCGATAATGGCTTTCGAATGATATATAATTTGCCACACTTATTTTTATTTTTGGTGAAATAATTTTTTGGCCGAAAATTTTGGCCGAAAAATTCTCCAATTTTTTTAAAATTTCATATCTTTTTTTAAATAACCTCTATTGACTCATTTTAAAGTTCTATTCTACGTAGAAAAATCTACTCTATCCGATAAAAATACTTCCATCATCAAACGCAATCGAAAATCCGGAAAGATTTTCGAAAAATCAAAAATTTTTGAAATTTTTGAAAATCGACCCCTACGTCCCCAGCTTTGGGGTTACATGAATTTTTTTCATTTGTAAAAATTTCTAATTTTTAGTATTATTTTATAAAACAAACCCGACCAGGAAATCTTAATCCTTTCCAAAGTTATGACCATTTAAAAATTTCCAAATATTTTTCATAAGGGGGTACCCTTTGAAAAAAATCGGGGTTACAAAATTTTCGAATTTTGACTCAAAAATGTGTTATATAGTGGATTAGCATGCGCTGAGCACGAATCCGGTGTCCAAAAAATTATAAAAAAATTTCCTAAGCAATTAGAGTCTCAAAACCATCTCAGTCTCAGACAAATTTTGACAACTTTTGACCCCTATCTGACTCAGACTCAAGTGGAACCCCAACAAAATATATATTTTTCTAATAATCAAAAGACGCTCTAAACGAATCTACACACAATTAATGTACATCTCCAAGCAAAAAAGAAATCTAGCGTGCTTTTAAAGCCGCAGGCTTTCCACGCGCGTCCCTGGACGCGCCCCCAAACGATTCTCACCAGACCAGAAATGTAACCAAACGCTCCCCCCGATAAAGCTAAACCCTCCCCGCTATGTACCGCCTGCAGCTACACGCCCTGCAGCTAGTTATATTATACTAAAAAAAACCACCAAGTGCCCCTTCTTTTGTGGGTAAAATCGGGCTTTTTTCGTTTAAAAACTAATTTGAGTCGAACGAGTTCTCGGGGATTTTTTTGAGTTGTACATTAGTCCTACAACTTTTTGACGCGCATTCAGGAAAATTATAGCCGTGGCGCCAAAACGTACCTCTGCGCCGAAACGGCCGTCGGTAAAATTCAAACGGCTGTAACTCGGAGAGGTGAAGTCGGATCAAAAAGTGATTGGGGTGAGGGCCCTAAGTTGGGATAGGGTCTATAACGCTGAAAAAAAATTGGAGGCCTGGGAACAACTGTCCGACCTGTGGAGGTTGGCAAAAATTCACCGATTGTCGGTGAATTGTCCTACCTCGTCCGACGAAATTGATCGACAATTTACAAATTATATACCAATCGAAAGCTCTCATCGAGCTGAGTCCGAAAAAATTTATTTTAATTTTTTCTGACCATTTTGAAAAAAGTTACACTTCGCCAAAGGTTCAAAATGTCTTGGACCCCTATCGGGAAGGGTGGCTCCCATTGGATGTAATTATAAAAATGCTTATGAGAGGCCGAATCGCTCCAACTCTTTTTTAGTATGTTAGGGCACTTAGTTGGCTAAAATTTTGTTGGGGGCCACTTGAGTCTCGGATTTGGTTCTGGGGGTCATGAGGTTCAAAAGGTCCGGGTCGAAAAGTCGACTTTTTAATGCGTGAATTGAAAGTCGATTTGAGTTTCCTATGTTGTAGAGCGTCCTTTGAAACCTCTAAAAATATATACTTTGTTGGGGGTACACTTGAGTCTGGAAAAGTTATAGGGCAAAAAGTGACATTTTGGGGGTCAAAAATTGACCTTTATTGGGCTATAACTTTTTTTAAAATTTTTTTAAAAATAAAAGGGCTTCGGGAATGGATTCAGCACCTATCAGAGCACAATATAGCATATTTATCTCGAAGTCGAATTTTTCGACTCAGGTTCGACTTTTTGGGGGTCACACCCGGTGGGGTACCTGATTGAAAGTCTGAATGAAAACTTAATCCGGTGATGTTGTAGAGCATCTAAAACTACACTGAAATGTAAAATTTGGGCATGGTCCACTTGAGTCTCAAAAAGTTATGGCCAATGTACGCAAATGTCGTAAAACTTTTTGAGACTCTAACGTCCCTGCGAATTTTTTAAATTATTTTCGGAGGACGGTTATAGGCTCAGCGGGTCTTAATGTACTATATAAGCTTTATTTTATGTCGAAATTGAACTTTTATGTTTTCTGACACTATTTCCTTCAGGTTTTGACCTAAGACACGTTTTTTCGAAAATTTTTGCTGATTTTCAAATTTTTTATTGCAAGTGTTATATTTTTTTTAAAGCGCTCGGCCAGCCGCATCGAATAGGCTGTATTTTAATAGTTAGCATCATAATTTTAAAAATTACATTTTTTGGCGTTTTGTTATTTTTCCAAATTTTTTCTTTTTTTTTACGGTTTTATTTTTCCTCTATTCCGTTAGAAAGTTATTTTGGCCGTAGAAGTTATTTTGGCCGTAGATTCGGCGGGCCTTCGGCGGGCCGAAGGCCCGCCGAGATTTCCAAAGCTTTTAATTTAATATAGCAGAAAAAACCTTCTAGCAGCGCGCGAAGCGCGCCCCAAAGCCGTTAGGCTTTCCAACGGGCAGAGCATAAAAATCAAAAAGTATCGTAACTAAACCTATTGCATACGTAACTTACCGCCATACCCCAATGGGCACAACTAGAAAGTGAACCAAAAAGTGAACCAAAAAGTGACCAAAAAGTGATTGGGGTGAGGGCCCTAAGTTGGGATAGGGTCTATAACGCTGAAAAAAAATTGGAGGCCTGGGAACAACTGTCCGACCTGTGGAGGTTGGCAAAAATTCACCGATTGTCGGTGAATTGTCCTACCTCGTCCGACGAAATTGATCGACAATTTACAAATTATATACCAATCGAAAGCTCTCATCGAGCTGAGTCCGAAAAAATTTATTTTAATTTTTTCTGACCATTTTGAAAAAAGTTACACTTCGCCAAAAGTTCAAAATGTCCAGGACCCCTATCGGGAAGGGTGGCTCCCATTGGATGTAATTATAAAATTGCTTAAGAGAGGCCGAATCGCTCCAACTCTTTTTTATTATGTTAGGGCACGTAGTTGGCTAAAATTTTGTTGGGGGCCACTTGAGTCTCGGATTTGGTTTTGGGGGTGATAAGGTTCAAAAGATCGGGGTCGAAAAGTCGACTTTTTAACGCGTGAATTGAAACTCGATTTGAGTTTCCTATGTTGTAGAGCGTCCTTTGAAACCTCTAAAAATATATAGTTTGTTGGGGGTACACTTGAGTCTGGGAAAGTTATAGGCCAAAAATTGAGTTTTTGGGGGTCAAAAATTGACCTTTTTTGGGCTATAACTTTTTTTAAAAATTTTTTAAAAATAAACGGATTTCGGATTCGGATTCAGCACCTATTAGAGTACCATAAAACATATTAATCTCGAAGTCGAATTTTTCGTCTCAGGTTCGACTTTTTGGGGGTCATACCCGGTGGGGTACCTGATTGAAAGTCTGAATGAAAATATTGTCCGGTTAAGTTGTAGAGGGCCCTAAACTATGTCGAAAATGTATACATTGTAGAAGGTCCACTTGAGTCTCAAAAAGTTATGCCCAATGTTCGCAAATGTCGCGAAACTTTTTGAGACTCTAACTTCATAGGAAAATTTTTAAAAATTTTTCTGAGACCGGATTCGGACTCAGCACACCTAAATGCACCATATAGGTCGTTTTTTGACCTAAAATAAAAAAATTTTTTCCCCGACCCCATCCCAAAAGGGGTACGTACCCCTTTTCGCCGAATTTTGGGATTTTTTAAAACGGCATAACTTTTTTTGGGATTTTCGGATTTGGATGTGGTTTCTTTATAAAAATAGACCAAAAAATTAGGACCAAAAAAACTTTACCGACCAAAAAAACTTTACCGGCGCGGGCCGAAGGCCCGAGCTTTCAACTCATCCCGGAAGGCAGGGCTAAACTTTACCAGCGAGGGCCGAAGGCCCGAGCTTTCAACCCATCCCGGAAGGCAGGGCTAAACTTTACCGGCGAGGGCCGAAGGCCCGAGCTTTCAACCCATCCCGGAAGGCAGGGCTAAACTTTACCGGCGAGGGCCGAAGGCCCGAGCTTTCAACCCATACCGGAAGGCAGGGCTAAACCTTACCAGCGAGGGCCGAAGGCCCGAGCTTTCAACCCATACCGGAAGGCAGAGCAATGAAATTAGAAGGCAAGGCTAAACTGTACCTGCGAGGGCCGAAGGCCCGAGCTTTCAACCCATCTAAAAGGCTGAGCAATGATCGAAAGGCAGGGCTAAATTTACCTGCGGAGGCCGAAGGCCCGAGCTTTCAACCCATCCCGGAAGGCAGGGCTAAACTTTACCAGCGAGTGCCGAAGGCCCTTTCTTTCAACCCATTTCTGAAGGCAGGGCTAAACTTTACCAGCGAGGGCCGAAGGCCCGAGTTTTCAACCCTTCCCGGAAGGCAGGGCTAAACCTTACCAGCGAGGGCCGAAGCCCGAGCTTTCAACCCATCTTAGAGGCAGAGCAATGAAAGAAAAGGCAGGGCTAAACTTTACCTGCGAGGGCCGAAGGCCCGAGCATTCAACCCATTTAAAAGGCAGAGCAACGCATTAAAATGCAGGGCTAAACTTTGCCGGCGAGGGCCGAAGGCCCGAGCTTTCAACCCATCCCGGAAAAATTGGCCGATATTTTAAACTTTGCAAAAAAATTTTAAAGGTGGGCAAATGATATATCAAATGAAAGCCCTCAGTGAGCTGAGTCTAAAAATAATATCAGAAAAAATTTCTGACCATTTTGTACAAAGTTATGCTTGACCAAAACTCCGACCACAGCCGATTAAACATTCTAGCGGCGCGCGAAGCGCGCCCCAAAGCCGTTAGGCTTTCCAACGGGCACCCCAAAATTTTACCGCCAGAGTGCTGTAACTAACCGCCATCGCATACGTAACCCATAGCTAGTTATATATATATATAATATCAAGGAGTTTCGTTTTTAAAAAATTAAGGCTCCCGGCCGAAGGCCGGGAGCTCCCTGAAAGTTGTGGATCGGTCCTACAACTTTTTAATGCGCATCTGGGAAAAATATGGAAAAATCCCCGCGATGAAGTTTTGGCACCGAAACGGCCATCGTCACGTACCTATCTCGTGAACCAAAAGTCGGAGCCGAAAGCTCCCGCTTGGAGGGCCCTAAGTTACTATTAGGGGGTTTCAACAAAAAAAAAATTTTGAAAATCGGGTGAACTCCTGGGGACTTATGGGCGCGCAAAAATTCACCGACTGACGGTGAAATGTCCGATTTTGTCGGACTAAACGTCGTTTTTGGGGTATATCTCGGGAACGGTTTGGAGGATTAAGATGGGGCCTGGGGGGTTATAGGTAAGTGGCTACGGGGAATTTTTTGGGATAGGCCATTTTGGTGCCACACTCAAGTGCGGCACCGAAATGGCCGAATGAGTATTTCAAACGGTTATAGCGGGTTTTTGAGAACTTGGGGGTCTTTGGGCCTGGGAGTGGTATTTGAGGGTTGGATGTTGGGAAAATATTTGGTGTTGGACACTAGAGTCTCTGGTGAACTTTTGGGGGTGTTATGGTCCAAAGAGTCGGGGTCGAAAAATCGACTTTTTGTAAAGTGAATTGAAACCGGTTTTCGATAGCTCAAGTTAAAGAGCGTTCCCTGGCGGTCAGAAAAAGGTATAATATGTCGGGGTACACTTGAGTCTCAAAAAGTTATAGCCAAATTGGCCAAATGTCGCGAAACTTTTTGAGACTCTAACGTCCCGGGGATTTTTTTTAAAATTTTTCTGACGCCGGATATGGACTCAGCGGGTGCGAGAGCACCATATAGGGTGTTTTTTGGGTCAAAATTCGAAAATTTTGTCCCACCCCCTATTTTCAAAGGGGTACCCCTTTTGGGGAAAATTCGGAAATTTTTGAGTGACCATAACTTTTTTTGGAATAAAGGAATTGGGATGGGGTTTCCTTTAAAAAATCAAGTAAAAAATTAGGAATTTTTTCACCGGAGAAAATTTCGAAAAAATTCGAAATTGGGCCCGAGGGGGTCGAATTTCGAAAATTCGAAAATTTTTCGGTTTTTCGAAAAAATTTCGGGATTTTTGCCGGCGGTTCGCGCTGAAAGTATTTTTCCTGGATAGAGCAGATTTTTCTGCATAGAATAACCCTTAAAAATATTCAAAAAAGGTTAACTTTGAAAAAGTTATGATTTTTTGAAAATTTGTCGATTTTTTCGGCCGAAATTTTTGGCCAAAAAAATCTTATTTTTCAAAATGGATGTAAATGGGCCAAATGATATATCAATCGAGAGCCCTTATCGAGGTGAGTCTAAAAATATTTTTTTCAAAATTTTCTGACCATTTTGGCAAAAGTTATAAATGGTCAAAAATTCGGGTGTGGGCGGTACCTTTCCCATTGGGGTACCAAAGGAATGGTAATATATTAAAAAGACTTACGTTATCTTGTAGAGCATCCTCAATTACATCGAAAAATATAAACTCTGTTTGGGGGTCACTTGAGTCTGACCAAATTATGGGGGTCAAAGATTTGGTTGAGGGGATGTTTGGGGGCCGAAGGCCCCCAAACCGATGCCGAAGTCTAAAACGGTGGGTTTGGGGGGCCGAAGGCCCCCAAACGCACCGAGTCAACCCACCAAAGGTACCTTAAAGCAAAGTATCCGACTAAACACTGGATTTGGGGGGTCGAAGGCCCCCCAAACGCCCCGAGTCAACCCACCAAAGGTACCTTAAAGCAAAGTATCCGACTAAACGCTGGGTTTGGGGGGCCGAAGGCCCCACAAACGCCCCGAGTCAACCCACCACAGCTACCAAAAGGCACAGTATCCAACTAAACGCTGGGTTTGGGGGGCCGAAGGCCCCCCAAACGCCCCGAGTCAACCCACCAAATGTACCTTAATGCAAAGTATCCGACTAAACGCTGGGTTTGGGGGTCTCAGTCTCAGACAAATTTTGACAACTTTTGACCCCTATCTGACTCAGACTCAAGTGGAACCCCAACAAAATATATATTTTTCTAATAATCAAAAGACGCTCTAAACGAATCTACACACAATTAATGTACATCTCCAAGCAAAAAAGAAATCTAGCGTGCTTTTAAAGCCGCAGGCTTTCCACGCGCGTCCCTGGACGCGCCCCCAAACGATTCTCACCAGACCAGAAATGTAACCAAACGCTCCCCCCGATAAAGCTAAACCCTCCCCGCTATGTACCGCCTGCAGCTACACGCCCTGCAGCTAGTTATATATATATATAATATCAAGGAGTTTCGTTTTTAAAAAATTAAGGCTCCCGGCCGAAGACCGGGAGCTCCCTGAAAGTTGTGGATCGGTCCTACAACTTTTTAATGCGCATCTGGGAAAAATATGGAAAAATCCCCGCGATGAAGTTTTGGCACCGAAACGGCCATCGTCACGTACCTATCTCGTGAACCAAAAGTCGGAGCGGAAAGGTCCCGCTTGGAGGGCCCTAAGTTACTATTAGGGGGTTTCAACAAAAAAAAAATTTTGAAAATCGGGTGAACTCCTGGGGACTTATGGGCGCGCAAAAATTCACCGACTGACGGTGAAATGTCCGATTTTGTCGGACTAAACGTCGTTTTTGGGGTATATCTCGGGAACGGTTTGGAGGATTAAGATGGGGCCTGGGGGGTTATAGGTAAGTGGCTACGGGGAATTTTTTGGGATAGGCCATTTTGGTGCCACACTCAAGTGCGGCACCGAAATGGCCGAATGAGTATTTCAAACGGTTATAGCGGGTTTTTGAGAACTTGGGGGTCTTTGGGCCTGGGAGTGGTATTTGAGGGTTGGATGTTGGGAAAATATTTGGTGTTGGACACTAGAGTCTCTGGTGAACTTTTGGGGGTGTTATGGTCCAAAGAGTCGGGGTCGAAAAATCGACTTTTTGTAAAGTGAATTGAAACCGGTTTTCGATAGCTCAAGTTAAAGAGCGTTCCCTGGCGGTCAGAAAAAGGTATAATATGTCGGGGTACACTTGAGTCTCAAAAAGTTATAGCCAAATTGGCCAAATGTCGCGAAACTTTTTGAGACTCTAACGTCCCGGGGATTTTTTTTAAAATTTTTCTGACGCCGGATATGGACTCAGCGGGTGCGAGAGCACCATATAGGGTGTTTTTTGGGTCAAAATTCGAAAATTTTGTCCCACCCCCTATTTTCAAAGGGGTACCCCTTTTGGGGAAAATTCGGAAATTTTTGAGTGACCATAACTTTTTTTGGAATAAAGGAATTGGGATGGGGTTTCCTTTAAAAAATCAAGTAAAAAATTAGGAATTTTTTCACCGGAGAAAATTTCGAAAAAATTCGAAATTGGGCCCGAGGGGGTCGAATTTCGAAAATTCGAAAATTTTTCGGTTTTTCGAAAAAATTTCGGGATTTTTGCCGGCGGTTCGCGCTGAAAGTATTTTTCCTGGATAGAGCAGATTTTTCTGCATAGAATAACCCTTAAAAATATTCAAAAAAGGTTAACTTTGAAAAAGTTATGATTTTTTGAAAATTTGTCGATTTTTTCGGCCGAAATTTTTGGCCAAAAAAATCTTATTTTTCAAAATGGATGTAAATGGGCCAAATGATATATCAATCGAGAGCCCTTATCGAGGTGAGTCTAAAAATATTTTTTTCAAAATTTTCTGACCATTTTGGCAAAAGTTATAAATGGTCAAAAATTCGGGTGTGGGCGGTACCTTTCCCATTGGGGTACCAAAGGAATGGTAATATATTAAAAAGACTTACGTTATCTTGTAGAGCATCCTCAATTACATCGAAAAATATAAACTCTGTTTGGGGGTCACTTGAGTCTGACCAAATTATGGGGGTCAAAGATTTGGTTGAGGGGATGTTTGGGGGCCGAAGGCCCCCAAACCGATGCCGAAGTCTAAAACGGTGGGTTTGGGGGGCCGAAGGCCCCCAAACGCACCGAGTCAACCCACCAAAGGTACCTTAAAGCAAAGTATCCGACTAAACACTGGATTTGGGGGGTCGAAGGCCCCCCAAACGCCCCGAGTCAACCCACCAAAGGTACCTTAAAGCAAAGTATCCGACTAAACGCTGGGTTTGGGGGGCCGAAGGCCCCACAAACGCCCCGAGTCAACCCACCACAGCTACCAAAAGGCACAGTATCCAACTAAACGCTGGGTTTGGGGGGCCGAAGGCCCCCCAAACGCCCCGAGTCAACCCACCAAATGTACCTTAATGCAAAGTATCCGACTAAACGCTGGGTTTGGGGGGCCGAAGGCCCCCCAAACGCCCCGAGTCAACCCACCAAAGGTTCCTCAAAGCAAAGTATCCGACTAAACGCTGGGTTTGGGGGGCCGAAGGCCCCCCAAACGCCCCGATTCAACCCACCGCAGCTACCAAAAGGCACAGTATCCAACTAAACGCTGGGTTTGGGGGGCCGAAGGCCCCCCAAACGCCCCGAGTCAACCCACCACAGCTACCTAAAGGAAAAGTATCCGACTAAACGATGGGTTTGGGGGGCCGGAGGCCCCCTAAACGCCTCGAGTCAACTCACCACACTACCAAAAGGCAAAGTATCCTATTAACCGGTGGGTTTGGGGGGCCGAAGGCCCCCCAAACGCCCCGAAACAACCCACCACACTTGCCAAAAAGCAAAATATCCGTCTAAACGCTGGGTTTGGGGGGCCGAAGGCCCCCCAAACGCCCCGAGTCAACCCACCAAAGCTACATGAAGGCAAAGTATCCGTCTAAACGGTGGGTTTGGGGGGCCGAAGACCCCCCAAACGCCCCGAGATAATCCACCACAGTTGCCAAATGCTCCATTGCTTAAAAAAGGGTCAAAAACGGACTTTTGGGGGCCGAAGGCCCCCCAAAATGCAAAGCAAACAATCTATATATATATTTAACGTAAATCGCCAAGCAAAAAAGAAAATCTAGCGTGCTTTTAAAGCCGCAGGCTTTCCACGCGCGTCCTGTACGCGCCCCAAAGCTCTAGCAGCGCGCGAAGCGCGCCCCAAAGCCGTCAGGCTTTCCAAAACCAAAAAGTATGATTCCAAAGGCTCCCCCCGAGAATACCAAACCCAGAGTGTCCTGATATACACCCCAGTGGTTAAACCCATCACTAGTTACATTATATATATAATTCAGAGTAGGGTTCATTTTTAAAAAAATAGAACGCCCGGCCGAAGGCCGGGCGAGGTCTGGGAGTGCGACATTCGGGGGGTAGTTTGGTCCGGGCTATTCAGGAAAATTATGAAAAAGTCAAAATAATTACCCCCTGGTACCTAAATTGCAAAAGTGCCGGGGCTATCTTTTTAATGGCTGGGGATAGCGGAAAACGTCTGCTGGGAGGATGATGTACCGCTATTAGGAGATGTCGAATGCAAAAAACTCGAAGTCGAAATTCGTACCTGAAGGGTACTTATGCCTGCGCAAATGATTATGCCCCCGGGGCTTCGAAGTCTAACTCCTTTTAGAAATAAGTTAGAGGTCTGAAACTTTTTGTATTTATGGTTTGAATAGATGGGGCATTTGGGAAAAATACGGGAGTTATAAAATAATTACCCCATGGTACCTATATTGAATAGGTACCGGGGGTATCTCCGGAACGGTTGGGGATAGCGAAAAACTTTTGCTGGGAGGATTTTAAGTTGGAATAAGCTGATATAGACTGGAAAAAATCCGAACCCGAAATCCCAAGTCTAAGGGTAGATATGCCTGCGCAAAAATCCCAAAATCCCCGTTTCGCGAATTTCGAAACTTGCGAAACTGATCGACAAATCACGTGTGATATGTCAAATGAAAGCTCTCGACGAGCTGAGTCTGGATAAATTTAGTTTATTTTTTTCGGACCACTTTGGACCAAGTTACAGTAGCCCAAAGTTTCCATAATGCCCCCATGTAAAATTGGGAAGGGTGGCTCCAATTGTCAAAAGTGAATTAAAACGCGTTTTCGATATCCTATCTTAAAGAGCGTCCCCTGGCGGTCCGAAAAAGGTATAATATGTCGGGGGTCCGGTTGAGTCTGAAAAAGTTATGGCCAATGTTCGCAAATGTCGCGAAACTTTTTTTGACTCTAACGTCCCGGGGGAATTTTTTAAAATTTTTCTGACACCGGATTTGGACTCAGCGCATGTCAGAGTACCATATGGGACGTTTTATGGGTCAAAATCCGAAAATTTTGGTCCCTCGAATTTTTCTAAAGGGGTACCCCTTTTGGGGGATTTTAGGGATTTTTAAATTTGAAATATCTTTTTTTGGGATTGTCGGATTCGGATGGGGTTTCCTTTATTAAATCAGGTAAAAAATTAGGTATTTTTAGAGCCGAAAAAATTTCGAAAAAATTCGAAATTCGAGGCATAGGGGTCGAATTTCGAAAAACCCAAAATTTTTCGGGTTTTCGAAATTTTTTCGAGATTTTTGCCTGCTGTTCGGATCGAATGTATTTTTCCTAAATTAATCAGATTTTTCTACATATTTTGGGATTTTAGAATTTTCAAAAAAGGTATACTTCGGCCGAGATATGATTTTTTGAAAATTTCAGGGATTTTTTCTGGCTGAAATTTCAGGCCCAAAAAATATTTTTTTCAAAATGGATATAAATATGGCAAATGAGATATCAATCGAAAGCTCTCATCGAGCTGGATATAAAAATATTTTTTTCGAATTTTTTCGGTACATTTTGAAGAAAGTACAGAGGTTCAAAAATTTGTGGGGGGTGAGTACGGTACTCGGAAAATTATGGTAGGGAGAGAGGAAAAATGATTGACGGGTGAAGTTGATGGCAGAGAGGCGAAATTTTTCTCCGTCTCTGACCATTCGGGGCAACACGTAGAAGAGTTTGAAGTTGAATTTTGTATATGGGGGAAAATTTTGTGGAGGGATAAGCTGGATCCTGTTATGGATCTGAAGCAGCGATGCTTCGTGAAGCAGTTTCTGCTTCGAAATTTTGTTTTGGATTGGACTCATTCTTCTAATTGAAAGGATGAGTCCAATCATCCTTCTAATTGAAAGGATGAGTCCAATCATCCTTCTAATTGAAAGGATGAGTCCAATCATCCTTCTAATTGAAAGGATGAGTCCAATCATCCTTCTAATTGAAAGGATGAGTCCAATCATCCTTCTAATTGAAAGGATGAGTCCAATCATCCTTCTAATTGAAAGGATGAGTCCAATCGAGGGGCCGAAGGCCCGGAGTGACTCTAAGTGGAAGGATGAGTCCAATCGAGGGGAAGACGAGGGCCGAAGGCCCGAAGTGACTCTAAGTGGAAGGATGAGTCCAATCGAGAGGAAGACGAGGGCCGAAGGCCCGAAGTGACTCTAAGTGGAAGGAAGAGTCCAATGGAAGCGAATACGAGGGCCGAAGGCCCGAAGTGACTCTAAGTGGAAGGAAGAGTCCAATGTAGGGGAAGACGAGGGCCGAAGGCCCGAAGTGCCTCTAATTGGAAGGATGAGTCCAATATATGGTAAAACGAGAGCCGAAGGCCCGAAGTGACTCTAAGTGGAAGGAAGAGTCCAATCGGGGGGAAGACGAGTGCCGAAGGCCCGAAGTGACTCTAAGAGGAAGGATGAGTCCAATCGAGGGGAAGACGAGGGCCGAAGGCCCGAAGTGACTCTAAAAAAAGGATGAGTCCAATCGAGGGGAAGACGAGGGCCGAAGGCCCGAAGTGACTCTAAGTGGAAGGATGAGTCCAATCGAAGGTAAAACGAGGGCCGAAGGCCCGAAGTGACTCTAAGTGGAAGGAAGAGTCCAATCGAGGGGAAGACAAGTTGGACAAGACAAGTTGGCCCGAGCTTTCATTACATCTAAAAGGCAGAACAATTGTCAAAGGCAAAGCATAGATCCTCCGAGGCCGAAGGCCGAGGAACCGGCGGGCCGGAGGCCCGCCGTTTGGCGAGGGCCGAAGGCCCGATCTTTCATTACATCTAAAAGGCAGAGCAATTGTCAAAGGTAGAGCATAGATCCTCCGATGCCGAAGGACGAGGAACCGGCGGGCCGAAGGCCCGCCGGTTGGCGAGGGCCGAAGGCCCGAGCTTTCATTACATCTAAAATGCAGAGCAATAGTCAAAGGCAGAGCATAGATCCTCCGAGGCCGCAGGCCGAGGAGTAGGCGAGGGCCGAAGGCCCGAGCATTCATTACATCTAAAAGGCAGAGCAAAAGTCAAAGGCAGAGCATAGATCTTCCGATGCCGAAGGACGAGGAACCGGCGGGCCGAAGGCCCGCCGGTTGGCGAGGGCCGAAGGCCCGAGCATTCATTACATCTAAAAGGCAGAGCAATAGGCGAAGGCCCGAAGTGACTCTAAGTGGAAGGAAGAGTCCAATGTAGGGGAAGACGAGGGCCGAAGGCCCGAAGTGCCTCTAATTGGAAGGATGAGTCCAATATATGGTAAAACGAGAGCCGAAGGCCCGAAGTGACTCTAAGTGGAAGGAAGAGTCCAATCGAGGGGAAGACAAGTTGGACAAGACAAGTTGGCCCGAGCTTTCATTACATCTAAAAGGCAGAACAATTGTCAAAGGCAAAGCATAGATCCTCCGAGGCCGAAGGCCGAGGAACCGGCGGGCCGGAGTCCCGCCGTTTGGCGGGGGCCGAAGGCCCGATCTTTCATTACATCTAAAAGGCAGAGCAATTGTCAAAGGTAGAGCATAGATCCTCCGATGCCGAAGGACGAGGAACCGGCGGGCCGAAGGCCCGCCGGTTGGCGAGGGCCGAAGGCCCGAGCTTTCATTACATCTAAAATGCAGAGCAATAGTCAAAGGCAGAGCATAGATCCTCCGAGGCCGCAGGCCGAGGAGTAGGCGAGGGCCGAAGGCCCGAGCATTCATTACATCTAAAAGGCAGAGCAAAAGTCAAAGGCAGAGCATAGATCTTCCGAGGCCGAAGGCCGAGGAGTTGGCGGGCCAAAGGCCCGCCGTAGGCGAGGGCCGAAGGCCCGAGCATTCATACATCTAAAAGGCAGAGCAATAGTCAAAGGAAGAGCATTCATCGGCCTTTGGCCCCGGCGGGCCGAAGGCCCGCCGGTTGGCGAGGGCCGAAGGCCCGAGCTTTCATTACATCTAAAAGGCAGAGCAATTGGGAAGGAAGAGTCCAATCGAAGGGAAGACGAGGGCCGAAGGCCCGAAGTGACTCTAATTGAAGGATGAGTCCAATCGAAGGGAAGACGAGGGCCGAAGGCCCGAAGTGACTCTAATTGGAAGGATGAGTCCCAACGGGGAAAGACGGGGCGAGGGCCGAAGGCCCGAAGTGAATCTAATTGAAAGGATGAGTCCAATAGAGGGGAAGACGAGGGCCGAAGGCCCGAAGTGACTCTAAGTGGAAGGATGAGTCCCAACGGGGAAAGACGAGGCGAGGGCCGAAGGCCCGAGCTTCAACCCATCCCGGAAGACAGAACAAATATCGGCGAGGGCCGGAGGCCCGAAGCAATGAAAAGGCAGAGCTAAATAAATATATTCCAGGCATCCAAACATTCTAGCAGCGCGCGAAGCGCGCCCCAAAGCCGTTAGGCTTTCCAACGGGCAGAGTCCGAAAAAAATTGCCAGAGTATCCTAATAGGAATTGCATACGTAAGTTACCGCCATCGCATACGTAACTACAGCTAGTTACATTATATATATAATTCAGAGTAGGGTTCATTTTTAAAAATTCATATCGGCCGGCCGAAGGCCGGCACGGATTCGGGAGTACGACATTCGGGGGGTAGTTTGGTCCGGGCTATTCCGGAAAATTATTTAAAAGTTGAAATAATTACCCCCTGGTACCTAAATCGCTTAAGCGCCGGGGCTATCTTTTTAATGGCTGGAGATAGCGGAAAATGTCTGCTGGGAGGCACGTGCCCTGATATTAGGGGATGTCAATGGAAAAAAACTCGAAGTCGAAATTCGAACTTGGAGGGTACTTATGCCTTCCCAAATGGTTATGCCCCCGGGGCTTCGAAGTCTAACTCCTTTTAGAAATAAGTTAGAGGTCTGAAACTTTTTGCATTCGGGGTTGGATACGATGGGGCATTTGGGAAAAATAGGGAAGGGTTGAAATAATTGCCCCATGGTACCTATATTGAATTGGTACCGGGGGTATCTCGGAAGTGGGACCAGATAGAGGAAAACTTCCAACGGGAGGCACGCACGTTGGGATTAGAGGATATTAATGGGAAAAAACCCGAACCCGAAATCCCAACTTGAAGGGTAGATATGCCTTCCCAAAAATCCCAAAATCCCCGTTTCGCAAATTTCGAAATTTACGAAACTGATCGACAAATCACGTATGATATGTCAAATGAAAGCTCTCGAAGAGCTGAGTCTGGATAAATTTAGTTTAAATTTTTCGGACCACCTTGGACCAAGTTACAGTAGCCCAAAGTTTCAAAGTGCCCCCATGTAAAATTGGGAAGGGTGGCTCCAATTCTCAAAAGTGAATTGAAACCCGTTTTCGATATCCTATGTTGTAGAGCGTCCCCTGACGGTCCGAAAAAGGTATAATATGTCGGAGGTCCGGTTGAGTCTGAAAAAGTTATGGCCAATGTTCACAAATGTCGCGAAACTTTTTTTGACTCTAACTTCCCGGGGAAATTTTTTCCAATTTTTCTGACACCGGATTCGTACTCAGCGCATGTCAGAGTACCATATAAGCCGTTTTATACTTCAAAATTCGAAAATTTTGTCCATTCGAATTTTTTCAAAGGGGTACCCCTTTTGGGGGATTTTTGGGATTATTTAAATCGCGATATCTTTTTAAGGGATTATCGGATTGGGTTTGGGTTTCCTTTATTAAATCAAGTAAAAAATTAGATATTTTTTAAGCCGAAAAAATTTCGGAAAAATTCGAAATTGGAGGTGTAGGGGTCGAATTTCGAAAAACCCAAAATTTTTCGGTTTTTCGAAATTTTTTCGGGTTTTTTGTATGCTGTTCGGATCGAATGTATTTTTCCTGGATTAAGCAGATTTTTCTACATATTATGGGATTTTTAAATTTTCAAAAAAGTTATACTTTGGGCGAGATATGATTTTTTGAAAATTTCAGGGATTTTTTCTGGCCTAAATTTCAGGCCCAAAAACTATTTTTTTCAAAATGGATATAAATATGGCAAATGAGATATCAATCGAAAGCTCTCAGCGAGCTGGATATAAAAATATTTTTTTCGAATTTTTTCGGTACATTTTGAAGAAAGTACAGAGGTTCTAAAATTAGTGGGGTGGAGTACCGTATCCGGAGAATTATGGTAGGGAGAGAGGAAAAATGATTGACAGGTGAAGTTGATGGCAGAGAGGCGAAATTTTTCTCCGTCTCTGACCATGCGGGGCAATCCGTAGAAGATTTTAAAGGTGAATTTTGTATATGGGGGAAAATTTTGAAAATCGAAAGGAAGACGAGGGCCGAAGGCCCGAAGTGACTCTAAGAGGAAGAAAAGTCCAATCGAGGGGAAGACAAGTTGGACAAGACAAGTTGGCCCGAGCTTTCATTACATCTAAAAGGCAGACCAATTGTCAAAGCATAGATCCTCCGAGGCCGAAGGCCGAGGAACCGGCGGGCCGAAGGCCCGCCGGTTGGCGAGGGCCTAAGGCCCGAGCTTTCATTACATCTAAAAGGCAGAGCAATTGTCAAAGGTAGAGCATAGATCCTCCGAGGCCGAAGGCCGAGGAACCGGCGGGCCAAAGGCCCGCCGGTTGGCGAGGGCCGAAGGCCCGAGCTTTCATTACATCTAAAAGGCAGAGCAATTGTCAAAGGTAGAGCATAGATCCTCCGAGGCCGAAGGCCGAGGAACCGGCGGGCCGAAGGCCCGCCGGTTGGCGAGGGCCGAAGGCCCGAGCTTTCATTACATCTAAAAGGCAGACCAATTGGGAAGGAAGTGTTGGCGAGGGCCGAAGGCCCGAGCTTTCATAACATCTAAAAGGCAGACCAATTGGGAAGAAAGAGTCCAATCGAAGGAAAGACCCGAAGTGACTCTAATTGAAAGGATGAGTCCAATCGAAGGGAAGACGAGGGCCGAAGACCCGAAGTGACTCAAAGTGGAAGGGTGAGTCCAATCGGAGGGAAGACGAGGGCCGAAGGCCCGAAGTGACTCTAAGTGGAAGGATGAGTCCCAACGGGGAAAGACGAGGCGAGGGCCGAAGGCCCGAAGTTAATCTAATTGAAAGGAAGTCCAATCGAGGGGAAGACGAGGGCCGAAGGCCCGAAGTGACTCTAATTGACAGGATGAGTCCAATCGAAGGGAAGACGAGGCCCGAAGGCCCGAAGTGACTCTAAGTGGAAGGGTGAGTCCAATCGGAGGGAAGACGAGTGCCGAAGGCCCGAAGTGACTCTAAGTGGAAGGAAAAGCCCAATCGAGGGGAAGACGAGGGCCGAAGGCCCAAAGTTACTCTAAGTGGAAGGATGAGTCCCAACGGGGAAAAACGAGGCGAGGGCCGAAGGCCCGAGCTTCAACCCATCCCGGAAGACAGAACAAAGATCGGCGAGGGCCGGAGGCCCGAAGCAATGAAAAGGCAGAGCTAAATAAATATATTCCAGGCATCCAAAAGTTCTAGCGGCGCGCGAAGCGCGCCCCAAAGCCGTTAGGCTTTCCAACGGGCACCCCAAACTAAACAGCCAGAGTTTCCTAATAGGAATTGCATACGTAACTTACCGCCATCGCATACGTAACTACATCTAGTTTATATATTCCTATAAAAGTATTGGTTTTTTCTGGGGTGGACGCCAATCATTTTGGGGGGAAATGGATAAAAAAACTCAGATCTGATTAACGTTTGCTAATGAATTTTTTTGAGTTGTACATTAGTCCTACAACTTTTTATGGCGCATCTAGGAAAATTATGTCGAAGTTTCTGAGGTACCCCCCTGGTACCTAAATTTTATAGGTACCGGGGCTATCTTTTGAATGAGTGGAGTTAGCGGAAAAGTTCTGCTGGGAGGGCACTGAAGCTTTGAATGGAGATGTCAAATGCAAAAAATTCGAAGTCGAAATTCCAAGTTGAAGGGTACTTATGCTTGACACAAAATTCGGATTTCGGTGAAATTCCCCCCCTGTCGGTAAAGTCGAAATTTTCGAAACTCATCGACAATTCACGTGTAATAGCTCAAATGAAAGCTCTCAGTGAGCTGAGTTTGGGGAATTTTAGTTCAAATTTTTCGGACCACTTTGGATCGAGTTACAGTAATTTAAAGGTTCAAAATCCAGGCTTGTAAAATTGGGAAGCGTGGCTCCAATCGCGAAAAGTGAATTGAAATCCGATTTCGATATCCTATGTTATAGAGCGTCCCCTGACGGTCAGAAAAAGATATAATATGTCGGGGGTCCGGTTGAGTCTGAAAAAGTTATGGCCAATGTTCGCAAATGTCGCGAAACTTTTTTTGGCTATAACTTTGTTGCGAAATTTTTTAAAATTTTTCTGAGACCGGAAATGGATTCAGCGCATGCCAGAGTACCATATAGGATATTTTTTGGGTCAAAATTCGAAAATTTTGTCCCAACCCCGTTCAAAATGGCCCGATGTAAAATATGGAAGGATGGCTCCAATTCTCAAAATTTGTCTTTTCAGGTTTTTTTTATTTCCTATGTTGTAGAGCGTCCCCTGGCGGTCCCAAAAAGGTATAATATGTCGGGGGTCCATTTGAGTCTAAAAAAGTTATGGCCAATGTTCGCAAATGTCGCGAAACTTTTTTGGGCTATAACTTTTTTGAAAATTTTTTTAGAATTTTTCTGACGCCGGATATGGACTCAGCGGGTGTAAGAGTACCATATAGCACGTTTTTAGTGTCTAATCTAAAAAATTTTGACCCCTCGAATTTTTCAAAAGGGGTACCCCTTTTGGGGGATATTCGGGATTTTTTGAGGGGCTATAACTTTTTTTTGGATTTCCGGAACGGAATGGGGTTTGCTTTGTAAAATCGGGTAAAAAATTAGAAATTTTTAGAGCCCAAAAAATTTCGAAAAAAGTCGAAATTGGAGGTGTAGGGGTCGAATTTCGAAAAACCCAAAATTTTTCGGTTTTTCGAAATTTTTTCGGGATTTTTGCCGGCAGTTCGGGCCGAAGGTATTTTTCTTGGATAAAGCATATTTTTGTGCATATTATGGGATTTTAAAATTTTGAAAAAAGGTTAACTTTGGGCGAGATATGATTTTTTAAAAATTTTAGGGATTTTTTCCTCCCGAAATTTCAGGCCAAAAAAATATTTTTTCAAAATCCAATATAGATATGTCAAATGAGATATCATTCGAAAGCTCTCATCGAGCTGGATATAAAAATATTTTTTTCGGAATTTTTCGGTACATTTTGACGAACATACAGAGTTTCGAAAATTTGTGGGGTTGAGTACCGTACCCGGAGAATGTGAGTGGTAGAGAGGAAAAATGATTGACAGGTGAAATTGAGGGCAGAGAGGAGAAATTTTTCTCAGTCTCTGACCATGCGGGGCAAACCGTAGAAGAACTTAGGGGTGAATTTTGTATATTGGGGAAAATTTTGTGGAGGGATAACTGGATCCTGTTATGGATCCGAAGCTGAAGCATGCTTCTGCTTCAATTTTTTGCTTCAAGTTTTGATTTTTGAAACTTGAAGCAAATTTGCTTCAGGTTTTGAAATTTCGAAACCTGAAACAAATTTGCTTCAAGTTTCGAAATTCGAAACTTGAAGCAAATTTGCTTCAACTTTTTAATTTTTGGTTTTTGAAACAATTTTGCTTTGCTTCAACTTTTTTAAAATTTTGTTACACTGCACCAAAGTGGAAGGATGAGTCCGAATAAGAGAAAGACGAGGGCCTAAAGCCCGAAGTGACTCTAAGTGGAAGGATGAGTCCGAATAATTGAAAGACAAGGGTCAAAGTGGAAGGATGAGTCCGAATAAAGGAAAGACAAGGGTCTATGTGGAAGGATAAGTCCGAATAAAGGAAAGACAAGGGTCTATGTGGAAGGATGTGACTCTAAGAGGAAGGAAGAGTGTGACTCTAAGAGGAAGGAAGACAAGGGTCTATGTGGAAGGATGTGACTCTAAGAGGAAGGAAGAGTCCAATCGAGGGAATGACGAGGGCCGAAGGCCCGAAGTGACTCTAAGAGGAAGGAAGAGTCCAATCGAGGGCCGAAAAATTATAATTTTAAAAATCAAGATAGATATGACAAATGAGATATCATTCGGAAGCTCTCTGACACCCATCTAAAAGGGAGGGCAAGGGCCGAAGGCCCGAGCTGACACCCATCTAAAAGGGAGGGCGAGGGCCGAAGGCCCGAGCTGACACCCATCTAAAAGGGAGGGCGAGGGCGGAAGGCCCGAGCTGACACCCATCTAAAAAGAGGGTGAGGGCCGAAGGCCCGAGCTGACACCTATCTAAAAGAGAGGGCGAGGGCCGAAAGCCACCCATCTAAAAGTAGGGGGGACACCCATCTAAAAGTGAGGGCGAGGGGTTTTCTGCATCGGATAAGGTTTTAAAATTTTGAAAAAAGGTATACTTTGGGCGTATATGATTTTTTTAAATTTCAGGGATTTTTTCGGCTGAAATTCTCGGCCAAAAAAATATTTTTTCCAAAGTGGGTATAAATAGGGCAAATAAGATATCATTCGAAAGCTCTCATCGAGCTGGATATAAAAATATTTTTTTCGAAATTTTTCGGTACATTTTGACGAAGTTACAAAAGTTCAAAATTTATAGGGTTGTACTACCGTACCCGGAGAATGATGGGAGGGAGAGAGGAAAAATGATTGACAGGTCAAATGTAAGGAAGAGAGGCGAAAATTTTCTCCGTCTCTGACCATGCGTGGCAAACCGTAGAAGAACTTAAATGTGAATTTTGTATATTGGGACAAATTTTGTGGAGGGATAACTGGATCCTGTTATGGATTCGAAGCAGAAATGCTTCGTGAAGCAGTTTATGCTTCGAAATTTTGTTCTACTTGAAAGGATGAGTCCAATCAAGGGGAAGACGAGGGCCGAAGGCCCGAAGTGACTCTAATTGAAAGGATGAGTCCAGAAGTGACTCTAATTGAAAGTATGAGTCCAGAAGTGACTCTAATTGAAAGGATGAGTCCAGAAGTGACTCTAATTGAAAAGATGAGTCCCGAAGTGAATCTAAGTGGAAGGGTGAGTCCATTCGAGGGGAAGACGAGGGCTGAAGGCCCGAAGTGACTCTAATTGAAAGGATGAGTCCAGAAGTGACTCTAATTGAAAGGATAAGTCCGAATGAGAGAAAGATGAGACACCCATCTAAAAGGGAGTGCGAGGGCCTGAAGGCCCGAGCTGACACCCATCTAAAAGGGAGGGCGAGGGCCGAAGGCCCGAGCTGACACCCATCTAAAAGGGAGTGCGAGGGCCGAAGGCCCCATCTAAAAGGGGGGAGGGCGAGGGCCGAAGGCCCGAGCTGACACCCATCTAAAAAAGAGGGCGAGGGCCGAAGGCCCGAGCTGACACCCATCTAAAAAGGATGGCGAGGGCCGAAGGCCCGAGCTGACACCCATCTAAAAAGAAGGGCGAGGGCCGAAGGCCCGAGCTGACACCCATCTAAAAGGGAGGGCGAGAGTGGATGGGAGCGGAGATTAATGGGATATAGGATAATGTCGAAAGTCGAAGTTCGGAGTTCGAAACTCTAATTGAAAGGATAAGTCCCAATAGGGGCCAGGCATGCAACTTAATCGTTATAGGAATAGGATCATGTTACGAGTTCAGATTCCAGCGACCTTTGACGACCCGCGAGGCGCGTGCCGCAAAACCCCGCGCGAAGCGCGGGGTTTTGCACAAGCGCCTCGCCTACGCTCCATAGGTTTAGCTTTTTCGAACCAAGACCAAGGTCATTAAAAGGCCTGAGCTGACACCCATCTAAAAGGAAGGGAGAGGGCCGAAGGCCCGAGCTGACACCCATCTAAAAGAAAGGGCGAGGGCCGAAGGCCCGAGCTGACACCCATCTAAAAGTGAGGGCGAGGGCCGAAGGCCCGAGGGGAGGGCGAGGGCCGAAAAAAAGGGAGGGCGAGGGCCGAAGGCCCGAGGGGAGGGCGAGGGCCGAAAAAAAAATGGAGGGCGAGTGCCGAAGGCCCGATTTTTTTTTCTACACCCATCTAAAAGGAGGGCCAAAGGGTGGAAGGATGAGTCTAATTGGAAGGATGAGTCCAATCGAGGGGAAGACGAGGGCCGAAGGCCCGAAGTGACTCTAAGTGGAAGGATGATTTTAACTGAAGGAAAACGAGGGTTGAAGGCCCGAAGTGACTCTAATTGGAAGGACGAGTCCCAACTGAAAGCTAATCTTTTGATCCAGGCATAAAAAATCGCTAGCGGCGCGCGAAGCGCGCCCCCAAAGCCGTTAGGCTTTCCAACGGGCAGAAGTTTCGTAATTTAAAGAACCCCCCGATGTATTTTACTGCCACAGTATCGTAATAGGCACCCCAGTGGCCAAACCCATCGCTAGTTAATATATTATATAAAAGTATTGGTAAAAAGTGTCGGAAAAATTAAAGCTCTTTACAGAGTTGAGATAATGGGCTGAAAGTTTTACATGTCCGGGGTCAAATTTTATGCCGCATATAGGAAAAATACGGACGGAAAATTTTGGAACCCCCATGGTACCTAAATAATACAGGTGCCGGGGCTATCTCCGGAATGGGTACAGTTAGAAGAAAATTTCCGCTTGGAGGGCACTGAAGCATCAAAAGATAATGTCGAATGCAAAAAACTCGAGATCGAAATTTGAATTTGAAGGGTACTTATGCTTGACACAAAATTCAGACATTTCCTGTGAATTGTCGGGTGTGTCGGTATTTAAAATTCGAGTTTTTCGAAAATAACTCGAAAACGGATAAAGATACCGAAAAACTTCTGCTGGGAGGGCCTCAAGTTGGAACATGTAGATATGGGTAGGAAAAATTTCAAAGTCGAAAGTCAAACCCGAAAGTCGATATGCCTCTATAAAAATTTTGGTAAGAAAACTGTCCGACCGATAACTGTCGGATTTCTCTAAATTGAGGAAATCCTGGGGGCAAATCTCATAGGTGAGAGAGAAATTTTGATGGACAAGTGAAATTTCGAGTTAAAATAGTGGAATTTCGAAACTGAAGGATCTTTCGAGTTGAGGGAGGGTTGAAGTAGGGGAAGTTGAGGGGGAATTCGAGATTAGGGATCCGGGATTTCGGGATTTTTAGGGATTTTCGAATATGGTCGAATGAGTAGTCATTCGAAACCGGATAATGAGGGGAGTTGAATGGGATATATGGCAAAGCCGAAAGTCGAAGTTCGGAGTTCGAACTTCGAAATCCGGGTTTTCGGGATTTTGGGATATGGGTGAATAGGTATTCGTTCAAGAGCAGGGAGTGAGGGGAGTCTAAAGGGATACTGGATGAGTATAAAAGTCGAATTTCGAAGTCGAACTTCGAAATCCGGGATTTTCGGGGGTTGGGGATATTCGCGAGTGGGTAGTCATTCAAGAGGGGATAATGAGGGGAGTCTAAAGGGATAAAGGATAATGTCGAAAGTCGAAGTTCGGAGTTCGAACTTCGAAATCCGGGATTTTCGTGGGTTGGGGATATTCGCAAGTGGGTAGTCATTCAAGAGGGGATTATCAGGGGAGTCTAATGGGATAATGGATTAGGTCGAAAGTCGTAGTTTGCAGTTCGAACTTCGAAATCCGGGTTTTTCGGGATTTGTGGATATGGGTGAGTGGGTAGTCGTTCAAGAGGGGATAATCTGGGGAGTCTAATGGAATAATGGATTATGTCGAAAGTTGAAGTTCAGAGTTCGAACTTCGAATTCCGGGATTTTAGGCATTGGGAATTAGGGTCGAATGCGTACTCATTCAAAAGGGGATAATGAGGGTAGCTTAGTGGGATATAGGATAATGTCGATAATGTCGAAAGTCGAAGTTCTGAGTTCGATCTTCGAAATCCGGGTTTTAGAGTCGGTATAAATATGGTCGAATGAATAGTCATTCGAGAGCGGTGAGTGAGGGGAGTTTAGTGGGAGTATTGAAAATGTCGAAATTTGAACTTTAGAAGTCGAATTTCGAGATTCGACATTTTCGGGATTTGAGATTAAAGTGGATATGGTCGAATGAGTATTCATTCGGTAGCATATCAGAAGGGGAATGCAAAAGGATTAACAAAAAAGACTAATTTCAAAGTTCGTAGTTCGAATCCGAGATTTTAGTCTGGGACTGAAGGGGTTTTCGGACTCTAACTTTTGACAAAAATTTTTTAGAATTTTTCCGACAACGGATTCGTACTCAGCGTGTACGAATACACTATAAAACCCGTTTTTTGTATCAAAATTAAAAATTTTTGACACCTCGAATTTTTCAAAAGGGGGGATTATCGGGATTTTTTAAATCGTCATAACTTTGTAAGGGATGGGGATTTTTGAATGGGGTTTCCTTTATAAAATAGAGTAAAAAATTAGAAAATTTATAGCCCAAAAACTTTCGAAAAAAGTCGAAATTGGAGGTGTAAGGGTCGAATTTCGAAAAACCCAAAATTTTTCGGTTTTTTCTAAATTTTTCGGGATTTTTGCCACCGGTTTGGGCTGAAGGTATTTTTCTTGGATTGAGCAGATTTTTCTGCATAGGATAGGATTTCAAAATTTTCAAAAAAGGCTAAATTTAAGCAAGTTATGATTTTTTGAAAATTTTAAGGATTTTTTCGGCCAAAATTTCCGGGGAAAAAATTATAATTTCAAAAATCAAGATAGATATGTCAAATGATATATCATTCGAAAGCTCTCATCGTTCTGGCTTTAAAAATATTTTTTTCGAATTTTTTGGTACATTTTGACGAACATACAGAGGTTCGAACATTTGTTGGGTTGAGTACTGTACCCGGAGATGATGGGAGGGAGAGAGGAAAAACGATTGACAGGTCAAATGTAAGGAAGAGAGGCGAAAATTTTCTCCGTCTCTGACCATGCAGGGCAAACCGTAGAAGAACTTAGGGGTGAATTTTGTATATTGGGGAAAATATTATGGGAAGATAAGCAGGATCCTGTTATGGATCCGAAGCAGAAGCAAGCTTCTGCTTCACATTTTTGCTATATGTGGAAGGATGAGTCCGAATTGACTCTAAGTGAAAGGATGAGTCCGAATTGACTCTAAGTAAAAGGATGAGTCCGAATAAAGGAAAGAATTGGGTCGTTATAGGAATAGGGTCGTTATAAGAACTTGATCGTTATAGGAATAGGATCATGTTACGAGCCCAGAACCCAGCGACCTTTGACGACCCGCGAGGCGCGTGCCGCAAAACCCCGCGCGAAGCGCGGGGTTTTGCACAAGCGCCTCGCCTACGCTCCATAGGTTTAGGTTGACCATTTTTAATCTAAAAGGAGTCGCGAGGGCAGAAGGCCCGAGCTGACACCCATCTAATAGGGAGGGCCGAAGGCCCGAGCTGACACCCATCTAAAAGAGAGGGCGAGGGCCGAAGGCCCGAGCTGACACACATCTAAAAGGGCGAGGGCCCGAGCTGACACCCATCTAAAAGGAAGGGCGAGGGCCGAAGGCCCGAGCTGACACCCATCTAAAAGGAAGGGCGAGGGCCGAAGGTCCGAGACACCATCTAATAGGGAGGGCGAGGGCCGAAGGCCCGAGCTGACACCCATCTAAAATGAAGGGCGAGGGCCGAAGGCCCGAGCTGACACCCATCTAAAAGAGAGGGCGAGGGCCGAAGGCCCGAGCTGACACCCATCTAAAAGGAAGGGCGGAGCTGACACCCATCTAAAAGGAAGGACACCCATCTAAAAGGAAGGGCGGAGCTGACACCCATCTAAAAGGAAGGGCGAGGGCCGAAGGCCCGAGCTGACACACATCTAAAAGGGCGAGGGCCCGAGCTGACACCCATCTAAAAGGAAGGGCGAGGGCCGAAGGCCCGAGCTGATACCCATCTAAAAGTAAGGGTGAGGGCCGAAGGTCCGAGACACCCATCTAAAAGGAAGGATAGGGCCGAAGGCCCGAACTGACACCCATCTAAAATGAAGGGCGAGGGCCGAAGGCCCGAGCTGACACCCATCTAATAGGGAGGGCGAGGGCCGTAAGCCCGAGCTGACACCCATCTAAAAGGAAGGGCGAGGGCCGAAGGCCCGAGCTGACACCCATCTAAGTGGAAGGATGAGTCCACTACTCTAAGTGGAAGGATGAGTCCAAACTAAGGGAACATGAGGGCCGAAGGCCCGAAGTGACTCTAAGTGGAAGGATGAGTCCCAATGAAGCTAATCTTTTGTTCCAGGCATAAAAGATCGCTAGCGGCGCGCGAAGCGCGCCCCCAAAGCCGTTAGGCTTTCCAACGGGCAGAGCCAAATTTAAATCAAGAGCAAAATTTAACAGCCACAGTGTCCTGATATCCACCCCAGTGGCCAAACCCATCGCTAGTTTTAAATTAAATATTTACAGACTAAATAGACACTTTATAAATTTTTACATTTAACACCTGCGATGGCCATTAAATAAAAGCATTAAAAGGCGCAAAATATTTTTAAAAATAAATTTAAATTATTGAATTTATTTTATTTTTTAAAAGCTAATATTTATTATTATAAATATTTGAAGTTAAATAATTGAGTGATTTAAGTGATACGGTATCCAATTTGTATTTGTGGCTTTTGATGTCTTTTTAGAACATTTTTCTGATTTATTTTTTTGTAAATTTTAGGGTGTCTAAATTACATAGTTGTAATTTAGACATAGTTTTTCATTAAAATTTTTCCGGAAAAAAAACAAAGAATAAAATCTAAAATTATGAACTTTCCGAAATAGATAGAATTATTATTATCATTAAAATAATACTATACATACCTAATTGTTTATTTATATAGTTAAAGCCTAACGTTTTTAAGCATTAACTAATACACAAATATTTTTGTGCTTGTTTTGTATATTTACATATTCTAAATATTTATTTATTCTTCCACTTATTTTTACTTTTTTTTCTTTAAATATATTTAAATGTCCATTGTCCACATTGTGTGCATATGTTTGTATATTCTGAGAGAGTATAGAAGAGATCAATCATTAGCTTTTTTAAAGCTTATTTTACTTTTATTCCCCTATCATTTCCCAGCCGAAATATTCATAAAAATAAATTTTTTATTAATAAATTTTTTAAAGTAAATAAACAATATAAACCTTCCGGAAAATATTAATGAGAATTAAATAAATTTTTCCGGAAAACATTAGAACAATTATTTATTATTTTTCCGGAAAAAGAAAAAGGAGGAATACAACTTTCCGGAAAAGAGATACATTTTCCGGAAGACATTAAAAGGGATTATTTATTAGAAATTTTTCCGGAAAAGAATATACAATTTTTCCGGAGAACAGCAAGACGAAAATAGAACTTTCCGGAAAACAAGTTGTATACTTTACGTAAAATACAAGCAAGAATTTAAACTTTCCGGAATACTCAAATAAAATTGTATTTTAGTAAAACCTACCTCAATGTAATATAAAAATAAAACTTTCCGGATAGAGTAAAATAAAAATAAGTAAAATTAAAGTTGGGATAATTTATAGTTATATTACATATATTTATAGTTATTTTCAGGCAGCCTTAAAGCTGACCTTGCCCACTTTCCATTGTTTAAAAATTGTCTTTGTTCTCTTAAAATTAATTATATATTATTTTTTAAAATATTTTTTCCCCTTTTCTTTATTTTATTTAAAAATTAAAAAAAGTTTTTTTGTCCCGCTGTTATTTTTTAAATAAAAATATTAGAAAAATTATTTATTAAATAAAAAATGGTTGCTCTATCTCCAACATCTTCTACAACATGTTCATCTGTTTCAGATTCCCCAACTTATCTAGCCCTTCCATCTTTGGAAGAAATTTTGGAAGATGCCCAGAATCATTTTCCCAGATTTTTATTTGGTTAGTTCTATTTATTTAATTAAACGTTCCGGGAAACACATAAGGAATAAAAATGTAAAATTAAACTTTCCGGAAAAATATAATTGAAAATACAAATATAAAATACAAATACAACCGAGGGTCTACTCTCTCTCTCTTCCCTCTAAAATCTATACCCTAAACCCAAAAAAAATCATAAAAAATTTAAATTTGCATTTAAAATAAAATTTTCTTCGCCATCAGATTCAGAACCATTAGCAGTACTAGAATTACTCAATTCCTTACTTATTCGTTGTTCTGAAAGAGGTTATTCTGCCGTGCTTGAATGCCTTTGGTGTTGGCAGGACTTAAGCGAGTAAGCTGTGCTCTATCTTTTATAACTTTTGAAGCAATGAACTGATTTAGCTGATTTTAGTATCATTTGATAGTTAATAAATAAGGCTACAAAACTAAGCAAAATAAGAAAATTATATTTAAAGACAGAAAAGTTATGTTCAGAAAACTAAATTTTCAGTTGAAATGCTTAATTTTTGATAGTTTTTGGGCTATAACTTTTTTTCTCTTTGAAATAAAATTAAAATTTCTTTTTTATTTTGTAGTTAATTTAATTCTCTATCGAATGATACTAAAATCAGAAAAATCGGTCAAGACTTCTCTAAGTTATGGAAGTTTAAGTCTAGTTGGATCATTTATTCTTCCCTAATTTTCACAGCTTTTCCCACTCTCTATCACCTCTACTAGACGAATTATGTTGTGCTAATGATGTTCAAATTGTTATTGCAAGTTTAAGATTACTTGAAAGACTGCTTCAATTTGCACCTAACAGAGTAAGCCGCGCACGACTAAGAAATGAAATGGAAGGTTTAATAGAAAATATTTTAAATTTATTAAATTGGTAAAATTTAGAGCTTCATTTTGAAGATATTGTAGTTAAATTAAGGTAGGAAAATTATAATCTAATAATTTTTGGAAATACAGTCAACTCTCTTTAATAGCGACTTGGACATAGCTAGAGGGTGGGAGGAGGACTTTTGGAGATTTTTGAGACCCTTAGCAAACTTGAATTTAGCAAAAAATAGTTCGTTATAGGTATACTTACTCATTCTGTTGCTACTAATAATGAGAGTTGACTGTAATTAATTTTTTAAATAATTTTTAAAATAAAATTAATTTCAATTCCGAATTTTAAAAAATTTCTAAAAAAAATTTTTCTTTTAAAAAATAAAAATTGTCATAAAACCATTTTCCTCTCCCTTTCCTCCATCTAAAAACAATCACCACGTTTCTAACCAAAAAATTTTTTTACAGAATTTCATGCCTATAATGATTCATTAAAAATAAAAATATATAGAAAAATAGCCAAACAAACAAAAAAAACTTTTTTTTCTTTCCAAAAATTTCTCCTAAAAATGACATTATTTTTTTAATACCTTTTTTAGAAAATAAAAAAAATAATTAAAAAATTTTTTAAGGGAACGATTTAGATCCTCCAAAGAACTAGAGGAGCCTATAAATGATTGGATGAAAGCTTTAAAAATAATAAGTGAAAAATCAGAAGAAGAGGAAGAAGAAATGCGCAAGGGAGCTGATGCTGATTCTGGAACTTTTTCTGATAGTGAAGATGTTGTGGGGGAAAGTAGTAGGGGAGAGAATAGAAATAAACAAAAAGTTGGAATGAAAACAATGAATGCACAACAGGTTTATTTTATATAGGTTGAATTAATATTAAAATATATAAATATGTCATTTCAATACTAATAATGTTTTCGGAAAATAGCCGGAACTTCATTAACTTTCTGGAAATGTACATACTAACTATCAACTTTCCGGAACACGAAAATATAAATATAAAATATATTTTTATAATATATTTTTGCCCGGGAAATATACTAATATACTAATTATATATTTATTATCAACTTTCCGGAAAATATATAATATAATAATTAACCTTTTGGAAATTAATATAATATTATATTAATATTTCCGGAAATATAGCTCTTCGAAAAAAAACTTTCCGGAAAATACATAGGTAGAATAAATAAACTTTCCGGAAACAAATGAAAGATATAACTATAATTTATTTCAGGAAATAGCTGAATTTAACAAGCTTTTGATTGAACTATCAGAGAACGAGCGAAACGAAATTTTGATTTTACTTAGAAAATTAATTATTCAAATGCGAAATAAAGGAAATGTTAATTTAAATGATTTGTTGACATGTTGTACTTCATTGAATGAAAATATCAAAAATACTCAACAGAAACAGCGTTCACCGCCCCCACCTCCTCCACCACCTCCCCCTCCACCTAATTTACTTAAAAATTCTCGTCCTCCACCAAACATCAAAGTCGAAAATATAACAACAACTAGCAAGAAAAACCAGCCTCCCCCACCACCTTTATTATTAACGAGGCCTCCAACACCTGGAGATACTTGTAGTGTAGGCAATACCCCTCCAACTCAAGCAGCAGATATTCCACGTCCTTTACGTCCCAAAGCACTTCCAGGACAGGGACGTCGGCTTAGACATTTACAATGGTCAAAAGTACCTTCTAACGCTGTTGTAGCAGCAAATATAGTAATCGGTAGTGAAGCTGCTCCTTCTTCTGGTCACCAGAATGTTTGGCAGGGATTGGATTGTGCTGATAGGGAACTGAGTTGGTTATTTATTCTGATTTGTTTAAATTCTGATTTTTAAGGAGACCGACTAGACTTTGCAGGCCTGGATTCCCTATTTGGGTGCCCCTCTTCCCCTCCAGCTTTCTACGACAACGACCAAATTCCCAATTTTATGTCAAGCGGACAAAAAAGACGCCGAGCAGCTTCTCTCATGCCCAACAGCCAACAACAAGATTTCATTGCTTTATTAAATGCAAAAAGAAGTTTAAGTGAATTAAATAATTTAATTAAATTAATTAAAAAAATAAATTTCAAGGTGTTAATGTTTTTCTTAAAATGTGTCGAAATTCAGAACAATTACTTTGTGATATAACTAATGGTAATGCTGAAAAAATAGGTGCTGATAGGCTTAGAACTTTAATACAGTTATTGCCTTCTGAAGAGGAGGTATTCTCAAGTTTTTATAAATAAAAAACAAATATTACAATAAAACATTGAAAACAACTAAAACATTAATCAAAACATCGTTAAGTTTATTCAAACAAGATAAACATTACTAAAAACATTTCTGTTTAAAACAAGCAAAACAATAAAACATTAAAACAAGCAAAAACTTTAGTCAAAACAAACATTATACATTATTAAAAACAAAACAAAAAAATTTTTTAAGAAACAAAACATTTGTAAACAGTTCCAAAACTTTAACAAATCTTTAATCAAAACATCTAATAATTTATAAACAACAAAACTTAAAACAAAACATGAAGACTTTCCGGAAAACACATAAGACAAGAAAATAAATATAAAATAAAACTTTCCGGATTTGAATTCCGGAAAATTCAAATAATTGTGTTCTATCTACATAAATTTCCGGAAAAAATATAACCTTCCGGTTAATTTTTTTAACTTATTATTACAGCTAGAGATCCTTCGTCAATATAATGGAAATCTTGCATTATTAGGGCAAGCTGAACGCTTTTTAATTTTATTAACTAAAGTGCCCAAATACAAAATGAGATTAGATGCTATGCTTCTCCGATTGGATATTGAAGAATTAATGGATAATTCTGGGCAAAATTGTGGATTGGAGACTTGGTTAAAGGGAGGAGAAGGTAAATTGGGGGGAGGGGGTAAAAAATTTTTTTTATTTAAAAATTTAATTCAGAATTAATGTCAAGCCCTTCACTACACAAAATTCTCTACATTCTTTTACACGTTGGGAATTATTTAAATCACGGAGCTAGTATTGGAAATGCTGTTGGATTTAAATTGAGTTCTCTTTGGAAGGTAAATTGGAAAATTTAAATTAAAAAAAATAATAATTTTAATTTAAAGGTGGAGGATGTAAAGGCTATTGGAGGGGCTGAAAAAGGCAGGAGAAGCACTCTTCTCCACTTTGTTGCTAAGGTTGTAAACAAAAGAATATTTTAAAAATTATATTTGTAAATTTAACAGCAAGCAAATAATTGTGCAGAGGAATTAATAACAGAACTTGGAAATGTGAGAGAATCTGTTAAGTACGTGTTTTCTGTAAATACTTGAGAAAAACTAAATATTCCGGAAAACTTGCAATAGAATTTTTAGAGATTCCGGAATTATACACTATTCCGGAATAATATATTATATTATACATTATTCCGGAATATTATATTGTTTCCGGAAATATATTAATATTAATTATTTTTCTGGAATGTTTAATTCCGGAAAAGTCCTGTTAAAATATATTTATTTTTCCGGATTTATGTTTTCCGGAAAATTTATTTGTATTTTCCGGATGTAAATGTATATAGACTAAATTAAACTTTTAATTAAGCAGGTCTTCTTTGGATGCAACAAAGGAAGACCTGCGAGGATTAATAGAACGACAACGAAGACTTGAAGGGGAAATTAAGGAAATACAAAACAACGATATATTTTTTGGAGAATATAAACAATTTTTGGAGGTTTTTGAATAAAATAAAATTAAAAATTCCAAAATTAAAAAAAAAGAAATCTGAAAATTATCTAAGAAGGATGGAAAACCAACTAGCAAAATTTGAACCTCTTCGTCTTAAATTGGCAAATTTCTTTTGTGAACCGGAAAGGACCTTTTCATTAGAAGAATGTTTTAAAATTATTGCTTCGTTTATTGAACGGTTTGAAAAGGCTGTTCAGGTAGAAAAATATTTTTATTTATTGGAAATTATTTAATTGTAATTTTGTTTAAATATTAGGTTGTCAAATAAGTTTTGAGCCTTCCTTGGCATTAAATAATTATTAAAATTCACCAAAATGTTTTCAAAATGTAATTTATTTTCCTTAATGTTCCTAAGAGAGATGCCTATTTTTGGGCTAAAAATCATAGCCATGGGATTAAGTTGGCAGGATTTAGAGGTAAAACTCTAGAGGGCTCAAAACTTAGTTGACAGCCTGAATATATCTAAATTAAATTATCATTCAAGAATTTAATATTTATTTATTTAAAAAAAGGAAAATAAACAATGGTCGTCTCTCGACAACACAAATGTAAAGACAACAGAAACTGATTCGAAAACAACACTAACCCCCACAAAAATCAACAGATCTACTAGTCCAAATCCTTCAATTATTTCAGACAACAATAATTTATTTTTATCAAATTTTGTTAACAATCCTTCTTTAGGGGTGCCTTCGGGAGTTGAAAGTTTGCGTAAACGAAGAAATTCTGCATTTCCGACTTTTGAATTGAAAATAAAGGAAAATGAGGAGAAAAAGGGCAATGATGATTGTAATACGAAAATCTCTGAAAATAATGTAAGGATTTTGGATATTCCTGAAAAATCTATTTAATGAGTTGGGATGGGAAAAACATGCTAAATCGTGAGGTTGAGTTCTTTTCTTCCTTTTCTCTTTCCATCACAAGGAAAGTAAACTTTTAATTCTGCATGTTTTTCTCAGCCATATATGAGATTTTAAATTGAATCAGTTGGGTATCACATCCAAATATGGATAAATAAATTTTTCGAAAGAGTCATTTAAGTTATTCTTATATGTCCTAATTTTAAAAACTGGGATCAAAAACAATTATGCTATTTAAATCTAAGAACCTCATTTATATTTTCTTGTTTAATTATTAAAATTAACGGCTAATTATTTCCAAAAATTCCCAAAAATTCCAAAAAAAAATAATTTTTTTTACTATTATTAGAGCAATTCTAATCCACCACCAAACAATCCTTCTCAAAAACAACAAAACCAAGAGGAAAGTTCCAATAACGAAGCTAGCAACAAAGCTAATATATCAACTACTCCCCAACCAAGCAGCACTCAGTCTCCACAAACTATCTCTCCAGTTGATGAAGAAAAAACTTCAAAAAATATTTCCCCAACTTCCCCAGCATTAGTTAGACTTTCTCGTGATGCAAAGCAGCGTTTAGCTGATAGTAGTATTGAAAAGAAAAAAGAAATAAAAAATAATAAATTTGGGCAAGTAGCTAAAAGGATTGACCATTACGAACATCAAGGCCTACAAAAACCTTCACAACAACGTTCAGGAATATCCCGTTTAAGCAGTATTTCGAAAGTTCGGACAGGGAATAGTCCAGCAATTGTCCAAGTGAAAACAAATAATTTAGAGAATGAAACGGGAATACAACGACCTACACCTTTTAGAAGAAATCAAACTTTAACGCCTACAAGTTGTAGAAATTTGAGTTCAAAAATTGCTTCTAATGTGGAGAAACAAAAAGAGGCACTCCAAGCTCATGTAAAATTTTATGCATCTGATTTTTTTAGAATTCTTTTTCAGAATTTTTTTCTGAATTTTATTAACATTTTTATTCTAATTTTTTAAAATTTCTTTTTTTTTTGCTTTCCTAATTTTATTCTGATATATAGAAAGCAAAGATTCATTCAAGTCCTTTAATTACTCGTGCTGCTTCTCAACAAGTTTCAAACATTTCAAGACGTCAACAACTTCAGAATTTACCCACCAAAAGTAACAATTCCTCTCCTGTAGCAAAATCCAAACCTGTACTTACTAGACAGGTTAATTTAAATTTTTAAATAAATTGCTTGCTTCAATTTTTATTTTAAAAATAAATTTTTTGCTTCAAGTATTAAAAATACCCTCGTTTCAATTATTTTTTAAAATAATTTGTTTTGAATTTTTAGGTAAGCACTGCAAGTCGTCCAATTTTAATACATAGCAGTGGGGGAGGAAGTACCAGCAACAACAACAATAATAATAACAATAATAATAATACTAGTAGCATTTCAGATAAGAAAACAAAAGCAAAATGGATTTAAAAAATTAATTAATTATTTAATTAAAATTTAAAAAAAATTAATAATATTTTTGATTATTATATTTTGATAAAATAAATTTCTGCAAGTTTTAAAAATATTCTTTTGTCTTTCAAAATAGGTTTATTAAAGTTATTAAGTTTAATCTTAAGTTTATTTAAGTTTGCAAGTTTAACGTTAAGTTTTTAAGTATTCAAGTTGTCCGCAAATTAAAGTTTGCAACTTTGCGATTGTAATTATTATTATACAAAACTTTCCGGAAAGTTTATAATTCTCTATTAAACTAAACTTTTTCCGGATAATAAATAGGTGGTATAAATTTAGGTGGTTTAGGTGGTCGAATATAAATTTAGGTGGTCGAATTAATATTTTGCCATTTCCCAATTTTAATTTTATTGATCTGTTTTTGTTATTTTCTATTACTTTTCCAATTTTCCAGCAGCCTTTTGGTAACTTTTCATCATAAATTTGAACTATCTCACCTACTTGCGGGGTTCCTTTTGCCGAAAATTTGGGATTATTATGTTCATCTTTTCTTTCTCTTAACATTATTAGATAATTGATTGACCAGTATTCCCAAAATTTATTAATAATAGTATTGTGTTTTTTCCACTCAAAAACCATTTTTTCAGCCGAATCTGCGTTTGTAAGATAATCTGGGTCCTTTTCTAATAATATTGGTGGAAATCCCTGATGAGCGAACGGGTATGTGAAATCAATCGGTCGTAAAATTATAGTTTCTGGTTCATCGTCTATTTGGATTAATGGTCTACAATTTATGATGGCTTCGACTTCACAAATGAGTGTGTTAAAATCATCATTGTCTATTATTTTTCTTCCTATTGATTTCCTTATATTGGATTTTATCATTCCGTTGATCCTCTCATAGACCCCTCCCTCCCACGGTGCAAGTGGCGTTATAAATTTCCAATTAATGTTTTCTTCAGCGAAATACTTTTGTAGTCCTTCGTCGATTATCTGATCCGGTTTAATTCTTTTCAATGTTTTTTCTGCCAATCTAAAACTGGAACCATTATCCGATAATATATAGTCTGGTCTAGTTCTCCTAGCGACAAATTTTCTGAAAGCATTTAGGAATGCGTGTGTACTGATACTAGTAACTACTTCGAGATGGATGGTGCGAGTTGATAGACAAGTTAATAGCAAGATCCACCTTTTACTGCGTTCTTCGTCAATGTCTTTCACTATTATTGGTCCCATGAAATCTAACCCTGTATTCTGAAAAACTCTAGATGGCGTTATTCGTGATTCTGGTAGTGGTGGCATTTTAGCTAATTGGTATGGTTTAAGTCGCTGGCATTTTTCTAGACAACTTTTTAGAGTATTTTTTACGAGATTTCTTGCTCTAGGTATAAAATATGTCAATTTTAAATTGGCTAATGTTGATTGGAGACCCGAATGCTGTCTTGATTTATGCTCATTTAGTATTATGTGTTTTGTTAATGGATCGTTTCTGGGTAAATATATTGGATTTGCAAAATCATAGCCGTTTGGTAAGTTCTGAAGTCTAGTCTTGCACCTTAAAATGTGATTTTCGTCGTAGAATAAATTTAGCGTTTCTATTTGTTCTGTAGGGAGATTTTCTCGCGCTTGTGCTTGCTTGATTAATAATATTTTAGCAATTTTAATATCGTTCGCATCGAAGTTGCCTTTTATCTTGATTTTAGAGAGCCATGGTTGCTTTATTTTATTTAATTTCGACCAAATAGTTATATTAAGGAATCTAAGTATGAACATAGTGGTGTATATGAGTTTCCAAAAAGAGCTGTATTTCTCAACTCTTGGAATAAAGTCATTTTTCTCTCCTACGTCTACTAATTTGTAACATAACACTGGAGTTTGAGGTTCGGGTTTAATTGTGAATGATTGATTGTTAGGCCAATTCTGTTCATCTTTTCCTAACCATAAAGGTCCTTTCCACCAAAGACTATTTTTAGCTAATTCAGGGCCCGACGAACCTTTACTTCCAATATCCGCTGGATTCTCGTCCGTGGGAACATATCTATACTCGATTTCTTTATTTTGTCTTATTTCCATTACTCTATTATTTATGAAGGTTTCTTTATTTTTACTAGTTTTAATCCAAGAAGTAGCAATTAAAGAGTCGCTCCAGAGTATTGTTTTTTCTATTGGCTGTTTTATCTCATTGGTTACAAAGGAAATAGCTCTGGTTCCTATAAGAATTGCGAGAAGCTCCAATCTAGGGATGGTCAACGTTTTTTCTTTGCCTTTAGGAACAATTCTATTTTTAGCAAAAATTAGGCTTGTATTTGTTTTATGGGGACATGTAATTCTAAGGTATATATTTACAGCGTAAGCTTTCATAGAGGAATCAGCGAAACAGTGCAACTGTAGAATTTCGGTGTTATCACATCCATGGATTATTTTTCTGGGCCTGCTGAATTCCTGTTCTACCCAACCATCTATTATTTGATTTATTTCATTTAATTCGTTTTCTTCTAATTTATCATTCCAATTTATGTTACGAGCACAAATTTTTTGATAAAGAAGTTTAGCTGGAAGTAATGTTGGACCAATCAATCCCAGCGGATCGAAAATTGAGTGAATCAGTGACAGAAGTTCTCTTTTTGTCATGTTTTGATAATTACCCCCTGGTAGTTTTTGACAATACTCATCCTTTTCTATTTCCCATTTTATTCCCAGGAATTTAAGGGATTTGGATTCTATACTAGGGTGTTTGTCATCTTCTTCGAACATATTATTTCCTTCGACTGAATTGCAACAAAATTCTCTAACTCTCATTTTTGCTTGATTAAATATTTGAATTAATTCCTTATATTTTCCCTTTATCTCATCAGTATTTTTAGCCCCAAGAATTATATTGTCCATATACAGATTTGTTTTAATTTCCTCAGACAAAGGACTTTTTACTTTCTCGAGATGGTGTAATATTGTAGCAATTAGGAGAAATGGACTGGAAATGACTCCGAATAATACACGAGTAAATCTGTAACTGATTAAATTTGTGTATTCCGGTTGGTGTTTTATATCTTTCACCCAGAGGAATCTAGTAACGTCCCTATCTCCCGGTCTCAATTGGATCTGTAAAAAAGCTTTAGCAATATCAGCGATCAAAAGGTTATTGAACATAAGTGTTCTGATCAGTACGCCTGGCAATTGTGGAAGTAGGACAGCTCCTCTAAGTAATTCATTATTTAATGGTGTTTTTCCAGAACCTGCATCGAATACGACTCTTAATTTAGTGAATGATGAAGAACTTTTGAAAACAGGTTGGTGAGGGAGGTAATGGACTATGTTTGTGTTTTTTGGTGCTATTTCAATCATATTTAAATCCAACTGTTCCTTAATCGTTTTGTCAATTGCTTCCAAAACTTCGGGGTTTTCTCGGTATTTTTTCCAAAGAGATTTGAGTCGGCCTAATGAAACCCCAAAATTCGTTTGTAGTGTCCTTTTAGATTCGATTCGCCACGGCCAACCTACTTCATAGCGTCCATCAGGTAATTGGTTGATTGACTCCCTAAATTGCTTCCAAGCTATTTCATCATCTGGAATAGTCAAACCCGGATCTCTTATGCCAATAGTCTCAAGATTCCAAAAATCTTTTTCCTCTACTTTTTCAGTAATTTCTCCAACAGCAGACATTACGTATTGTGTTTCATCTTGTATTCCTGCTTCCCTTATTTTCGCTTTGCCGCAGATTATAGGTCCTACTTTTGTGCGGAGCAAAAATCTCTGCTTGGATAAATTTTCAATATTTTCTAAAAGGTTTAAGACGTCAGATAATCCAAAAAGTATGTCAGGAGTGCGTTGCTTTACTTCGATTTCTTTATCATCGTGTAACCAAAATTCCCTTGGATCACTGGGACAATAGATTTTCATTTGATCTAAGTTGGGTGTAGTATACCCTTCGGTAGAAGTAATAGTTCCATTTTTCAATTTAAACTCGATTTTGATCCTATATGATGTGAAGCGGGACTTGTTACCAGCGTATCCATCTACTTCGAGTTCAGTTTTATGTTTAATTTCCGAATCTGAAATCCCTAGTTTTTGTGCAAATCGCTCACTAATCAAAGTACAAGTGGCTCCTGGATCCATTAGTGTGAAACCTCTAATTGATTCTTTTCGACTATTTAAGTATTCAATATTTTTAGTCATGAGCAATGTTTTTATATTTTTGTCTTTCAGAGAGAGAGTGTTGATCTTTTCTAATTCCCTGTTATTTTGTGTACTATTTACTTCCATTATGTCTATCAGGCAGTTCATATCTTCTTGGGAAAATCCTGGATCTGTATTTGTATTCTCACCTGTGTTTTCTCTTATATTATGAATATTTTCTCGTTTGATTGTGTTTTTGGGACAGACAGCAAAGTAATGAGGTTGTGTGCAACTCTGGCATTTTATCTTATTATTTTTACAATATTTGGCAATATGATTCCGCTCGAAACATTTGGTACATTTTCTCAAATCTTTTAACCTTTGTATTCTAGTCTCAAAATTTATATATTTTTTACATTGGACGGAACTGTGATTATCGATCTCACAAAAGACGCATGGCCTTCTCTTTTTATTTGTTTCATTGGAATATCTATTTATTTCTGGTTTTGGTTCCCGCCAATTAGTGTTTCTATCCCTCTCTATATTATTAGTAAATACATTATGATTTTGGCGAGGAGGAGGGCGTCTATAATTCGATGAGGAACTTTGGCCATAAACCGCTTCTTTAATTTTTAGATGCTTGTCAATTGAATCTAGGAGTCGGTTAATTGTCCAGTTAGTGGGATTTTTATTTTGTTCTTCAAGTATGACACAACTAGCCCATCCCCCGAACTTGTTTTCAATTTGTTGTAGCAGGGCACCATTGTCGATTTCTTCCCCTAATGCCTTCAATTGCTGGGTGATTCGATGTACATTTATCCAATTTTGACGAACGTCTTCCGTTTTTAATGCCCGAGGACAAAGCTTATTTAATTCCCCATACAATGATCGTTTAACTGAGATCTCATCCCCAAATCGTTTCCTAAGATGGTTCACTACTAACGGATAATTTAAGGCTGTTATTGCAAATCCGCTCACTTCACTATAGGGATGAGGCCGAGCGAGGGAGGCAAGTAAATACGTTAGTTTTTCAGAATCGTCTAGACTATGATTTTTATCTATTGAAACTTCAAAAAGACTCCAGAAGCTTGGCCATTCCGAAACCTTTCCATTAAAGAGAGGAAGATTACAAACTGGCAGTCGAATAGAAGTCGAATGTGCAACCGATGTATTGGCGACAGAATTATCATTATGAGACGACGAGGAGACTTCAATCAGCTTAGCTTCGATTTCACAACTTAGATCCCTCGCTATTTCGATTAGGGCTATAAAACCATCCTCCCCCTCCGCGTGGGTGTTATAATCTTTCAACATATCCTCTTTCCTATCCTGCGCCTCGAGACCTATGAGCTTCGCCCAGTCTGTATTGATCTGTTCCAACACTTCTACAGATCTAGCTAATTTCAGTTGTTGTGCTCTCAGACTCGTTATGCTTTCGGGGTTTACTCCATTATCTGATAATTCTTTGATCGACTTTATATATCCAATGGTTCTTTTCCTGAGTGGACCTAATCTCATTTTAAGCGGTCCCGCGAAAGTGCGATTTGCCATTTATTATTTTAATTTTAAATACAATTTTTAGGTGTATATTAAATACAAAAAATTAAAAGCAATTGTGTGTATATGAATATTTAAATTAATACAATTGTAAGTTTGTTTAAATAGTATTAAATTAATTATTCTTTTATTCTTTAATTAGAGCGGCTAAACTGTCGGGAGACGGGCTTCCCGACAAATTGGATTTTTAGGATCGTGGCACCAGACTGTGTTGGTTGTGCCAACACAGTCAAATAACAGAAGGAGAACAGTAAGTGAACCTCGAGGCGGTTCACTTTTCCACTCAAACAAAATACAACGACAAGTCAACAATAAATTTACTTCTTCCACAAAAAATAATAGCCAAAAAAACAGAGCAGTAAAATAAATCGAGCACTAATTAAACAAAGGTAGAAGCCGCGGATCAGCCAACCAAAAGATGAGAGTTGAAATTGAAAACTGGAAGCGGTTGAAAGTAAAAACTGGAGGTGAATGGTAATTTTTGGGGGGCTGATCCTCGGCTTAAATAGAGATTAAAAGAGGGCGGGTCTTGGCAAAAAACTCAAAAAATGCGAACTTGAAAAATAATGCTTAATAGATTATAGAAAACCAAATGTGTAGAGAGAACGGGGCAGAGAAGACAATCGGAAAAAACAATAGGAAAAATTTAAGTTGTGACAGGCGCAAACTGTCACTAAAAAATAGAGAGAAAAAATTTTGGCGGGAAAAAGGTTTAAAAAGATTGAGTGGACAATGAAAAAAATAAAGGGTGAACGGCTAAAAAATTAACGAGGAGTGAACGGGGGACAATTTAAAAAAGAGACAATTCAATGAAAAGTCGCCAAAATTGGCGACACTCCCCCCGGCCTAGAAAAATCCCCAAAATCATAACAAAAAAATAAATATTCAACCATCCCGTTTTTCTTCATTCTTGGGCCATATTGAAGAACCAGACGGAAGATTTTGAGCCATGTAGAGAGCTGTGGATGTGAGAAGGTGCATGGCAGTTTGACGTGTTGTTTCATTAGCATTTAATAATAATGTGGCTGGGTTGGGCAGGCTAGAGACGATATTGATGGAATGACCCCGCACTATAGACAGTTTGATCGGGGGTGGTGGTGGATTCTTCTTTTCTTTAACTACGATTAGGTCGTCGGTGCTGGTCGCTACATTACGTTGTTTTGCATGATGGCGGTGGTGGTGACGCGTCCTTTCGCTACTACCCCTTTTTTGAGACTTTGGTGAGGGGCGACGCTCTACCAGCGGACTATCTCGTCGTCGACGTTGTCTCTCTGATGAACGACTTTTACGATGACGGCTTGGTGATTTACTTTCCTTTCGTTGTTTTTTCTCCGGTAGAAGTGCTGCCAAACCCACTCTATCTTCTTCAGCTCTCTTCAAATAAAAATCTGCGGTTCGTAGTGCTGCTGCCTTTTCTTTACGCAATAGCTGTGTTGTTTTCGGATCACGTTCTGTAAGTCCTCCTTTGTCAGGCAGTTTTGAGAATGTGCGATAACGCCAACCAGGACCTTCTTCGATAGCTTTCAATCTTTTTTCTTTAGAGTCCGTTGTTTCACCTCTCCTCTTCAACACTTTGACGGCTGCACGATGCGCGGTTTTAGCTGCTTCTAGTCGTTTGGGGTCACGAGCCAATGCTGCGTTTTCTTCATTTAATTTTCGATTGCCCTCAATTGCTGCCATTGCAAGTTGAGAAGGTTTAGTCTTAGCATCCCGAAATCCACGTTTTCGATCTCGATAAGATTTGAGTCGTTTTTTGTCGTTGATTTGTCGTTCACGCTCTATAGAAAGTTGTTGACTGCTGCTTTGTTTCTCGCTTGGTGGGGTCGCTTGTCCGTTGTCTGATTCACTAAAAATTAAGCCTTCATCCTCTTCCGGTGCCTCTTGTCGTTCGTGTTGTTGGTCGCTACTAACATTTTCTTCTTCCAGCTCTTCCACCACTTCATTAGTTGTTAATGCCAATCTTTCACGAAGTCGATTTATAGCCCATTTTGCTAAGTCCTTTTGGTCAACACTTCCACTAGAACTTAAATCAGCGTCTACACAAGCCAGTTCTTCCAACGGGTCACATCCTGGGGCACTGGTTATGAGTTTTGCAGCTTCCCGCATCACACCTTTCTTTAATTCTTGATCCATTTCACGTGTTGTTTCCACTGGGGCCCGTTCATTTTCCAAACTATGTTGTTGTTGTTTCTCTTGTTCCGGTTGTTGTGTTTTTATAAGGTTGGCGATGGCTTCTTCTTCCTCTAAAGCGGCTTGTTGATTTTGTTGTTGCACACTACCAGATTTAATCTTCTGCTGTTGTCTCCATTCCGAAAAATAAGGACACGCTTTATCACACGCTCGATGCCCATGAGGCTGCGGCACTCCCTTGCTGACACATGATGAACACCGTGTTGTTTTAGAAGGTGGGGTACTAGTCACTGTTGTCGAGGCTTTTTCTTTAATTGGTGCTGGTTCCATCGTTACTGATTGTAGAAATTTTAAAGTATTATGGCTAATTTTCAGATTATATAGAGCGACTTTTTCCATCACTTCACAATAAGGAGGCGGGGATGAAGATAGGTTACGTAACCTTTCTTTTAATCGGCGCAAGTTCAATTCAAAAGAAAATTTTATTGCCAAGCAGGTGGCTGGTGCAAAACTATCCAAATCAATGGCCAAGTTGAGCAGAGAAGACTTCTCCTTTTCTTTGTTTAAGCATAAATTAAAAGGGAACGTTTCTTTTGTATTTAGGGCCAAAAAATGAAAATTTTTCAAGTTTGGTGTGTCGATGACAAGCACATTTTCTTTTTCTCTTTTAGCTAGGCCAAAGAATTGCAATAATCGAGTGGCAAAGTCACCAGAAATAATTGACGAAAAAATGATGGGGGATCGGTTAAAGTTTAACTGTCGGTTGTAATCCTCCCAATTTAGACCCACAAACTGATATATAGATCCATAAACTGATATATATTGATTGGAGGAGTTGTAAAAAATAATCAAGAAATTGAGTCTTTTATCCATAGAGTAGCTTTTATTGTGTTCTATGCAGGAATCTATTGCATAATTGTGAGTTATCAGAGCTTTTATTGTGACTGGCTGTTTAATTACTTTCGATTTTAGTTTGTTCCTTTTGCACCCCGCAGTATCACTAATTTTTCCTCTAGCAGTCGCGGTAATTCCAGCTTGGTAAACACACCGGAACCTTCCAGCGGCCAAAAAGCTCATAATTTGGACCTCTGTTGCAGCCGCGGTAATTCCAGCTTGGCTAATAGATAGGATTTTTTCAGCGGCCAAAAAGCTCGTTTTCGAATGATTTGTAGCAGCGGGTGTGGGTGACCAGATAGTTGATACCAAGGCTACTATTACAGTCGAAGCAAGTAAGTCACGTTGCTGTTGGGCTCTGCGTTCTCGTTGCCTGGCGCATTCCCTCAATATTGTCAGACCGAAATTCAGCACGAACAGAGCCACCAAGACAAAATATGCTAACAATACAATTCCATCGGATAGTGTATTTTCAGGTTTATTTTCAAGGTTTGAAATTTTCAGTACTTTATGATGTGCGTGACTTTCCTGAGCATGTCCGCCGCTAGTAACCATAAGTAATAACATCGCCTTCGTAAATTTCGTTACATTATCAGGTCTATGACCTTGTTGCAGAAAAAGCCAAGCTGCCAGCTTATAGGCTCGGTAAATTGGTGAGAATTTGATAGCCACGTACAGCGCGAATAGTCCAACTACCAACGCAAACACACACATAAGTAAGAGTGGTACACTAGCCCATAGTCGAATAATGGCGAACGGGTCGAAACTAAAGTCCATTGGCCAATTCCAGCCTTCATCCGGTTCAGTTTCCAATCGCTCGGACAGCCTCTGTTTATGTCCAAATTGTCGTTTAAGCGGGATATAGTGTAGTTCAGCAGAAATGTTAAAGGACGTCTCGCCGGCTGGACAGTCAACCATACAATTACTAGCGATTAAGGACCGGTCAAATGGTAAAACTATCATTTTCTCTGTGTTATTGGTGTTGCATTGAGTGGCAAATACTACACCATCGTCACATTCGACTTTAGCAAGGGCAGTTCCCCAATCCGTACGACATTTATAACGCAGTTGCGCACCCGTAGGGCACTTGTAACAGCCAACCAATGAGATAGGTTCGATCCAACATTTTGAGTCCCGGAATTCCAAAATAAGTTGTAGGTCTTTCATTTGCACATGAAGTTGAACTGGGCTGTAGGAATGTTCGGCATAGATAGCTGGGCCTTCATTGTACACATAAACTTTAGCAACGGTGATGGGCAAGCGAGCCATAGGGTTCTCAAGTATTCCCTCAACATCCACATCCTGACAGTGACACGAAACAGATCCTTCCTCATGGTTTGGTTTACAGTCTTTACAAGTGTCGATATCCAACGTGCAATTGAATTGTCTAGCTGCATCCTCGTCAGCACAATGTAAGTGAGTCGGAATGTGTTGAATTAAAGCCGTTGCTCTACCATTAGTGATAAACCGATTGCTTAAAGTAGGCATAGGTGGTAATGAAACAGAAAGTGGTGTAATTGAAATATTTCCCCAATTCGATGTCATTCCAGGTCGTAGGACTAGCTCAGTATTCCATGACTTTCCACCAGTAAGTTCAAGTCGTAGGTCGACGGGGAACGTTACATCCCATGCTGGACAGCTCACAACTTCAAACGGTGGTCGAGAGGTTGTTCGTGCATACCAGCGGTAGTAAAGACAAGCGGAGGCAGGTAGTCCACATTGATTTTGCCAAAAACTTGAACTGTCCACACAAAAGCTCTTTCCGGGGAAGTTGTTGACTTCTTTCAGTTCAGGAATTAACGAGTCGGTTGTTACCTCGGAGCAATAATTTCCACGACACGATCCGGCAGTAGGGCAACGTTTTATTGAGGAGACTTTCATTTCATAGGAACGCAACCAAGCCTCTGACTTTTGCAAACATTCCATCCTTGTTGCGTGGAAGGTAGTGCTAAGTACGCCTAAGGCCAGTCCATGTTCGTCTTTCAGCAACAGATTAGACGTTTGTCCGGCCGGTAAGAGAGTGAGTGTCGTAGCAGAGCGAATGGTACAAACTAGGCCATGAGCCGATCTTAGACAGCTTTCTGATTTGGTGACAATAGAAACAGTCTCTGATCCCGTACAAGTGTCAGTTAGAATCAAAGCAAGAGCAATAATAGCTAACAACCAATCAAATCTTCGCATCCTTTGATCCCGGAAGCGTCGAAAGCCAGTTTGAACCGAAGTCACTTTCCTTTTGACTGTTCTAATTCCTGTTCTTAAATTAGCTGTTGATTGACTTCTACCCGCGCCTGGTTGTCCTCGATTATTGAACCAATTAAAAGCAAGTGCAGGGCCTGCGGTAATCCACGCCAATAATTGACAAACAAGTTTGGCTCCTTTGGTCATTCGTCGGAATAGTGTCCATATAAATCCAAGTAGGCTCAGCACAAGTGCAATTGAGAGTCCAATGATTATCATAGCTGTTTGCGGACGACACGTTGGGTTTGTAATTAAGTCCCAACAGAAAGTACATTCGATCAGCAAGCATTCATCCACTGCAGGGCAACGTTGTTCGATCTCCGTTGAGTTCTCTGAGTTGTACCAGAAGTGTCCCGTGCAGACGTAATCATTAACCAGTGTTTCTATCGGTAGCTCGAAAACAAATCTATTTGTTGCTGCTCGCACCCAGCAGGATCCCATACAACAAATTTCAGTCTTTTGAATGTTAGACGGGCTGGTGACGATAACTCCCTTAGTGGTACACAGGACGTGGCTGGTGATATTTGCCTCTACCAGAGGGTAGGCGAATGCAATAAAACAAGTTAAAGCCAAAGTTCCCATTCTTGCTTGTGCTCTTGTAATCATTTTGTGACAAGGTGGCTTTGGTAAGTTAGAATGTTTTTCTTTGAGCTTTTTAGTTCGCTGAGTTGATGGTTCCTTCACAGTGTCAGGCGTGGGTGTCATTGCAATTTCAACATTGTTACTCGCCTCTAGTGGACATAAACGGTTGATCGGTCGGGTTAGTGTTTTGCCATTCGCCATCAACACCTTGGCGCTTCTAATATTGGGTTCTCGACCATTTAATTCGGTAATTCTTCCCAAGCACCACAAATTGCGAGGACGCAGGTCTTCTTCTATCAGCACCACATCACCAACCATGGGTATAGATTTATCTTGACATCGAGGTCCACGGTGTGTCCATCCTGCTCTCTCACGCAACACAAGCAAGTATTCCTTGGTCCAACGAGTCCAGTAATATTCAACAGCTTCCTGAGTGACACGCCAAAGGTTTGCCAACTTTTCATGGGAAGGTAAACGTTTATCCTCGTCGTCCTCCATTTGGGTAGTGGCCAAGTGCATGTCCGCTCCAGGTAACAAAAAATCCATAGGCCGCAGCGGTATTGGAGCTCCTTCAGCATCAGAGACAGTTGTGATTGGTCTGGAGTTTATACTAGCTTCAGCTTCGGTCAGAAAGGCGCTCAAGTCGTCACACGGTAAAATTCTTCGTCCAAGTGTCCGTTGAATTGAATGTTTGACCAAAGCCACTAAGCGCTCGTATATTCCACCTGCCCAAGGGCTAAGTTGCGGTATAAAGTGCCAATCAATTCCAGAACGTGCCGAGAATTCTGCTGGGTCTTCTGTCATCGCTAGTGTCTTGAGGGCTTTTCCTGTTTGCACAAATGTCGGCGCATTATCGGAAAGAATTCTTCTAGGCTTTCCTCGTCTGCTGATGAAGCGCCTCAGCACATTGATAAACGATGGTGCACTCAAGTCGTAAGTCGGTTCCAAATATACTGCTCTAACGGACAAACATGTGATAATGACAATCCAAACTTTGACAACCACTCCGGCTTGTCGGGCGAGTGTAGGGCCAAGATAGTCGAGACCAACAGAATCGAATGGTCGTCTTCGTTGGACTCTATCAGCAGGAAGTTGTGGCATAGTAGGTAGGGCATATTTTGGTTTATTCATTAGTCGACATCGAGTACACTGAGAAAGTACGTGTTTGGTGGTCCTTCGCGCCTGAGGCAAGAAAAATTCTCGTAATAGTTCGGTGAGGGTCCAGTCAACTCCAGCATGTTTGAGTCGTTGATGCACGTCCCGAATAATCAGAGAAGTAATCCCAGCATGGCGTGGTAACCAAATGGGATTAGAAGGCGCACAAGCTTCAGCGTTCTTGTCAATCCTCGTTTTTATTCGTATTATTCCTTCCGAGTCAATCATAGTATGTATGCTTTTCATTTCCAGTTTATGTTCACGTTGTGCTAATCGGATGAGCAAGGAACGAGCAATTCGGTAATCTTTGGCAGTAAAAATACCATTTGTAGAAATACAGGTTGGAAACTGTACACAACGTAGCTTGATGAAACGTAGCACCCAAATGACTGTTCCAAGCAAGGTAAGCCACGAACTAAATCGTTTCGCCTCAAAGATAGATTCAGCCTGTAATTCGTTAACGACACCAACAAATTGTTCGTCCAAATTCTCATTTTGTGCCATTTCACTCTCTACAGGTAAGTTGAATTCCATTTCGCTAGGCCATTGGTCGGAGGGGGCGTTAATCCAGGTCGGTCCGTTCCACCAGAGTTTGCTTTCCGCAAGTTGAGCTGCGGTGGTTCCGCGTGTCGCTACATCAGCAGGGTTGAAGCTGGTATTCACATAGTGGAAAGTCATATTCTCTTGCTTTCTAATTTCCCGCAGGCGGTTTTCAACGAAGACAGGTTGAGTTTCTTTACTTTTTATCCATGCTAAGACTATTTGCGAGTCGCACCACAAGTGAGTTGCGGTAATTGGTCGGTGGATCTGCGCATTAACAAAGGCCGTTGCTCGCACACCCAAAAGCACCCCCATGAGTTCCATACGTGGTATAGTCATCGTTTCACGAGCTTTCCTTGGTTTAAGTCTCACTTTTGCAAACACAAGCTTGGCCTTTGACGCGGTTTTTAAATAGACTGCAGCAGCATAAGAAGTCTCGGAAGCATCAGTAAACACGTGTATTTGTATGTCGTTATTCTTCCCAAGCACGAAACGTTCCTGTCTGATGATGGCCCCATTCCAATCTGCGCAAATTCTTTTCCAATGTTCAGATTCTCCAATGGACAGTTCGGTATCCCATCCATGAGATTCATCCCATAACTTTTGAAAGAACTTCTTTGCCTCCAGAGTGCATGGTCCAATAAGTCCCAACGGATCAAAAATTCCAGCAAGCACACTCAGAACAGTGCGACGAGTGACAGGTGAATCGTTCTTGATCGTCGGGAGCTCGAAGGATATTTCGTCAGATTGAACGTCCCAGCTAATTCCAAGAACTTTAGCTTGTGTTTGCTCAAGTCGGTCCTCCTCCGGCAGTGCACTCATGACATCAGCTGAGCTGGAAATATATTCACGTAAGTTCATCTTTGCTTGTTTAAACAATTCTTTAGCAGCTATGGCTTTAGTTCTTGCTTCTTCCTCGCTTTCACACTCAATAAGCAGATTGTCCACATAAACATTTCTGAATAACACGGCATCTTGTTCGAGTCCAAATTTAGCCAAGTGAGCACGGATAACGGCCGCCAACATAAACGGGGATGAGACCACTCCAAAAGCCACACGACAAAATCGATAAACAGACAAGTTCTCGCCAGTTGGTGATTGCATAGGGTCCTTCGCCCACAGAAATTTGCACACCTCACGGTCCTCTGGTTCAAGTTCAATCATCAGAAAAGCCTTTTCGACGTCAGCCAGCACTGGTATTGAGCAGTTACGGAAACGGAGAAGCACACCAGCCAGATCAGGTAACAAAACCGGTCCACGATAGAGACAGTCGTTCAAACAAGCTTGGCCTTTAGGATGGGCACTAGCGTCATAAACCACTCTCAATTTTTTCGGAGTGATGACGGCATGGTGAGGCAGGTAGTGCTCGCGGCTACCCGGACTGCAACTTGTTTGTTCTATGATTCCTTGTTGTCGTTGCTCGTCGATAACTTCGTTGTACTTCTTAAGCTGACTTGGCTCGTTTCGTAGTCGATTGAGTGTAGCCACCAGTCGTCGATAGGCCATAGCAAAATTGGATGGTAACTCCGGACAAGGATCCCGCCACGGCCATTTCACACAGTAACGCCCATCCTCCAACTGCCGAATTGACTTGTCAACCATTTTCTCCGCCAGTTGGTCGTCGTCTTGTGCTGGGTCGTCCTTTATTCCAATAGTCTCCAGAGACCAAAATTCTTCGATTGTCGTTGCTGAAGGCATTTGTTCTTGATTATAAGGATTGACCGCCATTAACGATGAGGAAGTCCCAGTCAGAGCAGGTAAGTTCACTTCTCCCCCAAGTACAGGTCCAAGGACAGTTCGGATGACTGTAAATCCATGGTTGGTCATCTTACAGCCAATGAAGTACTTCCAAAATTCCCGCGTTCCAATTAGTATGTCCGGTTTTCCAATGTCCATTCTCAACACGTAACTATCCGAGCAGATGTCGCCTATGTATTTCGGAGTTTCCATTTGGGCGGCAATTTCTTCAATATAGTTGAGTTCAATTTTCTCCCATTGACCATCCAATCTCTTAAGTTGTAGTTTGTATCGCGCAGAATCAAAACATAACGGTTCTTTCTTTTCACCACCAAGTACATGGACACGCATCTTCTCAGACTGCTCTTTCTTCAAATCAAGTTGGCGAACAAGAGATCCCGAGATAAAACTAGTTTGACTGCCAGGGTCGAGGAAGACGACTGCCGTGGCTTGACGATTGCGTGCTCCCATAGGCCGGACAACCACTTCAGTAACCATGAGTAGCGCTCTTGGTCTGCTTGTCGGTTGTGCCTTGAGTTCAGTTGCTTTAGCAATAGCAGGTGGGTCTGTGGCCATTCCAGTGTGAGTAGTCGGTGCTTGTTTGAGTGTTGATACTTCGCGTGTTGATTGGCCAAGCGGTTGTGAGTTAGCTCCTGTTGGTCGTCCTGCGTTCGAGGTAGTGGTAGGCTGACTCCCATTTTGTGGTGCCTCAAGTCCCATATGTCCTTGTTTCATACACACGATAAAATGATGGCGGTTTTTGCATATACGGCACCTCTTCATGCTTTGGCATTGATTGAGAGTATGGTCGTTCCTGAGGCAATTGAGACATCTATGTTGTTCCAGTAAACGCGATTGACGTTTCTGCGGTGTATTCCATGTTGTACATTGACTTGGTAAGTGTTCGGACCCTGTACTGCATAGAGAACATCCTTTATCAATAGCCATGGATGGTGGTCGTGGAAGTCGTTCATAACGGTTGCTAGCTGGTTGGACCGCGATAAAAGAACGTGAAACTTGTGCTGGACGGTGTTGAGGTTGTCTGTCTTGAGGTTGACTTCGTTGGCGTTGGTCGTCTTCCCGAGGCCTTCGTTCAGGCACAGCCGGTCGCAAGGTCGTGATGGTTCTCTCCAAACGCTCTTTTCGTTGAACAATGCGTCCCAGTCCGGCGCGAAGGTGAGCCAAAGTCCATTCCTCATCGTCCTGCTCCCAACCAATCAAAATCTCCAAGGCTTCGCGTGGCAGCTTAGATCTGATTATTCCACACACGATTTCGTCCTGGGTTGCATTAGATCCCTCTGGTGATTCCAGCTGGAGACAAATTCTTTCCACATGTTCCCGGAGGTTACGCATTGAAAAAAGTGAGTTGTTAGCCACTTGGAGTTGTAAAAGCTCGGCAATCAGTCCTTCTCGCAAGGCTTTTCCATCGCCAAATTGACGCCGAAGTATGCTGACCACCATCGGGTAGTTCTCATCCGACGGCGGATAACCATCAATTGCACGTCGCGCAGCAGAACCAGGTACCAGACTTTGCAATAAACATAGGTGCTTCTCAAAAGGTGGAAGAGGTTGACTGTTGACAGCACGGTCGAATGCCAGCCAAAATGCAGTCCATTCCTTGGGATCGCCAGCAAACTTCATCGGTTCAAGACGAAAAGGCCTAAAGGTTGAGTAAATCGGTGCACCGTTGTACGTTCCCTGCTGTTGGTACGGTGAAAATCCGGCTTGACTTGCGGAGTTGGTGTGATGGGCACTCGTTCCATTACCAGTTGCTTGCTGTTCGTTAATCCGTGCTTGAGTTTGGCGTCGTAAAAATCCATCAGGGTGTTCAGGCGAGTAGTTTTGTTGACCATTATCTTGTGTGTGATGAGCCTGGCGACGTGCGTTATCATTTTGCTCTTTACCAACGGTGACGGACTTCTCAGTTCTTCGTGAGGAGACTGAACCACGATTGCCGACTCTGCGTTGCTGGAGGCAAACATTAACCAAGTCCACTAATTCATAGGAACGCTCAATCTGCGCCAACGCAGTAGGTTCATCATCCTCCCTGACTTCGCCTCTAGGCGGCGGAAAGGCTTGAAGGATGTCCATCTCGTCCTGTTGTTCCGTTGGCATGAGTCGCGCAATGAAGTCTGACCATTTGTCCACCAGTGCCTGTGCACGACCAGCAGCTTCTCTAAGTTGAACAGCATCTGCCTCCAAACGGTCATCTTCATCCACAGTGGTGTCAGTGGCATTCAACGCGGTTAACACGGCACGCCCTTTTACTTTGAGTGTTGATAAGACGGTTGCTAACTGGAGACGAATCACCGCTGACATGGTTAATTGGTGTAGCTCACTCAAAACAGGTAATTGTAGTCGTAGTTGTCCGACTTAACAAAAGGGGAACGGGTAGTTGATTGTTAAAGCCTATCGCACTAGCTGAAGGAGAGAAATAGCTATAACCCAGTTGCTTTACTGTTGTTGTGGTAGTTGGTGTTGTAGTTGACCACGACGGCGTCCCGGGTCGTGGCACCAGTTTGTCGGGAGACGGGCTTCCCGACAAATTGGATTTTTAGGATCGTGGCACCAGACTGTGTTGGTTGTGCCAACACAGTCAAATAACAGAAGGAGAACAGTAAGTGAACCTCGAGGCGGTTCACTTTTCCACTCAAACAAAATACAACGACAAGTCAACAATAAATTTACTTCTTCCACAAAAAATAATAGCCAAAAAAACAGAGCAGTAAAATAAATCGAGCACTAATTAAACAAAGGTAGAAGCCGCGGATCAGCCAACCAAAAGATGAGAGTTGAAATTGAAAACTGGAAGCGGTTGAAAGTAAAAACTGGAGGTGAATGGTAATTTTTGGGGGGCTGATCCTCGGCTTAAATAGAGATTAAAAGAGGGCGGGTCTTGGCAAAAAACTCAAAAAATGCGAACTTGAAAAATAATGCTTAATAGATTATAGAAAACCAAATGTGTAGAGAGAACGGGGCAGAGAAGACAATCGGAAAAAACAATAGGAAAAATTTAAGTTGTGACAGGCGCAAACTGTCACTAAAAAATAGAGAGAAAAAATTTTGGCGGGAAAAAGGTTTAAAAAGATTGAGTGGACAATGAAAAAAATAAAGGGTGAACGGCTAAAAAATTAACGAGGAGTGAACGGGGGACAATTTAAAAAAGAGACAATTCAATGAAAAGTCGCCAAAATTGGCGACATAAACGTTCAAACAAAGCGGCACAAGCACGAGAGGTTTGTCCAATTTGCGAATACACTTCAGCAAGTTGTGCTGCTTTACGTACGGACTCCCCCTTCTTTTTTGCTTTGGCTATTTTCTCTGCTTCGCGCTTTTGTACTTCCAAGATTTGATTTTTCACTTCGGGCTTCTTTTGAGAAAAATTTAGTAATCTTCTTAGAAAGACTATATTCACCTTTGGACACGTGACAGGAGTCTTTGAATGAACACGATTGGGAATCACTGCTTCTGCTCGTGTCGTTTGATGATCCTGCTATTGGAAGGATTAGATTTGACCAGATAGCAGTAGTAAGAAGTTCAGCCCTTTTTGTTCTCCCAGCGATTACAATTCGGGAGTTTACCTTTTTGTTATTGTTGTCGTTCCGGGAAGAGTATGGCCTTTTATGAGCAGCGATCGGCGGTGAACGTCTGGCACTTCCAATTCTTGGAGTAGAGGGTGAACGAGGCCTTCGGGGAGTTTGCTGTTCAGCCAAGGCTGGTTTTGTTTTCACAGCAGTGTCCGACGGTGGGTTAAACCTAATCCAATTACAAGGTACACAAAATTTATTAATGGGGCAAAGAGTTTTCTTTACAACAACAAACTTTTTGTTAGGTGGAGGCCAATCATCATCATCATCAGAAGTATCTGTTTCAGTTGATTTGATATCTTTACTTGGAACAGCAATTGGCTTCTGGTTATTGCCACGAGTTGGATTGGAAGAGCCAGCAGTAGAAGACGAGCTTGTATTAGTAGTTGTGGCGCGACCGGAAGATGTACAATTTAGTTTATTAATTGATCCAGAATTTGTAGTAGTTGCTTCAGGGGTAGAAACAAATTTTTTCACAACACAAATTAAGCAGTTGCAGTTAGTGTTGTCGGAATGCACGCCTTGAGCCGAGGCAAGGATTTGTTGAAGCACAGCAGGTTTAATGGATTCCGCCACTGAAATTTGAGTTATTAGTAAGGTTTAGTCGAGGTGCCTCTCCCGGAGCACCACTTTGTCAACTAAAGGCTTACTTTGACAAATAAATTTTTAGGGAAGCTAGGTCCCAAGAGTTATTGAATAAAGTGAATTTAAATAAAATATTTATCTTTAAAATTAAAAATACAATTAAATATTTTTGTAAAGAATTAATGGAAAATTGAAAACTGAAGATGATAGGGAAGATCTGCCTATTGTTTATATAGGGGATTTAATGGACAATAGGCAGAGATTTACACAATAATGAATAGAGAAGTGATATGAAAAATAGTATTAACGAGGGGTGAAAAGACAATAGTTTCCGGAAAAAAGAAGAGAGAATAAAGGGTCAAAGTGGCAGCTTATGGGAAAATAATTTATGACATTGTCTGTCGTGGACAGGTGGAATAAAGGGAAAATTAGAAAGAAATATTTAAATTTATTAATAATTATAATTTCGTGTTCCTTACACGACAAAGTTTCCGTTAAGTTTACAATTCTTCCAATAAAATTAATATTGAATAATTAAAACTTATATACAAAAGGCCACCCCAAAGATTGTATTATTTAAAATCTAATTTTTATTTTCTTTTAAGTTTAGTAGACAAATGCTTAGATTCAATAAAATCTTTTTTTTCTCAATTTATTTTTTCCATTAATTCATTACCCTTTCTCCATTTTTTTTCAAATTTTACAAAAGAATAAAGAGACAAGCTAACTACTTTCATCTCCCCCCCCCCCCATACATTATACACATCTGCTACAGATTCATTTTTTTTTATTGTGTTGATTTTCTCCTATACAAATTTAATGTACTGCCAACTTTGTCCCCCCAACTTTGTGTAAAAAGTGTGTAAAAAAATAAGGAGAATTTAATGAGCATGGCTCTTTTTTTTAATTTTTCCTGATCATGATCAGATAGCAATATTTTTAATTAAAAAATGTTGATTTTATTTTATTGTAAATTTGTATTAGCCAGTAGAGACATATGTTCATTATTCATTTTTGTAAAATATAAAAAAATTTATTGAAAATCCTCCAGCTTCATCACATTAAAATTGTAACCTGTTTTACAAACCTGATTTAATAATTACAAAAATACGCCCGCTTCAAGTTTTATGGGAGAAACTTAATAAGCTAATACATTTTGTAAAACATTTTTACAAATTGTAAAAACTTAAGTTGTAAGGAAAAAAAGTTTTTAAGATTGTAATAATTAAAAAACTTGAAAAAAAAAGTTTTAAGTTTGTAAGCTTGAATTTATTCAACAATGTAAAACTTGGTTTTTGCTATCAAGTTTTAATTCTAAGTTTTATTAAAAACTTTATTAAACATAAACTTCAACTTAGTTGTAAAACTTTACAAATTGTAAGTTAAAGTTGTAAACTTTAATTTACTTATTAATTGCATTATTAATTTTTATTTACTTTGTATTTGCTTTTTTTTATTTATTTTAACGTCGAATGATTAATCTATTATTACAATCAATCCAAACTGATTTTCCTTTTTAATATAAAAATAATTTTAATTTTCAAATAAAAAAATTTAATTTTTAATTATTTAATTAACAGTAATTTTTTTTTTAAATAAATAAAAATGAGAGAAGCATTTGGACAAATCCAAGCAATTGTGGCCAAACTTAAGCCAAGAAATGACGATGATTTTATTGATAGACTCCATTATATAATTACCCCTTCAATTCTTTTCACTTTTTCATTTATTGTTGGTGCCAAACAGTTTGTTGGGCAGCCTATTCAGTGTTGGGCACCGGCTGAGTTTAAAAGGCAATGGTCACGCTATGCTGAAGGTTTATGCTTTGTTGAGGTAATAGTAAAATAAAATTAAACAAAATTATTAGAAGAAATGTTTATAAAATTTTTTAAGTTAGTAATAAAATAATAAGCCAAAAAAAGTTTTTAAGATTGTAATAATTAATAAAACTTGAAAAAAAGTTTTAAGTTTGTAAACTTGAATTTATCCAGCAAAACATTTTAAACAAATGTTTCTAAAACTTGATGTATTCTATCAAGTTCTAATTCTACTTAAGTTTACAAATCCAAGTTTATTTAACAGAATACTTATTTTGTTGGAATGGATGAGCGTTTCCCGATGCGTCCAATCGAACGTGAGAGACGTGAAATCCACTATTATCAGTGGGTACCATTTATATTGGTTGGAGAAGCTTTGCTAATGATGTTGCCGAAGCTTTTGTGGAATGCTTTTAATTGGAAAAGCGGTTGGATTTTTTGGAAATTTTAAAGATATTCTCAATTCTTTCAACAGGTTTGGACATCCGGTCATTGGTTCAACGTGCTAAGAAACTTTCCGAATCGGGTGAATATGAAGGAAAGATTAAAGCAAGCCAGGACTTGGAAGAACGACTTGCCATTGGATTGAAACAAGCAAAATATAGGAATATGACTAAAACTGGACGAGGTTTAGTATAAACAAGCTTAATTTAAAAATTTACAATTACAAACAAGTTTAAAGTTTATTTTACAAGTTGTAAATATAACAAGTTTATTTTCAAGTTTATTTAATTAATCTTATTTTACAATTGTAATATTATTAATAAAAGGTTTCACAAAAAATAAACTTGTCACAGAAATAGGTTTACAAACTTAAGTTTATGAATTTTAATTTACTAATTACAAAATACAATTCCAGGCGGAATAATTCAAGAATGCCCAGAAACATTGAACGGGCCTTGGGCGTCTGCTACTTTTGTCACAGGCTGTTATCTTGCATTAAAGTTGCTTAATTTTGCCTCTATTCTTCTTCAACTTTATGTTTTGACTTTGTTTTTGGGAAATGCAAATGAATCTGGTAAAGAAAGTTTTTGGGGATTTGTGGTTGTTAATGATTTGTTGAATGGACGTGATTGGCATAAATCTGGAGCTTTTCCAAGGGTATATTATTTTAAAATTAAGAAAATGAAGATTGACTTTAAGATGGATTCAAAATCATCTACTTAATTTTATAGGTAACCTATTGCGACTTTGAAATTCGCCAAGCAGCGAGGGAAATGCGCCCAATGCAATTCTCCCTCCAATGTGTTTTAATGGTAATACTTTTTTATCTTCAATTGAAAAAATTTTTTAAAATTTAAAGATAAATATGATAAACGAGAAAATTTTTCTTTTTATTTGGTTCTGGCTTATAGCTCTAGCAGTTATAGGCACTTTCAATTTACTTTATTGGTTCTATCAAGCTTTTTGTGTAACCTCCGCTGATCGTTTTGTTCGTTCACAATTGGTGACTTTTATTTAAAAAATTTTCAAAAAAATTTTTTTATAAATTTTTAGCGCCTCTCTATAGCTAATATGCCAAGCAATAAAGAAATTAGAGAATTTGTTCGGGTAGGTCTCTCCTATGATGGAATAACTGTTTTGCGATTAATTGCCCTAAATTGTGACCCAACAATATGTTCCCTTCTTGTTCGCTATTTGTGGGAAAGATTCGAACAATGTGAGGAGAAAAAAACATTTTTTGATTAAAAAATTTTCTTAAAAATTTTAAGCATTTCTTTCTGGCCAAAGAAATGTTGGCGAACAAATAAACAATAATAATGGAAACGCAAACAATCAGAATTATTCTACATGTGAGAAGAAAAAGTTTTAAAAATACAAAAATTTAATAAACATGATTCGATAATTTAAATATAAACAGGGATTTATTAAAACTTTAAAGTTTACAATTATTATATATTTGTATTTATTAAAGTTTATTTTCAAGTTTATTTAAAGTTTATTTTTAAGTTTGTAAAATACTTAAGTTTATTAACTTAAGTTTGTTTAAAATAGGAATTAGTCCAACTTTGTTCTACTAGCTATTGTCAAGTTTATTTAATTAATACTTAAGTTTATTAACTTACATAAGTTAATAAACTTAAGTTTGTTTATTAAAACTTTATTTTCAACTTTGTTTAAAATAAGTTTTAGTCTTAAGTTTATTTAAAATCCAAGTTTTTAATAAATTTGTTTTACAATTATTAAAATATTTTTTTTACAATTAATTTTATTTTTATTAAAATTATAATTCAAGTTCATTTACTAAACTAGATTTTACAATAGTATAATGTTAATAGTACATTAATATCATCTAACAAAAATAAAAAATAAAAATGCGTCGTTGTTGTATGGTAAGATCTTTTATGGCTTTGAGGAGTTTTTTAGGAATACATAAATTATTCCGAATTAATTTGTGGTACTTCATCGAACCTTTCATTTGTTTTGTTGGCAAGTTTTTGTTTGAGGGAATGTGCTTGTTCGCCCAATTCTTCCAATTTGGTCATTTTAACTCCAAGTAAACGACGGTTTTCTTCTACTCCTCTTCTTTAAAATTAAATTATTTTTCTTTAAATTTTTATTTTTATTTACTAACTTTACATATTTATCTGAAAGGCGTTTGTATCTAAGAAAATTATTATTTTTTTTTTAATTTCAAAATTAAAATTCAATTACTCCATTGGGGCATTCTTTTTAGTAACTCCATTAAGTTCAATAAGTCTAAGACGAGCATTAGTCTCTCGAATTTCTTTTAAATCATTTTCATAACTAGATTCAATTGTTTTTACAAATTGTTTTTTGTCTGATTCGATTAGGGCTTCGATACTGTCATTAATCTAAAAATTATGGAGATTATGAGGGTTGGGGAGGGGGGGAGCATTATGAAAACTTTACGTCTTTAATTAATTTATGCCAAGAAAGTTTGTCAATATTATTATTTTTCTTTGGAACTGTCCCAAAAGCCATTGACAACCGCCTGGCAGATTGTGAAGTAAATTGGGGGAAGTTGGAAGGGAGAATGGGGAAACAACAATTTTTCTTTGCAAAAGTCTGGAAAAAAACTTTTTTTTATTTTCTAAAAATTTTTTTCTCTCTCTCCAACCTTCAACAATTTTTGTATTTTATGATTTAATTCATATTCCTCCATTGAAGGTAATTGTACTTCTAATTCTTCCAAACGCGATTTCCTTTGCTTATCAGCTATAAATTTTTAAGGGAATTTATTTAAATTAAATCTTTTAATTAAATAACAAGTATCTGAAGCTGTCGTCATTTTTCTCTCACTTGAAGTTTTAATATTATTTCTGATGCTTGAACCGCCTGCTGAGGTGCCAGATATTTCATCTAGAGAGACTGAAGAGGCGTGATACTTCAAAAGAAATTTTTTAAATCCCCATCCCCTCCAGAAAATTCACCTTTTCCTGCTCCCCTTTATGCCTTCTATGAAATCTTGGCAGTCTATGCCACCCACCCGTATTTTCTGAAGTTTTTCGTTTCTGAAAACGGCTCCCTCCTTTTTCTCTCTTTTTATTATTTTTGTAATTATTATTTCCATCAGAATCGTCCATACAACTTGCAGCAGCACTGTCTTCTGTTGCTGTTGTTTGAACTCCTTCAATTAATGTTTTTTGGTTTTGTTCTGACAAAGCAGATTTTCCATTGCCTTGGGGTGTTCCTGAGGCTGAAATAAATAATTATAATCTTTCCGGAAAATATGATAATAATTTGAAAATAATAATCCAGAAAAGTGAATATACTCGTTCCGGAAATAATTAATTATATTCTTTGAGGAAAGTAGTATATAATCCTTCCGGAAAGTTATATGAAATAAATGTTCCGGAAAATAATTCAGAAAATATAATTAATCTTACCAACAGCCATACTTTTACTATTTTCTTCTTCACCATCTGAGCCCATTTCTACACTTTCCAATGCTTCAAGCAACCTTTGATTTTGTTCCTCACGTGCTAATCTAACCTCGCGATCCTTTTCACTTACTTTAATTTTAATATTTTTGTTTAAACTTTTTTAATCAAACGGTTACATTGTTGTTGTTTTTGTGCGGCCTGTATAGGATTTTGGAGGGCGTCAACTAATTCCCTGTGGGCATCACTCACATAATCTTGTATTTCTATATGGACAAAAAGTGATGGTCCGAGAGGTTTGTTAAAACCATTCCTTAAATCTAAATGGCGATATCCAGGCTGCATTGCTTGAATAGGGATAACACGTTGACATAACATACGTGAAGTGCTGAAAGAATAAATTGTATTTTACTGGGAATAATTTTGTATTAAAATATATATTAATATATTCCGGAAGCAATGAACTTTACATATATTTCCGGAAAAGTATATTTAATATTATATCTATACTCCTTCCGGAAAATAATCCATGAGAATAAGTATATTTCCGGAAAATATATTTCAGTAAAAGTATATTAGTATTCCTTCCGGAAAATATTTATTATTTTTTCCGGAAAATAACTCTCCATCTAAAAAAGTATAACTCAACATTTTTATAAATTCTTTCCGGAAAATAAGTTTAGAAAATATTTTCCGGAAACTTTCCTGAGAATATATGTATATTTATTTACCCTTCTTCATATACTGAAAAGCGTAAGAATGCCATCGCGGGCAAAATAATCTTTTCCACGCGGAAAGAACTCCCACCATAGATATCCATAAAAATAGTGTTAAGTCCATCAGAAGTTACTGAAGGTGTTCGGAACATTCTAAAATTAATTTTTAATTTTCTTTTTTTTAATTTATTTTTACCTTTTTCTCGAATCCCCTGGAAGTCCAAACAAATCAATTTCAACATAAACTGCCATTTTTGGTTTATCACAAATTAGAGAAAGTAATTGGACGGAAATGACAGTTAAACAAAGTGAATAAGGAACCTTTTTAAATTTACAGAAAAATATTTTTTTCTTAAATTAATCAAAATACTCACAACATTTTCAATTCTATCCAACTCAAAAGGACTAAAACTAAGATTTGGTTCACTCATACAAGCAGGTTTAGCTATATAACCACATTTAGCATTCATTTCAAAAAGGGCAAAATTTATTTGATTGGGTAAATCGGGAGTTTGTAAATTAATGGCAGACATTTGACAACCGCTTGAATGAGAAGGAAATATTTTTACCGTATTATCTCTATTAGAATGCCCCTCTCCATTTGAATGCCCCCCTCTAATAGAATGCCCCTCTAGCGGAAGATCGAAAAATACAATGCCCCCCTCCATTTGAATGCCCCCCTCTAATAGAATGCCCCCCCTTTTTTTGCTGAAATTTTTCTGAATAAAAAAGATATTAAAATTTATATTTAAAACGTTTACTACATATTCACTTTTAATCGTAGTAGGAATTTTCCGAGTTCGAGTAATCCGAGTATTATTATCCCGAGTTCCGAGTCGAGTAATTACGCAAAAAAGCCGAGCGGTCGAGTCGAGTAACTCGAACTCGCTCGAACTCGACTTACTCTATTTTATATTATAGATAAAAATTTTTGATAAAAATTTTTTCAAACTTTAAAATTTAGTCATCGAAAAATACAATGCCCCCCCTCCATTTGAATGCCCCCCTCTAATAGAATGCCCCTTTGGAAGGTGATTGAAAAATAGAATGCCCGGGCATTCTAGTAGAGATAATACGGTAATTCAAAAAAAATTTTCTTTACCAATTCCAAAAGATTAAAGGCATATAATTGCTTGAATCAACACGGGATCTTTAATTATTTTTAATTAAAAAATTATTTAAATAATATGTATACCAACCCTTTGGGGTAAACACGTGTAATTTGTCGTATATTATGGTTACTAAATTCTTCTGGATACTGTAAATATTTAATAATTAATTTTATAATTAAAAATACAATTTTATTATATTTTAGGTAAAATTCAAAATTCGATCCGGAAAATAATTTAGGAAAATAAAAACTTTCCGGAACAGAATAAATTAAAATTATTTCCGGAAAACGTTTAGATAATTATAAACTTTCCGGAAAAAGAAAGAAAGTTAATTTGTTTCCGGAAAAGAAATAAAATTAAAAACATTTTCCGGAAAACTTTTCTTCCGGAAACAAAATTAAAACTTTTTTCCGGAATCAAGCTGTATTTTTCTAAAATACAAGTTGTATTTTCCAACCTGTTTAAGCAACTCAATAGCTTTTGTTTCATTTAATGAATAAAGCTCTGTGCTAATTTGACGCTCATTACAACGTTCAAAGCTTGTTATTTTTCCCATAGCGCGCATCTTTAAAAAATATTTTTAAATAAAAAAATATTTTTATAACCCACATAAGTAACTAATTCACTCAATTCTGTTACTGTTGAGGTTGTTGTTGCTTCAGTAATATTTGTATTTGTTGTTGTATTTGTTGAGGTAGAGGTTGTTGGTGTAATTGTTGATGATAAAACTTTGTTGTCGAAGCTTTCAACGCTTGTTGTCGTTTGTCTTGTTATGTTGCTCCCAGCAGGTTGATCATCATCACACGACCCCAACTCTCCGATGAAGACTTAAAAAAATTTTTTTTCTTTGAATTAATAATTCTGATTCTCGATTCTGATTTTTCTTTTTTGATTCTTCTTTTACAATTTTACAATTTTACAATTATTAAATAAAAACCTACTCCTTGTAACAGTCCTCTCCTCTTCCAATTCAGGCCTGTCAGTAACCGAATCCATTGATCCTATATTCTCTTTTAAATTAATATTTTTTAATTCTGATATTTTATCCATAGAATTAATAGTTGTTAAAGTATTCAATTGTTCCTTCTGTGGAGTATCAGAAACAGCCCCTCCTCCATTTCTTTTTTCTTCAATTTTATTTTTAATCAAAATTTTTCTTCGCAATAAATTTGGGCTAGGCAAACTAACGCCTGGTTTTCCAACTTGAAAATAAAATAATAAATTACAATTTGTAATTTTAATTTTACAATCTTAACACTAAAATAATTGTAAAATTATTGCAATAAGCTTTAATAAAATTATAATTCGATTTTACAATTTGTATTTTTCTTTTCAAGTTTATTTTTTGACGCTTGTTTTTCCAAGTTTAAAAGCTGGTAGGGTAAAATACAAATTGTAATTTTAGTTTTACAATTTGTATTTCTTAACGCCTAGGTTTCCAACTTGAAATTAAAAAGAAAAAATTACAATTTGTAATTTTTAAAACTTGGATTTGTAACTTGAAAAGCTGGAAGGCAAAATACAAATTGTAATTTTGGTTTTACAATTTGTGAATAATTTTCTTTATAAAACTTTACTAGGGTAATTTTCAATGCTTTCAGTCAATAACAAATCTCCAAGTATTTCCCTGCAATATTGGGCCATCACGACTTGTTGCTTTTGACTGCAGTGATTTTCAAATGATAGGATTACTGGGAGATCCGAAGTAACGAATGCTGTCTCGGCTATTGCTTTGATTACATCCTTAAATTTAATTAAATAATTTTGAAAAATTTTTGCCAAAATCTCTGGGGTAGACTTAATAATTTTTTATTATTCATTATATTCTAGAGTTTTACCAGAAGTTCCGGTTCCGGAAAGTTCCGGCGTTTTTTGTTCCGGTTCTGGGATCCGAAACTCAAATTGGATCCTGTTCCGGTTCCGGTCAAAATTCGGTTCCGTGAAACACCAGTATGTCAAAATCACCAGTATATTTATTAACAAATCATTCCCTCTTTTATACCTTAAAAAGTATTGTTGTACAAAAACAAATATGAGTAGGTCCATGTGTAATCATCGGATCCCCATTAGGTCCATCCCAACAATCAAGCTCCACCGAACGGCAACCCGACAGCAAAGCATATCTATATATAGAAACTGAAGAACGGGACTTCATTTGTCTTCCTTTTAGGTAAGTATTGTGTGAAGAGTGGATAAAATAATGACTAAAACAAATAAATAATTTAAATAATATTTTTAAAAATTATTTAGTTCTTATAGTATGGAAATGAGTAAATTAACGCTTAGTTTCCAGCTTGAAGAATGAAAAATAAATTTACAAATTGTAATTAAAGATTGCAAACTTTTGAAGGTTTTGTATTTTCCTTTTTTAATTTTTATTCTGGTTTTTTCAACTTATTTTTTTAATATTTTGATTTATGTACTATATTTTCTTGTGTATTTTCTTTTGTTCTCTCCTTGTTTTTAGTTAGAAATTTTGTTTAAATAATTAATTTTCTACACAAAATTGAAAAATTTTTATTTACCTCAAAGGTCTATTTAACGAATCATCATTTTTCTCATAATATTCCTTCATTATAGGTAAATTATATCCACTCAATAAAAACCTAATAAATCCACTCTCATTTAAACAACCACTACTACCAACATTTTCTTCTTCTTTCCCCTCCTCTCTATCTAAATCAGTTAATTGACATTCATTTACAATTTTTAAAGCAGAATCTGTAGACATTAAGGGATACAAAATTTCATTTAATCTTTTATCCCTCTGGTCTTCAATTAAAAATGTGTGGAATTGTGAAAGGTTAATAGAAGTAGAATTATTAAATTTTTGATTAAATATAGCTTCAATGTCGCTTCGATTAATACAAATTTGGTAAAGCTTTAATAAAAATGAATGGTCTAATAAAAGTTTGGAAGTTCGTTGGCGCTTGAAAAAATAATTTAAATTAAATTCTGATTTTTGTGTTTTTAAAAAATTTTATTCTGATTTTTGTGTTTTCTTTTCATAAACTTAAATTCTGATTTTTCTCTCAAGTTTTCTCTTAATTCTGATTTTTGTATTTTTTGTATTTTGTTTTATTCTGATTTATTTCTTACAATTTCCTTTATTTCTGATTTTTGTATTTTCTTTTTTAACCTGAATTCTGTTTTTTTCCAAGTTTATTTATAAATTCTGATTTTCTTTGTTTATTTATTTCATTACAAATTTATTTAAAAAATTTCTACTTGAAATTTTATTTATTACCTTATCCTTCAAAAAAGGCAATTTTCTAACCAAAATTTCCTCTTGTATTTTTCTTTCTTCTTTTTGTTTATCAGAAGGGAAAAGGATTTGTAAAAGTTGTTCAATACTAAAAGATTGTTCATCTGAGAGGGAGCAACGTAGAGGGGCGAAAAGCTTTCTCCAATAAAACCAATTATCATGAACAGAACGGTGGTGTTTTAAAGCATATTTACGTAATTCCTTTAAAAATATAAGCAATTAATTGTTTTATTTCTGATTTTTGTATTTTTTGAAGTTTACTTAAATTCTGATTTCTGTATTTTCCTTTTTCCTTTAATTCTGATTCTTGTATTTTCTCCTGTCAATTTACTAAATTCTGGTTTTGTATTTTACATATATTAATTCTGGCTAGATAATTCTGATGTTTAATTTTTTAAATTCTGATTTTTTCTTTTAAGTTTTTTCTTTAATTTCTGATTTTTATATCTTTGGGATTTACTTAATTCTGATTTCTCTCTTAAAATTTCTTTTAATTCTGGTTTTGTATCTCTCCAAACAATTTATTAAATTCTGGTTTTTGTATTTTTAAGATTTACTTAGATTCTGAATTTTGTATTTTCTCTAATATTAATTTATTAACCCCTTACCTGTACCCAAAGCCTCGCAGTTTCCGCAGACTTTGCAAGAAATACAAAAGATGAGGGACTAACAAATTTTCTCCCATGCATCACAGTTACCATTCCTTGACAAAAATCATTATTTGAAGTATTTGTAGCAAATCCAGTAGCCATTTGTTGTAAAGCTAAAGCCCCGTTTTCTGTTGTTATTTTGTTTTTGTCTGGGGATGTTTGGCCTAACAAAACATCCACAATTTCGTCTAAATAGACAAATTGTTCTAATGTTGTTTCTTTACGAATACAACTGCGGCACCATAAAATCTTTAAAACAAATTTTTTAATATTTTTAAAAAAATTTCAAAATTAAAAAATCCTTTTTTTGGAATTTTTTCAAATAAAAATTCTGTTTTCTGAATTTCCTTATTTATTCTGATTTATTCTTTTAAAGTTTATTTTTATTCTGATTTTTGTATTTTCCCTATTTTTTCTTATTAATTTTTATTCCCAGCTTTATTTACTAAAATTCTTGATAAAAATTTTAAATTCCAAAATTTTTAAGGAAATGATGTATTTATATTTTAATATTTTTAATTTATTTTTATCATTTTTATGACTTCATAATTTGTATTTATTTTAATAAACTATTTAACAAATTTAATTATTTTAATATATTTAAATTTTAATATGCGTCAGACAGACATTTAATTACTAATTTTTAAAAATAATTTTCTTCTGGAAGTATAAATTCTTCAAAAAAATAATAAAATAAGAAGAGATAAGAAAGAATAAAGATTATTATGTTAAAATATTTAATGGATTTTTAATTTTTAAAAATTGATTTTTGAAAAATAATGAAAAAATTTCAGCTTGACTAAATTTTTGATTTTATATTGATACTAGAATAATAATAATAATTTTATTAATTTATTAAATTACTACATAAATAGGAGTTGAGTAGTTAGTACATACAAAATTATGTACGTAAACTCAATTTAAAGCGAATTTTTCTAATTGGTTGATCACTGGGTAATGTGAGGGGAGGGCTGCCTTAAGCAATACAACCAAATCTAAGTATTATCATTTCATTTTTAATTTTTTCCAAAAAGCTGTAAACATAATTGAAGCCCAACTCTATTTAATTTCTAACTCTTGTACTTATTTATTTGTAATTTTTTCCCTCAAATCTCAAATTTAACTATTAATTCCTCACAGAAACTCCGTCTTTTTCAAAAAAATCCTCATTTACTTACCAATTCCTCTTCATCAATCCCGATATCCACAATTCTTCTTCCCCCGCCTCCATCTGCCGGGCCATCAAATTTAAATACTCTACAAGGGGGTGGGGCGACAGGTTCTAAATCTTGTTGTGATTCAACAATTACTAATAAACTTGAAGATACTTTTCTTGTCCTTAAAAATTAATTAATTAAAAAAATTACGTAAATTTAAAAACCGATTTTGGTTGTCATAATTATCATCAACTATTTGTTGGTGAACATTACTGGGATTAAGCCAATTATTTTCATTATTAATAATGTTTGTGGTTGCTGCTGTCATTTTTCGTTAAATAAACAAAAATACAACTTTTTTTACAAATTGTAATTCTTTTATAATTAATTTTACAATTTGTAGTTTTTATAATAAAGTTGGAATTTTATAGTTATTTTGCAACTTTTTTACAATTTGTACTTATGATGTACAATTTGTAATTATGTGGTAAAACCTGGAAATTGGTTTACAATTTGTACTTCTATTAATGTAGTTAGGTTGTAAAATTACAATTTTGTAATTCCTTTGTAAATTGTAATTGATTTTACAATTTCTTTTTTAAAGTTTTATTTCGTTAAGATAAAACTTTTATCTAAAGTTTTATCTTTAATTATTTATTATTTTTTTTGTTAATTTTAATTATTATTGTGATTTTTTCTAATTTAATAAGAAAATTAATTTTTAGCCAAAATTTTTTAATTATTTATTTTTCTTCTAAAAATATTTAATAGGTATTTATCAAAAAAAGGAACAAAAAATAAATTCTTTAAAAATAAACAAAAACCAATTATAAAAACACTGATTAAAATTAATTAAAAATTAAAATATTTTATTTTTTGATAAAATTTCAAAACAGGAAAGAACAAAAAAGTCGTGCTAGGATAATTAAATTGCGAAATTTTTTTTAAAAAATTATTTAATAAAAGATAAGAGGAAGTATGTAAATGTGTGTGTGGGTTGGTGGTAGGGGGTGAGGGGAATGCTTTTTTCGTGAAAAATTTTTTCTATAGAATGAGGAATTTATTTTTTTTTGATAAAAATGTGGAATAGAAGCAACTTTTTAAAACAACAAAGATCGGGAACATATTTTTGATTTTTTAAGGAATTTAAAGAAAATAATGGGGAGACTGGTTGCTTGTGAAGGTGGTCTTTAACTGTTCTAAAGGTTAAAACTTTTTTCTTAATCAAGATAATAATGAGATTTTTTGATTACTAAAAAGAGGAAATTCTAAGCTATAAAATAGGCGAAAAAAATTTTTTTTAGAAAAATTTTTTAAATATTTGAAAATTTTAAAGTAAACTAAAATCAAAAATGCTCCTCGAAAAAGGGTTTCTTGACAGGAAAATAATAAAATATAAAATTGATATAAAAACGTAAAAATAAATCCTTTTTTGAAATTTTTATGACCTCATCGGATCTTTATTTTTGTCATTTCAAAAAAGAAAGTAAAAAAATATAGGAGAGTATTTTTAAATGAAATTTGCATTGACCGTCAATTTAGGTAAATAAATTCTTTTTTTTGCTGACTTTTAAAATTGCAACGGAAATGCTAAAAAGAAGAGAAAAATGGGGATAAACATAAATAAATATTTAGGTAAATATCCTTTTAAAAATAAATTTATAAAGTTAGAAAAAAAATAGATGGGCGTTTTTAAGTCATTTTTTCAGGGTGTCATATATATGCGGAGATTTCAAGGTACTAGGAGTTACCCTAAAAATTTCAGGACCTACGGCTACTGGGTCTTGAATAGTACCTTAAAGGAGGCTTTTAAAACATTAATTTTGATATTTCAATCGTTTTTAATTTAGATAAAAAAATAAATAAAGAGCTTAAACATAAAGGGGTAAACATTTGACTAGACTTAAACAAACTTAATTAAATTGAACTTAAAAAATAAAATTATAAAAGAGCAAAATAAATTTGAATTATTTAAATTTGAAGGAAATAATTTTAAAAAATTTTAAAAAATAATTTAAAAATATTTTTAAAAATCAACGAAATAAAACAAGAAATTATCACTAATTAATTAATTATTTTCAAGCTTAATGTTTTTTAAAAGTAAATTAAAATATTTTTATTTAAATAACCAAAAACAAATAAAATAATTGGAGGGCATAAAAAATTTATATGTATGTATAAACAAAAAAATTATTTTTCAAAAATTATGCCGGTCACGAGAGAAGAAAGAAAAACACAAAAACAACAAGATTTGTAGGCTGTTTGGTAATAACGTCGAATAAAAATTGAATTTCCGTTGAGTGAAAAGATGATTTTGATGAAATACTTATTTAGAGAAAAAGAGTACGTTAAACAAAATAAATAAAAAATTTGTGAAAGAAATTGTTTGTAGCAAATAAGTTTTTAATTTAATAAGAAAAAGTTGCAACTTCAAGTTTTGAGAATAATTACAATTGTAAATTAAAAATCAGAATTTAAATGGGAAAAATCAGAATTTTAATTTATTAAATTAGATTCTGCTCTGATTTGTGTATTTTAAAAAATTCTGGTTTTTCTAAAATTCTGGTTTTTCTAAAATTCTGGTTTTTCTAAAATTCTGGTTTTTCTAAAATTCTGGTTTTTCTAAAATTCTGGTTTTTCTAAAATTCTGGTTTTTCTAAAATTCTGGTTTTTCTAAAATTCTGGTTTTTCTAAAATTCTGGTTTTTATAAAATTCTGGTTTTTCTAAAATTCTGGTTTTTCTAAAATTCTGGTTTTTATAAAATTCTGGTTTTTCTAAAATTCTGGTTTTTCTAAAATTCTGATTTCTCTAACTAAAATTCTTAGTACCTAACCTATTTAAATTCTGATTTAATAAATTAAAATTCTGATTTTTTAATTTACAATTGTAATTATTCTTTAGAATTGTAACTTTATATTCTCATTAATTAAAATTCTAAAAATTCTGATGTTTTATTTAAAATTCTGATTTTTAATTTTTGACATGTTTTATATCAATTATGCTTTTTTGCCAAGTTGGAAATATATGGGGGAATAATACAAAAAAATTTTTATATTAAATAAGGGGGGCTGTGTGACTGCGAATTGGCTGCGATTGTCAAATATGAAGAAGAAATAAATAAAATGAGGGGATGAATAATGAATAGGGGGAAGAAAAATATTTTATATTTTATTAAAGAATGGCGGAACGAAGGGGAAAAATAAATAAATAATAAAGGCAAAAAATTGGTTTTTTGCCTTTATTATTTTTGAAATTTATTTTAATGAATTTTAAATTAAAAAAAAATTTTTTATAAAAGATTATGGCTTGAAAATTCTAAGGAAGTTTTTCTTTGTTTATTAAAGATAGGATAATATAGAATTTTAAAAAATCAAAAACGGTCGAGATAGGATGAACTTCTGACTTAATTTCTACAATTTATATTTTATTGTACTCATAAGAGTTGTTCCTCGTCCCCAAAAGCAGGGAGAATCTGAGAGTTTTTTTTTAAATTCCTTGCCCCCCCCCTCGTCGGGGAACAACCCTAAATAGTACCTATCCTTAATCAAAAATTATCAGGTAAACGCTGGTTTTTACTCAAAAACTTTTTTTTGTTAATTAATCAAAAATTTTTGTTTAATATTAATTTTGTAGCTAATTCAATTTTCTATCTAAATAATGTCAAAAAAATTTTTTTAAGTTTTTAACTGACCCCAATCAAAGCGTTGTCTAAAATTTAATTTAATTATACTATTAAAATTTTAATAAAAAAGATGATTGATTAAAAATAAAAATAATTAATTTAGTCTAGATCAGTTTACCTATTATTTAATGGCTCACCTAATTTTATATTTGTTTTAAAGTTTAAATCATTTGATTAAAAAAATTTTTTTCATTTTTTAAATTAATTCTCGATTAAATAATGAAGAGGAGATTAAATTTTTTATTTATTTAAAACTGTTAATAAAAATAAAAAAAAGTTTAGACAGAAAGGTGTCAACAATTTGACGAAGAAAAGTAGAATAATATTAAGTAAATTAGTTTAAAATTAATTTGATTAAATAATTTAAAAATTTAAAATTATTTGTTTTTAGGTTGTGACGTCAGCATTGTTTTGATCTACTATATCTTTTTTTAAATATTTTTTAAACTAATTTTATATCATTCTAAAGCTCTTGACACTAAAAGTACTGAAAGATTTAAAATTTAATTTAAAATTTATAAATGAGTTGCTTCGCAAGTTGAATGCCCTACACTTAATAGTAATAACCCCAGGTTCTAATTAGAGGAAGCACATTATGTAGAAAAAATCACAATTTCCTCGTTTATTGGTCTATAACTTTTGTTTTAATGATCAATTTGATTCTGTTTAGAGAAATAATCAGTACATTTAGAGTTTTAAAATGATCTTAAACTTAATAGGGAATATTTAAAAATAAAAAAAATTAAGGGAGGAATACTTAGCCAAAGTGTAAAAAAGGAAACTCGCTTTAAATTCAACAAAAATATTTTTAAAATAAATTTAAAGTAATAAATCATTTTTAAAAGAAAATTAGGGTAAATAATTAATTTAAAAAGAAAATAAAAAGTACAAAAGTGCAAATAGAAAAGTGCAAAAATACTTGAATAAACTCTGTCCTCCGATCAATTTGAGCGCTGAGTGAAGAAATACACACATTTATATAAATAAATAAAAAACAACCACCTTTTGATTAATAGCAATTGAGTAAAACACAAATAGGTAATTGCGGTTTGGGTGCTTATTAAATAAATTTTGGAGAAAAAATAAAATTTTGTTTTGTAAAATAAGTTTATTTAAATATGAAGTAATATGTATTATTACTCTTTATTTTTATTCAACCTTTCCGATTATCTAAATAAGTTTTACAAATTTTATCCGGATTGTACTATAATTTCTATAGTCCACATGATAAAGTTTATTTAATAAAAGTTTTGATTAAAAACAAGTTTATTTAATGTGTTTTTCCGGTTTTATTCAAACATTTCCGGTTTGTATTTTTCTAGCTCGATAATTTATCAGAAAAGGTTTATTTTTTCTTTTAAAAAAGTCTTTTTTAAAAAAATATTTAATTAATCAACCGAAGCAGAATTCTATTAAAATTATTTTTAAATGCTTAAAATGCTTCATTTAATTTTTCAAGTTCTAAATTGTAAAAAGGTTAATATTTACATTAAAAAATTTTTTTGGATTTTTTAAAAAATTTTAAATTAAAAAAATATATATTTTTAAATTTATTTTAAAAAATTAATTTTGTCGAATTAAACAATTAAATAAGCGAAGTTCTATTCCCTAAAATTCTTGCATTCTGTGGTTGCTCATTACTTCCAAAATTTGATGAAAATGTTCGAGACGTTTTTCTAATTAAAGCCCGAATATAATCTTAAAAATTTAAATTTTTTAAATTTAATTTCCTCTCTAAAACCTCTCATTCTATTTGTAAAGGCTATAAACACAAAAGCATTTACGGAAGCAGAAAGTACATTCAAAACATTCCCAATATTTGAACGAATATAGTCTGTTTTGGTTGGACATTTATGTTTAATAATTAATTCCCATTTCCTTCCCAAATTGTAAAGGCTCATTGAATGAAGTAAAAGATATATAACTATCATTAGTACAATAGATATTGTAGCACGATATTCTTTAAATTTACAAATTGCAAAACCTTTCCGGAAATATTATTACAATTTGTAAAACTCCCTAAGTTATAACACTTACTGTTGTAACCTTTTCCGGAAACCAAAAAAAAATTTGAAATTATTTCCGGAAATTACTTTACTAATTTTAAAACTTTCCGGAATTATACTTTATTTTCCGGAAGCTATCAACTTTTCCGGAAATTATGTGCATAATTTTTACCTTGTTTCTGTCGCCCAGCAATGCAATTCCCCTCTATATTTTTAAAGCCTTGATTGCCGCAATTGTTTGCTTTTATTTTTTGGGACGATTCGGAAGATTGTCTTCGCAGTCTACACAATCCTACTTGTGAAGAAAGAGATAATCTTTGCCGTCGTTGACGCTTCATAATTTCAAAAAGTGTAAGAACAGAAAAGATAAACATTTGTCCAAAAGGGAGAAAATGTGATAAAATTGGATCGAGAATAGAATAGAAAACTATTCTGTATGGTGATAAAGTCTGTAAGTTTAATTTGAATTAATATTAGAAGGAATTAGAAGGAATTTTAAGTTTGCAATTTGTTAAGGATTTACTGAAGATATGTTGAGATACCTATTTAAATATTCCGAAATATTACAATTTGTAAACATTCCGGAAATAATTAAACTCTTAATATTCTAATACCTCAGTTTTTTCAGGCCTTTTTTGTATTTTTACAATAGGATTCCACTTCCATTGCAATTCAACTACAAATGATGGAATCCTGTAGGCAACAATTACCAAAAACAAAATCGCTAACAAGACTCTTGCTCTAAAAATTGTGTCGTTTGAACGAGCGGATACTGGGCGAGAAATCTAATAAAAAATTTAAATATTTTTTATTGAAATTTTTTTCTTCACACTTTCCAGTAACGGTGAGCTGACAACGCTGCAATTGTCCTAAATCCAAAAAATTATTTTTTTGGGCTTTATTATTTATTCGATACCAAATATGTAACATAACTACAGTTTGGTAAATTCTTGGAATAATATTACGCAGAAAGCGCCCCTCAAATAGACAAAAACTACAAATAGAGAGAAAAAGCAATATTAAATTTTAAATAAAATACCTGTAGAAAGTATTCTCAACAGAATGTTGTCCATCACAAAAATCAGGCAACATACTATTTGCCAAAGAAACAATAATGTAGACATGATCAAGAATAAGCAAAGCTTTAAGGTAAACAAGGACACCGGAAACAATTTTAGGGGGCGAACACAGGCAAAATAATGCTGAGCCGTTAGCAAAGAGGCCAACAAGTGAGAGAGGTAAAAGAAGGTAGATATTAATACTAGAAAAATAAGCCTTATAATATTCCGAAAGTTTAATTCCATTAAAAAATCCATTCCGGAAAAATTATACAAACTATTCCAGAGTTATATTCATTCCGGAAGGAATTAAATAAAAATATTTCTCCAACTTTCCGGAACGTTTTATTTCATTTAAATTTATTCCGGACAGTTCTAAATATTTCCGGAAAGTTTCCGAAATAATTTATATTTCCGGAATAATTAAATATAACTCTTGTTACATTCCGGAAAGTTTTATTACTATTATTTATTCCGGAAAAGAAATAATATTTAAACAAACCTAGTCAGTAGGTAATACAATTCATAATCATGAACTTTAGGCTCGTGATAATAACACGAATCATTCATAATTAATTTTAAAAAATAAAATAATTTTAAATAAAGATACTCAATTTTTGGTATTTTGTAAAAATAAATAAAGAAATATAGTAAATTCTTTTGGGCAATAAAAATATATAGGGAGCAGCTGTGGGAACATTTTCTCTCTAAATTGGCATAGCCAAAATCTGTGTTGAGAAATTTTTTGGCCAAATTTTCAACTCAAAATATATATATATATATATTACTGCTATATTAGTGAAGGAATGGCTACTAGCACTATTTTATTTACTTTTTGTAGTTAATTTTATTTTTTTGAGGATCGGTTTCTAAGGAGGGAAAAGGGAGGAGGATGCCCTTAATTTGCAAAGTATGTGCTGCAAACTTGTATATAAAATTTGTAAAATAAATTTATTAGAAAAGTAAAAAAAGGAAAATTTAAAAATTATGAAACAAGCCTTTAAAATTTTTTTTGTAAAATTTAAAGTTTAATAAAAGCTAGTATTATTTAACGTTTTCTTTTTCTTCACATATTTTCTCATTCTTTCCTTATTTGTTAGACGAATATTCTTTTTCTGATTTTTACCAATACTTGTATTATCATCAACTCTTATTCTGAATTTGGGTACTAAAAGAATAACAAATTTAAAAATACCTAAAGAAAACCCCTACCATCACCGTCATAACCTCCAGAATGGAGTGGTACCACTCTTTGCTTTTTACCAATCACTCGACGTATTGGGCTTGCTCTGGCACGTTTTTGTAGTGAAATTGAATTACTTTTCTTTAATTTTGGAATGTCATAGCCATCCTCAATTTCCTTTTCCTTTACTTGTTTTTTAATAATTATTTGTCGTCTTGAGGGTTTTGTTGACCTTGAATCCCTTCTTTTTATTTTTGCATTAGCTTTTGCTACTTCGTTAGCTGGGGGATTCATATAAGCATAGAGATATGGTTGACTAAATAAATAGTTTAAGTAATGGACTTTTTAGTTTAAAAATAAATGGCTTTCAAAATTTGAAGACTCCAATTCAACTTAGTTAAGTTAAAAGCTATATACCTTCTTGTTCTCAGATGTCGCATACGTGCTAGACGTTGTGCCTCTAATAATAGATGAATAAAGAAGATTTTATTATAATTTTGCTTCACCTTTAGATTTGAATATCTCTAGTTAAAGATTCGTTTTTTAAAGTTAACTGACTACAAGGTTGAGATAAAAAATACACTCATTAAGGTGCCTCTCATTATAAGACAAAGGTTCTCAGAGTTAACCTCTATGAACGAGGTTAGATCATAATTTTATATTTTAATATTAATTACCACTCGGTGGCAATTGTTCAGGGTTACATTTACGTCCACACTTCGCCGTACTCCTGTCTGGCAACCCACTTTTTTTATTCACAACAATAATGCTTTGTGCTGCTGCTACAGGGACTAATGAATGCCCAACATGGGGTAATGAATGAGGGAATGAATGTTTATGTTGATTATTTGGAAATTTATTTCTTAAAAGTGTTGGGTGTAATGGACGAGATAATTTGTTTGTTCCTTTAAAAAGAGGAGAAAAAATTGAAATAAAAAATATTTTATTTTAATTTTCAACCTCCTCCTTCTTCTCCTAACCGTTCAGATCCAAACTTTGTTTCTGCCAAGTCGGAAAAGAGGTTCATATGGGATGGTTTATTGCTGAGTGTTTGATGTTGTTTGAAATGTCCTTTAATTGCTGGAGGTATATCGTCGTGATGTTGAGGAATCTATTTTTAAAAATTTTTTTAAAAAATGCTTCTGAATTTTTAAAGAAAATTTGAGTTTTTAGCATTTAAGGATTGAATAAAAAAATTCCTTTTCATTACCACTTGATCTTTAAGCTTCGAAGAGCGAAACAAATTAGTCTCGTCATCATAAGGTCCCGCATTATTTTGTGCGTTGTGTGAAGTTGTTGCGATAAAATTGTTGTTACCAAGATTCGATGGGGAGTGAGGGTTGTATGAAGGTACTGATTTTAAAAATAAAATTTAAAATTAATAGAGTATTTTCTAACCATGAGACTCTCCACTTCCCATCCTTCCTCCAACTTCTCCTCCTCCTTCAGTTTTTTCCTCTTCACTCCCACCAAATAGACGATTTTTTTCTTGTAATGCTCCCAATCCTACTTTATTCCCACCTCCAAATTTACCCAGTCCAATTCCTCCAGTACTCCCGCCTTGGGGTTTTGCTGCAGTTCCAGAAGGAATGCTGAAACCAGCACCGCCTCCAACATATCGGACGTGGTTTAGTACTGTCTTTGGAGCATTTTTCATAAAAACACCTATCAAATAAGCTATATTTTTTAATTTTTCAAAATTTTTTTACCGTTCTCTGAGAGGAGTACACCTCCATCTCCAAAATATACTCCTTTATATGTTGCACATTCACTTGCTGATATACACGCTATTTTTTAATAATTTTAATTAAAAAGAATTTTATTTAAAAGTTTGCCTCCATCATGTGCCCGAACAAATCCTTTCTTTGTCTGACACTCACAACGTGCTGGTTTACATTCTTTACTGCATTTGAGCTTAAAAATTTAGAATGAAACATTTTCCGGAAAACATTTAAAAATTATTGTATTAGTAATTAATATAAAAGAAATACTTTATTTTAAATTTCCGGAATATAAGTTATATATTTCCGGAAATATTATAGTCATTATTTTTGTTTTTCCGGAAAGTTTTTAATATCAGATATGTTGCTCTTATTTTTGTAATATTCTATTTTCCGGAAAATATAATTTTAATTCTATTTTCCGTAATTGTATTTTCCGGAAAAATAAATTAGTTGAATATTATTCTCCGGAAACCTACCACTACAGGTTCTTTACACGTTCCCTCACACCCACCACATTCAATATATTGCTCATTTGCTTGACAATCTTTTAGAAAGTCTGATGAATAAATACATTTATTTGTTAATACAATGGCAAATAATAAAATATATTTTTTATTCATTTATTTACATTAAATATTAAATTTTAAATTAATTAATTGAGCGTGTTAAAAACAATTATGTGACGTCGAAAAATTTTTTCCTTCAATTTATTTTTTTTCTTTTAATTTAACAGAAAATAACAATTAAATTTAACAAGTAAACAACCCTTGTAATTTTATAAAATTAAAAAAATAAAATTATGAAAATAAAAAAAAAACAAAGTCATAATGCAATTTTAGAGCATGTTATAAAACGGGTTTTGGGAAGTAAATAGAACTAATAATAAAAAAGTTCATTCGAGTGAAAGCGCGCAGATTGACCGAAAATAAGCAAAAAATGTAAATTGAGGCAAATTTTTAAAAATAAATTTTTCTAAAAACATTGTTTCCCTTTTGAATGTTTTTAAATTTAAATTAACAACAATTACATACATGTTTGTAAATGTTTAAAAATAAAACAAGCACTTTTATTGTAATGTTGTTATTAACAAAAACAATGTTTTCCTAAGAACAATGTTTTTATAAAAACATTTCCGGAATGTTTGTAAAATGTTTTCCGGAATTTTGTTTTTATAGAACGATTGTTTGGATGAAGTGTTTTTCCGGAAAAGTTTATTTAAAACAATTTCCGGAAAACATTTTGTTTTTGTTGTTTTTGGAAATAACAAAAACAAAATGTTTTCCGGAAAATATTTTAAATAAAATAACCTTTTCCGGAAAAACATTTCCTCCAAACAATGTTTCTATAAATTATTTATTTATCGCGCAACACAACAAAATAATGAACACTTCCTCATAAATTAATTTAGAGTGTTAAATCATCCATACTATAAAATCTGCAATAAATTAGGTAAAAAGTTTGTAAAAAATTTTTATCGTGTCATCGGATCAATTTTTATTTATTTTTTGCTTATGTACTATAATCCTGTTTATAATTGGATTTAATTTTTTTTTATTTTTTCTTTTAAAGAATATTATTTATTTTTTAATGCCACACACACACTTGTTATTTAGTCCAAAAATTAAGGAAAAAAATAAATTTCAGAAAAATTTTATAAAAATTTCATTCAAAAAATTAATTTTTTTTCTTCTTATCAAACATCCCCTTCTTTTCTTTTCTTTAACTCAAATAATTATTATTTGTTTTCACTTTAGTTGTAGCCTTTTGTCTTAATCGTTGACGTTCGTCTGCATAAGCCTTCTGATACCACTTTGCTATCGGCGTCATTTCTTTTACTGGTCTAACCGGAGCCCTCATTTTTCCATTTCTCGAAGGTACTTTTGGCCAGCTTTAATTTAAAATAAATATTTTTTTGATTTTTTAATTTAAAAACCCCGAAGGAGGCGTCGTCTCGTTTTGCTCAAAACGTTGCTGTTTTTGCCGTTGTTTTTTATTTTCGGTAATTCTACTTTGTTTTTCACCCGAAGAATTATATAACGATAAAATAATTAATAAAACACAAAAAATTTTAATTAAATGGTCAGAAAACATTTTTTGTAAAATTTGTGGATATACATACACTATTTATTATAGGATAAATGATGGAAGAAAATCTGGTAGTAATATGTAAACTTGAGTAAAATAAAAGGAGAAAAACACAAATATAATATAAAAAGAAATACAAACAAAGAAACAAGTTTTATTTGTTTATTTCTAATATCTAGATTAAATAAATAAACTTTCCGGAATATATTGGGAGTATATTAATAATTATAGTAATAAAATATAAACTTTCCGGAATATTTATTTCTTTTCCGGAAATTTTATTAGAAACATCAGTAAAATAATAATAACAAACTTGAAGGAATATTTTGAAAACTTAAGTTTCTAAAAAAACAATTAAATTATTTATTGTTACAAAAATCACTTTGACTTAATAATTTGCAATAAGTTTATTAATAATTTGTTTGGAGATTCAAAATTGGCGATTAAATTATTTGGAGATTAAAATACAGATGAATGACCCCATTTAACACAATAGCTTTTTTAATTAAATATTTATCAAACAATCTATCATTGTAATTGTAAAATTTTTTATTTATTTATTGACAAATTCAATACAAAATAAATTAAAAGTAAATCAGAAAAAATTCCAAAAATTATATGTGAACAAAATATATACGTTAAATTTGTTAAATTACCATTCAAAACTCAATACACAGTTTCAATAATTCCTAAATTCCTTGGACTTATTAATTTTCATAGACTCTAAAGGGTGCTTTATGATTTCGGCAGAAGTGACGTAGGCAATGGTTAAATGGGTAGTGAGTGTTTAGGCAGTGAGGTGAATTGGGCTGTGAGTGATTTGGGCAGTAAACGTTTTTAAAGAAAATATTTTCCACATAAAAACAATTTGAGTATCATCGGATTATGAGTGATTTAGACAGTAAATTATTGTTTTTAAAAAACTATTAATGCTCACACATTTAAAAGTTTATATTAAAGTGTAAATGATCAGCACAAGCTTGGAGGCATAATATATTCAAGAAAAAATATATTTCAATACAAATCCGAGCCCTAGTCAAATCCGAGCTCTGAGGAATAAAATTTACTGCCCAAATCACGTATAATTATTTTTTCTTTGATACTCAAATTGTTTTTATGCGGAAAATATTTTTTAAAAAACGTTTACTGCCTTAATCACTCACTGCCCAGTTAACCACTGCCTACGTCACTTCTGCCGAAAGCACCAGACACGCTCTAAAGAGAGACAATTAGAATTGAGATAATTAATTTTTTCCATTTTTCTTTTTGTAACATAAATTAAATTATCGAACTAACTCAGAATTTTACAAATTAAATTATAAAAATTAAATAAATTAAACACAAATTAAATTCAAATATTCATTAAATTATGTACCTAATTTTAAATTTAATAATTTTTCTTTAAAAAATTTAAAATAAAATATCTTCACTTTTTATTCCCTTTTTCAATTAAAAAATACAAAAATTAAAATATTAGAAATGTTTAATTAAAATAAAGGCAAATTTATTACCTGGTTTCATATCGTGCGAAAAAAAATTTTTTAAACAAGCTTATTAGTCCACTACAAAAATTATTGTTTACTCAATTTTTAATAAAAGTATAAAAATATTTAAAAAAAAAATTCTTATTTCGTGTATATCAGTTGAAGTTTAATTCACATACACAAATTTGTCTAATTAAAATATTACGGTAAAATATTTGTAATTTTAATTAATAAAAGGTGTATATAAATACGAGAAATTATAAGCCTTTAATTATTTTAAAATTAAACGGAAACATTCCGGAAAATTTTTTAAAAATTATTTTAAAATATTACAGTGTGTAACAAAACTATAACCCCACCTAAAATTTTTTTATTTCTTAAGGTTCTAATAAACAGAATTTTTTAATTTTTATCCAATATTGAAAATGTAATTTCAAGCAAAAATTAAATAAATTTTTATTAAAAATTTTTACAAAAAAATTTTTTTTAACTTTTTATGAAATATAGGTGTAACATAACATCAAATACCGTATTTACTCTAATAATCCCCCATTCTTTATTAATTCCCCAGTCTCTATTAATTCCCCACCCTAGGGACGGGTTGAAACAATAATCCCCCAGCCTCTATTAATTCCCCAGTCTCTATTAATTCCCCACCCTAGCGATGGGTTGAAACAATAATCCCCCTGGGGGATTACTAGAGTAAATACGGTAAACCCACTTGGAAAAATTTTATTTTTCAATTAGAAATGCCCGAAAATAAATACGGTAAAACATGTTTTACAGAAAAGCATGTTTTAATTTTAGAAAAGTTTTTAAAAAATAATAAAATTTGTGTTTGTTTGCGTTTTAAAAATGTTTTTATTAAAAATGTTTGAAATTAATTTCGTTTTAAATAATTGTTACAAAACTTCCTTTTTATTTAAATATTAACAATTTAATTAATAGTAATTTTCAATGACAATCCAATTTTTTGTTTGGCTCTCTTCTTTAAGAATTCAATTTATTTATTTTGCAATTGTAATTAGTCTTCCTTCATTAATTCTTTATTTAATTGAAATAATTACAATTATTGGAAATAAAGAGTTTCACAATCCTTTTTACAAACTTTTTTTAATTCGTTCCGTTCCGGTAAGTTTATTTTACAATTACAAATTCTGGAAAATATTTCCGGAAAAACATCTTCAAAACATGTTTATTTTAAATTTCCGGAAAAACATGTTTGAAAATAAATACATAAATATATTTCCGGAAAACATGTTTGAGTAATATTACAAACCCTTTCCGGAAAAACATGTTTTAGATAATTTTCCGGAAAACAAGTTTTCAATTAATAATTTTAGAATATTCTCTACACACTCGACTCTTATTATTGTTATCGCCTAACAGTTCTTTTCGGTAATTGGCTATATCCTTTTTACGATTCATTGCCAAATTGGATGTTACGTCTTTCTTTCTTCCTTACATATTCTACAACTTTAGCTGATTTTTTGGCGACTTCTTTAATTCTTGTAAATCGTTGGACTGCAATTACTATGGCTATTAGTTATAAAAGGGTATTTAAATAGCCTGTTTTTTTTTAAATATATGTGCAAAAAATTCCGGAAACATTCCGGAAAACATTGTTTATTCAATCTTGTTTTGTTTCCTGACTCAATTCTGTTTTCGGAAAAATGTTCAAATCTAAACAAGTATTAAAAAAGCTCAAACATTTTTATTCCGGAAAATTAACACAACTTTTTTTACAAACAAAATTCTGAAACTTTACAATTCCCTTAAGGTTTGGAGTAAACTCATTTTACCTTCTGCATTGATAGTGTTTGGAATTCCAACTTTATTGTATATACCAATACTCACTGTAAATTGTTACCTTCAGAATGATACAAGTTCTGGAGGTTTTTACATAAATCAGGATAAAGTTGTCAGTTAACTTTTTAAATTTTAAATAAAATATTTAATAAAATTTTTAGACTTTTTATCAAGGATTTCCTTTAAACGTTTTTCTCTGTGTCAGCTTTTTGGTTGTTTGTATTCTTCTTAATATTGCAACTTTAATTTCTTATCGAAAACATTGCAAGAAGGATAAAAGAAATAAGAGTAATCAACAAATACATCATGAAAAGACTGAATATAAATTAATGGTTTATGCTATTGCTACTTTTGTTGGGCATTTAATAATTGTTTTAGAACAAGTAAATGCTTATATTTTGCCGGAAAAACATTGTATTATGTTTCCGGAAAATTTTAAATTAATTTAAGATTCCGGAAAAACGTTGTTTACTTTGTTTCCGGAATCATTGGAAAACATTGTTTTTATGTTTAATTTTTCCCGGAAAAACATTGTTTATTTAATTTAGTTATCAGAAAAACATTCTTTTAGATAAATTCATTGTAATATTTCTTCAAAAAACATTGTTTTATTGAATTTTGTTTTAGGAAAAATGTTTGAATTAGTTAAAGTTACGAAAAAAACATTGTTTATTTTTATTTGTTGGAAACCTTGTTTTGAAGTGTATTTTCTTTCCGGAAAACATTGTTTTATTAAGTTTTGTTTCAGGAAATGTTTGAAAAAACAATGCTTAGAAAACCTTGTTTTATTTTTAATTTTATTTTTTAAAAAACATTGTTTAAGTAAATTAATTTACGCAAAACGAGTTTTAACAATGTTTTTTAAATTATTTTTATTTTCCCAATTATTTAGCTATCAACAACAATATTTAAACAACCTGAATATGCTGCTGCTGTAATAACTCAATATCCTTGGACAATGGATTTTGGTTCTGTTGTTTTGCCTAGCTGGTTATTGTTTTGGGCTAGTGATAGTTTTAGAAAATTTATTTTTAAAAAATTTTGCCCAAAATTTTTACAAAATATTAGTATTACAATTAAATTTAACGCTGTGCAACAAGTAACAATGGTTAAACCTGTTAATAATGTGCATAATACAAAAACTTAGAAATAAATTTACAATTCATTTTGTAATTTACAATTATCCATTTGTAAAATACTTTGCTTTACCACAAATTGTACTTTTATCAGAAATTGTAATTTCCAGAATAACTCATTTATATTGTACTCATATTTACAATTGTAAAAATTGAAAAACTTTTTACAGAATTTGTAAAATTGTAATTTCAAATAATTGTGAATTTACAAATTCTGATTATTTCAAAACAAAATTGTAATTTTCAGAAAATAAACTTTTCCCTCCTAACAAAAACTAGAATAAATATCAGAATTTGTAATATACATATAATATTTTTATACAATTAACTGGCAAGTTTAAAAATAAAAAATATCATTAATTGAGGAGTAAATATTTTAAATTAATTTTTTAAAACAATGAAAGGCAGTGTTTAAGCATAAAAATTAAATAAAATTATGATAGGGTAATATTTTTTAAATTTTAATCATCATCAAAATCATCATTCCATTTATTTTCATCATAAATGTCTTCATACTCCTTAGAAAATTCAATAAATCTTTTTGTTTCATTATTATTAATTTCAATTTGATTTTCTAAAGATGGCGGGGAAGGTGGAAGTACTTTTGGACGAATAAAAGAATTAGAAAGTCCAGAAGACGTAGGTAGAGGTGGAAGAGGTGGAGGTGATCTTTTTGGTCTGTTGAGGGTGTTGGAAGAATAACTAAAGAAAAATCAGAATTTTGAAAAACAAGAATTTTGGAAATCAGAATTTTGGAAATCAGAATTTTAAAAAATCATAATTTAAAAAAATCAGAATTTTGTAAATCAGAATTTTAAAAATCAGAATTTTGTAAATCAGAATTAAAAAAAATCAGAATTTTAAAAATCAGAATTTCGAAAAATCAGAATTTAAAAAAATCAGAATTTTGGAAATCAGAAAAAAAATCAGGATTTTATTAATCTTTATATTCCCTCAGATAAAATTCAGAATTTCTAAAATTGAAATTCAGATAATAATTGTTAGTTTATTACAAATTCTGATTTTATAAAACGAAAATTACAATTCAGAAAATAAACTTTAATTGCAATTACAAATTCAGATTTTCTAATATTGCAATAAGTTTTAAAACAAATTTCTGATTTTATTATTATCAGTATTTATTTACTTACCAAAGATTATTTTTCAACGGTGGTGGGGGAGGTGGTCTAACGGGTCTTCTAACAATATCGCAACTTCGACTGCCTGCATTTAATTGACTCTAAAATTTAATTTAAAAAAATACTTTTTTATTAATTCATTTATTTACATTTAATTGTTTCCTTCGTCTTCTTACAATTATTCCACTGCATATTGACCATTTTATACGTTCCCAAAGGGCTCGAAGCCGACTAGTTAGCAACCATTCAATAAACGGCAGTCTAATTGTTTTTATCGTTGTTTGTTCGGCTGGTAATTCGACAGAGACTTGTTTCGTAAAAAGTGGGGTTGTTGAAGGCTTTTGTTGGAGAGTTTTGACAGCTATCTTATTGTTATTTTCCTCTCCCCCAACAAAGGGCGGTATAGGCACAAAGAAATGATAATAACGTCTACGGCATTTTGGAGAATTGACAGATGTTTGGGGTAGACGAGCAACTGCACAGGGAAAGAGAAGCCATAAAAGAAATGGACCTGATGCTATAAGTCCAAATAAAATGCCTAGTAGCCACTGAAATGAAGAAAATTCAGAATTTTATATTAAATCAGAAGTATATTCTTTTCCGGAAATAAAATCTAACCTTCCCGGAAAGTTTATTTTAAAAACATTTGTATTTTCCGGAGATTGTAAAAGTGTATAAACCTCAAGTTTGTAATATATTTAAACTTACAACAGCCCATACCGGCCATCTCCTAATACATTTTTCCGGTACACAATTCCACTCATTACATTTATCAGCAAGCCCACAATCGCATTGCTCTCCCTCTTCATAAACTCCATTACCACATATTGGAAGTGAGGAGGTGTGAGCCTCTGCTTTAGGTTCGCGCAGCAGACAACGTGTGCGCAAAGCCATATTTACCATTAATTGTAATGTACAGTCTTGGTCAAAACCACTTGAATAAAATATTTTATTCAGAATTTTTTAAATTTTATTTACGGAATTTTCAAACATCCAGCTCCAGATGGTATCACGACTTTTGCGCCGAGAACATTTGCGCCGCGACTTATGCGCCGCGACTTTTGCGCCGGGCGACTTATGCGCCGCGACTCTTGCGCCGCGACTTTTGCGCCGGGCGACTTATGCGCCGCGACATTTGCGCCGCCATTGTTTAGAAAATCCGGATCTGAAAAATGCCGGATATCCGATATTTTCAGTTCGGATATCAGATCTGAAGATTTCCAACTATTCGACAACCCTACTAAAGTGAGGTCCGGCTGTAGTTATTGATATATTTTTAATGATAGTGGCGGCGCAAAAGTCGCCCGGCGCAAAAGTCGCGGCGCAAAAGTCCCCCGGCGCAAAAGTCGCTCGGCGCATAAGTCGCGGCGCAAAAGTCGCGGCGCATAAGTCGCGGCGCAAATGTTCTCGGCGCAAAAGTCACTGAACCCTCCAGATATACGCCTATCAAGCATAGCATTGCTTTCCAATTTTTTCTCTCCTTCCTTATTTTCTCTTTTATTTTGAAGCCGCAGTTTTTCTGGATTATTTAAATTATTACAAGCACAATTTGGAACATTCAAAGTTTCGTTTTCTGGACGGTGTGGGACTCCAATAAGATGAGCTACTTCATGAAAGAATATAGAAGCCATTGCTTCTGGGTTGTGAGGATAAAACTTTAAAAAATAATTTATTAAGATTAAATAATTCTCCTAACCCCAGCAAGCATTACACTCTTAGAATTACACATTCCCCCAACAAAAGCAAGTCCTCCCGCATAACGATAACTAATTAAAACAGCAAAATCATGAAAAGGAAGTTGTGCCATTCTTGAATTACGGTAAAGCTCGAAAGTGTAAAGTGACAAGTCATCCCGGAATGTCTCCAAAACATCGACAACAATTAAACGGAGATTTATTTGATAAAAATACTGAATAATTTTTTAGATATTTTTTAAAAAGTTAAAGGAAAAACTTGCATTATTTGCTTCTTTGGCCAGACGCATTACCTCGCGTTTAACGATTACATGCTCGCGTCTGTAGTGATCAGACTTGAAAAAATATAAATAAAAATAATTATTTCTTAATTCCAACCGTTTTTAAATCAACAAAAATAAGAGCATACAAATAAATATTTATGTGAGGATCTAATGCTGCTAAAGAATAATCTGGAGCTGGATCGCCCCAAACCGCTGGAGCCCTTTTCCAACGATGGTGGCGACGGAGTTGATGGTTAGTTGGGGAAATGTTGGAAGTGAGTGGTGAAATAAAACATTTTTGAGCTTCATCATTATTTGCCTTTTATGAAAAGAGAAATTTAGAAAATTTTATTAAAAATTTCTTTTACAGCTCTTTAAACAAACGATGAAACCGAGCGTTTAAAAAGCTGCTAGAGGAAAGTTAATTATTAAATTAATTTTTGGGTTACAATTGAGGTTAACTAGTTTAAAAAACATTTTTTAAATATAATTTAACTCTTACAAAAATTTAAAATAAATCTGACCTGATTTCTAATAAAAGACCCGTTAAATCTGTCTTTGTCTTTAATGTAGTTTTGTTCCAGTTTTTCTCCGAAATTATTTTTTAAGCAATAAATAGGTAATAAAATTACAAATGTCCAAAATATAAAATATATTAATGTGGATTGGAGTAGCCATTGTGAAAATAACATTCGTGTCCGTATATACGGCTCTCATTACATTATAGGCCGCTCCACTTAAATTTTGATAAAAAGTTTTATAAGAATTTTTTTAATTTTTTAGAAATAAACTTGGAAATTACAAATTGCGAATATAAAAATGAAAGGATTGTAATAAATTGTAAAATATACAAATTTTATAAAATATTTAAATATGTAAATTAATTAATGTTTTAAACATCAATAAAAAACATCTTTATTTTAGTTTAAAATTTTTTTCTTTTTTTCTTATCTAAATATTTTTAATAAATAAATTCCCGCAAGTAAATCATAAGATTTTAATATTTTGACTCCTTTATTTTATAAATTAATTTTTTAAAAATCTACTAAAATGTTCGGCAAAAGGTCTCTGATAAAATTAAAAATAATTGGGTTAATTTTACTGATAAGAGAATTTTTCTTTGTTTGCTTTTTGGATTTGTAAACCTTAAAAACATACAAATAAAATATATTTAAAAAATAAATAAAAATAAATTTCCTGGGAAAACCCAAGGAAAACCCTAAAGTGAGAAACATATCGCTGACCACTAGTCACTAAGTAACTAAGTAAAAGGAGAATCAATGCTAGCTGTGGGAGGAGGAAAATGGACAAAACACGGATATGGCCACAGCTCTGGCGGCCACTTAGAAAAACTTAGTAGAGGTGCTGGGCAAATAATGGTCAAATAATACATTACAAGTACAAACTTAAAAATAAAAACTTAAAAATAAAATAATTTTAAAAAATAAACTTGGAAAAACACAAATTGTAAAAATTATAATTTTAAAAAATTACAATTTACAAAAATAAACTTGAAATAAACTTGGAAAAACACAAATTGTAAAAATAAATTTTTAAAAATTACAATTTACAAAAATAAACTTGAAATAAACTTGGAAAACACAAATTGTAAAATTAAATTTTAAAAAATTACAATTTGCGAAAATAAACTTGAAATAAACTTAGAAAAACACAAATTGTAAAAATAAACTTTAAAGAATTACAATTTGTAAAAATAAACCTAAAATAAACTTGGATAAATACAAATTGTAAAAATTACAATTTTAAACTTAAAATAAAAAATAAAGTTGGACAATACAAATCAGACAATAAAATTGTAAATTCCCAAGAGTTTTGTAAATATTTTAAAAGTTTTATATTTTTGGGTTATTTATTTATAATGTCCATTTACACTTACAAATCTCTCCCTCTTTTCTCTCTCTCTGTGGAATTGCCAAAAATTTCTAAAAAAGCGCCGCAATGGACAAATAGCCATTGGCCTAGCCCTTACTGCACCCCTCCACCCCTGCACCCCCTCCCATCCAACACAACTCTATGTTCTTCTCGGATTTCTTTTTTGAAAAAAAACTAGGCTAAGAAGCAAAAAATAAATAGAGGGTAGAAGGAATAAATAAATAAATATTTTTTAACAGTTTATTTTTTGGATGTATGACACAAACATTTTTATTTGATAAATGACCTGTTCTCCTAAAAAATATTTATTTGTTGAGGGGAAGATTTATTTATTAAAGTAATGAATAAAAAATTAAAATGAATTTTTTAGTTTAATTTTGCCAGAAAATTTTTTCTTTAAATTTTCTTTTAAAAAATTTTTTGATAAAATTGTAAAATAACTTTAAAAATATTTGCCTTTTAAATATGAGAGATAAACAAAAACAGCTGGACGTTACTCTAAATATCTCTTCAAAAATAATAATAAAAAAGCGTCTGTTGACCAAAATAAATTTTTTGGAAACGATTTTTGATGATCCAATAAAAAAAGCAAAAATTCTTCTCAAAAAAGCCAGTTCATCCACCAGACATTTTTATATTTTTTAGGATGAAAGATATAAGCGATCCTTCCCGTGCCATCTTTTTTACCATAAAAGAAAGAAAGAATAACATTATTTTAGGGTTTTAATGTGAAGAAAAACTGGCGAACATCTGTATAAGTTAATAAGCTTAAGATTTGTCTGACATGTGTAAAAAATATTTTTTTTATTAATAGGTTGTGTAAAATAAACACAAATTTAATAATAAATACAAACTTCAAAATTACAATTTGTAAAACTTATGTAAAACAAGTAAACTTTAAAATACAATTTGTAAATAATAGAAACTTGGAAATCGCAAATTGTAAATAATTAAACTTGGAAGTTACAAATTGTGAAAAAATTAAAAATTATACCTTGTAAAAATCAAAACTTGAAAATAACAAAATGTAAAACAATTAATCCTTAAAATACAATTTGTAAAAAATCAAAACTTAGAAATTACAAATTGTAAAGAAAAACAAAATAAGTACACTTAAGAAAAATAAACTTAGAATATAAATAATAAATATATTCACAATTAGTGAAAAAAGTTAAAGACAACAATTAAATTGTGAAAATTGCTTGTAAAAGTTACAAATATAGAAATAAAATACCTATAAATAAATTCTAAATATACATAGTTTTCCAAATTTTTTTTATTTTTTCCCTGATATTTATTTTGGCTTTCAATTTTACTTTTTTTATAAATTTATTACCCTTTTTATTATCATTTTTAGTCGCGACATGTTTTATATATTATTGCCAATTTTTTTTCTGATAATAAAATAGACAATGAAAAAATATTTGGAGAATAATCAGAACAATATTTTTATTTGATATTTAAAAAAATAATTTTTGGTGTATAATTTAAATAATTTATAGTTATTTTTCCTGTGTTTTAATGTTCACGAGACTATTTTTGGTGTTTTCTATTTTTGGTAGGCCATAATGACAAGTCAGTTGTTAACGGCATTAACTCAATCATTGCCAGGTGATTTTTGCTTACTTAAAGCTAAAAATAAATAAGAGGGAATGACCTGGTTTTAGCCAGCTAATGTGACAAACTTTCTCTTTTCAATTATTACACAAACTTAAATAAACTTGAAAAAATTATTGCAAGTTTGTTCATTAAATAGAAGATAGGCTAAAAATACAAACTTAAATAGAAAATGTACAAACTTGAAAGGATAAATATTGAGGAATAAACTTGAAAAAACACAAATTGTAAAACTTGAGAAGAAAATACAAACTTGAATAGAGAAATAGCATTGAGGAAAAAATAAACTTGAAAAAATACAAATTGTAAAATACAAAAATAAAAAATACAAACTTGAAATAAATAAACTTGAAAAACACATATATTTTAAGTTGGGAGATATTCAAGTTTTAATAAAACTTGAATAAAAATACAAACTTGAATAGAAAAAAAATAAACTTGGAAACACAAATTGTAAAAATAAATTTACAAATTGTAAAATTAAACTAAGTTGAATATCACAAAACTTTAAAATTATGTAAATTTTAATAAAACATTTATTTTACTCTAAAACTAAAAAAGGAAGTGTGCATAAAAATATGTATGTCTACATTAAATTCAGTTGCGTGCAGTATAATGAAGTAAAATGAATAATCCGCCTCCTGTCGGCCAATAATTCGGACATTTTTTCTTCTTTATTCTCCAGCCTAATTCTTTTAAAAAAGAGGCATTAATCCGTCGTTTCCGCTCTTGTCCCATAAATATATTTATTTAATTTTAGTTTAATTTGGGGGGAATTTGCTGGGGGAATTAGAGTCTGTAGGAATTGAAGTCTCCCCTCTATTAATGCTATAGAAGTGAGATAAAATTTATAAATTAGAAGAATTTGTACTAAGATTTATTAGATTTTCTTCTTTCTCCTTAATGTCTAGCTGTGAAATAAACAAAGAAAATTCTGCCAAAATTACTCAGAAAATGCGCGAATAAAAAATATAATTTATTTTTTGGAAATTAATTAGAAAATTTAAAAAAAAATTAAAAACTAAAAAAATATATTTAAAATGTATATCTGTCAAAATTGAGATTATTTTTTAAAAACTTCTTTATATATTTATTTAATCATCAACAGAACACAAAGCTTCCTTTAACAGGGAAGAAGCGTTATCCTCATCAATAGCTACAAAACGTTCTTGACGCTTTGAGAAAAAATAACTTTAAAAAAATTATTTAGAAAACAAAAATAAATTTATTTAAATTTACAGTTCTCCAGTAAATATATCTAGCCAAAATGCTTGTAGACCAACAAGCCTCTTCTCTATATGTTCTCGTAAAAATTCGTGTGAAGCTATATTTGTTAGTTGTTGTAAAGTGTTTATTTGTGATAATTTGTCTTCAACGCCATAATTATTTTCTGGATCGATTTGGGCAGTAAATCTTTTAAAATTTCGAAAATTTCGTTTTGAAGTCGAAATTTCGTTTAAAAGTCGAAATTTCGTTTTGAAGTCGAAATTTCGTTTAAAAGTCGAAATTTCGTTTAAAAGTCGAAATTTCGTAAATTTTCGAAATTTCGTAAAAAACTTTTTATTCACCTCATCAACCCATTTTCGGAAGCAAATTCCAATTTTTTACAACTCTCTCCACTTTTAACAAGTTTATCAAGCTTTTGGATGCTCAAATGGCCATTATGCCTTAACCAATGGTCCATAGGAGATTCGGGGTCAAAAGCCCTTCCATTATAGAGTTGATAAAGGGTATTTATTGCCTTACAGTCTGAATGGCCACAAACAAGTACTTGACAGACATTTCCACGCCTGAAAAGGAAAACCGACAAAATGAATTTTGGGCATTTTGAAATTGGACGCTTTGAAAATTTAAACCCAACTTTATTGCCAATTCAAGAGCAGCTGGTTCTGTTGTAACTGAGACCTCTGATGCAGTTCCTCCTATTTTTATAAGAAATTTTGTTCGAAGCAATTTCTCGGAAATTACCAAAGTTCCGTGCAAGGGGCACCATATTCGCTGAATTTCTGACAACAAAAAGGTCCCCTATACGGGCCTGCATAAACTTGGATGGCTGCAATCTGTCAGAAAAATGGAGATTTTTAACTTTGATTTGGGCATTTTTTAATTTTTTCACCTCGAGTCCATACACGTAAACAAAACTGCTCGGGGGTCGGGATGGTCACGAACTCGTTCAAATTCTTTAATCATTGCTGGACGTTTAAATTTCCTGAAGAGTAGAATTCCATCAAATATTCGTTTTATACTTTCGTGCATTAAAAACAACTTTAAAGAAAAATAAAATTTTTATCTCCAACCCAATTATGGCAAACTTAAAAATTAATAAAAGACAAAAAATTTAAAAATTCAATATTTATTTAACCACAACAATTCTCTCTCCACTTTTATTCCGCACTATTTTATCATATGCAGTATACCCATAAAATGGTCTCATCGTCAATCGATGAGCAAAAAATAAATGTGGTTTTGGCTGGGTAAGTTAAAAAAAGGTTTTTTAAAGGGCATTTAATGAATGAATTTTTTAAAAAGGAGGATAAAATAAATTTTGAGAGTATTTTGTAACTCTCGATCTTCTCTTTATTTTAAGATGAAAATTAAATTTAAAGCTTAACCCGTTCAAAAGTTATAGGACATCAAAGAATGACGACTACAATTAAAGTTGCCTTGCTTAAAAAGAATGTCGAAAAAAGGTTTTAAAAATTAAAAAATAAATTTAAAAAACAAAAATTTATTAAAAACAAATTTTAAAAATATATAATTTTATCATTTAATTAAAATTCCAACGAACGGATTCGAACCCGTGACCTATTCCAAAAATTATCCCACTTAACCACAAATAACAAAATCTAAAAACTAATCAGGATAAGGAGAACCATGCAATGGCGAAACTTTTTCTTTATCACTAAGCCTTTTATCTTCTTTTTTGGCACCAGGAATGTGTTCAAAATCTTTTTCTTTGTACTCAGGAAAGCCTTTGTCTTTTTCTACAGCCCCTCCTTTTGTAGCAACTGTTGGTGCTCTTTTTTCTGTTTCTGCATCGGCTTCTAATTGTTGCTGAAAATATTTGTTTGGAAAAATATTTGAGAACCACAACGATTTTTTAATTTTCAAAAAAATTTTTTTTACAAATCGCCCACCAACAAAAAAATTTAAAATAGCAAACGGATTCGAACTCAAGACCTATTCCAAAAATTAACCCACTTAGCCACAAAACTTTAAAGAAAAATCCCTTAAGAAATTACTTGTTGTCTAGCTCTATTAAGCCTAATCTCCTCTTCCGAAGGCGGAAATCGACGAGTCATTTTTGTCCAAGAAAGCCACTCAACTGGCGGGTCTGGAGCGCCAGGCGCTGGATCATAACCTCTAAAATAAATTTAAAATTAATTTTAAAACCCCACAAAAAAACCTCGAAACATTTCCCGAACTTCTCGGCTTAGACAATTCGTAGTACCTATTTCCATATTGATCTTCTCCGATATAGTGTTTCGGAAGTTTTGTATCTGCCCAAAGTAATTTCCAAATTGTTAACCAAGGGCCTGGACGTGTAGGTTTGTTGCTCATTTTTTAAGAAAACTAAAATTTAAAAAGAAGTAAAATATTAAAACATACACTATTTCGCAATAATGAGAAAAAAAGAAAAACAACACAACGCCAAAAAATAAGTTCAACTTTAAATGGACGGTTCATTGCTGAAAAAAGACGACGAGACGTTTCTAAGCAGTTGACCACTGGTCAGTTTTTAGCGTCTTTTAAACAATTTATTCGCATCTAACAATAAATATTACCGCGTACTAGACAAAGCAACCATTGACTTTTGCGAGACGCGTCCCACATAATCCCGCGCTATGCGCAGAATATCCCACAAGCGTTTTGCCAATCTCTATAGGGTTACTTTAACCATTTTGAGCTTGCGAATAAATGGTCTTTGTACCCAAACTGCATAAGTTCCGGTTGGTCAACAGCACAGGCGCCCTGAATCACATTAAACGTTAATCTGTAGCTTTTGAATTTACATTATTCTTTAGACGAGAAAAATTTCCGACCTCTTAGAAGAACAATTTTGCTTAGTTTAAATAAAAGTTTTGTTTCTCAATTTTAGCTATTTGATTACTTTAAAATTAAAATGCAATCTCTACCACACGAAGTTCAACTTGATGTATTAAAATGTTTTAATTTTAATCAATTAACTTCTTTCAAATTAACAAATGTTTACTTTTGCAATTTAATTAAAAAATATGAGGGAAAATTGGCACGAATGAAATTCAAAGAACTTTGGATAGTAAATATTTATTAAATAAACATTTTTTTATTTAAATTAATTTTGGAATGAAACTACCAATTTTCGAAGATTTAGACAAATTAACCGTCAATCTGGAGCTTTCGAATTTACTTTAAATGATCAACTTTTGAAGAAGGTTAAATTAATTTTTAATTAATTTTAAATTTATTTTTTTTTCAGTGGCAAGCAACGATATCTAAATCAATTCCGTTGTTTTCACATGAATTTGGCAGAAAATTATTCTATATAAAAATGAAAGGTTTAAAACAATTATATGTTAATTTCAGTCAATTTATGAGTGGGGCGTGGAAAAATTTGCACGGAAAATCCCAAAATATGCGCATACATATGTGCCGAAAAAGCCCAAAATATGCATCCCTAATGTTCATACCGAAGTAAAAAGCGTTTCAGCTCATGGCATATCCGCATGCAATATATGCATTTGCATGTTTTGACACGCCCTATATATGAGTAAATTGGCATTAATTTTGATAACCACAAATTTCTATCTCAAAATAATTTAATTATCAATTTAGTAGACGAAGGTTATATTCTAAAATTGCAAAATTTTCAAAAAAAAATTGAAGAAATGATTTTTGTTCGTTGCTGGTTGGAAAAACTATTTAAATGTGGTTTTGAATATATCAGTTTTCCCAAGTGTGTATTTAATCCAGAAATGATCAATATTTTATTCGATAACGACAAAACAATTCCTCTTAAATTTCACACAAAAAGAGCATGTTTATGGACTACCGACAACACAATTGAAAATGTTTTGAAATTTTCTTCAAATCATTTATCAATTTCTGAATTACTTGGTATTGATTTTGGAGATACTGACATTACAGAATACACAAATATTTTATTCAATATTTTAATAAAGGAAGGCAATAAATTTCCAAAAATACATTTTAGAAGCTCCAAATTAATGAAACTTTGTGATCTTATTATAGAAGTTATCTTTTATATGTTAAAAAATAAATTTTAATTTTAGTATATAGCAACATCGAAGGACTGTTCAATGATTGTACCTGCTATTACTTTTAATTTTCCTACTGCCCAGAATTTTAAATTAAGTGAAAGGGCAGAAAAAGTTGTAAAAAAGCAATCAACTAATGAAAAATCTACAAAATATCAAATTGGCAATATTCACAATCCAGATATCAATTTTCATTTGACAATAGAGAAATGTATGGTGGATCGTTTGCTTACGTTAATATCGAAAAAATGAAAGAGTAGAATCTGGGAAGAAAATTTAATTTATTGGACAACAAAATATTTTTTAATTATTGGTTTCATCGATTCTCGATTTGCTTAAAAATTGTGTGCTATTATATTTATAAATTTTAAATTAAGTGAATTTATTCATGAACTTTGAAAAGATTTATAGTGGTTTTTGTGGGACTTTTATTAAATGACAATGTTACATCTTTTTTAATATTTTCCAAAGGACTTTAGTTCAAAATGAAATTAAACCCTCCCATTTTTAATTTATATTGAGATAAATTATCTCTCTCTAGAGATTATCTTTCTCTTTCAATTTTATCATAAAACTATCGAAAATCCTTTTATTATTAGATCAATTTTGGATTACTAATTACTCATTTATTTTTTTATTCAAAAAATAAAATGTCATTTCTTTTATTTTTCCGTTTAACCCGATTTTTATTTTTAAGAATTTTCTATTTAATAAAAATCTATATTTATTTTTTTAAAACCAAAAATCCCTTTTTAAATTTAATTTATTTAATTTTATTTATTTTAATTTTATTTTCAATTAATTTTTTGTCTTATTTTCAACAAAAACAACAATTCCCTCTTCTCCCATTTTGTGAAAAAAATTCTTTAAATTATTTTTATAAGGTTTGGAAAAATATTTTTCTATAAATTCTTAAAATTCAAGATATATTCTCTATCAGAATATCCTCAACCAGACCCAACTCCTTTAAATTGGATAAATATTAAATTTAAATTAGAGCCTTCAATAAATTCGCTATCATTAAATTTGTGTAGAATAAACAAATTTAATTATCTGTCAAGTTTATTTATTGTTGTAATTTCGAAACTTGAGCATTTTAAACGAAGAAGTTTGTTGAGAAAACAATTTAGAGAAAATGGTAATGTTTTTGTTAGTTTGTAAAACTTGGTTATTAAAACTTGGAATTTGTAAACTTATAAAACTTAAAAACACTGGATTGTAAAATTGTAAAACATTCTAAAACTTGAATTTACAAATTGTTGAATTGTAAAACTTGAATTTACAAATTGTAAAATCTTAAAACTTGAATTTACAAATTGTTGAATTGTAAAACTTGAATTTACAAATTGTAAAATCTTAAAACTTGAATTTACAAATTGTTGAATTGTAAAATTTGAATTTACAAATTGTAAAATCTTAAAACTTGAATTTACAAATTGTTGAATTGTAAAACTTGAATTTACAAATTGTAAAATCTTAAAACTTGAATTTACAAATTGTAAAATTGTGAATAAAATAAAAAAATAAAACCTGGAATTGTAAACTTTTAAAACTAACTAAAACACAAGTTTGAAAGTTGGATTGTAAAACCTAAAAACTCGGGATTGTAAATTTTAAAACCGAATTTGTAATTTTAAAAACATTAATATTTATATTCTTTCCCTCTCAAGGTATAATTTCTTTTATTTTTGTACTTGCTGCTGCTAATGCTAGCACAAATATTATAGAAGCCATTCAAACAGAAGCAAATAAAGAACAAGATTTACTAGTTTTGGCTAATTTGGAAGAGAATTATCGTCTTTTAACTTATAAAACACGTGCGTGGTTACAATGGTTGGTGGGTAAATTTGATGAAATTTGTGGACCTCCTCGTTTTCTTCTTAAAATAGACGATGATGTGATGGTACTTGGAGACCAAAAATTAAATTTAAAAAATATTTTGAATTAGGTCAATTGGAATGCTTTATCACGTCTTTTACAAAGAGCAGGCCCAAACCCCAAAAAATTACTTTTTTGCCGTGCAATTCCTAATGGGCAGATTTCACGGAATCCGGCTTCTAAATGGTTTTTATCAAGTAGAGAATATAAAAGAAACAAGCCTAGAGGGCTTGGATTATATTGTCAGGGTATGGCAATTTTACTGAGTGGAGATCTACTACGTCCAGCTTTCTCAAATATAAAGCTTGTACAATTTCTTTGGGTAAAAGATTAATTTTTAGAGAATTGCCTAGATTTAATTAGATGGATGATTGGTATTTAACACATGCATTATTATTTAATACAAACGTTACTTTTGTTGATATTGCCCCACAAGTACAAAGTATAGATGAGGAAACAAAGTTTAATATAAAAGATGTTGGCCTCTCATTAAATGTTTATTATACCCCTATATTTGCACATTTTAGGTAAACATAGAGAAAAAAAAAACATTTAAAAACATTTTGTTTATAGACCAGCCGAACATTTCCCACAAACGAGAAAGTTGAGAGAGTGGAAGAGAATGTTGGACATTAAACCTAAGTCAACAAAAACATGCATACTTTAATGTTTTAATGAATTAAAAACAATGTTTTTGTTTGTTTTAATTTAAATTATTGTTCGATAAAAACAAGTTTATTTGTTTGTAAAACAAGTTTTATTAAAACAAAATTTAATAAAAACACGCTCTAATTATAAACTTACAAAAACAAAGGTACTGTCGGATTGGGTGCACCCCCAAGATACCGCAAGCCCAAGGTACCGCAGAGCTATAACTTTGTTCGAAATTGGCGACTATAATCTTTATATGCTTGATCCAATCCTAATTATATCATTCGAAAACTCTCTATCCTTCATCCAACTGGATGGATCAAATCTGATCGCCCCTTAATCCCTCATACTCCCCACAAATCCTATAAAAACTATAAAAGCCTCTTAAATCCTCCTCCAAATTTATCTCTCCAAACATCAAAAACTTCAACAAAACACCAAAAACAACAACAAAAATGAGTGCTCCACCGCCACCCGAGCCGCCAAAGAAGGACGACGCGCCGCCGCCACCAGCTGCTCCTCCTGCTCCACCGCCAGCGACAGCAAAAGCACCGAGTGAGGCATCTACCAAGAAGAAGGGAAAATCTGCTGGATCTCTGCCACCGCCGTCAGCCAGTCCAAGTGGTGCTGCTATTGGTCTTCGGCAAGTTGAGGTTCAAAGTTTCAGCGATATTCGTCCTGCGTTGCAGAAATGGCTCGATGGTCAGGATAAGCTGTTCGGAGCGGCTGAGAAGAATACCGGTCTTGAACGTGAAAAGGTGAGAAGGAAAATTTTTTTAAGTTTTTCTCATCCATTTTTCTTTTTTGCTAGATTTTCTATGCCATCTGCGGTTTTCTTTTCCTCTGGTTGCTTGCCGCTCCGGGTGCTGGTCTCATCTGTAACTTGATTGGTGTTGTCTACCCTGCCTATGCTTCAGTTGTTGCTTTGCGTTCGGCTGGGAAAGGTCCTTAAAAAACTTCCTTTCTTTTCAAACTCGAACTATATACCCATTAAAATTTCAGAGGACGACACGCAGTGGCTCGTGTATTGGACTACCTATGGAACCTTCTCTCTTGTGGATCAATTCGCCGACCGCATCACTCCCTACTTTCCGCTGTATTGGCCGCTCAAAGCGCTCTTCCTTCTCTACCTGTATTTGCCTCAAACTTATGGAGCGCAGAATATGTACGTCAAGTACCTCGACCCGGCGTTCGATAAGTTGGCGAAGTGAGTCTTTTTTGAAGGAAGTTTTTTGTAAACTTTAAAATTTCATTAATTTTTAGACGAGTGGCGGGAATGTAGAAGTTTGTTCGATGCGCTTGGATGTTGATGGTGGATGCAAAAAATGAGAAAGGAGGGGGGAATAAAAATGAATAAAATAGAAAAATGTATTGATAAATAATTATTCCCTTATATAAATAAATATATTTTCCTTCTGCCTATTGTATGTATTGATATTATTGAAAGTATAATTGTATATTATTGTATTTTGTTGTATAAAAATTTCTTGAAAATTTATTAAAAGGTGGGAAATCGGTGGATTTGGATGGAAACGGGATTTGTTGGTTAAAGAGGACTTGGGGAGACTTGGGAACCCACCGTCCCCGTAAGTATTAAACGGGAACGGTTTAAAGTGATTTGTATTAAATTCACTATTTGATGGAAAATTGACGAAAATAGTCAAATCTTAAGAAAAATCTTCAAAAATCTAAAATAGGCCCAAAAAAGTCTAGGCTTTAAATCAAAAATTAGGTTACACTATGGGTCTACCTTGTTTTTACGACTTATTTCATCAGCATTGATCATAAAAAAATATAGGTAAAAGTCCCAAAAAACACCCTCTAATTATAAACTTACAAAAACAATCAAATAAACTTTTTAGTAAACAAACTTGTTTGTCTGTACATATTAAAGTTTTTGTTTAAATATTTTATAAATAAATTATTAAAATGGAACTTAAATAATAATTGTTTTATTAACAAACAAACTTGCTTATTTACAATGTTCATTCCGTTTCCCTTGGAAACGGAATGAACTTGAAATGAGGGGAATTGTTAAATTGGGGGGTTGGACACAAGTCTTTGCAACACGGGCCAAGGACAATTACGATTTTTTATGGGGCGAGGGGGTTAGCTATTATTATTTTGTGGCGGCTGGCACTAGCCATGCTTTTTTTTATTTTTATAAATAATAAAAATATAAAAATGTTTCTAAAAATATTTTTATTTATTTTTGTTGTTAGAATGGATGGATATTTTTAATTTAAAATTCAATTTTTAAGAAATTTTTTTTTATTAGCCCGAAAATAATTTTAATATTTTTCTATTTTAGTCCTTTCTATATTTGTATTAATTAATCCTACAGCTTTTTCTTAGTTTTCTTTTTATTTTATTCGATTTTTTGCATATTGCTATTCTAATTATATTTGCTATTTATTAACTTTTAATCTTCTAAATATTTAGAGAGTTTTAGAGAAAAATATAATCTTTTAATTTTAAAATAATTTTCATTATCTTTATAATATTTTAAATTTATTTCCATAATTTCCCAATTATTGTCTATATGTAAAAATGAAATCTGAAAGTGAAACATCATTAGATAATGAAGCAAGACCAACAAAAGCAGAATTAGTCCAACTTGTTAATCAGGTTGGTACCGGAAAGTCTATACAGTATTTAAAAAATAATGAAGCATTTTTCCGGAAAGTGTTCAAGTCTATTTAGTTTTAAGTTTATTTCCGGAAAATACATGTATTTTAAATTGTTCATTTATTTTTTTTCCGGAAAACACAAATTATTTCTGATGAACAAATTTATTTATTTTAACAACAAATACATTTATTTTAAAAGGCTTATCTATTCTGTTTCCGGAAAATACAAATAAAATATCTTCCGGAAAATGGGTAGAGTATATTTTTGTTAATTGTTTTCAAATAATTTCCGGAAAACACAAGTCTTATATTTAATTTTAATAATTTAAACAGTTTCTCATTCAAAACGATTTGCCAGTAACAGCTGCCGCTTTACAAAAAGAATGTGAAAAGTTGCTTGGAGGCAGGTGGAGTGGGCATAATTTGAATGTCACTCGTAGCGGTCGCTTTCGTAGGCATACGACGGTAATACCTAATTTGGATGGCGACGCGTGTTTGGCAGAATGGTTGAGTGATAGTGGGGCTGTTGGGGTTGGTGTTTTAGTTGAAATAATTAAAAAATTTCTGAAGAAATATTTTGAATTATTCTAGACCCCTTCAGCATCCTCTCCAAACGAAATGACCAATTCCTCCTCAAAATCCCCACCCTCTCGTTTACGTAAACCACCTAAAACAACATTAAAAAAGGGGCAATCTCAAAATAGTGAAAATAAAAATGAAAGGAGCCAGCAAAAGCAATGTACCAGTAGCCGTTCTAGTCAAATTTCTCCAGCTCCTTCCCAAAAAAGAGCAAATTCTCGTAATAAATCGAAAAATTTAAATGAAGATTTAAATATTTCTTCAACAAAAATTGAACAAAAACAGGGAGGAAAAAATAAAAATATTTTGAGGAAGGCAGATTCTGTTGGAAATATTTCTGTAAACGAAGCTTCCCCAAAACAACAACAAACTTCTTCCCCTCCTCCTGATCCAATACATTCTTCAAATGTTTTTTAATGTTTTATTTTAAAAATAAAAAGTAAATTTGTAGCAAACAACAATTACGGAAGATGTTGTAGAAAATAAAAATTGGCTTTGTGCTAATTTAGATTTAACACTTATTAATCAAGCATTGTTAAAACCAAGTGTTTCTGGGGGGAGAGCAAGTGCTTTGTTGTTACAGGCTCTAAGACAAGTTTGTCTATGTTTTAGAACTTGTTTGATGTTTGTTTACATGTTTTGTTTTTCTTATGTTTGTTTGTTTTCAAGTTTTGTTCGATGTTTATATTCAAGTTTTAGAATGTTTGTTGTTTTCTTGTTTTGTTGTTTCTTTGTTGTTTTTGTTGTTTTTCTTATGTTTTAAACATTCCAAGTTTATTTTTCTGTATTTGTTTATTTCTTTGTTTGGGTTTTCTTTTCAAGTTTGTTTTCTTTGTTTCTAACTTTGTTGTCTGCGTTATTGTCTTTTTTTCAATTGTTTACTGTTTTCATGTTTTGCTTAGTGTGTTTGTTTATTAAGTTTGTCTAATGGTTTCCAAGGTATTTGATGTTTTTATCTATGTTTATGTCTTGTGTTCGTTTTCAATGTTTTATTTAATTGTTTATTACCTCCATTTAAACTCCAACCTTAGATGATCACCAAAAATACAATTACCGACGGTGATGCCAATCTATCAGCATTAATAGCAAAAGATTTGCTTCAATTACGTTCTCGTAAACAGGTGTATAATTAAATAAAAATATTAATTTTTATTTAATTTCCATTAAAGTCAATAGCATCCGCTCTCTTTCATGACGATACTACTTTAGCAGCAGATTATGTTAGAGAACAGTTAGCAAGACTTTTAAATGTTTTTGCTTCATTTAGAAAGGGAAGGGACTATTTATTGTGTTCTACTAATTTAAATAATAATTCAAATTCTAATTATGGACAAGGGCGACAGCAACTTATTTATGAATGTAGTCAAACATTGAAGGTAAACTTGAAATTAAAACTTAAAACATTTCATAAACTTGAAACATTTCACAAACTTGAAACATTTCATAAACTTGAAACATTTCATAAACTTGAAACATTTCATAAACTTGAAACATTTCATAAACTTAAAACATTTCACAAACTTGAAACATTTCATAAACTTGAAACATTTAATAAACCCAACAAACTTTATTTAAAATTAAATCAAAAACTAAAAACTTTTTTTCCCAGGGAAACAGGCGTCCTTTACTTAGCCCTAACGCTTCAGAACAATTATTAGCAGCCTTACAAAAATTAAGTATTCGACCTGCTGCACAACGAGAATTGTTAATTAATGGGATTTTTGAATGGTTATGTACACAATTGGGACAACAAAAATTTGGACAGGCTGGTTTGGAATTTGGGGTTGCTTTGCTACACAATCTTGTTGTAAACCCAATTTCGCATTCAATTGCTGTTAGGCATAAAAAGAGACTTTTGGAGACTTTAAGAATTTTGTTAACATCTGCTAGAGGTGGACAGGTTGAAGGAAAAAAAATAAAATCTCTTTAAAAATACCCACAATTTACAGGCATTACAGTACACTTGTTCAACTCTTTATATTCTCCTTTGCCTTCCACAAGTGAGAAAAACTGCTAGAGATTCTACTGATCTTGAAAAGATTTTAATTGAACGAGCTCAAAAGGAAAAGAATTTGGAACAAATTCGACAACTGATTGTTGTATACTTGTTGCTACGAGGAGGTAGATTTGAATATTAGAGGCTCGGGGATATTAAGGGACTCGAATGTCTAGCAAAAAAATAAACTAGACTCAAATAGTCCTTAATAGATTCTAGAATTCTTGGTACCTAAATATAAAAGGTGGGTCGGAACAGCCAGAGGTGTCGGAAATCGGAAGAGCTGGAAATCGGAACTGGCTCAAAAGTCGGAAATCGGAAATAAAATTTTTTTCGGAAATCGGAAGGAAAAAACGTCGGAAATCGGAATTCCGACCTAACTCGGGTACCTATCTCGATCGGTTTGATCGAGATTTTGTCTCAATCCTACCTCTAATAATCCATAAACAACCCCAAAAGTAATTGTTTAGACCCTAATGTCTAATCAAAAATTACTTTAAAAAACCACCCCCTATATACTCTAAATTGCTTTTATATTCTCTTAACCTACATATATAAAATACAAATTATTATTTCTTCTCTCTTATTTTCTCCTTTCAATCTCCTCAACAATTTTGCTGTTTTTTATTCTTCTCCTTTTTTCTCCTTGTTGTCAGCCGCCGTCACTCGTGCCAGCCTCTCCCAACACCAACGCGCGCGTCTGTTTTTGTTGTGTCCTCTTTTTCGCAGTGCATTCCCGCCTTTGAATCCCGGCTCTTTTTTGAAGAGAAAAAGAGGGCTAGCTAGCTGTCTTTTACTACTTTTCTTTAAATTTCTTTTACCTTTTTTTATTGTTGCTGGTAGTATTTGTATTTAGTTATCGGTCATGGTCAATTTCTTTAATTTCAATATAAATATTCACAAAAATGACCAAAAATGTTTTGTCTGATTTTTTAAATTAAATCTTTCAAAATTTGAAAAAAAAATATTTTTTACATATTTAAAAAGACTCTAATAACTCAAAATTTAAATTATAAATCTCTCCCTAATTTTCTAACATTACTTCCATCCTCCTTTCTCCTTAATTTTAATTTTAAATTTCGAATTTTTTCAGTCATACTAGGCTACTTTAAACATCTCCCATTTCCTTCTCTTCAACCAAAATCCAACCTCTAATAACCAAACTTTTTTGACTCAAATACTCCCAATTTTCAAGCCTTCCTCAAATTTCAGACTCAAATGTCCAAAATTCCTTTACTCCCCTTTCCCTTCTAATTCTCTAACCCGCGATAATCTTCTTCATCTTCCCATCATTTTCCTCCCCAATTTTACACAAATATTTTTCCTCATGATATTTTTTCTCTCCGTTACTCCCGTCACCACCACCGCAAAGAAGAAAAAAAAAACAAGTGAAGGTCCTGCTCCTTTCTTCTCTTTTACTTTCCCCTTTTTCTCTACTTTTAATGTCTAACTCTTATTGCCAGCCGGCAGTTTCTCCTTTTAGTACTTTTTTTGGAGGACCACGCGTCCAAGAAAAAATGGTCACGGAGAAAAACTCTAAAAAATATTGAAAAGTCCCCCCAAAAAAATACAAAATCCAAAAGATCACCTTTCTAGTAAAGTGGTGATCTTTTGGGTTATGTTAAAATTAATGCAATTTTCTGCACTATTTTCTCTTTCTCTGCCTTTAGTGTTGAAAACTAACTTTTTGCTCTATTAAAAAAAATACCGCTCCTCTCGTATTTTTCTTTCTTATTATTTGTATTAGTTATCAACAAGTAAATAAATAAAAAATATTAAATCTGTTGCATAAATTCCCCTCCCCCCTTACTCTCCAGAAAATTTTAGAGGGGAGGATTTAATGTAAAAATGAGCTGTCCATGACCTGGATATTTTTAAAAAATAAAAATTAGGTGAAGGGCGTTTTTTCGGTTTTTTCATTTTTTGAAAAATTAGAGAAGAAGAGATTTTTGGATGGTCCACCTTCTCTTTTTTTGTCCACCCCTCCCCTCCACACATTTCCTCCTACATTTCCTTCTTGCGCTGCTTTTGCCCTCTTTTTTAGAGAGAAACAAATAGCCGATGGTTTTGTTACTAAAATAGGTGTTTTCCTCATTTCTTTGTTACTAAATCTCTCAAATCTTTGAATTATTCTTTCTATTTTAAAGAAATTTTAAAATTATTTTTTAAATTAAAAATTGTGGCTTTATTTTCCTTTGTTTTTTGTCTTCCCTGAGACTATAACTGTGATGAAATATTTTCACACCTTTATTTTCTTCTAGGTGCTCACAGTTGTATTCTTTGGGCGCACAATTACTTGGGAATGCCTTTAACTTTTAAGTAAATTCCGGAAACATTTTATTTTTTCCGGAAAGTTTATTATATTTTTCTTCCGAAATTTTTATATTTATATTTGTCATCCGGAAAGTTGGTAATATAAAAGTAATAGAGAGAGTAAGGTATATATATATTTCCGGAAATTTATATTCCCCTTCCGGAAAGTTAGAGAGGATTGTTTTGTTTCCGGAAACTTTTAATATTCCCTAACATATTATTTCTATTATTATTTTTAAAACTAAGAACTTGACGTACCGGAAAAACGGAAACAATTAACGACAACAGTAACTGATTTGGAAGATGCGGTACTGATATTCTTTTATTTTAAAACTCATTGTTTTTATAAAGTTCCCCGATTATCTCGAAGCAGAAATTGATTCAACCGACCCGTTAGTGCCTGGACACAGCGAATTATTTGGAAAAAGATTGCTTATAAAAAATTTTTTGTCCAAACCACTTCCACCCTCCCTAGCAAAATATTACCTTCCTTTGTCTCAATTTACTATTGAAGAGGAAGGGCAACGAGAAAATGTTTGGATTTATTTTTAGATTAAATTAAGTAAATTAATCAGGTTCCCGGTGTTGTGCCAGTTAGACGGCAACAACCACCAGTTCAAACAACAAATCTGTCAGGCTCTTCTCCTCGAAAAAAGTCACAACAGAAGCGGGTTTCCAACAACAAAGAAGCTTCCTCCTTCTTGTTGAAGCCTGAAAGGGAAGGTGGCGGCTATGTTTCGGGGGTATTGCCTCTAATACGTCAAGTACATTTTGAACGGACAAACACTGTTTGGAATATTGGGGAAATTAAAAAAAAATAAATTTAGATGAGTTCTCACGCAACATTTGTAGTGGAAAATAACAGCCGTCGACCACTAATAGCTAATGATGGATTTGAAAACGGTCTGGAAATAATTTTAGACAAATTGTAAAAAATGAATTCTGTTCCAGAAAAATAAATTAAAATTACCAAAAATAGGAATGACTTAAAAACTGGAGAACGGCACGGGTGGGAACCTACACGGGATTTTGCGGGACCCCGTCCCTTAATCTTGTGTTCAAGCCCACAAACAGGTTTACCGGGATTAATCCCATAGAAACCCTTCCCGTCGACTTTTCAAAACAATTCCATTATGGAGACGAGGGAATGCAATCGGGCAGATTGTAAAAGAAAAAAAGCTTAAATCTAAATTAATTTTTTCTTCCAGTAATTGCTTCCCTCAAAGGAAATGCTTTAATAGAAGAGCATTGCCAAAGAATTGTTCAACAAAATTTTCAACAACTTAAAATAGCTAATGGAAATGAGGATATTGAAATTCTTCAAAATTCTTGTGAAATGTTAATTATTGAAGAAATCCCCAGTAATTTTGAAGAAGAAATTAATTTCCAGTCAACCTCTGCCGAAATTAATTTTTTGGACAAACAAATTCAACAACAAAATCGTCCCAACACAACAACAATAAAAAAGGAAATAACAAAAATGTTTAGCAGTAAATTGGGGGGAAGAACACAAAATAATCGAAAACAAGATAAAAGACTTCAAAAAGAAGTTTTGGCTGAAAGAATGGAAGAAAGTATTGGAGGGATTGGAGGGGTTGTCGATGAAGTTAAAAGTGAAGAATTGTAAATAAAATATTCAATTGGAGTAATAATTTTGATAAATTTTAGAGATTATTATGAGGAAAAAGAATATACGGCTGCATTTGCGGCTCGACCCAAAATTAGAAGAACACCTCCAAAATTGCCAGATGATGAGGGGTTATTGGATGAAGAATAAAAAAAATTTTTTGTAATTGGCTTTATATTAATGAAAATATAATTAAATTGTATTTAAATTAACAGGCTTTAACCTGTTAATCCTCTAAAATTCTATTCTTTCATTTTTTGATAAGAATACAAAAAATCGTTCCATTACTCAATTCTTTAATGCAAAATTCAAATCTCACTTTTAGACTGAAAATATTTATTAGCAATTTGTAATTTGTATATTTTACATTATTTACTTGCTTAATTTTAAATTTTTTTGTTTCTCGTTTAATTTAAAATTTGGTAATGGAATAAAATTTAAAATAATGAAAGGCCCCATTTTTCCTCAAATTTTGTTTTATGCTAAAATTTGAATTTATTTTTAATTATTTTTTTTCACTATTTCAAATTTTGTTTCAGATTTTTTTAAATAAATAATGACTTCATTAGCTTCTCTAAAATCTGTCAACATTTTTATTACTGGGGCAAACAGAGGGATTGGTATTGGATTGGTAAAGGAAATCTTAAAACAAGTCAAAGGTGTAAATAATTTATTTGCGGGTTGTCGAAATCCGGATGAAGCTAAAGTTTTTTTTTAAATTAATTTTGGAAAAAAAAATTATAAAATAAAGGAACTTCAAACTTTATCCAGTCAAAACCCTTCTGTTAAAATTGTGAAAATTGATGTTTCTTCAGATGAAAGTATTCGAGTTGCGGCAGGTTAAAAAAATATTTTTTAAGAAATTTGGGTAATTTTGATTGCCTATTTTGCTCTCTAATTCTCCACTTTTTTTGTCAAATCAATCAAAAAAGATTAAAAGGGATGGAAATTATTGAGTAAATTTGATTAGAATATTCACATTTTCAATTTTTCGAAGCCCTCACCTTTTATCATAAATGTTTTAGTAAAATTCCGTCATATGTCCCAGAGAACCTGTTCGGACAAACAATATGTCATTCGAAAAAACTCGTTGATTGTGAGCTTATCATATCGTTTTTGTCCGAATTGATTTCTGAGACACATGACTAAATTATTGGGTTTCTGAGACTAAATTACCAATAAACCTTTTTTGATTGATTTAATGAAAAACGTATAAGGGAAAAATTGAAAAATGAGGAGGAAAGTCGTTCACCTATAAAAAATTTTGATAAAATTGTCTTTTCAGAAAAAATAGCAAACCAAGTTAAAGACATTCATTTGTTAATAAACAATGCTGGGATTTTTGAAAAAGAGGTTTTTGAATTCAAGATTTGTGAATAATTAGAAATATTTTTTAAAGAAAGGTTATTCTATACACCAACCAAATCGAGATATTTTCCAAAAACATTTTGATATTAATTCAACTGGGGCAGCTATAGTTACTTCGGTTATTTATTTAATTTTATAAAAAATTCAAATAAAATTTCAGAATTTTTTGCCTCTCCTTTTGACTGCCGCCTCTTCTGGATTTTCCCCTTTAGTTGTTAATATAAGCTCTATTTTGGGGTGTATTTCTCGTATAGTTCCAATTTCTTCATTAGAGAACAAATCTGTTATTTACGGAATGAGCAAGGTTGTTTTTTGTTAAATATTTGGGAATTTGAAAGTAAACTCCACCAAAGTCTGTTCCAAGAAATCTAGACACCCCAAATTTTCTGATAAGTCGATTATTCGGGATGGACTTTACATTAACCCAAAAATACATGGAGTGTGTTAAGGTTAGAAGTTTGGTCGGGCATTATTCCCTAATTCTTTTGAGTGGCTAGTAGATGGGTTTTTCAAAATTCTCAAAATTTTCGTTTTCGATGGGGCAGCAATCAATAAAACGTTTACTTGACTGATTTTCTAGATTGGCTTTTCGCCAAATCCTGGGATAAGGCCCATAACCAGGTTTTTGGGGTAGGGGGGTATCATTTGGCGCCGAGGGCGCGGAAACTATGGAAATCCGTTGGAAAGTTTTATTTTCTGAAGAAAAAAATTTCCTTAAGAGTTTAACAGGGAAAATTTCTGCAATATTTTCTTAAAATTCTTGTTATAAAAATACTTTTAGGCAGCCCTTAATTACTACACAAAAGCACTTTCTTTGGAAGAACCCAAACTAATAACGGTAGCTTTACATCCTGGCTGGGTTAAAACAGAAATGGGGGGAGATAATGCTCTTTTGTCTATTGAAGAAGCCTCTTCTGATATTGTTAAACGAGTATGTCTATTAAAGAAGGAAGATTCGGGAAAATTTATGGATTCAAAAATGGAATTGACGCCTTGAATTTTTAGATTAGAGAAACTTTAGAGAAAAAAATTAAAAAAAAATTAATTCACTTAATTAATTTAGAAATACCAAAGATTTTGAGAATTTTAAGTTTCATCTAACGTTTCGTGTTAATATTTATTAAACCAAATGATTAAAAATATAAGTAAATCACGAGCCGAAAGCGAAAATTTTGAGAATTTTCAGAAGACCAAGAAGCCAGATTTCTTGAAGAGGCCAGCTGTGGGGTTGCGGGAGCAAAACCCTGCGCGAGATCCCTCCCGCATGGACCTCTAAAAGGAACAAAAAAATTTGATATTTGAGAAAAAAAGTGGGGGAAACGAAATTCAAAATTACCTCATTTCTTTAAAATTGTTTAAAAATAATTAAAAATAAATGGGGTTTAACCAGATTGAAACGTAAATCAAACAAAATTTAAAAACAAAAAAATAATTTATAATCAAAAGAGCACATTAACAACAAAAGATATTCTAAAATAATTATATTTGTCCAATAAATCAAAAATAATTTTATTTTCCTCATCTCAACTTCTACTCTTTCATTTTTCCGATTAGAACATTTGCCACTCCAACTCCTCTAATTCTTGGTTTTTCTCTAGTTGAAAATGAGAATTTCAGTTTTGGATAATAAATATTGGCAAGTTGGTAACGGGTACATTCACCTCCTCCATCCAATTGTTTAATTTCGACCTTCTCTGCTCCCTCACTTAATTTAAGATTTGTGGAACTACGAAAGGCTAATTCAATAAAAGACACTATTTTTGAACAGTCCTTGGATGTTGCTATATACTAAAAAATTTTGAATTTATTTTAGACTTTTCCCGATAATAACTTACTTCAACAATATTTTCATAAAGAAGTACTACGTTTATAGAATCCACCACATTTACAGAACAATTGAAAAATTCAAAACTAATTTCTTTAAAATTGTCTCCTCCATTCGTTAAAATTTCAAACAAAATATCCTTATATTTTTCTATAATGTCCTGATATAGACGAAGAGAAGTATGAAGATTTCCACTTGACAAATTATTTAAGATAAATTGAAGTGAATTTTGCATAGTGTGCTCCATAATTTTTATTTGACAGCAGTGAATATAAACACGTTTAGGAGTCTTTGCATTTCCAAATAATAATTGAAGCAGTTCTTGATTAAATACAAATTCGTTAATCTCCCCATAATCAAAAGAACAATCAAATACTAATTTATTCAGATAATAATAAACAATTTTTAAATCCTCTTTACTTTTGATAATTGTTGGCAGTTGTAGTAGAATATGGTGTGCATTTCGGAAAACTAAAAAAAATTTAAAGGAAAAGAAAATTAAATAAAGGAAGTTTGTATCCCTTTTGTATTATCGCTTAGTACTTTCCACGGTACCGCAAGCCCAAATGTACCGCAAAGCTATAACTTTGTTAAAAATTGTCAAATCCGGGACGCTCTGTTAAGTTCTCGAAACAGCTCTACAAGCCATACCAAGACGCCCCGAATTCTACAATTCTGAACAAAATTATAGCTCTCCAATACCTTGGCCTCCTCTCATTATTCTCTACTGCAGACTAAAGCGAACTCGATAAAATTTTATTAAGCAAGATCTGACCTTTAGTTACGCAAACAACAAGAGTTTTGCTTGGATCTTGCTTAGGTAGATACACAGAAATTGGTTTTTCAAGTCCATTTTTGAACTAAAAATGAAAGAAATTTTAAGAGGTATTTCAAATTACCTTCTCTTCAAGTTGCTCATTCAAAGTAAAGTCAAGAGGTCTGCCTTCCAATTTAATTAATTTATGAGGATGCTTGTATTGCTCGAGATATTGCTTAAAAATATTTAAAAATTAAATTAATTATGTAAAGCATGTAGCGCTATTTAATTCCTAAAGTTGAGCTTTAGGCGTGGTGTAATAGCTAACACATCAGTCCGGTCTAATGAAGTTGCTAGTCTACATCCAGACCAGGGCTGGGCTTATTTCGTACTTTCGCGTTTCGCATTCTCGCATTTTTTGGCGCGAAAAGTTTCGCATTTCGCTTTTTATTTTTTCATTACGCCCAGCCCTGATCCAGACGCCGAATAACCTTTAGCACTAGCTAAAGGAGAGAAATAGCTATAGCCCCCTAGCTTCTTTACTATCAAAAAATATTACAATATAAATTTGACATAATTTCTCCTTAGCAAGTTCTTCTTGAAAATAATTAATGAAATCGTGAAGACAAAAATTCGTCTGTTTGACTGAGCATAATTGTTCATAGTTGAGGAATTTAAAAACATCAAGTATTGCCTCTGCTGGTAAACAAAGCATTTTTTAGACGATAAAGCACTAAAAAAATAAGTTTAAAAATTATTTAAAAATCTGTACAGTTTGTTAGGTACTAAACTCCAAAGTCTTCATAATAACAAAAGAATTAACGAAATAAGAAGGTAACTAACAAACTGTGCTTAATCACGATAGAAATAATAAAATGAACAATAAGAATATAGTTAAAAAATACCGAATATGTTGTTGGAAACAAAACAGAATAACAGAAAAGTTGATAAAATGACACACTTAACTAACACAGAATAACATTATAGAGTGGCTTTTATACTAACTGGCTGGGTCAAGACAGAAATGGGGGGATATAATGCTCTTTTGTCTATTGAAGAAGCTTCTTCAGATATTATTAAACGGATATGTCTTTTGAGGAAGGAAGATTCAGGAAAATTTATGGATTCAAAAATGGACTTAACGCCCTGAATTTTTAGATATTTTAGCAATTTTAGAGAGAAAATTCTTTTAAAAATTAATTTAAAATTAATTTAAAATTTGGATCATAGTAGTCCGGCTAGTCTTATGTATCTTCCTCTATCAGAATACTCTTAATCCACTGAAATCTCTCTTAATCCATATCTGTGTTTGGATTGATATCTTGCGAATTTTAGATTAAGCGGAATTAGAAGAGATATCCGAAAATTTGGAAGGATATCGGGGATATCCAAGGATCTCGGAAGGCTTAATGTTCAAATCAGCGTTGCAGGAAAGCCTTGAGATATATTCTTTCCTTTTTTGCAACAGTTTTACGAGGACTTTATCCCCATACAGTATTTTCCCAGCCCTACATATAAATTAAAGTTGAGTACGAGCGAGTTCGAGTATACTCGACTCGATCGCTCGGGTTTTTTTCGTCTTTACTCGGGCTTGGAACTCGGAATCCTAATACACGGCACTACTCGAACTCGGCTTTTCCTCAATTACTCGGTACTCGACTTACTCTAATATAAATATTTAAAGAACGTAAGTATTCTAATATAAGCCCATCCGAGGAGACCCGCAGAAAAATATAAGCCCAGGGCTTCTATTAGAATATTCACGCTAACCTTTTAAAAAATGTTAAATAAATTCTTTAAGAACAAAAATAATTTAATCTAAATGAAAAACAACCACAATAACAACATTAAATCTTAAATAAAACTTTGATTTTCGCCCTCTTCAATTTCCCCCTCTTTTTATTATTGTGATGTGATTGCAAAAAGCTAATGCATCCTTCCATTCTTTAACACAAAATTCAAATTTCAAATTTGGATTGTAAATATTGGAAATTTCGTAATTAATATATATTGTGTAGTCTAATTGGTTAATTTCAACATTTTCTGCTCTTTCGGTTAATTTAAAACTTGTAGAATTTGTATAATTTAAAATAATTATAGGCACCATTTGTGAACAGTCATTAGATGTTGTTATATACTAGAGAAAATTTTGAAATTATTTTTTAACTTTTCTGTAAATATAAAGTTGATTTTTTTCCTGTGCTGAGTATGGCTCCGGGAGCTAGCTCCGGAGCCGGGAATTTTGAAAAAAGATTTTAAAGAACCCGGAGCAGGAGCCAAGATTTTGAAAGCCTGGAGCCGGAGCCAACAAATGGCAAATACCCAGTACTGCCTTTTTCTTATTATAAAGGTCTCCCGACATTCTCATACACTTCCTGACTTATCTTTTTTATTCACTTTCATTTTGTATTTTGATCCTCAACTTGCCCCTTAAATATCCCTGCTTTTTCCTCATTATCAGATTTGGCCTAACCTTTTCTCTCCCTTATTATTGTATTCGATATTTATACATACATATGTATGTTGAATAAATTGAATAAATAAATATTCAAAAAAATGTAATTTATTCTAACATAAGTCCCCAGAATAGTAGAACCCAAGTTAAGCTATAAATCTTCAAATACTTACATCAAGAATAAAATCATAAACCCACGTTAACTTTGAATTACAAAAATAAATTTGGGGGAATTTATCCCCTTCATTCACTGACATAAAAAATAAAATCTCCAAATCCTCTTCTGTAATGTCCACACTATCTAAATTGATGCTAAAGGATTTGGAAATTGATAAATGCTCAAAATAAAATTCCAAATGGAATGTTTCATCGTTAGCCCAGAAACAGGCTTCTTCAATGTTAAATTTGAGAGGGATTGCTTTGTTGTTATCAAATAATATATTAATCATTTCTGGATTAAATACTCCTTTATCAAAATAAGCACATTCAAAAGCACAATTAAATAAATGTTCTAGCCAACAACGAATAATAATCATTTCTTCAATATTTTTTGGAATGTTTGGCAATTTTAAAACATAATGGGGGTTTGTGTCCAATAAATTTTCAATGCTAACAAGGAAGTCTCTGTAAGGTCCATAATTATTTAAAAACAAGGGAATTCCATCATTTATCGCTGTTTGCCACTGAAACAATGTAATTTATTTAATCAAAAAATTAATTGGTACTTTTTGGTTATCTTGAATGGCTCTTTAAGGAAATAAAAGAAAGTTGGCCTTCAAAATGATCTTGATAAAGAGTTTACCAAGTTTAGCCACCTGGCAGGACCTGCAACCTCCTTGCTGCAACCTCCTTGTAATTATTGCTAGACACTTTCGCTCAACTCATACAGAAGCTCTACTGTGCTACCAGTAGAGCTTACTGGTAGAGGGGGGGGGGGGGGGGGGGTACCAGGGCATGAGCTACCAGGGCATCGACTAATGGGGCATCGTCTCTTTTTCCTTTTTTGATCGTTTAATCCCCGTCTAAGCGTTTTAAATGGTCTAGGTATTTAAAACGTCATCAATTCTTACAATAAATTTTATTTGTTTTTATTGCTTTTGCTTAACCATTATTTCTTTTTGCCCCTATTTTGAGAGAAGAACAAGGAAAGGAAAAGAGGAAAATGGGAGAGGGAGGGGGTTAGTTAACCCAAAAAGTATCAATTAGGTATAATATAACCTTAGTTATAAGTTGATCATTTAAATTAAATTCAAAAACTCCAGAAGCAGGTTCAATAACTTTACATGAATGAAGAAAGCCAACATCAAACCAAAATTAATTTAAATTACTTTAAAATTATTATTTAATTATTTATTTACTATTTGAAGTTTTTTAAATTTCATTCGAAAGCACAATTCCCCCTCATATTTATTAATTAAATTGTAAAAATAAGAATTAATTTGTTTAAAAAAGAATAATTGTTCGAAATTAAAACATTTTAAAATGTCTAGTTGAACTTCAATTGGGAAAGAAAACATTTTAGTTTTATCTAAAAATTTTGTGGAAAATGAAAGAAAATTAAAATGAGGGGAGAGTAAATTGAGAAAATTGAACTGAAAAATAAATAAAATTTTAGCTACATTGGAGGCCTTGAGGCCTGTACGGACATTTTTGTGTTCATCAAATTAAATGGAGTTAAAAAACTTTTATTTACAAAAAAATTAATTAGTCAGTGTTTGACAGAAAAAATAAATTAATCAACAAAATAAATAGTTATCATTGGGTTAGTCAATTAAATTATTCCCCAAATTAAAAGAAAGGCTCTCTTCTTAAATATTTAACAAATAGCAATGAAGGGAGAGGGCCAATTCTCTGTGGGAAATAAAAATAAAGGTGGGGAATATTTTGGTCGGTTTCTGGTATTTTATTATGCGCTAAAAATGAATTTTCTTGATTATTTCTTAATTATTAACTAATATTCAATAAAAAGTTAGTCTTCAATTCGATTAAACATTTCTCAGAAATAAAACTTTTTATTTTTAAATTCCTCAATTATCAACAATTATTTTCAATTAAACAAACAAATTTATATTTTAGTAATTTTATTAATAATTTCGAGGAGCTTGTTCAGAAGCACGTCACTTATACATTCCATAAATGTCTTGTGAACATTCTCAAAAGTCCATTCCTTCACCATATTAACAGTGTGTTATAGTGGGGTTATCCTAAATTGGAAGTAACGGCTTAGGGCTTAGGTAGCTCCTCCCGGTCCGATCTCTAATTTTAACTCAAAGGGTTTATAATAAGCAAATAAATTTAAAAATATTGAAATTTATTTTACAAAACAAAAAACGATTTAAACGGAAAAAATGAGAACATCGTTTTAATTTCGAACCCATTAAATTCCCTTTTTTATTATTCTTAAAGTATAAATACTAGAGTTATCCTTGGGTTCTGAAGTATAAAAATAAAATCTCAATTTTAGATTGTAAATGTTGAAAATTTGATAACTGGTAGATTTTAAATCATAGTTGTTTAATTTCTGTTGCTTTTTCGCTTATACAACTTAAATTTAAATTTCTTTTGGTAAGATATTTCAAATGAATATCAGGCACTATTTTTGAACAGTCTTTAGATGTTGCTATATACTTTAAATTTAAATTTACTTTTTAATTAAAAAAGCTTAGAAAAGCTGGCTCTATCCGAAATGAATGCCATCATCCAATTTTTCCTTTCCTCCTCGAATGGGGAGAAAGAGTTAATTTTTCGGCTGCAGTAGGGGGGAGTAAACTCAATTTTTGAGTGAAAAATTTGGTTTTTTAATGATGGCCATTTGAAAGAGCCTCCCAAAATTGAAGAACTACATGGGCGAATTTTGGATAAAAAAATTCGAATATACAAATGTTAGCTCATTCGAAAGAACTCGTCGAACTAAGTTTAAGAACTAAAATCACCGTGATTGAACAAGTTTGGACAAAGTTACCTTACCACCGGTAAACTACTACATCCGAAAAATTAACTTTTTCTCCCCATTCGAGGAGGAAAGGAAAAATGGGATGGCGGCGTTCATTTCGGATAGGGCCGAAAAGCTTACTTCAACAATAAGATCATAAAGATGAGGCACTCCATGTTTTAATACAAAACAAATTTGATGTAATATATCCCCTTTGTTTATCAAAATATTAAATAAAATATCTGTATATTGCTCTATAATGTCAACATGTGTAAAATCTATTACAAGAAATTTGAAAATGTTTAAACAATTTAGAATGATGTCAGCTTATTTTCACATATATCATCGTTAGAAGATATATATGGCCGTTTAATGTTAAATTTAAGAGTTTTGTTGGTATCAAATAATATATTGAGCATTTCCGGATTAAATAAACATTTATCAAAATGGGCATATTCAAAAGCACAATTAAAAAGCTTTTCCAACCAGTAACGAATAATAATCATTTCTTCAATATTTTTTGGAATGTTTGGCAATTTTAAAATATTATGAGGTTTTCTGTCAACTAAATAGGGAAGTTTAAAGATTTTTTGGGTCAAATTGAGATAGAAATCAATCTTAATTAAGGGCTAGTAAAATACTAAATATAAATTTTATTTTATATACCCTACCAATATGGTAATACCAAGGCTGGTCCCCCCTTTTTTCCTCTTCTATTTTTTTCGATAATTTAAACTTTTTATGGCAAATTATAGTATATAACGGTACTAAATTCATCGAAATCCGACTTAACCATAGTAAATAACAAAAAAAGGAGAGGGAGGGGGGAAAGGGGGACCAGCCTTGGTATTACCACAGGGATATTTCTAAACCTGTCTTTATACACAAAATTAAGTTTTTGTCATATTCATACAACGGAATTGATTTAGATATGGCCCTCTTCCACTGAAAAAAATAAAATTAAAATTTAATTAAAAATTAATTTCACCTTCTTTTTAAGTTGACGATTCAAAGTAAATTCAAAAACTCCAGATTTAGGTTCAATAAATTTATATGAAATTAAACTTCGAAGAGAGTCATAATCAATTTAAAATTAATTTAAATTTAAAAAAAGTTTAGTTTATAATTATTTACTAGTAAGAGTTCGCTGAATTTTATTCGAAAGCACAATGTTCCCTCATATTTATTAATTAAATTGAGGAGGTAAAAATTGGTTTGTTTAACAGAAAATAATTGGCTGAAATTTAAACATTTTAATACATCAAATTGAACTTCGGTTGGTAAAGAAAACATTTTAATTATCAAAAAATATCTGGAATGTTTCAAATATTCTGTCTAGAAAAAATTAATCAGTGTTTTATCAGCAAATTAGTCAACGTTGGGTCAGTCAATTAAATTAGTCACCAAATTAAAAGAAAGGCTCTCTTCTTAAATATTTAACAAATATCAAATAAAGGAAGAGGGAACAGGCCAACTGTCTGGCAAAAAGTCGGTCTCCAATCTTTTATTAGGCACTAAAATGTGTTTACTTATTATTTCCTAATTAGTAAATTAATAATTATCAAATAATATTTAATAAAAAGGAACAAAAAAATTCGTTATCTTATATTCACATTTCTTCCTTCTCAACTGGTAACTCACTCAACAGATCTAAACAAAGCAAACTCGTTTGATCGTCACCCTACTTGTCCAGAAGCATGTCACCTACACTTTCCTTAAGTGTCTTGTGAACTCTCAAAAGTTCATTCCGGCACTAAATTAATGTATCTCAACACTTCAATGAATTACATATAGTGATTACTATACTAGACAATATTTAGGACTAAAAACTGTATCAAATAGTGGGGTTATCCTAAATTGGAAGTAACGGCTTAGATAGTTCTTTCCTCTCGTTAAATACCCAAATAAATTCTAAAATCTAAACTTGTATCTATTTTTGGCTATTTTTAAATGAAGAACCATTGTTTGATGTATTTTATATGTAAAAAAATTGGTTAACTATGTATTTACATAGTTTCGAGGCAGGCAATCAAAAACAAAATGCCTGAATTGAAGGAAGAGTGAGTGAATGTGACTACAGTCGAATTGTTTATTATACAATTAAGAAATGAGTGCCCATTTTTTACATCAAGTGAATATCTGGATAGGGGGAGGAGACTAAATACCAGAGGTGCCGAAACGGATTTTAAAAAGCGAAACGCGAAAAGCGAAACTGGCACACCCCTGCTAAATACACACCAAAAAAATTTTTATTTTTCTTATGTTTTGGTGTCTTATATTTTTTAAATTATAAAAATTTTTAAAATAATTTTAAAGTTTTTAAAGGTCACAAATAATTATTCTCCTTCTTTATTTAAAAACAAATAACGAAACAAAAAACAATTTTAATTTAATTTAAAATTTGTCAAAGTAAAAGGCTCTATTTTCGTGTAAAATCCCACATATCTATATTTATATCATCGACAGAAGATAAATTCTGATTGTAAAATCGACGAGGAATTGTCTCGTCACCATCAAACAGTAAATCAATCATTTTTGGATTAAACACGCTTTCATTAAAATGTACACGTTCATAACCACAATTAAAAAGCTTTTCCAACCAACAACGAGCAATAATCATTTCTTCAATAGTTTTTAGACAGTTTGACAATTTTAGAATATAAAAAGAATTTTCTTCAGCTAAATAAAAAAATTAATTTAAAAATTATTATTTAGATCAATCGAGATTGAAATTTGCGGCTTAAAAAATTAGAGTCTAATTTGTCCATAAATTAAGAGACCGCAAATGTTTGTCCTCAATTTCTATCTGGAAATGAAGATGTGGAAACTAGAGTTTGATATTACGGTTCGGGGCTGGGCTTACGGGGAACGGGGGTTATGGGGAATTCGGGTCAGAGATGCGGGGAATTCGAACCGCGAGGACGGGGAACGGGGGCTATGGGGATAGACCTCCCCGTCTCCGGGGAATTCCCTTCCCCTAGTGGAACTCACATCTTTTCCCCGATCATTATTAATTCTTAAAAAAATTTTATTTTTAAAACATTGCGGTCGTGTTGGGGTTATTTTATATACAAATATTTTTCGACCTTTCATTTTAATACAAATAAGATAGCTGGATCCAAATTCGCCTAAAAACAATTTTTTGTCTACCGCTGTTTTCCACTGAAAAAAAATAATTTTTATTTAATCAAAAATTAATTCATTCACCTTCTTTTTAAGCTGATCATTTAAAGTAAATTCAAAAACCCCAGCTTGAGAGTCAATTAATTTATATGAAGGGAACCATCGAAGAGAGTTAGGAGTAATCCAAAATTAAAATTTTTAAATAGTTAATTAAATATTTTTTACTATTGCGAGTTCTTTAAATTTCTTTCTTGCCAACCTTACTCCATATTTATTAATTAAATTTAGAAGGTAATAATTGGTTTGTTTAATAGAAAATAATTGGTCGAAATTAAAACATTTTAACACGTCAAGTTGAACTTCAGTTGGTAAAGAAAACATTCTAAAATTTTATCTAAAGAAGGCTTAGAATCATTAAACGTTTAAAAATAATTAAATATTTATTAAACAAAAAATACTAACTTAAATTAAATAAAAATTTATTGACTCTGACATTTGATGTAATATCCAAAAACTGGGAAAGATGTGTGGGGGGTAGTGCAAAATGGAGGAATAAGAAACATTGTGGAACAGCACAACATCGTTAGGGGAGTTATTTTGCCGAGTTTATATGGAAGAAAATTATTGTTGAAGAAAACGTTGCTGCTTGGGGAAATATTGGTTAGTGTAATAGTTCCTCCTACATATTAAATAAAATTTCCCACAAAAAGAATGTAGAAATAACGGAGCACCACTATAATTTTTATAAATTTCATATTTGTGCCGGACCGGGTCCTCCCTGATGTTTCTGTATTAATCCGGTTCGGAAATACATCTGAGAAAAAAACCCGAATATACTAAATTGAATTTATGGTGGAAGAAAAGGGTGAGAGGCAAACGTCGGTCTTAGCAAAACTCGGTCCAAATTGTTTGGGGTCTCCTAGGCTCGAGTGATGTTATTTGTTTGTTACAAATGGGAAGGTCATGTCAACTACGGGGAAGGTACCAACTATCCGCAACACATTCCTCGTAGCTATTGGAAAAACTGATCGTTGTTGGAAGAATCTTTCCGTAGTTGGAATAGCCTCCTTGTCGTAACAAACTAGCATGAGTCCACCACATTTGGACCGAGTTTTGTCCGACCAACTTTTGCCCTTACACAAGAAAATACATTTTTGTCTTAAAGTTCTTTAACAAAAAGACGTATGGGAAAAATATTTTTAATATTAAGAAATTTTAACAAATACATTGGAGAATATTCAAAAAATTATTGAAAATGTTTATCAAAAAAAATTAAAACAAATTTTTAAATAAAATGAACCCAAAGCTTTATAAATTAAAGAGCAAGCAAAAAATGAAAAGTGAAAAAAAGAGGGGTTGACTTCCACAGTATTACCCCGAAAAGTAAAATCAAAATCAAAAAAATATTCATGTATTTAACAACAAAATCGTTCAATTAATATTCAACAATTTCTTCAATCCTTTCGTTAAACTACCCAAATTAAAATAAATATCATTTAATTTAATATTAGCCACCATTTTTGGGCAATCCATTGACATTTCAATACCCTAAAATACAAAAAAAAAATATTGATGTGTATAGTTAAATAAAAATATTGTCAGACTTCTGTTTTAGTTACCCCCTTGTTTCAGAAAATGTTGATTTAAAAACGAGGGGTATCCAAAATTTGGAGGTATCAAATAGGCAGTTAAAGAAGAACCCCTAAAATCAACTTCGGAGTATCAAAATCGTTGTCCGTCTTTATTATAAAGAACCCGCAGACTGCCAATAAACTAATGGATAGTCCCTAGTAATTCCTAGTAATCCGTTCCTAGTCCGTCCGATCCCTAGTAATTATTTTCTAATGCCATTTTCTCTATTTAATGGATATACTACAAAAAAAAACTTACATATAAACAAAAATAAAAATTATAAAGTTCTGTCAACTCATCACAAAGTGACCCAACTTCATTAAACTTGTCTCCTCTCATTATAATTAAGAATAAAATATTTCTATATTTTTTCATAATTTCTTCATTACTAAATGTTTCACGGACTAAATTATCCAAAATAAATTTTAATAGACCATCCGTACTGGTAGGTTTAGACATCCAACTGTTTATTTTATGTGTCCAATTGTTTATAACATAAAATTTCCCGGGAATTGTAGCATTTTCAAAAAATAATTGGATTAATTCTGGATTGAAAATAAACTGGCCAAAATCGGCAAAAACAAAAGAACAGTTGAATAATCGAGTTAAATAATGATAAACAATTTTCATTTGCTTTTTGTTTCTAATAATTGTTGGGAGTTCTAATATAATGTTGTGTTCTTCAATGTTGCTGTAAACTAAAAAATATAAAAAAAAATTTTTTTGAAGCTTTTATTTCTTTTATTATGAAAAAACTTTAAAAAGTGAATTTTTTAGAATTTTTTGGCCTACGACCTTCTAAAATTCTCAAAATTTTCCTCCTTGGCTCCCGAAAAAATCCTGGCTACAGGCCTGCTAAAAACACTATTAATTCACACACAAACACACACTTCTGTTACCACGTCAAAATCTAGTAACCATTTACTCCCTCGAGACCCCCCCCCACTCAATAAAATTAATTAGACTCGGGAAACGGGAGTCGTGTCGGGAAATGGCATCGGGAGTCGGGAGTCCAAAAATTCGAGAAATTTTTCCGAGTCGGGATCGGGATATCCGAACATCACTAAAGTATATATGCCTACCAAATGAAAAACAAAGTCTGCAAAAACAATAGGGGCCCAATTTTGGTTTTATTGCTATCCACAAAAAAGGTTTTCCCCTCTAAATTCATTGAATTTAAAAAATCAAAAAATTCACCTATAGACAAGCTAATGACAATATTTTCAAGCAATCCGTGATCAGGTAAATATAAAGGAATTCGTTTTTGTTGTCCATTACTCCACTAAAAAGGAAATTTAAAAACATTTAAGAAGCTATTTTTAACCATTTCATCAATTTGTTTATTTAATTCTTTATGTTGCTCGTCAAATAAAACAAAATCAAAATTTCCAGCTTCGGGTCTAACATATTTATGAGGAATTTTTTTGAAATTATTGAGAAAATCCTTTAAAAGATTTTTTTAAAAATAAAAGATTCGATTAAATACAAGGTTCTACTTGACTTTTTAAGTCGATTGGACTCATAAAGTCAAGTAGAGCCAAATACACTAGGTAGCAACCCGAGCCTTAGGGGGCGGTATTTTTAATTTCGAAATTGCCGGGGTAGAGCCTTCAGGGCCCAGGTCGGGGTTTCTGCCTAAAAATTCGCGGGGTGCTACACTAAAATAAACTTACGATAGTAAAATTGAATAATTCTTCTCGGGCAAGTTTCCCCTCAAAATTATTAATAAAATCACGAAAAAATAAATTTGTTTGTTTAATTGAAGATAATTGTTCATAATTGAAACATTTAAAAATATCAAGCTTCGCTTCTGTTGGCAAAGAATAAAAAAACATTTTTTGTAAATTTATTTAAACACTTGAGAAATTGAGAATATCAAATTAACTAAAATTAAAAATAAATTAAAGATTGGATGTAAAGAGAGCTACCAAAAAGGCGGTAAAGGATATCACCCTATATTAAGTAAATGCCGAAATTTATTTTATTTAAAATCAGAAAAATTGCAGCTTTTTTATTAAAAATGAGAGAAAACAAAAACGGGGAAAGTTAGAGGGCATTAGACAAAATTTGGGATCAAATGTCATGGATTGGCAAAACGAATTTAATTTGTATCTTTCTTCGCCGTTTCATCAATAGCCCTACACTCTGCGGCAGAAATGGTTGGCCACCTAGTTTTTATGAAATATTTTTTTCCAACTCTGAGATAGGGCGTTTGTTCTGGGAGATAAAATGTTTATACCTATCGAATTTATCTATTTACCAAAAATCGTATTATTTAATAATAGACGGGTCCGTCAAAACGGAAATAACTTAAAAACGGGTGCGTCAAAATAAGTTGGCCACTTGTATTTTCGACCTTTAGGAGTGGTCAGAAAAATTTACAAAAATTCCTGTAAACATATCCATTGATATGAATATAAAATACAAAAGAAATGAAGTTCCTATATGATTCCTTCATTGAGATCTGAAAATCCGAAAATCAACGGAAAACAGGGGTACAGTACTTCAAAAAATATTTTCGACCCCTTAGGGTATGTGTATAAATTTTCTTTTATGCTTGACAAATAGCCAATAAAATTTGCTATAAGATACAAAAGGACCCATCCTTTTAAAAAATTTGTCCGGCTCAGCGTTCAGGCTAGAATAACGGCTGCACAGAAATAGCCTAAAAATGCAATGTCTTTAGCTATCTTTTTTTCTAACCTGAACGCTGAGCCGGACAAATTTTTTAAAAGGATGGGTCCTTTTGTATCTTATAGCAAATTTTATTGGCTATTTGTCAAGCATAAAAGAAAATTTATACACATACCCTAAGGGGTCGAAAATATTTTTTGAAGTACTGTACCCCTGTTTTCCGTTGATTTTCGGATTTTCAGATCTCAATGAAGGAATCAAATAGGAACTTCATTTCTTTTGTATTTTCTATTCATATCAATGGATATGTTTACAGGAATTTTTGTAGATTTTTCTGACCACTCCTAAAGGTCGAAAATACAAGTGGCCAACTTATTTTGACGCACCCGTTTTTAAGATATTTCCGTTTTGACGGACCCGTCTATTATCAAATAATAAGATTTTTGGTAAATAGATAAATTCGATAGGTATAAACATTTTATCTCCCAGAACAAACGCCCTATCTCAGAGTTGGAAAAAAATATTTCAGAAAAACTAGGTGGCCAACCATTTTTGACGCAGAGTGTACTTTATGTACAATTTTACTGTGGCGCTATAATTGAACTTTAAAGGGTTTAATGTTTGGAATTGAGAAAAAAACTAAAGATTTATCAAATATGTATGTATTAGTTGCTAGGTCTCAACAGATTTTTGGAAAAAGAAAAAAATATATATGATTATCAAAAAGTTTAAATTTCCACCAGCTTTGCTGAAATTTTGATTTTTTAGTTAAACCCCGAAGCCCGACCGAGAAGCTGATGGAGAATATTTATTTGTTTTTTTAATTTGAATCTCTCGCTGGAAGTGGCCATATAGTTAGAGTATTTATTTGAAGGAGGGTGATAAGTACAGTAAGTTATAAACGCAGTTTTTCAAATACCTTTTTATGTACAAATTCAAAACAGGTTACCAACCGTCACCCTGTTTTCTTTTAGTCCAAATTTTAAAACAGGTTTTCGGTTTTGAATTCTAGTCAAATATCGGGTTTTGTTTTGGGAGGATTTTCTCTAAAAAATCACTCCTTATTAACAACTCATGCCCTAACTGAATCTTTGACATTTGTTATTACAAAATTTACTCTTTCACCTCAAACTCATTCCATAACTGATTATTAGAAAAATATTGAAGATTGCCAAACATTTTACAAAAAATTTATTCGAAAAACACATTTACATACAAAACAAATTTACAACAAATCTAATAGAATATATTATGAGACATATGTACATATTACACACAAGGAAATTTAGGAAATATACAACAACATATAAATGAATGCAAGATAACAATAAAGGAAGAATGAGTTTAGATATTATATTCAGTTCATTTTTATCTCTTTAGAATTCTTCCCCCTCTGTGGCAGGTTCCTCCTCGGCCGTCTCCACCGGTTCTTCAGTGCGCGTCCCACCATCCCGACTCGGTGTTGCAACCAGTTTCTTTCCCGTATCATCAACCGGAAATGGCTCGGACTCAACGTTAGGCACGTGATATACTGAAAATTAAAGAATTACCCAAAGACTCCTTTTCACTCATTCGAGTACCTCTCTTCGGCTTCCGTGGTTCTTCCTCCTCAATTGGAATGAGCTTACACCGCTTATTCCAGAAGCCTTTAGCGCGCGTAAGTATTTCACACACGTCCTCGGCTGCGGTCGAGATCAGCTTCAGTGGAGGGGCATCCCGTTCCAGCTTGAGTACCACATTTTTCTTTTCAGTGATACTCTGTCGAATAGCCTGTAAATTAAAGGATTGAAAATTGTTTACAAAATTACTTGTAAAAATAACACCTTTTTAGCTCCAGAGACGTCGTCTTTCACTTCCTTGCCGTTAACGTCCCGCAATATGTCGCCTGGAAGGATGTACTGCGCAGCTACACTGCTTGGCTCAATGTGCGAGACGATGATATTAGATCCCTGGAATTGAAAGCTATTATTAACGACAAGCCCTCATTACTCAATCAATTACCTTCTTCTCCACCATTATCCCAATTGGAAGATCTTCTCGCCATCTGATCTGCAGCTGGATGAAATTGTGGCTCGGGTTTCGCCTGATTTGTGTGACCTTGAGGTTGATCATTTTGAAGTAGTCGTCCCTGCGGAAACGGATGAACAAAGGTTTGGGTTCAGCGCCAGAATACTGGGTTGCTGCCGTGAAGTCTTCTGCCGAGTTTATGGCCTGAAAAATGGACGTTTAAACCGAGTATTACTCTAATAATCGCAGAAGCTTACCCGTTTGTCAATCTGCAAGATCCAGTCTCCAGGGAACAACCATCCAAAGAAGTAGGAGAAGATGTCGATCTTCTGTATCCGCGGCGGCGAGCTCCCACTGAAGAACGTCAGTCCCATGTCCGAGTCTTGGATCTCGATGGTATCCTCATGCTCATGAATGTACTTCTTAGCTGAAAGAGAAAAAAAAGTTAGTTTAGAAAACAACCCTTGTATGATACATCCTCGTTTCTCGGCCATTGTACTGAAACGCCAAAGCAAGAGTGAGCAGCAAGCGACAAAACAAAAGCAGACCTTTAGTTGAATTGAGCACAGCGTTGTCGTCACGAAGTGCAGTGAGTTGTAGTGTTGGTTTATGCATAAACTCTTAAGGCGCTTTTATATTAACCTAAAATTCATAATAGAAAAACACTTCTTTATAAAATCCCCTGTTTATGCACACCCTTGAAAGAATTTAAAAAATAAAAACAAACTCCTTGTTGACAGCATACTAGTTAACAAAGAAAATTTTCTTAACATCACGCTAATAACGACGGAAGAAAACTAAAAGAGGAAGAAATCTGGGTTCTTAGCCTTCCAAAATTCTCCAAATTTTCGCCTGTGGCGCTGAGAAATAAATTATTCAAGATGTGGGGCTGGATCCAAGCTGGGATTTGCATCAGTTTTTCGTGTATTTTTTATAAAAAGGTTAATCCTAGTCTTCTGAGTTTCAAAAATTTTTGCTTCAGTCTGATCCCTCACAGTCTTATCTCGTTTTAATTAAGGCAAACAGAATGGGGCGAAATTGATGTCAATTCTTAATTTTTACAAAAATATTTTTCAAACTATAAAATGTTCTCTGTTACATCAATATTGGTAATATGTATGTACATTTTTTTGAAGTATTTTAAAAATTAAAAATTAGTTGGTGGTGGCCAAAAAGGGAAAAATAAATCAACAGGAAAATAGAATAAGAATAAAACAAATTTAAAAAAAATAGAAAACCCAAAGAAAAAATTTTATTCATCAACCAACACAAACTAAAATAAAATATAATTTTAATAGTGAAAAGAAAAAAAAATAATTTTATTTTTTTTAATTATATCAATTTTCTAAAACATTTTTTGACAATAAAAGAGTATATAATTAAATAAATTTTTTTCAATATAAATTTTGTTTCATTTGTCATCATTAATTGTTGCAAATGATGATGACATTGCTGCTGCATCGTCTCTGCAATACGTGTGAAAAGCCTGCAAAAATTAATCAGAATTTAACTTTAAAAATTATTTTAAATTATGTGTTCTCCGGAAAATTCTGATTTCAGAATTTAAAAAATGTGTTTTGTGTTTTATGTGTTTTCCGGAAAATTCTGATTTTTATTTGAAATCAGAATTTTTATTTCAAAAAGAGAATTCTGATTTGTATTAAATATATAATTCTGATTTTTTATTAAAAATTCTGAAATTTGTTAAAAATACAAATTCTGATTTTTATATAAATGTATTAACTATTTAATTCTGATTTTTTATAAAATACAAAAATCATTTTAAAATCAGAATTAAAATTAATTTTAAAAATTATTGCTTATTTTCTTCCCACCTTTCCATCAACAACAACGGAGTCAAGAAGCCTCCAAGCATCTCCATCATCATCCCATTTCACCTCAAAACGTTCATTACATACACAACACTCCTTTAAATAAAATTTTTTGAATTTTTTATTTAAAAATTTTCACTTTATTTTTAATAGAGTCAGCATCAACTACACCACTAACATTATCATCAATACCAACAGAAGAAGATTGCCTTTGTTGGGATTTATCGCCTTTTTAAAAATTTTTAAATTCAGAAAAATTTAATTAAAGATTACTAGCAAAGTTAATTTTATTGACTTGATCATATTCAGAATATTTGAACCAATCCTAAAAATATTTAAAAAATTATTATTATATACATATGTACTATTTGTATGTATTGAAAGTTATTTTGCCCTAGTTTAATTCGTTTTTTATTTTGATTTCCGGGATTAATTTGTAAACTTAATTTTAAAATTAAAATAATTTCCAAATTAAATTTCAATTTATTTCCTAAAATTAACAAGTACATATGGTGGGTCAGCTTAACTATATCCAAAAAATATGCAGAATAAAGTATAAGTATTTTATTTGTAAATTAAACTATTCTTAAGTGTTTAAAATGGTGCCCCTATATTTTGTCATATTTTTGACATATTTTTCTCTATTTATTCCATATCTTTGAGGGGCTGTTCCCTATTTTGGTGTTTTGGAAAAGGCCACCCTGCTAGTACATAGTATATACATGTAATTTTTGTGGAATTATCTTTAAATTAAATACAGAAATAAACAAAAATTCCTTACATCCAACATAAACCAAGGTTGGTTTTTTGGGGTCAAATCCTTCTTAGTTTTAGGATCCTTTGTTTTTTCTTCGTTCAAATGCAATTTTGAATGCTGTTGATGTTGTTCACTATAAAGGTCTTTAAATCCAATACCACAATCTTGGCAGCAATGACGTTGTTTGTGAATTGAGTCAATAACTGAATCATAACGACTAAAAAAGATTTAATTTAAAAACAAATTCTTTCTCCTTCCCCTCCTCCTTACATAATCAAAGAACGCATACTAAACAAATCAAAGCCAGCCATCGGCATTGCTCTCCTTTCCAAATGTTCAAACCGATGGGCACAAGGCACTGGAGGAGAATTTGAACGACCCAAAGTTGTATTTCTTGCTTCGATAGCCGCTTGTCTTTCATGATTTTTACGTTCAACTTGATTAGGTTGTGATAGATAACCCGAATTTTTTAAACGTTGGAGTAGACTGGTAACATCAAGTACTGGATCTATTTAAAAGAAATATTAAAAATTAATAATTCTTAAATTTTTCTGAAGGTTGTTACAAGTTTTAAGATAGTTACTCAAGTTTGCAAATTAGACTAATATTTTAATTCGCAAACTTAGGTTTCCGAAAAAATAATTTATATTATTTTCCGGAAAGATTTATATTATTTGCTATAGGTTGTATTATTTCTATAAGCTTATAGCAAATACTACTTATTCCGGAAGAGTAATATAAATCATTCCGGAAACTTAAGTTTACAAATTTAATAGTCTTAAACTTGCATAAATAATATTTAACTTAAGTTTCCGGAAAATAATCTATATATTATTTTCCGGAAACTTGTAATGTATTATTTACTACAAGTTTAAAAAATATATATTTAATTTGCAAACTTAAGTTTCCGGAAACATTAATTCTATATTTTCAGAACTTAAGTTTATATAAAATTTTTTAATATTTAATTCAATCATCAATTTCAACTGTATTAGTTCAAATATTTTTCAAAAAAATATAATCTAAAATTAATTTTATTCCCACCCTTCTTTGCTTCCACTTTTGGTTGTTGAGGTATTTGCCTTTGTTGAGGTATTATTTGTTGTTGTCTAATTGCAGGCATATATCTCATTAATTCGTAACTCGGTTCTGGGTCAATTCTAACTTCTGGAGGAGGGCCACAAAGACGAATTTCATGCCTTCTCCCGTTAATAGTTGCTTTAATTGTTGTTTGACCACCAAATGCCCCTTTGAATGGAAAGTTGCCCATATAAAGTTCACGTGAAGGACCGCCAAAACGTAAAATATGAAGTTGGCCATCAATCAAAACTTGTTTTTGCTCTCCAAAAGACATTTGATGTTTCTCTTCATCAATTATTACATCACGAGATGGCCCAGCAAATGAGACACGGTGTGGAAGACCATTCCGTTCAATGACTGCTATTTGGTCGAGATAAAATACCTGATTTTTGGGGGAAAAAGAACATAAAACAAATTTTTAGGTAAAAAATACCTCGTAAGCCTTCCCATCAACAAAAATCCGATTGTTCTCCGGAACACCAGGTAAACGCGGGGTAACATTTTGGATGTTATGTTGAATATCTAAAATATTTAATTTAACTTTAACGGCTTCCGGAAATGTCTTTCGTATTTTAATTAGTTTTCCGGAAAAACTAATGGACTGTACTAAAATAAGTTTATTTGCAAACTTAAGTTTCCGGAAGAATTCTATTAATTTTATCTTAAATTGTAAACTTAAGTTCTATCATATACCTATCAGGGGTGTGCCGAAACGGATTTTAAAAAGCGAAACGCGAAACGCGAAAGGCGAAATTAAATTTAAAAAGTGAAACGCGAAATGCGAAACGCGAAAGTAAATTCAAAAAAGCGACACGCGAAACGCGAAAGTCCAAAAAACGCGAAAATCCGCGAAAGGCGAAACGCGAAACGCGAAATTCTTACAATTTTCCGATACGCTGAAAAATCTTTAGGGATTTATCAACTCAGTGCTTTGTTCCGAATCAAAGCCTCAACTGAATCTTACAATCACCATTAGGATTTTACAGGCATCCGGGATATCAAGGGATTTGAGGGGATATCAGACATAAACCAGGTTCCATCCTTTATTTTATATCCTATATTTCAGGATATTCAGAAGTCCGTACCTCGCTTTGAAAACATTTCAGTAGAATAGAAGTGGAATTTTAGTGGTTTACGTTTTGGTATTTGTGTGGATTAAGAGGAACTCAGGAGTATTTAGGTAAATTCCGAAGGATAGGGAGGATTCGAGTGATAGTGAATCTAGGGGAATATCGGGCGAAAAACTTATGTCAAGGTTCTTCATTTTTAGCGCCGCAGGCAAAAATTTTGAGAATTATGGTAAAAAGAAGTAATCTTAAGCCAGATTACTTCTCTTTTCAGTGCCGCAGGCGAAAATTTTTTGAATTTTGGAAATCCTTAAGCCAGATTTCATCTCTTTTCAGCGCCGCAGGCGAAAATTTTTTTAATTTTGGAAATCCTTAAGCCAGATTTCATCTCTTTTCAGCGCCGCAGGCGAAAATTTTTTTAATCTTGGAAATCCTTAAATTAGATTTCTTCTCTTTTCTGCGCCGCAGGCGGAAATTTTGAGAATTTTGGAAGTTTACAATTTATTCGGGCCTCATTTTTCTCCAACTTTACCATCTTTCACCTGTCATTAGGGGTGTATAAAACTTTCGCATTTCGCGCAAAAAGCGAAACGCGAAACGCGAAATGCGAAAGTAAATTTAAAAAAGCGACACGCGAAACGCGAAACGCGAAAGTCCAAAAAACGCGAAAATCCGCGAAAGGCGAAACGCGAAACTCGCACACCCCTGATACCTATGTTATTTTCCTGAATATTTACGGTTTTCCGGAACATTTTTATAATAAAGCGATCTTCAGATTTTCGTATCAATCTCTTATATAAAATTTTGTAGATGAACAAAATTATTTGTGTCTACATATCTTATTACTTTTTAATATTAAAGAAATTAATTTATATTTACTTTGAATGGGAGGAGGAGAAAAGCTACGTTGTTGAGGATTTCCTTTCATTGTTGTTATTTGAGGTGGAGGAATTTCTTTGATAAATCGTGGTAGTTGTTGAAAATTTGTTAGAGGGGCACTTGAAACTTGTGGAATCATTACTAACTGTGGCTGGTCAGTAATAGAAGATGTTGGTATTTGTGGTGGTGGAAATTGTTGTTGGTGTTGTTGAAGTTGGGGTGGTGGTACTATTTGTGGTTGTAATAAATGTGTAGGTTGAGAATTCATCACTATATTGAATGCATGAGTTCCCAGCGTCCGGGAAGGCTCGAGAACCTGAAAAAAATTAATGTTTCCGGGAAATTTAGAGAGTTTAAATAAATAAAAAATAATATTGAACGTAAATGTTTTTGGAGAACTGAGAAAACACGTACTCTTCAACAATACTACAGACCAAACAAAACTCTTTACAAAACTGTGACTACCCGAAGAATTATTAAGGAGTTTAGAAACTAGTGGCAGATGTAACCTACTTCCACAAACATAATGATCTAAAAATACACACATTTTGTTTAGAAACTCGAGGTTGTTGAGGCTTGACAGACCGTTGAGTTGATTTATTACTAACATTACTGCTGCTATGTTGAGCAGTTGTGGTTGTTCTAGGGCGCTTAGTTGGAGGCCCTCCTCCTTTATGCTGCGATGATTGTTGTTGCGAAGGTTGTTGTGGTAATTTGTTAGCTAAAAAAGGGAAAATAATATTCCAGGTTTTAAAGAAAAAAACAAATTAATTTAAATAAACATTGAGTTTTCTAAAAAAACATTAATTACAAACTTAGCTTTCCGGAAAAAATTATAGTTCAATATTTCTGTCTTTCGGGATTTTTATTTTTAATTAAAAGTTTCCCTAAAATTCTGAATTTCATGAAAATATGTCTTTCCGGAAACGTTATACATATTTACTTATTTTTAGGGATGGAATTTATACGGACTATCAATTGAAAAATATGGACCAAATATAGACAATAATTAAAGTTTTAAACGGATAAATTAAGATTCTTTTAGTTAGTTGTAACTTTAAGTAATCAAAAAAATCGTGGTATTAAAAAATCGTAGTGTAGGCCTTAAGGAGATTTTGTATTTCTGGGACGTATGGATCATCGACGTATTAGAACACTTTTTTGTGAATATTGTAAAGGCATTTTGATAAAAAATAAAGAAATATGGATTGATAACTTGAAAACCTTATCAACATTTTTCGTGCGTTCATTACGACAAGGGGAAAAAATTATTAAATCCATATAAATCCCATACCTACATACTTAACACACAAACATTTCTATAAATTATTTAAAGTTTCCGGAAAAATCTTAAAATTTAAGGAAACCAAATATATTGTAATATTTTACTCATTAAATTTAACGCTTTAATCTTTTATCTTCGAAAAAAAATTTCCGAAAAATAAAAAATATTTTTTCTCTCAACATAAAAATAATAATTTTATTATAACCATTAATGTCAGGCTGTATTTTCTTTTTTTCTTGTATTTTTTCTTGTTGTTTATTTTCTTGTTTAACACTTGTTGGTTGTTTACCATTGAGAAATTTAGGGTTAACATGTACTACATGTCCTCCTCCTCCCCCTCCTTGTTGTTGTTGTCCTGATGTTTGTTGTTGTTGTGATGACACTTCAATCTTCAAATCTGGATTCATTATAGGCCAAGCCCTATCCACAGAATTTATTTTTGTGTCGATCATGTAAAGCTTAGATTTTGTGAAAACGTCAGCCCAGGTGCAACGCAGCCGGTAAATTTTAGCTCTTGTACGTTCGTCTCCCTACAATGGGAAAACAAAAAATGTAGATTTTTATTGAAATTAGTTTTTGATTTCTTATTTTAATTCGCAAATTAGTAAAAACAAGTTGTGTGACACGTTCGAAAAAAGTGATCAAGCGAAGGACAGGCAAGCCTTTCAGAATGATTCTTTGGCAATCTTGCGCTTTTTTAAATTTAAAAAAATACTCGATTATGTGAAACATTTAAAGGTTTGGATGGATAAGGATTTGGAGTGATATAGGGGATACAGGGGATTATGAAAGGTATCAGATGATTTAGAGAGATCAAGGGGGTTTAACGAAATAGCGGGGCAGCCGAAATATCGGAGCAAAAATAGCAGCGGACTTTAATTGATACAAGGATATCAGGGGATTTGGGAGGATACCGGGAGATCTGATCTCCAGATACTGAACTGAAGTTTTTCTGAGTTGTTCCCCGATTGGGTATATTTCCTGCGGTTGTTTGCGTTAAGGCCAAATTTACGCAAAACGCAAAGCCAGAATTTAACGCAAATAGCGCAATGCCCCCCCCCTGTTAAGAATACCTAACACATTTTACAGAAGAAAGTCCGTACTTTATGAAATAATTTTTTATCGAAAAGTTACACAAAACACGGTTGGATCTTTTCAGTTCGTTTATTAATGTGATAGCACGTTTCCTTTATTAACCATTCAGCCCTAAAAACTCCTTTCAAAATCTGACAACTAAATAAGTGGACAATAAAAATGTCACAAGAATACAAAAACTCAAGGACATGTTGTTCAACTCAAGAAATTTTGTACAGTTGCAGGGAGTTCCTTCTCTTCTCAACACGTATGAGATTTGTTGCTACTTTCGGTCAACTTTACAAAGTTAAAGAGCGAGTCTTGGGATGAGGACAAGGTTTCTTGAGATGAGGAGGAAAGGGGAAGGAAATAAATTTAAAAACAATGAAACTTTAAAACAATTTAAAAAGGTTAAAAGAAAATTTAGAAAACTTTAATAGAACCTTTTCAAGGTAATAGCATTTAAAATATTAGAGGGGCTTTTAAGTTAACAATATAATTTTATTATGAAAACCAGTTAAGGGTGTTTTGTGCTCGTGTTGAGCTTAAAACAAGTCTTGGATCTGACCCCAACTCAATGTTTCTCTTTTTCAATAAAAATTATTTCGAACACATTTGTATGATATTTAACTTACAAAAAACCAATCATTCAGTTTACTCCAGAAAGATTTTCTTTTAGGATTTTGTTCCTTTAAGGGCCAAAAATAAAGGGGTTCTTCTTCTTTGACCCTAAAAAACTCAACCACTCATTTCAACTCAATCTTTTTTTAAACATTATTATTATCCCTACACAGGCCCACAATTTTATTCAAAATCTCAAGCCTGCAATTTTTTTTCATTTTTAAAAATAATCGAGATCTAACGTCAACATGAGAATAGAATTTTTAAGAGATTTTTTAAGAGACTAGAAGAGAGAAGTGAATTGTGTGAGAAAATAAAAAATAATGTAAAATAAATAAAAAAATTGTCTCAAGAGATGTCCACCTCCTTGAATACATGAACAATCATGTCAACAATCCTCTCGGCAAACATTTTACGATAACCTCCAGTCTTTGCAATGTTCTTTACGATTGAATCAATCACGTATAATATAACAATTTTGAGTGGAACAGAACACTAAAATTTTAAAAAATAAGAAATTTCTAGTCGGTTAAGAACAACCTAGAGGATTTAAAGAGGGACTAACCTGGAAAATTAATTTTGGGGATAACATACCGATCTTGAAAACTGAGGAAACCAAAAAGGACTTATATGTATTAGGGATGGCCAGGGTAATTCTTCGGTTGTCGCCCCCCCCTTTTTTTATGTTTCCCTGGCCATTTTGAGCTTTTTTGCTTGACATATAATTTATTATATATCATTCGAAAGAGCTATTCGAGCTGGGTAGAATGATACTAAGATCGGTTAGATTTGGCGATTTTGAACAAAATTATGAGGCTAAATCCTCTGTGGACATGCTTTTTGTGATGTTGAAAAGGATTAAAACAAATGCTCATAACTATGTTTATTTAAGTCGGATTTTGATGAATTTAGTACCGTTCGACTCAGCTCGAAGAGCTCCTTCGAATGATATAAAAATCCATAGAAATTTCATAGGAAATGAAAAAAATAGAACATAAAAAAAGGGGGGGCGACAACCGAAGAATTACCATGGCCAGAGCCTTAAGTATAAGAACTGTCGGGGAAGTATTAAAGTCCCAGAAATTAAGCCGTGAAGCTCAAGAAAAATTACGAATTTGAGTGTCCACAACAATTTGGAAATTAAAAATTAAAACAAACCTTGTAGAGAGATTCTTCAATAACTCCAACAATTTCACTGGAATAAGAAGCATAGTCCTCTGCCAAAATTGTAAGCAAATTAATTTGAGTTTTGTCATTCCTCGACAGGTCAGAAAGGACTGCTCTTAAAACACAAGTTTAAAATTAGTTAATAACCAAAAAATAACCTGTATTCCTTTGCTGCTTCACTAACTGATACCATTTTTTGAAATAAAATTAAAGTTTTTACAAATCTTTAAAAAATATTTTTGTTTGTCCTGAAAAAATAAATAAAATTTTAATTAAGAACCAAAAAAATAAAAGTAAAAACGCGTTAGAGTTAACACATTATTATGTATCTACTACACATATACGTACATTTAAATTTATATAAAATCAAAAAAACATTCCCATGAAACATTTAAATCATTCATTTGCTGAGAAACTTGCTCATTTTAAATGAAGAAAAATGTCGATGTGTAAGACACAATGTTTGTATACGCGAATTCAAATCGATATACCTATTAATATTTTACGAGTCCATTAAATGCACAGCGGGTAGTCCCGCATAAAATGGCAAAAGGAAAAAAACCCACAAAATATGTAAAATAAATTGACAGGCTTTAACCTGTTAAAAAATAAATTCTAATATAAAACAAAAATAATTTAATCGAAAGTTAACGATAAAATAAAAAGAAAATCGCTAGGAGAAGATAGGATTGAAAAATCGACGAGGAATTGTTTTGTCGTTGTCAAATAAAATATTGATCATTTCTGGATTAAATAAAGATTCAGTAAAATAAACAATTTCAAAAACACAATTAAAAAGTTTTTCCAACCAGCAACGAACAATAATCATTTCTTCAATTTTTTTTGGAAATGCTGGCAATTTTAAAATATAATAACGGGGATTTTTGTCAACTAAATAAAAAATGAATTTTAAAAAATTTTTTTAGTCAAATGAAATATAAATTTACATTCCTAAAAAAGCTTACTTTGCTAATAAATTGTTTAATAATTATTATTACATATAAAAAGTTTTAAACCTGTCGTGCAGATATAAAAAAACAAGCTGCTATCAGAAAGACATTTAAATAACGGAATTACTTTATCAATCGCTGCCTGCCACTGAAAGAATAAATAGTACTTGTGGGTTATCCCTACGAACTTTTGCGGACTATTTTTGCGGACACAATTGTACGGAATGGTCAATTCTCTCCCTCGCTAAGGATTAAATTTGATGTGTAGATTTATTTTAAAAAGAAAATTATGTCTTTATGTGAAAAGAAAATATATAAGACAAAAATTATTCCAATGACCAATATTTTCCCCAAGCAATCATGATTTCCTCAAAAACGTCTTTTTCCCCAATCATTTTTCTCCACATAAACTCGGCAAAATAACTCTCCAAATGATGTTACATTTAATCTTGTTTGATTGGTTGACAAGTGAAAGGAGAGAGTTAGGGAAAGAATTGACCATTCCGTACAATTGTGTCCGCAAAAATAGTCCGCAAAAGTTCGTAGGGATAACCCACAAGTACCGAATAAATTTAATTAAAAATTAATTTGAAATTAATTTAAAATTAATTTAACCTTCTTTTTAAGTTGATTATTTAAAGTAAATTTAAAAACTCCAGATTGAAGTGCAATGAATTTATATGAAATTGACTTTCGAAGGGAGTCAGAGTTGGTCCAAAAATAATTAAAATATAAATAGAAATTATTTAATATTTACTATTCCAATTTCTTTAAATTTCATTCGGAAGCACAATTCTCCCTCATATTTATTAATTAAATTGCAAAAATAAAAATTGGTTTGTCTAACAGAGGATAATTGGTTGAAATTAAGACATTTTAATATATCAAGTTTTGTCTCAATTGGAAGAGATAACATCCTTAATTATCTAAAAAAATCTTTAAAAAATAAAAGTTTAAAAATATTAAATAGATTACCAAACAATATTCAAATAAAAATTTAGTTTAATTTTTAATAAAGAAAAAATATTAAAATAAAAAAAATTCAAACAATTACTTAACCTATTTTGAAGCTATATTTAAATAAATTTCTTTCAAATTCCCAGACATTGATTTTAATATTGGCTTCCTTCTCACTTCCTTTCCTTCTTCCCCAACAATTTTTCTTTTTCCTTCTTCAAATTCTAAAATTCTTTTTTGGACAGCCAAATCACTTTCTAATTCTTGTGCAAATTGTCTGTAATGTTTAATTATATCAAAACGCTTTAAACACATCAAATCTGCGTGCTGAAGAAATTTTCTTTTGAACCAAGGTGTTGAACCAGTAAAGGAATCTTCAATACCGTTGACTTCGTATATAAACCAGGGTCTTAACCAAGGTGGAGGTTTGAGTTTTACCTAAAAATAGGAAAGGGAGATGAAAGGGAGACGAAACAAATGCAAATGAAAATTATTTTTTCAAAAGGTCAAAAATTCGAAAGCCAAATCTCAAATTTTTCAAAAAAATTTTCTATTAAACCTTTAACGGATTCACTGGAACATGCTTTCCAACAGGATGACTAGTTGATTCCATATTAAAGCTAAAAGTGCTATACTCTGGCAATGCGTCAACAAGGTAAGTGAGGTCTTCATCTAAGCGTTTCTCCAACAAAAGCGTCTCAATTTTAAGAATTGTTGGGTTATAAATTTCGAACATGACTTCAACACCTAAAACCGTTTGAAAATGATTGAAGACGAATTAAAAGCAAAAACAAACTAAAATACCGGCAAAGGATTCGAACCCAGCCCCCCCCCCCCCAATCTTGTCTAAACTCCACTTAACCAAAAAAAAACAAAAACTAACCTAATCCATCAATCACATTGCGCAAAGTAAAATTATGGTGAAGACCTTCCTTTTCTCGACGAATGCAAATGCCCACAAATCTGTTTTGGCGTTGCTGTAAGTTTGGGTCAGACATTGTTACAGCCATAATTGAGCCTTTAAAAGAAGATAATTTTATTTTAAAAATTTATTTTTGGAAGACTAACCAACATAAAATTCAGGAATATCAATCCTCATTCTTCTTTCTAGCATGTCCGCATGAACAAGTTTTTGGAACAAAGGATCACGGCGAGTCCAAACTTGTGAAGGAAGAAAATCCATGTAAGAGAGCCTTCAAAAAAAAAATTTTTTGAAAAATTTTTTTGAGGATGTGCGGGAATATCGGGACGGACATATCGGGATTGGCGTGACAAAATAATTTCTTGCGTGTTTACGTTTGTTCTAAAACATAAAAAGGCTAAAGTGCACTTTAGTAACGTGATCTAAAAATCGGTGATTTATATGTCATTCGAAAGAGCTCGGCGAGCTGAGTCGAATGACACCAAAATTATTCCGCGGAAAAAATTCTGAGCCGAGTTACAGACTCCTAAAGTTCGAAAAACCATAGGGGGGACCAAGCTGTTTTCTGGGGGTGAAAAATTCGAATATGCAAATAATAGCTCATTCGAAAGAGCTCGTCAAGCTGAGTCGAATGACACCAAAATCAACAAAATCAGACGTGATTTGACAAAGTTATGACCATTTGTTTTTATCCCCTACATAGGGCCTACGCGGAAAAAAGTTTTTGCCGCTGCGGAGGAAGCCGGGCATGTCGAGCGGAACGACGGCCGCCGCTTCGCTACGGTCGCCGCGAGCGCAGCGAGCACGACCGCAGCGAAGCACGGCCATCGTGTAGCGAAGACCATGCCCGGCCTACCCTCCGTAGCAGCACAAAAACAGTTTTTCCAGCGAAGATTCTGTTGGTCATAACTTTGTTCATAATCATCCTATCGAGTTGATTTTGGTGTCATTCGACTCAGCTCGTTGAGCCCTTTCGAATGAGCTATTATTTGTATATTCGAATTTTTCACCCCCAAAAAAGTGCTTGGTCCCCCTATGATTTTTTGATTTTTGGGGACCTATATCTCGGCCCCCAATTGAGTCCGCGGAATAATTTTGGTGTCGTTCGACTCAGCTCGCCGAGCTCTTTCGAATGACATATAAATCATCGATTTTTAGATCACGTTACTAAAGTGCACTTAGGCCCATAAAAACTCTATTCCTCAACAGAACAATATACTATCCAAGACCCAGTGGCCGTAGGTCCCGAAATCAGTAAGGTAACTGTTCGTATCTTGAAATATCCCGATATGTACGTCACGATATGTCCGTGTGCCTTTTGAAAAATTTTAAAGAAAAACTAACGCAAATTCCTTCACAGAAATATATTTTTCTTTGACAACAGGAGGACGTTTATTTATTGTTTTAGAAAGATCATCATGTTTTTCAATAGATTTTGTTGGAAGATTATCTTTTTGTTTGATTTTTGAAGCAACCGAAGAAGCATTATGTCGAGTAAAATAAGTCGTTATATTTGGATATGGAGAAGATAAAATACGTAACATGGCTTTGAAAAAATAATTTAAATTAAAAATGAAAATAATTAGAGAGCGAGCTTGATCTGGATCCAGACCTTGATTTTTCCTGAATCCAGAGTCCAGGTCAAGGCATTTTTCAGAGTTCCTTGATTTTTCCTTGACTCAAGGTCATGAATCTGGTCAAGGTACCCAACCGAAATAAAGGACCAAGGTCAAGGTTTTTTTGAAAATATAGCTCTTTAAAAATAAGCAAAGTAAAACTAAAAAAAACAAAAGCAAAGTAAAACAAGACTCTAGTTTACACAAGTCAGAGACGCAGAATTTTAGTTTATTTTAGAGAAAAAGAAGCAAAAATAGTTAAAGAAAATAAATTTAATTTTGGCATTATGTTCTATTACAAATTTAAACTTTTATAAAAAAATTTATTTAATTCCTTGATTTTTAAAAAATTTTTTAGACATTGTTTATGTCATTCTCTACTAAATTTTTAATTCTTTGCAAAAATGATTGAATCAAATTTCAATTTAAACGCCAAAGAAGCCTTAGAATTTTCTTTTAACTCCAAAGAATGGTCAAGGTTTTTTAAAAATATTTTTTTATTTAATTTTTCGAATTTATTTCCAGACTTCGTAATGTTACATGTTCATATTTGACATTAAAAAATAAAATAAATTTATATACAAATCAACTAGAACAAGTTCTTTCTGAAGCTTCTACTTACAGAGATTATGTAAGGGAATTTTTTATTTTAGTCTAAAAAAGATTTTTTATTTTCCTTCTATTAGCTTCTAGACTCTATTCTATTAAGAAATTTAGGTATAATTTCGGAATACAAAACAGACTCCGATTGAGACAAATTATTTATCAATCGAAAGGGCTAGTTGAGCTGACAAGGGAACATTCCGAACTGTGACCAAAAATTTTTTTATAAAAATTATACCATCGTGTAGAGCATGTTCGATAGCCTAACCCTATATATTTCTTTTTTGGCCCTGACCCCCATTTCGAAAAGTTATAGGGCTTCAAAGTTTCCGACTTTTGGAGCGGTTGAGTCGCCCTCACTTTTCTTATTATTTGTCTTCTTAAAGGGAAAAATTAGACTCCTTTTCTCCATTTTTCCTTTCCTTTTCTTTTCCAATATTAGTTAAAGAAAGAGAAAAAGAGAAGAGAAAAGGAAAGGAAAAGAGGCATCTCTGCCTCCTCCTCTTCGTGTCCGGACAAAATATCGAATCGTTAAAATATGGAATAGGCTAAAAAAGGGTTAAAATCTCGAATCGGGTAAAAATGGGTTAAAATCGCGAATAGGCTAAAAAGGGGTTAAAATGTGGAATCGTTAAAATATGGAATGGTAAAAATATCGAATCGGCTAAAAAAGGGTTAAAATATGGAATCGTTAAAATATCGAATTGATAAAATGTCGACACGGCCAAAATAGGTCAAAATGTCGAATTTTTTTAAAGATGCGCCAAAACCTTGAATCCGGGCGTTACCGTAATACCGACGGTATTTTTCGGTATTCCGTGTCGGTTGTACGGTACGGAATGCCGACCGATAAAATTTAAAAGCTGACCGTTATTTTTCGGTATTCCATACCGTATACGGTAAGGTCAAACTTTAGGTCCTAACTAAAAACTAATGCATACCACTCTAATTTTTCCATATCAGGATCGCGTTATGTTTTCCGGATCCGTACGATCATGCCGGACCGGATCCGGTCGATTATGCTTGATTTATCCGGTCCGGTTTTACTCGGTAAAGTACAGTGAACTCAGACAGAAAAGATTACGACGGACTACGACTTACCAAACTTATCAATCAACTTATCATCAATAAACTGATGTTGATAAAATTATCAACAATCAACGTATGGCACAAATCTGACCCGTTTTTAAAAGAATTCGACATTTTGACCCATTTTGGCCGTGTCGACATTTTTACCATTCCATATTTTTACGATTCCATATTTTAACCCTTTTTTACCCGATTCGATATTTTAACGATTCCATATTTTAACGATTCGGTATTTTAACCCCTTTTTAGCCTATTCGCGATTTTAACCATTCCATATTTTAACGATTCCATATTTTGTACCGGAGCCCTCCTCTTTCCTTTTTAATTGACATTAGCCGCAAGGCAGAGATGCCTTTTTCCTTTTCTTTTCTATCCTCCTTTTCTCTTTCTTTAACAAACATGAGAAAAGAAAAGAAAAGGAAAAAAGGAGGATGGGAGTCTTATTTTTCTCCTTAATAAAAGAAAACTCTCTCTTTATGTGGGCGACTCAACCGCTCCAAAAGTCGGAAACTTTGAAGCCCTATAACTTTTCGAAATGGGGGTCTGGGCCAAAAAAGAAATATATAGGGTTAGGCTATCGAACATGCTCTACACGATGGTATAATTTTTATAAAAAAATTTTTGGTCACAGTTCGGAATGTTCCCTTGTGAGTCGAATGACATATATGTATGTCCCAATAGGAGTCTGTTTAGTATTTCGAAATTATTCCAGAAATTTAAATATGTTTTGTATAAACTACCTAATCTTCGAACTATTTTTTATATGATTCGGGAATTTCAGAATTTTGAATATTCCACCTTTTTTTAGAATTTCTCAAACCCCCCCCCCTATTTTAATTTGAGGGCAAAATCCTCCTCCCTTCTTCTTGTGATACTTGGCTATATAAGATTTTAGATATTCTCACATATTTGTTTCAATTATTTTTTCTGACAGTCCCACGCGTCCATTTGACTTCTTTTAATTTTTAAAATTATTATTTTTGTTTTTACATTTTTAGGCCTCCCAAATTCAAAATTTCAATGTTAAAGTATCTCTCTTAAATAAAAGAACAATTTTGCTTCGTAATTCAATTCAAACATTAAACTTTAAAATAAATTCTATCGACAAAGAAAAAGTGGCTGAAGACGAACAAAAAATGTTTTTGACTTCAAAAATTGAAAATTTTATTAATATTGAAGAAAATTTAATTATTGACAGGTTTTTAGCTTTATTTAAATTAAAATTTAATTTTTTACCAGAAAACATATTTTACGACTTCGAAACCAAATAATTTTTCGCCGACGTTTTTTGTTAAGAGAACTCAGCCAAATATTTTTTCCTAAAGGACGTGAATCACGTCCTGCACTTAAGAAAAATTGTTTTTGTTTAAAATTTGATTTGATTAGAAGATTGCATTTGCCAAATGTTGCTGCCTGCTTTGGTATTTAAAAATTAAATTTTTTTCTTGTAAAAACTTAGAAACAAAATTTGTAAATTCGAAAATAATTTTTTTTGCAGTTTTTTTAATTTTAAGAGGAGCGTTTCTTAAAAATTTAATTTTCTTTATTAATTTTAAAATTCCTATTTGCTTCTAAAAATTTTATTTCGTCAATTTCCAGGGCATAATGCTTCTGAATTGTGTGCTGCTACAAGCTTTGTTGTTCACTTATTAAATTGTACAAGTTTTATTCTTTCTCATCCATTGAAGCATTATATATTTTTTAATGGATCCCGTTCATATTTACAGACGAGGAATAAACTTGAAAGGTTTGGGAATTTTTTTAATTATAAAAAATGTAATTTAAAATTTTGATAATTTTTACTTTTAAAGAGTATTTAAAAAAATTTTTTTGAATTAAATTAATTTCTAGTCTCTAATTTAATTTTTTTCAGTTAAAAATACCTAATTTAAAAATTAATTTTTTCTAGTTTTGACTTATTTACTTCCACATCAACAAAAATAATTACTAACCGCGACCATTTTGATTTTGCTTTATATTTATTGTGTGAAATAATTGTTCAATTACGTTCCGATTGTTTAATTAGAACATCAGAATTGGATAGACCTATTTATTTGTTAAATCAATTAATTAATTCTTTTATTGGAATACACAGGTAAAAAGAAAATACAAAGAAATAAAAATCAGAATTTTGGGAAAAATACAAAATCTTTTAAAACATAAAAATAATCAGAAAAAGAGAAAGAATACGGCTCTATTACACAATATACGTCCAATCGTTTTTTATGCGTCCAACCACACTTTATGCGTCCAATCAAAATAAAATTGGATTTTTCTTTATATTTTGAAGTTGAGGTTGGGTTCTTTAACATTTCTTCGTGTTTGGGACCTACGCCCGGTGGGTCTGGGACCGTTCCTTACCTTATCCCTCGAAATTTATTAAAGTTTAAATCGATTTTCTTAAATTTTAAACAATTTGCTATAACCTTCAGAAATTTCGAAGGTCAGGATAAGGAACGATCCTAGATCCAGCGGGCGTAGGTCCCGAACATGAAAAAATGTTTTGGGACCCAACTTCAAAATATAAAGAAAAATCCAATTTTATTTTGATTGGACGCATAAAGTATGGTTGGGCGCTCGATTGGACGTATATTGTGTAATAGAGCCGAAAATATACATTACCGTATTTACTCGATTAATTCCCCACCCTCTTTTAATTCCCCATGCCAGAGATGAGTTGAAACAATACTCCCCTACCCCCAAATACCCTAATACACGTTCAAATTTCAAAACTCGAATAATTCCCCACCATCTATTAATTCCCCATACCACGGATGGGTTGAAAAAATAATTACTCGGAGGAATTAATCGAGTAAATACGGTATTTGCAATGAAAATCAGAATAAATACATACAAAAAATATTATATTAGAAAAAATACAAAAATCAGAATTTTATTATTTTTAGTTTCTCCAATCCAGATTTTATTTTTTCCCCTTCAAAACGCCCATCTTCTTCAATTATTTCTCCTTCTCTATGTGTTGCAATAAATAAAGAATGTGTTTCTCCGGTTGAAAATAAAACAGACCAATCACTTCAATATCTTGCCAATTATTTATTTCCTTTGATAGCATTATCTTAAAAATTTTTTATTTTTTAAAGTAAAAATTGTGTGATAAATTTATTTTTTTGTTATACTTTTTAATTAAGCGTTGATTCTCGCTTTTTTCTAAAAATTAATTTAAAAATATTTTTAGAATTTTTTTTTTGCATTAAAATTATGGGAACGCCTGATGCATTTATTAACGATGACAATTTTGGCGATGTTTCTGTTAATAATTTAGTGGAAAATTTTGATGAATCAGAAGAACAAGAAGAATTGGTAGAACCTAGATTTAGATATAAACGAGTGCTTGGAGATTTAATTAGGGTAAATTTTTAATTTAAATAAATTATTCTTTTTAAAAAATCAGAAAATTAAGATGTAAATTTAATTAAAAAATAGAACAAGTGAAATACAAAAATCAGAATAAAAATTATTATCGCATTCCATTCTCTGATATTTGTATTTTACTGGTTTCTCTTATAAATTTATCACTAAATTCAAAGTGAAGAGAACAGTCCAAATTTTATTAACACTAAACATGATTGACGATTTTTGATAAATTTTCAGTCTCAGGCAAGGGCACTGAAATCGACCCCCTGGCTACGCCCTTACAAATTAGTGTCTGGAACCGAACTAAAAAATCCTCGATTCGGTTCCGAACTGACAACCATAAAAATAACTAATAAAATACCAAATAAAAATCAGAAAAATTTATTTTTTAATATAGTTATTAGAAAATGACCCAGCCTCATGTTTCACTATTCACGAAAAATTAATGGTTGTTGGATTCCAGTCAGGGCGTGTTTGCATTTTTGATCATTTGGGGAATGTAAATATTGATTCTGTTTGTTTTTTTATATTCTTTAAATAATTTTAAATTTTTCTTTAAAGTGTTGTCGTTATCATAAATGTGCTGTTTCTTCAATTTCGATAGATGATGCTGCTAATTATATTGTTACATGTGCAAATGATTTTAGTATTGTTATTTATGGTATTGGTTGTTCTGAATATAATCAGGTTTTTTATAAGCTTAAAAAAGAATTTTTTGAGGTATTTTTCGGCTTCTAAAATTTTTTTAAATTTCATAATTATGTACATATTCCAATGATCGAGAATGATGTTCCAACATCGGGAAATTGTGTTTCCGACCGAACTGACCATAGCTCCGAGAAGACCATAGTCTCCTTGAAGGTCGACTCTTTCACTTTGAACATATTGATCATGTTGATATTTGTTCCATTGTTGGAACAATTCCCCTATGTTAAAACAGACCTCCTCGTCCTTGGAATGCATAATTATAAAATTAAAAAACGATAGTTTGGGTGTCGATATTCTGGGGTGGAGTCATTTCTTTCTTTCCCAATTTCTTTAATTTTTAGCGCATTCCAGTCACCCAATCTTGCAAAGTTGTAGCAATAGCAGGCAACTTTTCCCGTCCCTCTTCTGGTCAACGCTTCCTAGCAGCTAATCAAAATTTAGTTTTATATCAACGAGGGGTTAGAGCAGAATTTTTTTCTGGGAAAAGACGAGAGACTTGTCTTTATAAAGGAACTCAAACTGATGGATTAATTAATTGTTTGTCTTGGAGAGAGAATTTTGTTGCTTTTACAAATGAAACGGGAACGAGGATTTATGATTTGTAAGTAAGAAAATTAATTTTTTACATAATTATTAGATATCTAGTTAGAGTTTAGATCAGGCCCGTAGCCAGGATTTTTTTCGGGGGGGGCAAGGGGGGAAAATTTTTTCTGCGCCAAATTTTTGGCGCCTTCGGCGCCAAAAATTTTTATTTTCAGCGCCGCAGGCGAAAATTTTTTGAATTTTGGACCTCAATAAGCCAGATTTCTTCCTTTTTTAGCGCCGCAGGCGAAAATTTTTTAAATTTCAGAGGCCGTAGGCCAAAAAAATTCACTTTTTTTGCCCCAGCCCTTCCCCAAATTTTTTCCTTTTTCCCATTTCGGGGGGGGGGGGGGAATTCCCCCCCTCACCCCCCCCTGGCTACGGGCCTGGTTTAGATACCATACTTTAAGGCTACAGAAGTCTTCCTCATCTCCGTCTAATTAAAATTAATCTCCGAAAATTTAAAATTATGGTGAGGTTCCATTATGCCTTCCCTTGAAATCCGACTCTATATTGAGAAAGGGCGTAGCCAGGGGCTTCTGAGGCTAAAGCCCCCACCCTCGAAATGGGAAAAAGTGAAAAATTAGAGGAGGGGTTCGAGCAAAAAAGTGAAATTTTTTCGCCTATGGTCGTATTAGAAAATAAAAACGTATTAGAAAATAAAAATCCCCTTAGCTACGCCCTTGGTATCGAGGTGTACAAAAATTTTCGTCCGTTTCTTTTAGATTAAAATTTTATTTCCGTCATCTCTGATCTCGATGTTCCTTGAAATTAAATTTTATATAAATTTATCATCTTTTTTCAGAAAATTATCTCGTTGTTTGGCACTAGTTCAACCTTTTCACAAAAATGAAAATTTTCCAATTTCTAAATTTCCCCCAAAACATGTTTGGTTAGTTTTTTTATTTTTTTTAGTTTTGAATTTTTTAGGTTAAATGATTCAACATTAGCAATTGGATGGGCAAATACTGTTTGTATTTGTGCTATTGTACAAACTACTAAGAGACCGGTAAAATTTTATATTTTTTTGCTAAAAATAGGATGGCCATTTTATATTTACTTTAAAATTAGAAGAACTCATTTAAACTTTTATCAAAATAAAAATTATTTAGGGGTTACGTAAAGGGATTTTTAAACTAATTCAAGGGTAGGGTTGAGGGCCCGATTCGGTTCGATAAAAATGGGGCCCGAAAAAATGACTCGAACGTTGCCTCGATTCGAAAACCCTAAACTAATTAAGGGCGTATCCACGGGTCGGATTCCATGGATCTATAAGTAAGAATTTGTGAAACTTTTGTCGTTCAGACACAGACGCCCTTAAACTAATCTTCCCTCAATTTTTTCCATTATAATTTTTTTTTCCAAATTTAGGGACCAAATACCTCCGATTTATTATTGGATTTACCCAAAGGACGAATTTTGCATCGATTTACATTTAACAATTTTGCTATTGCCGGCATTTCATTTACAACTCGTAGCTCTTACGGCAACGACGAAATTTGTTCATTACCTCATTCAATATTAAATTCCCCTCCAAATTCTTTAAATTCTCAATCAGATTGGCGTGAATTAATTATATTTGGAATTAAGAAGAGTGGGGGAAGAGGAAATACAAGAGAACCAAGCCTTTTAAATTTTACAACAAATTGTTCAATTAATGGAGAAAATTTAAATGAAGAGGTTTCTGAACTAAAAGTAATTCTTAAAAAATTTTGAAAAGGAAATTTTTTAATAAGAATCAGAAAATAAATTAAAAGATTTTTTGATTCCAATCCGGGCCCTATTTCAATTGACTACCGATTCTGTGCACATACCAATAGAATTTATATTTCAATCTTTACACAGATTCTGTGGGGAACGGATTTTACAAAATCTGTATTTCATGTATTTACGAAATGCAGAATCTGCGGTCGATTGAAATCGTGTCAATATCGTTGTGATAAAATTAATCTTACTCATTCTAGTTACTTGAAACAAACAACGAAAAAATTAATTTAATAAATAACCCCCCTCTGCCCCCATCTTCAACTTGCTCAAACGATTTTAATGACCAAACTTGCAATAATTTCTTTGCTCAACTCAGATTAATTAAACCAATTTCACTTCAAGAATATTCTTTAGAAGCTGAAGATACTATCGAAATGAAAAATGTTAATATAAAAATGTTAAATAAATTTGGATTGGTTTCTTTGCCGTTGGATGATATTTATATTTTGGCTGGTCCGAGAGAAACTATTGAGGTTGGAAAGAAAATTTTTTTAAACTTTTTTTTCAATAAAAATTTCTTTAAAAAAGGCCCTTCCCTGTTCAATCGACAATAGAATTCAGTGGCTAATGGAAAATGGTCTTTTCGAAGAAGCGCTTGAATCTGCTTTAAGAAACAGTGAACTTTTAAAAGAAAATTCTGTTTTGGATGTTGGGAAACGATTATTGAATCATTTAATAGAGAAGCAGGATTTTGAAACGGCTGCTAGTTATTTGCCTGAGGTATTTTTGATAAACAGAAATTAAAAAAAAATCTTTTAAAAAATTGGATTTATGTTATTCTTCTCATGAATAAAAAAAAGAAATTCTGATATCAATCAAGGTGTCCCTTTTACCTCTTTTTAGGAGCATTTTTCCCTTTTTTGGCCTTCTCGCCTTTTTTCTGCATGCCACTTTTTTATTTACACCTTTTTGGCATTTCTGAAAATTTTCGCCTGCGGCGCTGAAAATGGAAAAAAATCTAGCTGCTTGAGCTCTAAAATTCTCAAAAAAAAATTTGTTTTTTCCTCTTTATTTTCACAGATTTGTTCAAAATACAAAGAAGAATGGGAATATTATGTAAACGAATTTGAGCATCACAATCAACAATTAAAATTAATTCCAGTCATTCCAACAAAAGATCCCCAATTAGAACCAGAAAATTACGAGTCGATATTGAATGCTGCTTTATATTCTAGACCTAAACTTTTTTATGCAATTGTTAGCCATTGGGATGCTGATATTTATAGGGCTGGTTCTCTTGTTGCTGAAGTTTTTAAAAGAATTACGACTGATAATATTAACAAAAATATGGTTAAAGTAGGGGGTTTTTTTGAAAATAATTTTTTAAAAGGTTTTTTAAATTTTAAAATTTAAAATTTTTAGGTCCACAAAGACGTCCCCAATTCAGTACAATTATTAAGCGAAAATGATAGGGTATTAATTTTTATTTTATATATTAATTGAATTTAATAAAAATTTTGAAAAGAATTATTTACTTCGCGCTTTGGCTTCTTTACTTTTGCAATGCCGGTGTGTTTTTATAATTTTTTGTTATTTTACTTTTCCGAGAAAATTGTATTTGTTAAATTAATTTACGAAAATAAATTCTGATTTTTCCAAATTTCTGTATTTTTTAATTTTGAAAATTCTATTTTTTCTTTTTTTAGTAAATACGAGGATGCAATCAAAACTTATATTTTGCTTCAAGATCCAACTATTTTTGGAGTTATTGATCGTTATAAACTTTTTCCTTACGTAAAAGACCAAATAATGGAATTGATGGAAATTAATCAGGATTTGGCAATTCGACTACTTTTGGATAATGAAGATTTAATTTCACAAGATAAAGTTGTTAATTTGTTAGGGAATTACCCTAAAATACAGGTTTGTATTGAAAAAAAATTTTTTTAATTTTTTACAGCTCGCTTACCTTCACCGTCTACAAGCTAGAGGGGAAGGAATGTCCTATTCTAATCGACTTGTTAAATTATATGTAATTATTTATTTAAAAAAATTATTTATTTTTTTTTTTTATTTTAAAGGCTGATCATGACCGTCCTTCATTATTGCCTTTTCTCAGGAAAAATGAACATTATAAAATAGACTTGGCATTGGATGTTTGCAAAAAAAGAGAATTTATTGAAGAGGTTTTTTAATTTTTTTAAACTTTGAAATTTTTTGAGATTTAAAAAAAATTTCTTTAGGTTGTCTACCTTTTAGGACGTACTGGAAATCGTCTAGAAGCTTTAGATTTAATGGTAAATAAATTGTTAAGAATAGATATGGCTATCGACTTTTGTGCTGAAAATGATGATTATGAACTTTGGGAACGTTTAATTGAATCTTCGATTAAAAGGCCTGAACAAATTGTTATTTTGTTAAAAAGAATGGCTTGTTTAAATATTGATAGTATTAGTGTTGTTGAAAAGGTTTTTTTAAACATATTTTTTAAAAATTGGAACTTCTGACGTTTTTAAAATTTTTTAGAAAAATTAAATAAGGTTTTTTGTTGGGGGTTTTGGTTATTAAATATGTAATTGGGCAAAAACCCTGAAAGGACTCGAACTTTTTTTTGCTCCTATTCGAGAACGGAAACCACTTAACCAAGGAGCCTTGAGAGAACCAGGCATGGTCATGGATACGGATATGGATACAGATAATATCAAAATGCCTGCGGATATCCGCCGTAAATATGCGGATACGGATACCAAGATCGGTATCCGTGACTATGCCTGGAGAGAACCTTCGACTCTCTAAAAAACGAAAACAAAACGAAAAACACTTGACCAATGTCTATTTTAAATGAGAAAAATTCTAAAAAATTTCATGTCTAAAATAGAAACAAATATTTTTTTGATTACAAGAAAATTTTTCTCTTTCAATTAAAAAGATACCAACAAATATGGATATACCTGATTTACAAAATTGTTTACTTCAAGTAATTAGAGATCATGAACAACAAAGGGATTTATTAATACATTCAAAAAATGTAGCTAATTGTGATGTTTTAAAATTATTAGAATTACAATTGAAACCTTTAGCTATTAATTTTGAATTATTAAATAAATATGACGAAGAGGAAAATAATAATAATGAGTGTTTTTGTTGTGATATTTGCAAGTAATTCTTTTTTTTTAAATTTTTATGTTGAATTAGTGGGAAAAACTCTGAAGGGACTCGAACTTATGCTCCTATTCGAGAACGGAAACCACTCAACCAAGGAATCTTGAGAGAACCTTCGACTCTCTCAAAGACGGAAAACACATTTTGTATTTTCCGGAAAATAGAGAATTGTATTTTGGGGGAATTGTATTTCTTTTCCGGAAGAAAAATACATTCTTTTATAGTTTCCGGAAAATACATTTACTCTGGGACTGTGTTTTCCGTAAATAACAAATTTATTAGATTCTGTTTCCGGAAAATAGAGAATTGTATTTTGGGGGAATTGTATTTCTTTTCCGGAAGAAAAATACATTCTTTTATAGTTTCCGGAAAATACATTAATTCTGGGAAATGTATTTTCTTTTCCGGAAAATAAACTGCTTTGTACTTCCGGAAACTTTGTATTTTCCGGAAATTTACTTTACCGTTTTCGGGCAGTGTTTTCTTTTTACTCTATCCTTTTCCGGAAAAAAATAAAACTTTATAAATTGTGTTTTCCGGAAACAAGTATATTCACTCTTGGAGTTGTATTTCTTTTCCGGAAAATAATTTTATATTGTTTTTTTTTGCTAAACAAATTTTGTATTTTCCGGAAGTGTTTATCATTTTTCTTTTTAACAAGAAAATGTATTTTCCGAATTTAATTTTCTAATACTTTAGTCAAAGCATTAATGACAGCAATTCAACAGAAGAGGACACAAATAATAGTAGCAATATTCTTTTACTTGCCAATGGAAAAATAATACATGAAAAATGTACAGAAAATGGGCAACCGCCAACACAGATATTACCAAAATGCTATCCTGAAAGGATTTCTCAACTTTTAAAATTATAAAATTTTATTTTTTCTAAGAGTTTTATTTATTTTTAAATATTTTTTGTTGTTTATTTTTAAAGGACACGCTATGAATTTCTTAATTATTTCGCTCATTAATTATTTCATCATTTTGACAAGGTGAAAAATTCTCTTTGTGACAAAGTGAGAGATTTTCTATTGTTTGGCTAAATGAATTTGTTTACTGTTTGGTTAAATGAAAAATCTGTCACTATTCGACAAATTGAAAATTTCTATTTTTTAATTTCTTTCTGCTTCTCTAGGCTCCGGTACAAAATATGGAATCGTTAAAATATGGAATGGTTAAAATCGCGAATAGGCTAAAAAAGGGTTAAAATATCGAATCGTTAAAATATGGAAACGTTAAAATATCGAATCGGGTAAAAAAGGGTTAAAATATGGAATCGTTAAAATATGGAATGGTAAAAATGTCGACACGGCCAAAATCGGTCAAAATGTCGAATTCTTTTAAAAACGGGTCAGATTTGTGCCATACGTTGATTGTTGATAATTTTATCAACATCAGTTTATTGATGATAAGTTGATTGATAAGTTTGGTAAGTCGTAGTCCGGCTCAATCTTTTCTGCCAGAGTTCATTGTATTTTACCGAGTAAAACCGGACCGGATAAATCAAGCATAATCGACCGGATAAATCAAGCATAATCGACCGGATCCGGTCCGGCATGATCGTACGGATCCGGAAAACATAACGCGATCCTGATATGGAAAAATTAGAGTGGTGTGCACTAGTTTTTAGTTAAGCCAAAATTTTGTACCGACACCGTATACGGTACAGAAACCCAAAAATACCGATCAGCTTTTAAATTTTATCGGTCGGATTCCGTACCGTACAACCGACACGGAATATCGAAAAATACCGTCGGTATTACGGTAACGCGCGGATTCTAGTTTTGGCGCCATTTTTAAAAAATTCGACATTTTGATCGATTTTGGCCGTGTCGACATTTTTACCATTCCATATTTTAACGATTCCATATTTTAACCCTTTTTTAGCCTATTCGATATTTTAACCATTCCATATTTTAACGATTCCACATTTTAACCCCTTTTTAGCCTATTCGCGATTTTAACCCCTTTTTACCCGATTCGAGATTTTAACCCTTTTTTAGCCTATTCCATATTTTAACGATTCGATATTTTGTCCGGACACGCTTCTCTATTCTCTTTCTCTCATTATTTCTCTCATTCTTTTCCCTCATGTTAGTGTACTTACTAATAAAATATCGATATATCGATCTGTGTTCACCTATACAAACATTGTGTCTTACACATCGACACTTTTCTCCATTTAAAATGAGCGAGTTTCTCAACATAATGGCTGATTTTACCATTTCATTTTTATTTTTCTTTTTAATTTTTCTGTTTAGTATCATGAGATAATGCTTTTTAATTTATATAAATTTAATTGAAAATAAATATAAATAGTCATGTGTTTAAGCTTTAACACGTTTTTTTCGTTAAATTTTTGTCGTTTTTAATTTAAAAATTTTCCTATTTTCAGACCAAATAAATTTAAAAATTTGTGATAACTTTAATTTTATTTCAAAAAATGGTATCAGCTAGTGAAGCAGCTGAGGAATACAGGTTCTTTTTTGTTTATTAAATAATTTTAATTTTTTTTGTTTTTAAGAGCAGTCCTTTCTGACCTGTCGAGGAATGACAAAACTCAAATTAATTTGCTTACAATTTTGGCAGAGGACTATGCTTCTTATTCCAGTGAAATTGTTGGAGTTATTGAGGAATCTCTCTACAAGGTTCGTTTAAATTTTTAATTGTTGTACGGGTTAGCGGGGCAATTCATGGTTTTCTTGAGCTTCCCAGGCTTAATTTCTGGGACCTGTTTAGCCCGAATAGAACTTGATGCATCTAAGAACATCCTAAAGGGCTCCCCAGATGTCGGGTCCACAATAGTCGGGTCCCTAAAAGTCGGGTCCCCAAAATTTGTCCCCAACTATCGGGTCTCCTTAAGTTTGATCCCCAAATGTCGCGCCACGTCCTAAAGCATGCGGCTTATAGATAAAACGCCAGATCTTAAGGATGGTTTGATGCTAACAGACCCCCTGGATAACCTCTATCTCACAATCAGTTTTACTATGTTTTACCCCAGATTAATTTCCCAGGTTAGCTCCTCTTTAGCCTAAATTGCCTAAACGACTAGACATCTTTTTCATTTTTCCTATTTTTAGTGTTCTGTTCCACTCAAAATTGTTATGTTATACGTGATTGATTCAATCGTAAAGAACGTTCAAATTACTGGAGGTTATCGTGAACTGTTTGCCAAGAAGATTGTTGACATGATTGTTCATGTATTCAAGGAGGTGGACATCTCTTGAGACAATTTTTTTTTATTTTTTACACCATTTTTATTTTCTCACAATTCACTTCTCTCTTCTATTCTCTTAAAAGAATCTCTTAAAAATTCTATTCTCATATTGACGCTAGATCTCGATTATTTTTAAAAATGAAAAAATTGCAGGCTTGAGATTTTGAATAAAATTGTGGGCCTGTGTAGGGATAATAATAATTTTTTAAAGTTTAAATGTATGGTTAAGTTTTTTATTGTTTCAAAGCTGAACCCGTTAGGACTTTTTTGATAGTTCTTAAAACAAGATCCAAAATTGTTTCTATCCTTACGCCCTTTTTCTCTTCCCCGTCCCAAAAAGTAGAAATCCAAAAGAAAATCTTTTTGGGGTAAAATTGTGTTTTTTGTAAGTTGAAATGCTAAGGAAACTTGGAGTCGGACCCGAGACATGTCCCAAGCTGAATTCGAGCACACATACTTATTGTTAAATTTTAACCAGAGGCCTCTAATATTGTTTTTATGAATTACCTTGAAATTTGGATTACCTTAAAAAGTTTCTCTTGGAATTTTCTAAATTTTCTTTATCCTATTTTAAATTTTGTGTTTGACATTTCCTTCCCCTTTCGTTTCTTTCCTTCCCGGGAAACCTTCCCTTTCCGACTTTAATTTTGTAAATTTAACCAAAAGAAGCAACAACAAATTTATACGTGTTGAGAAGAGAGAATTCTCTTCGTCGTTTGCACAAAAATTCTTGTTTTGAAAAACATGTCCTTGTATTTTTGGGACATTTGTGATGTCCACGTATTCAGTTGCCGTCAGATTTGAAAAATAATTTTTTGGGTTTAAATGGTTAGGAAGGGGAAGGGTAGTTAAGAGGATAAAGTTTTAAGGGAAATAATTGTGTATTGTAATATGAATTGAGATAACTTTGTTTTTCTTTCGAGAATTAAAAAAAATTCAAAGTTAAACAATTGCTAACGGACAGTCCTTTATGAACGAATAAAAAAAGTTTTTTTGTTTCAACTTCAATAAAAATTTTTATTTATAGAGCGCGCACTTTCTTTTTTTCAAATTGATCAAAAATGAATTGCGTGGCCACGCACTTTTCTGAATTTTTAAAATTCTAACTATTTGTGGTTGCACAAGGAATTTTTAAAAAATATTTTTGTTTATTCAAAATTAATTGTCAACACTGCAAGATTTAGCATTCTGCAAGGATATCCTGTCCGTCTTTGAACCTGCCCATCTCTAGACCACATTTCTCGAACGTGGTCACGCAACTCGTTTTTCCCATTTGCGAATTAAAATTAGGAATTAAATTAAAAACCACTAAATTACAAAATTTACATTTTTTGTTTTACCATTGTAGGGAGACGAACGTACAAGAGCTTCAATTTACCGGCTGCGCTGCACCTGGGCTGACGTTTTCACAAAATCTAAACTTTACATGATCGACACAAAAATTCATTCTGTGGATAGGGCTTGGCCTATAATGAATCCAGATTTGAAAATTGAAGTGTCATCACAACAACAACAACAACAAACATCAGGGCAACAACAAGGAGGGGGACATGTAGTACATGTTAACCCTAAATTTCTCAATGGAAAGCAGCCAACAGGTGTTAAACAAGAAAATAAACAACAAGACAAACAACCAGAAAAAATACAAGAAAAAAAGAAAATACAGCCCGACATTAATGGTTATGATAAAATTTTTATTTTTATGTTGAGAGAAAAAAAAAAATAAAAATATTTTTTCGGAAATTTTGTTTTTTGAAAGTAAAAGATTAAAACCTTTAAATTTAATAAATAGTAAGGTTAATTTCCGGAAAGTTTAAAATTTTTCGGAAATGTAAAATAAATTGTGGGAGTGTTTGTTTAAAGATATAACGTTTCCGGAAGACTAAAGTTTGCTTGGAATACAGAATTTCCGGAAAAGTTTAAATTAATTCAAAATATTCCGGAAAAGCACAAATATCGAGCTTTAATCTTTTCCGGAAAACTTGGTGTTTATTGAAGTCAATTTGTTTTTTCCGGAAACGAAATATTTTAAGTTTCCGGATATCCTAGACATTATAAAAATTATTTTCTCTTTTTAGCTAACAAAACAGTTACTAATCAAATTGTAAAAACCGAAGAGGTTGATCCTGACAAAAATGTTCGTCAACGCAAAATTCCTAAAAAGGCGAAAGAAAACAATACAAATACAACAAATAAGACGACAACCACAACTAGTACAAAAACAATTAAAGAGAGTGGGGTTGTAAAATCCAAAGAGAGCACTAATGTTAAGGTTCTTTTAATTTGAAAATATTTTTAAATAAGAAAATCTTTCAGAAACCGGAGTCACTCCTCTCGTTGAAACTTGAATGTCCACCTCAACAACCTTCACAACAACAATCATCGCAACATAAAGGAGGAGGGCCTCCAACCAAGCGCCCTAGAACAACCACAACTGCTCAACATATCAGCAGTAATGTTAGTAATAAATCAACTCAACGGTCTGTCAAGCCTCAACAACCTCGAGTTTCTAAACAAAATGTGTGTATTTTTTTAGATTTTTAAACTCCCGTTTTTAAAAACTTCCGGAATTTTTAATTGTTTTTCGGTCAGTTTCCATTCAGGAAAGGTTTTACTTTTTTCCGGAGACATTTAAATTCAATATTCTGTTTAGAAAACTTTTACTTGATTATATTTCTAGGCTTCCGGAAAACCTTAACTGTTTTCAATAACTGTTTGAATTTTCTAAAAATCTTATCAACATTTTCAGGTTCCTGAGCCTTCCAGGGCTCTGGGCGCACATGCATTTAACGTGGTTATGACTTCTCAACCCCAACCTACACCTTCATTACAACCACAAATTCCACCACAACAATTAGTACAACAACCGCTTCAACAACCCCAACCAACACAACAACAACCCCAAATAATTCCACCACCCCAACTTCAACACCAACAACAATTTCCTCCACCACAAATACCAACATCTTCTATTACTGACCAACAACCACAATTATTAATGATTCCACAAGTTTCCACTGCCCCTCCAACAAATTTGCAACAACCGCCACCGTTTATCAAGGAAATTCCTCCACCTCAAATAACAACAATGACTGGAATTCCTCAACATAACTTTCCTCCTCCTATTCCAAGTAAATAATAAAAAAATAAATTAGTAGAATCCTTCCGGAAACTCAAGTTTGCAAATTAGCTCCGGGAATATTTGAGTGCAGTCTATTACTTTTTTCGAAAAACTAATTAAATTTCTGGATGAAATAAAATACATTATTAACTTAAAAATACATGTATTTTAGATATTCAACATAACATCCAAAATGTTACCCCGCGTTTACCTGGTGTTCCGGAAAACAATCGTATTTTTGTTGATGGAAAGGCTTATGAGGTATTTTAACTAAAAAAATCTTGTTTATTTTTTTATTTCTCTCAAAAAAGGTATTTTATCTCGACCAAATAGCAGTCATTGAACGGAATGGTCTTCCACACCGTGTCTCATTTGCTGGTCCAGCTCGTAATGTAATAATTGATAAAACAGCATATTGTATGTCTTTTGGAGAGCCAATACAAGTTTCAATTGATGACCAACTTCATATTTTACGTTTTGGCGGTCCTTCACGTGAACTTTATATGGGTAACTTTCCCTTCAAAGGGGCATTTGGTGGTCCACCAATTAATGCAACTATTAACGGAAGGAGGCATGAAATTCGTCTTTGTGGCCCTCCTCCAGAAGTTAGAATTGACCCAGAACCGAGTTATGAATTAATGAGATATATGCCTGCAATTAGACAACAACAAATAATACCTCAACAAAAGCAAATACCCCAACAACCCAAAGTGGAAGCAAAGAAAGGTGGGAATAAAATTAATTTTATTGTTAGATTATATGGGAATCTTTTTTTTGAAAAAATTTTTGAACTGATACAGTTGAAATTGAATGAATTAAATATTAAAAAATTTTTGTAAACACAAGTTCGAAAATATAAAATTAATTTTTCCGGAAAATTAAGTTTAGTATTATTTATGCAAGTTTAAGACAATATCAAATTTGTAAACTTAAGTTTTCGGAATGATTTATATTACTTTTCCGGAAACTTAAGTAGTCTTTCGGAAACTTAAGTAGTATTTGCTATAAGCTTGTAGCAATAATACAACCTATAGCAAATAATATAAATATTTCCGGAAAATAATATAAATTAATTCTTCCGGAAACTTAAGTATCTATCTTAAAACAAGTAACAATTTTTAGAAAAATTTAAAAATTATTTATCACTTTTTAATATTTCTTTTAAATAGATCCAGTACTCGATGTTACCAGTTTACTCCAACGATTAAAAAATTCGGGTATTCTCTCCCAACTTAATCAAGTTGAACGAAAAAATCATGAAAGACAAGCGGCTATCGAAGCAAGAAATACAACTTTGGGTCGTTCAAATTCTCCTCCAGTGCCTTGTGCCCATCGTTTTGAACATTTGGAAAGGAGAGCGATGCCGATGGCTGGCTTTGATTTGTTTAGTATGCGTTCTTTGATCATGTAAGGAGGAAGGGGGGAAGAATTTTAAAAATTAAATCTTTTTTAGTCGTTATGATTCAGTTATTGACTCAATTCACAAACAACGTCATTGCTGCCAAGATTGTGGTATTGGATTTAAAGACCTTTATGGTAAAGCATATGCAGACCACATGGATAAGCATATAGAAATGAAGAGTGCTAAATCTAAGCCAAGATCACAAACATGGTTTATGTTGGCTGTGAGTTTTTGTTTATTTGTATTTAATTTGAAGAAAAATTATTTCACTAATACTCAATTACACTACTATGTGCTAGTTTGGAAATAAATTTAAATTTAAACAACTTTTTCGGAAAACTTAAACTTACAAATTAATTCCAAAAACATAAAATTAAAAACTAGGGTAAAATATTTTTCAATATATACAAAGTAATATTATTTTTTAATTATCATTTTTAGGCTTGGTTCAAATATTCTGAATATGACGAAGTCAACACAATTAATGTTGCAAGTAATATTTTTCAATTTTTTCATTTTAAAATATTTTTAAGAAGGCGATAAATCCCAACAAAGACAATCTTCTCCTGGTGGAACTAATGATTTAAACAGTAAAGATGCAACATCCTCATCCCAAGGTGGCCAACAATCCACAAATGATAATGCGGGTGGAGTTGATGCTGACTCTGTTGAAAATAAAGTGGGGGGAATTTTCTATAAATTAAAAAAATAAAAATTTATTTAAAGGAATGTTGTGTATGTCATGAACGATTTGAAGAGTATTGGGTAGATGATGAGGATGTGTGGAGGCTTCGCGATTCTGTTGTTGTTGATGGAAAGGTGAGGAAATAAACAACAATTTTTAAAATTAATTTTAATTCTGATTTGAAAATAATTTTTGTATTTTTTAAAATAAAAATCAGAATTTTTGTATTTAATTAAGAAATCAGAATTAAATAGTTAATACATTTATATAAAAATCAGAATTTGTATTTTTAACAAATTTCAGAATTTTTAATAAAAAATCAGAATTCTCTTTTTGAAATAAAAATTCTGATTTCAAATAAAAATCAGAATTTTCCGGAGAACACATAAAACACAAAACACATTTTTTAAATTCTGAAATCAGAATTTTCCGGATAACACATAATTTAAAATAATTTTTAAAGTTAAATTCTGATTAATTTTTCAGGCTTTTCACACGTATTGCAGAGACGATGCAGCAGCAATGTCATCATCATTTGCAACAATTAATGATGACAAATGAAAAAAAATTCTATTTAAAAAATTTATTTAATTATATACTCTTTTATTGTCAAAAAATGTTTTAGAAAATTGATATAATTAAAAAAAATAAAATTATTTTTCTCTTTTTTGTCACTATTAAAATTATATTTTATTTTAGTTTGTGTTGGTTGATGAATAAAATTTTTCTTTGGGTTTTCTATTTTTTTTTTAAATTTGTTTTATTCTTTTCCTATTTTCCTGTTGATTTGTTTTTCCCTTTTTGGCCACCACCAATTAATTTGAGCATTGGACTAGGGAAAGAAATGTTTTAAAAAATAAAATAGTTAAATATTACCAATATTGGTGTAAGTCGTTAATTCCAGATTTGACAGAGCATTCTATAATTTGAAAATTTTTATTTACAAATATAGTAGTTTATAAAAATTCAGAAAAATAAATTGACAACTTTAATCGAAAACACAAAATTAAGAATTAAAAATCAGAATTTTTATTTAATCAAAACCAGAATTCTTTTTTATTATAAACCAGAATTTTATTTTAAAATAAAAATTAGAATCAGAATTTTCCGGAAAATACATTTAAAAAGGAAATACACTTTCCGGAAAATACACTTGTATTTTCTTCTGATTTTTTTTGTTGTATTTTCTCTAGTTTTTAAATATTCTAATAAATAAATATTTTTTTTAAATTACCACAAAGATCCCCCGATTCCTTTTTCCAGTCAATCATTTTTGTGCATCGTCTCAACGATTTTGTTGCTTTAGTGTCAAGAAGTAAAGGCTGACAACTTTAATTTTTTAAAAGATTTTTTAAAATTTATTTAAGAAACTCTTTTTTGTCAAAACAAAATTTATTTGGATTTTTTGCCAAAAAACAATCCTGAAATTATTTTCAAAAAATATTTTTAAATTAATTTATTTCCATACTTTTACACAAACACCAAATTCACTAGCAGTATTAATTATCTAAAATGCTAAAAATAAAAATTGGAAATTAAAAAAAAATAATTTTTAAAATATTTTTTAATTAAAAAAATAATTATTTTTACCTTCCTAATAGGCCCATCTAAAATTAAATTTATTTTTATTTTTTAATTAAAAATAGCTCCAAACCAGTTAAACTTTTTGTAAGTTGTTTTTGTGTCTTTTCTATTTTCTCTACTCCAAGTCGAAACAATTCTGTTATATTTACTTTTGGAATTTTTTTATCTTCAAAGTTGGGTAGGCAACTAAAAAAATTTTTTAATAGAAAATCAGAATTGTAAAAGGAAAATTAAATCAGAATTTTTGATACGAAATAATTTTTATAATCGGAATTTTGTAAGTAATTAAAAATTTCCGGAAAATACATAACTTAATAATTAAACACAATTTCCGGAAGAAATTATTTTTTTATAAATCAGTCTTCCGGAAACACATACAATGAAACACAATCAATTAAAAACAAAATTTCCGGAAAACACAATTTCTGAAATTCTGATTTCAAATTATACATAATTGTATGTGTTTTTCTAAAATATTTTAATTAAAATTTTTCCGGAAAACACATATAAGTATAATTAAAAATCAGAATTTCCCCCGAATACATAATTTCCGGAAAACACACAAATAATATTAATACCCCTAACACATAATTTCCAGAAGACAAATAATTCATAATTATAATGCAAAATTAAAACTAACGAATCCACATTGTCTTCAAAACATTTTATAAAATTTTCTAAAAATACATTTTTTTTAAATTAATTTTGTATTTTTCAATACCAATTATTGCATCAGCCCTACCAAAGCATACTCTCAATTTATCTGGGTGAACAGTAATTTTTGCTTAAATAATTTATAAATTAATTTTATTTTATTTAAATTAATTAATTACAAAACATATTCCAACAAGTATCAATACACCCCATTGCTTGTTCTTGCATTTCAACAATACATGCACGTTGTTCTTTTTTAAAAATAATTTTATAAAAAAATTATTTAATTAACCAGCACATGTACATTGCCTAATTTGTCCACCAACTATTTTTGCTTCTTCAATTAAAGCTGTACCTTGACGAGTCCACTAAAAAGAAGAATAAATGTGCTTCAGGTTATCCAATTCCTAATTCCTCACCTGGTCGATCACATCTTCGCTTGAGTGTTGAACGTAAATTATTAAAAAAAGGAAAAATACAAAAATTCGTTCCCAGCAGAAAACTTTATAAAAATGAAGCAAGTTCATTTCTGCTAATTTTGGGATCTTTTAAATTAAAAAATAAGAAATATTATAATTAAATCAGAATTTACTCAATAAAAATTATTTTTCCAAATTTCCGGAAAAGTATATATTTCTTTGTGTTTTCCGGAAAATATATATTTATAAATCAGAATTTTTTGTATTTTCTGTAATTTAGAAATCAGAATTTTCTTCAATTTCCGAAATATACTATGTATAGTACATACAATATAAACCAGAATTATTTATATTTTCCGGAATAATTTTAAAACCAAAGGAAATTTATTTCCAACTATCAGAAAGGAAAGAAACAAATAAAATGAGGAAAAATATTTTAAATGGGCAAAGTTTTAATTATTTTTTTATATTGTTTTTGTTATTTGGTTTGTCTTGATTGTACACATTTTATTTTTTTTTGCGCAGCAATGATTGTGAAGAAGAAAAAGATGAGAAGAGAAAAGGTGATTTAATGTTAAATTTTGGTATGTGCGAAGAAAATGACTGCGCAATTTTTATTTTGTGACAGTTTAAGAGGACGAGAAGAGGTGAAAAATAGAAAAGAGAAAGAAATTTTAGTTGTTGGGGGAGCGGCCAAGCTCTTAACAAAAATTAAAATTGCAACTGAAATGTTGGAAAATGTTGTGTGGAATAAAAAAAGAAAGAAGTAAAGGAAATTTTAAAATAAGAGAGTAAACAGAATTATTTTGTGTTTTCCGGAAAAAATCAGAATTTTTTGTGTTTTCTGTAATAATTGTAGAAATCAGAATAATTTTTACTAATTTCCGGAATGTGTTTTCCGTAATAATATAGGTATATTATATGCATTCCGGAATTATATTATATGTATTTTCCGGAATATGCAATAATAATATAGTGTTTTCCGGAATATGATTATTCCTTGGTTTCAGTGTGTTTCCGGAATATTAAGAAAAATCAGAATTTTTCTGGAAAAAAAATACAATTGTATATTCATTCCCATGTGTTTTCCAGAATTTTATTAAAAACCGAGAAAAATCAGAATAAATATTTTATTTATTAATAAACTATTAAATTGATAATCAGAACAAATAAATATAGAATAAAATAATTTAAAGAAATATTTTTAAACTAAATATATTTAATTAAATAAACTAATTTATTGGTAAAAATTTTATTCAATCAATTTTGCTTTTTTTATTGCGCGTTCAGAGGTTCACGGGCAATTGCACAAATGAACGGCAAATTTTTAAATTTATTATCATTAAGACAAATTATGAGGAAGAAAAATAAAATTTTAGTAAAAAATATAAAAAAATAATTTTTGTTTTTGCAATTATTTAACTTTATTTTTATTTTAAAATAAGGATTAAAATTTAATTTCTTCAAAAATAAAAAAAAATAAAAATTATTTTCTGCTAATTTTATTTCTGTTGCAAAAAAAAGAATAAGAAATACATATGTAGAAAGTAAATAAAAACCTAATTAATTAATTTTTAAATAAAAATCAGAATTAAAAATCAGAAGAAAATACATTATTATTGTTTTCCGGAAAGTTTAAATTAAAATGTGTTTTCCGGAAAAATTTGGATTTTATCCTTCAAAGAACAGAATATATGTTTATAAAACACAATAATAAAATACACATGTTCTTCCTGAAAGTTATTATGATTAGTAAATATATTTGTGTGGGGGAGCGCAAAAATTGTTTATTTTTTATATAATGCATAATAGAAGCAACAAATCCTATTGTTAAAATCCAAACATATTTGTAAAAGTCTGCTAAATATTTTATTGTATTGTGTTTTTTTATATTTTTTTGGACAAAACACAATTATGATTATCAGAATATTTAGAACATCAGAATATTTAATTAAAATCAGAATTTCTGGAAAATAGAAAAACCAGAATTTTTAAATCAGAATTTTTTTTGAAAAAAATACAAAAACCAGAATTTTGATTATATTTAAATTGTAAACACACTACTTATTTTTTGTAAATACAAAATTATCAAAAAATTAAAGGAAAACACAAACTTTTATTTATTGCAAATTTTCTCTTTCCTTCTAAAAAGGTAAAAGCGTTCAATTAACTAACTACCTTTCCCCATTCCAGGCCATAAAGAATGAATAAAAACAGGATTTTGAAAATAAAATTTCTTTTTGGATGACTGTTTTTTAAAGTCAATAAATATAGAAAAATTAATAAAAAAAATTTTTTTGCAACAAAAAAATAAAAAAACAGGTTTTTAAAAGTACTTTTAGCTTATCAATTTATTTAATATTTTTTATCAACACAACAAAGTTTGTTAATATTATTTAGTTACTTTGTTGGTGGCCAAGTAGTTCATCAAATAGACAAAAAATAGAACGCAACAAAAACTGTTTTTAGTCAATTAAATATTTAGTAGTTAATTTACTTGTCTTCCAAAAGTCTGCAAATTTTATCCGCAAAGTAAACTACCTATATTTTATTTTATCAAAAAATACTCTTAAAAATTGTTGGGGGAGAATTTATACTAGGGTTGTTCACAGCCGGTTTTAATACAGAAAATTTTTATATTTTTTTGCCAAAAATCAACAGTTATTACAAAATTAATAAAACCAAAACTTCCGAAAATGAGTGATTTTATTAAAAATTTCCCCAAAATAAAGTCGGTGGTTGTCTAAAACTCAAAACCGACAACAAGGTTTTTAAAATTTGGATTAACCAAAAGCCGGGGGTATTGGTTAATAACCGGTAGTGAACAACCCTTACTAAATATTAACCGGTGTAGAATAAATTGTATAACTTGTGTGTGCATAAAAGGAAAATAACCTAAGAAATGATTAATCAAAATAATAATTCTAAATTTTTATACAATTTTTTATTTAAATTTATTTATTTTTTATTTAAAAAAATAAAAATTAAAGTAAATTTTAAGTTAAAAAATGGGATCTGATTGTAATTAAGGTGGCCGATTCCAAAACACAAAATGACCGTGCTCTCAATAAAAAATGAGGCGAGCTGTGTTTGAGTTGTGTTTCGGCCAACCTAAACTTTTTAATTAATTTTTTATAATTCTTAATTTTAATGAGAATTTGGTGGCTGGGATAACATTGAATTTCCTCCTCCCAAATAATTTCTGTTTATATGTTGTTGCTGTTGTTGATGAAAAACATCCATAAAAGACAAATCTAATTGTTGTAGAGGCTGTTCTGAGGACATTCTTAATTGTTGTTGGCCTGGTGGAAGGCCTAGAAGGCTTTCCACGTTGGCAGAGTCTAATCTTTGGCCTAGCATGGCAGCGATCTTTTTTAAATTATTTAAATAATTATTATAAATATTTTTTGAATTGAGTTTTTTAATTAAAAAAATTTTTTTTCAAGACTTCAAAAATCAAATAATTTTATTTAAAATTAAATAAAAAAATAACAACTTCATCCCCAACATCCATTGAAATGCTTTGTTGAAATTCGCTAGGCGACCATTGATTTGACATAGGTGAAGGACTGTCGCTGGTAGAGCCTAGTTTGCTGCTTAAAATAAGTTGGGATAATAATAAAGAGTATTTCAGAATTTTTAAAATTAAATTTCTTATAAATTCTGGTCAATTTCTGATTTTTAAAAAATAAATCTTGATTTTTCTAATTAACACAAAATACAAACAAACCCTACCTAGACATAGTTTTAGCAACCATAACAATTTCAGAGCCAATATACCCCGCGGGCGACTCAAAAATTTTACAACGTTCTTCGGTGTCAAAATGCGCAAGCATTTGTTCTTTATCAATATCTGGGTAAAGGTATGGCACCTCTTTAAGTTGAGGACATGACTGTATACGTGAAGCTAGTGATAATTGGTCTAGATCTTTTATTGTGAAAGGCGCCAGGTGAAAAGGAACTGAAAGAAATAATTAAATGTATTTTCTGTTATTATTTCAGAATTTGTATATTCTGATTTGTAATTTCCGGAAAATACAAAAGTATATTAATGCTAAATTCCGGAAATATTAATTACTGATATATGCTTCCGGAAAATACAAAAATCCGAAAAACTTTACAATTGTGTATATGCTTCCGGAAAAAGATTTTAATAATAAAAAATTCCGGAAAACAATTATATTCTCATTCCGGAAAATACAAAAATATATTGTTATAAAATTCCGGAAACATTACAATTGTATTTTTCCGGAAAATATAGTTTATTCCTGAAAGAAATATCTAAAATATAAAACACATTCCGGAAATATGTAAAATACATTCTGATTTTACAATATATTTTTCGGCCCCTTTATAAGAGTATTTTCCTTGCCTTTCACTCCATCCTCCTCACAAACAAAACCTAAAAAATATTTTTTTTTCCAATTTATTAAAAAATTTTTTTCTTACCAATAGAAACTGCGCCAGTTTGTGTATCAGAAAATCTAAGCAAAAATGTTGGATTCTGACACATTAACATACGTTCAGAAGCTTCTTGTTTACTAATAAAACCAACTAACCAACCTTTATTCGAAAAATATTTTTTTTTAAATTAATTTAAATTAATTAACCATCATCCCAAAATTTAAGTAATTTTTGTTTAATTAATTGCATGATTAAAAAGAACCATTCCCAAAAGGAAAAGTTGACGTCTTCTCGAAGATTTTGCTGTTAGAGTTAAATTTAAAAAATAAAAAAAATTAATTTTCACTTTAGCAAAGCGTTGAAAGGTTATTGGTTTATTATCAGGAGTAGAATGGATAATTCCAAGTTTATCTCCAAGATAGGCCAAATCACTGTCGCTTAGAGGACGATGAGCGCCGGTAAAGAGGGTAAATTTGTGACGAAGTACTTGACTAAGAATTAAAGAGGGAATGAATGTATTTTCCGGAAAATTGTATTTTATATTGTATTTTATTATTCTAATTTCAAATTTCCGGAAAAATAAGAGTTCAATTACAATTCCGGAAAATACAAAAAAATTAAAATTCAGGATAATATAATTCCTGAAACATATTTAAATGATTTCTGATTTACAATTTCCGGAAAATACAAAAACACAAAAAACACAAAAATACATAATTCTGTTTTTGAGTTCTTAAAAAAATACAAAAAAAATACTTCAAGTTCAAATATATTCCGTATTTTATTTTTGTATTTTTATTCTGTATTTAATTAAATACCTGAGATCACTCCAAGATACCATAATAATTTCATCTGAAGTATTTGACCGATTAACAGGGGAAAAGGCTCTCTATAAAAATTAAAATAAATAAATTTAATATCTATTTTACACACCTGCCAAAGAATTACTGCTTGCGCATCACAGTCTTGAGAACCATGAACTGTTACCTTTAATTAATAAATAATTTTAAAATTATTTTTATTAATTAAAAATACCATTATAGGCAATGAAAGTGTCCAAACATCAAATTTTCCCAAATTTCCGAGCTAAAAAATTTAATAATAAATATATTATATGTAGTAATGTGAAAGGGGCAAATATGTAGAGTGAAGGGAACAATACAGAAAAATTTAAAAAAATTTTTACTTGAAATGGAGTGATATGAAATAGAAGAGCATATCTGAAATATTTTTCAACATTTAAAAATATTTTAAGAAAATTAATTTTTGTTTACTTTTGATCGGTAGCGGTTTGAGATATTTGACTGGGCTGTAGACTGCCCTTTGCAGGTGGTTTACGATGTGCAATACGTGTTAATTTCTAAATATATAATTTATTTAAATTTTTTGGAATCATGCTCATAGAGCGAAGGGAACATAAAAATAATTAAAATAAAATATCCCATATATTTATTATGAAACAAATTTGTTAATTTTAGTATTAAAGCGAGACGAATCTAATAAGCTTTTTGCATGCTTTTAGGTTCGTGTAAATTTCAAAAAATCTTATAAAAAATCGAAAACCAACAGAATTATTAAATTTTGCAGACATATGTCCACGTTCATCGAGAATAAGCTTTTCAAGATCGTTACTAATCGAGCCAACAATTTTAATATCTTTCTCATTAATTTGGCCAGTCCCCAACATTTTAGCCTCATCTTCAGCTATTATTTTGACAGTAACATTTGTGTTAACTAATTGTTGTTTTATTCCTAGACGGTCTCCAATTAAAAGACGAACCTTTAGAAAAAATATTTTTTTAAAGGATTCAATAATAGGATTCAAAAAACCTCCGCAACAAATTTATGCTGAGTTTTAAGTACGGGATCTGGCTGAACTGCCACAACAAAAGATTGGGATACTAACATACAAAGCATTTTTGTGAGAGTTTCGAGTATTTGGGAAAGGTTATTGATATGTGTTGGTATACAATTATCTGATAATTGTGCTGGCCGCCGTAATAAATCCAACTAATATAAATTTTAAATTAAGAAATAATTAATTTATTTTAAATTTTATGTAATACTAGATTAATGACCATAACTTGATCTAAAACTGAGATATAAATTTTAATTTTTGGTTAGGTGATAAAAGGACACATATCAGAAGAAGAGAAAGGGAGGAGAATCAAAATATTTAATTTAATTTTTATATGAGGTATGTTTACATCAAGAAGGTACTTAAACACCTCCAACATCCTATAAATTTTATTAATAGTCCTATAAAAAAGTCCTATAAATTTTATTAATATATCATAAGAGGAAATTTGTGGCTACAAAATAGCTCTAAATAAAATTTCTAGCTTAAGTTTTCAAAAAGTTATAAATTTCCAAGTACCTGCCAATAAGCATAAGAACGTAATGTCCAATTATTTTCTGCTAAAACTTCAAATCTTAAAAAATATTTTTTTAATTTCCAAAAATATTTATTATTCAAACTCCGATTGAATTTCATCTAATTGTATTTCCCTCTGTTCAAAACCTAATCCAATCTGTGCAAGCTTCTGAGCATTTTTCCATTCCATTAATCGAATTGATATTAAATTATTTTGCATAACAGCAATTAAATGAACGCCGTCATTAAGTCGTTTTACCTGAAAAATTGTTTTAAAAACCAGAATTTTTTTCTGAAAAAAATTAAGAAAAAGGGTTCTAAAGAATTCAGAACCAAGTTTGTTCTCTGTTCATTAAGCTGTTCATAGATTTGCTTTGCTCTTTGCTGCATTCCCGCCCTTAAAATAAAGTTAATTTTACATATTCTTTTTTAAATAATTAACAATGACTGTCTGGCCTGCCCCAACTGATCATGCCTTTGTTCGTGTTCTAACCGGTCAACCATCGATTGGAAATTCTGCAATTCATTTATATCATTTACAAAACGTCCCTGCATATCTTTATTTTCTTCCCATAATAATTGACAGTCTTTGGCTACTAAAGAGAGGGCCATTCTTTGTTGTTGTTCATTAGTGGAGGGAGAAACTGATGAGGTATTAGATGAGTGCATTTTTTAATTATTTAATTAGAATATTAATAATAATTAATTGTTTAGTATTATGTAATAAAAGTTAAGTTTGTAAAAAATAAATGTATTTCCCTCTATTGCCCTCTATAAAAAATAAACTTTTTCAAGTTTGTAAAAATAAAAATAGAATTATGTTTGTAAAATAAAGCTTAATTTTGAAGTTGTGTGGATTAACTTGATATTATGTATACTTAGGTTAAGAACTAGGTTTTAAGCCCCCTAGAGTTAAAAAAGTTGCCGTGCTTCAAAGATGCAAATTTTAGTATTTTACCTCTAAATCCTGCCAACTTAATCCTATTACTCTAATTTTATGCTTAGAAATAGGTAACTCTCTTAGGAACATAAAGAAAAATAAATTACATTTTGAAAACATTTTGCTGAATTTTAATAATTATTTAATGCGCTTAACCTAAAGGGGGCTTAAAACTTAGTTAACAACCTACGTATATTAATAATTTTTAAGTTTGTAAACTTATTTAATATATTTGTAAAGAATATGTACATGTTTGTGTAAAATGCCAAATCTCATTTTTAAAATTATTTAAAATAAAGAAATGTTAACATTTCAAGTTTATTTATTCCTTTCATTGTTGGTAAGATTATTGAGCTGCCACTTAATTTAAATGCTTTTCTAAAGGACCGCGCGCGAGAAAAAAAGGATGAAAAGAAAAAAAGAGAAAGGCTTATATTTACGTGTAAATATAAATTGTAGCCATTTGCTTCAATACGGCTAAATAGTTAAAAAGCGAGAAAAAAATAATTGGGGGAAAAAATAAGGGGAAGCTTTGGCTGTTCCATTAGAACAGCCAATTTAAACATACCTATCTTGAATAGACTTTTTAGAAAAAATTTTTTGGTATCATTCAATAGAGAATAGAATAAGCTACAAAATGAAAATAAAACTAAAATTTTAAAATAAAAAACAATGAAGTTATGATCGAAAAACTAGTAAAAATGTCTTATTTTACTAGTTTTTCGACCATAACTAATTTAATTATGAATCCAAAATTTTAATTATTTTTTCAATTTTGTAGCAAATTTTCTCCTCTATTTAATAATATCAAAAATTATTTTTTAAAACAAAGCGTTGTTGAGTTATAAAAGCTGACAATCACACAGCTAAGTATCGTTGCAAGAGAGGGCTTTCTCGGTTATTTTTAACGTTTATTCTTTTCATTTTTTTTATTTGTTAATATAGAGAAGCTTGGATTAAGCAGATATATGTTAGAAGAGAGGATATATGGCCTTAAAGCTAGAGAAAATTTAGGAAAAAGAGAATGAACAAAAATTATTATTTTAGGCCAAAAATATAGAGAAAATGTAAAAATAGAGAGAATAAATAAATAAATATTTTTGCTACATAAATGACAGATAGATGGATGCTGTTAGTAGAGTTAAAAAATATATTCACTATTTGCCTAGAGCATAGAAACAAGCAACAATATTTAGCGTTTAGAAAGCTTATAGAAAAGTTTAAAGTTGATTAAAAGCCAAAAACAATTAATTTCCTCTTATAATTGTAATAAAAATCAGAAAAAAATAAAATCAGAATTTGTAAATATAATTATTTAATTAATTACAATTGTAAATTATTTATTAAAACTTGAAATTAAAATTACAATTATTAAAACTTAGGTTTATATTAGTTAGAAGCCTACTTTGACAGAAATCTAAGTTAAGTTTGCAAACTTAAGTTTTCTGTTTTTAAAGTTTTGTTTTTAATTTAAATTTTTTAAAGTCCAAATTTATTTAAAAAATATTTATTATTTTTTTTTAAATTAATCATCTCAATTCCAAGTCCATTTATTTTTTTCTAAATATTTTATTTTGCCCTATACACATTCAAAATGATTAATATCTACATATATATTCTCGCAATTTAAATCTAACCGGTTGGAAATAAATATTAATGTCACCATCCCCCCATTGCTCTCACAAACAACGTTCTATTAAACGTGTACACTTTCATTTATTGGCTGGTTTTAAATTATTTAAATATTTAATCAGTAAATAAATTTATTTAAAAAATTATAATAGGTATTTTAATTTCTCGTTCTCGTCTTTTTATATTTTCATTTTTTTAAATTTAATATTTATTAATTCCTCAAACTTAAATTTATTAAAATAATTTGAAAAATAGAAAAATAAACTTAAAATTTAAAACTTGTAAACTTGAAAGTAACTTAAAAGTAAACATGAAAAATAAACGCTTTAATTTTTAAGTTTGTAAAAAATATTTATTTATTTTCAAGTTTGTAAAAATGCTTTTCAAATTTAATCTTAAGTTTATTTTAGTTACTTACTATTTCAAGTTTATTTTTAAGTTTTAAACTTATCAAATATTTATTTATTTTTAAGTTTGTAAAAACTTTATTTTCAAGTTTAATCTTAAGTTTATTTTTTAATTATTTATTTCAAGTTTATTTTTAAGTTTTAAGCTTATTTAATATTTATTTATTCTCAAGTTTGTAATCTTGTATTTAAAGTTTATTTAAACTCAATTAGTTTATATATGTAAATAATAAACTTGAAAAACAATTCTTGAAACCTTTCCTATAAAATAAATTAATATTTTATGTCTCTAACTACTAAATTAATTAATTAATAATTTATTAACAATAAAATGAATGTAGAAGTAAATAAATTAATAAAATTTAATTATTAATTATTATTTTAAAGACAACCAATTTTCTAAATCCTGCCTTGAGAGAGTGTTGTTGTTCTTCAAGCTCTCCTCTACCTTTACAACGTATTGTTCAATTATTAAGTGTTGGGGCATTTGAATTAAGAAAACAAATTAATGAAAAGATTAAATGTGATAGACTTGGAAATGGAGTAGAAGAGAAGGAAAATGAACAAGAAAAATATTTGAATAAATTGATAAGGAATGAACTATTGCTTATTGAGGTGTTTAATTTAATTTAAAAGGGGGGCTTAATTAAAAAGAAAGAGAGAATTTTTAATAAAAGATATGCAAACTTAAAAACAAATAAAACTTGAAACAAACTTAAAAAACTTAAGTTTAAATATATTTTTATTTTTATTAAGTTAGGAGTTGTAGACACTCGAAGATTAACAAAATGGATTAATAAATTTAACGATATTTACATGAAACAATTGTTAAATATGGAATTGTATTTTGTAAATAATTTTGGTAAGGGGCGTCTGTTAAAGATTTTTTGATAATTAATTTTAGCCGACCAACTCGAAAATCTGTGCCTTAAATTAAATACTCATAGTCTACCACAAGTGTGTAAACCTAGGGCTCCTTTTTTGTCGTTAAATGGCATGTCAAACACTCTTGGAGATAAAGTAGTGTATCAAGCAAGATCGGAAGTTACAGCACGTGTTGATATTGCTGGTAATTTTTACAAGGGAAAATTATAAAAAATTAAATTAAAAATAAGTGTGTTTTAGGAGTATATTTTAAAAAAACTTATTAAGTATTTAAGTTTGTAAATCTAAGTTTAAGTTTGTAAAATTAAGTTTAAGCTTGTAAATTATTAAGTTTGTAAAATTAAAGTTTATTTATTTTTAATTTAAACAAAAGGCGGCTGGACAGACACCCCTCCAATCACCTATCAAATGGGTAATATATTGCCAGCTGTACTTAGCCTTTCAATACTTGTTAACGGAAAAGTAATGATTAAATATTGATAATTTGTAATATTTATAGAGGCCAATTCGTTGTAAATGTTCACGCCTGGAAATGCTTCAAGGAATTTTTTATAGAGAAAATTCTTTTGGGGAACAGCAACCTTTGCTGGTTTTTAAGATTATTTGTTTTTAAATAACAATTTTTGTTTAGCACTTTCCAACAGCCAAACAAATATTCAAAAATTGCTGTAAACCTTCAGAACCAGGCAATAATCCAATAGCTCCCGTATAAATTAGAATTTAAAAAATAAAGGTTCCCTTCTGTGTGCTATTTTGGTTGTTGCCGGTTTTGTACGTGAGGAATTGTGGGGTGGAGAAAGGCATTATTTATTTGATTTTGCCGGACCTGGACGAGGCTTACTTATCGAAACAGAGTAAATTGCTCAAAATTCTCCCCGCCTAAATTTTCTTTCAGATCAGATTTGCCTCACGGATCTGGCCTCGGTTCTAGCAGTATACTTGCTGGAGCACTTTTATCTTCTCTCCACAAACTATCAGGAAATAAAGAACAACAATTAAAAGAAGACAAATTAATTAATCAAGTATTGCAAATAGAACAATTACACACTTCTGGGGGAGGTTGGCAAGACCAATTGGGGGGTTGTATTTCTGGAGGTGCTAAAATTGGTTGGGTAGAATCAGTTGGGGAAAGAAAATGTTGTTGGCGTTCTGTCCCGCTTGGAGGGGAATTAATTAAAGAATTCTCTAAAAGATTTGTTTTGTTATATACAGGCAAAACTAGATTGGCTAAAACTTTATTAAAGGTTTTTTTTGGAAGAATTATTTGAAAAAATTTAATTTTTATAGCAAGTTTTGTTGAGTTGGGCAAGACAAGAACCACAAATATTAGCAACTGTTGAAAGACTTGCTAAAGGAGCTTGGAAGGCTGAGAAAATGCTTATTGAGGGTAGGGAACAGGGTGGTGACATTTCCACCAAAACACTCAAAAATGTGGCAAAAAATAAAGCATTATTTTAAAAACTTAAAAATATTTAAAGAGAATTTTGAAAGGCCAAGAAGCTACATATTTTTTCCATTTTTGCTTACAAAATTAAAATTTTAAAAAATATTACAAAATGGTCAAAAATAAGGCGAATGCCCTATAAATAAGGCAAAAGGGTGACCCTGGTGGGGAATTAAACCACATGTGTTTTTAGTTTTGAAATTTAAACTTTTTTATATTCTGTCCGTTTGAAAAGCCAAACAAAAGAAAAATCTTTAAAATTAAGGCAAATTCCCCAGCGAAGTATGTACAGAATACAATGAACTGAAAAAAATCTTTGCATCAAATACAGAGCCTTCTCAAGTCACAGAATTAAAGAGTTTAATGGAAAAAGAAAATTTAATCGAAAGTGCTTGGATGGCTGGGGCAGGTGGTGGAGGGTTTTTGTATATTTGGCTTAAACAAACAGAAAATAACGTTTTGGAAAAATTAGAAAATTTATTAAAAAGTGATGGACGTTGGAAGGAAATGAATATTTGGAGGGTTGAATTAGAAGATAAACAACCTTTAATTGTTAAGTAATTAATAGAGTAGGGTTGGGGTTTTCGAGTCGGGCCGACGTCCGAGTCATTTTTTACGGGCCTCATTTTTATCGGCCCGGCCCGACCGAATCTTTTTCGGGCCAAAATTCGATGCCCGACTCGATCTTACGGACCGGGCCGGGCCCCCAACCCTAAAAGAGAGTAATGATGTAGGACGCCCCCCCCCCTTTCTTCTTTTCCTTGCGAATTCTATAGATGGGCAGACGATAGTCAAGATCAAGGCAATTTTCAGAGTTTTGCATCAGAACCGAAAATTAAGAGGATAATGGGTAATAATAATGTGGCGATTTGGTCCCCTTCTTTCCTTTCTACTGTGAACCTCTCACTTTAATATCAGATTTTTTGTGCCAGAGAGGTGACATTATAATGAGGTCCTGTTGTATTTCCTTTACTTTACCCAGGAAAAACTCAAAAATAATATGTACATATTTACCTATTCAAATTTCTTTAAATAAAATAGAAAAGGAAAAAGGGGCTTGATCGTTGTTATATACAGTGCCGGAAAAAAGATAGGGACACGGCCGTTAACTAACTTTTTCTCGATTATTTCCTTCCAATTAAGTTTTATTTTTTCTGGCACTGTATTACCTGACAATATAAATAGTGATATTTTTTAATTTATTTTAATATTTTTAAATGTAAATAGATAAATCGATTTTTATTTTAATTATTTTGATAAAAAACTTTTAATCAAAAATTACCTCAAAAACTCAAAAATAACCACCAAAAATCACAAAAAAATTTTCAAAATAAGATGGGTTGCATATTTATTTTTTAAAAAATTTTTAGAAATGATTTTTGAGATTTTCAAGGCCAAATAAATTAATTCAAAAACAAGTCACAAATAACAAACATTCATTCACCCGTTTATTCTTCTTTTTTTTAATAATCCTCACTAATTATTTCTTATTTTTTTGGTGAATGTGAACGAGTACGTTTTGCAATTGGGGCATCCTCCTCATCTTCTTCCTTCTCTTTTAATCGCTTCATTATTTTTGTTGTCTTTTCTTCTAACAGTTTTGTATTTTCATCGAGTCTAGCCATCTTTTCTCTTAATCTTGACATTTTATCTTCAACGAATTCAATGATTTCTTGTGTCGAACGCTTAATTTAAAATATAAAATAATTATTTTTTAACAATTTAAACCTCCATTTCTTTAATTACTTTTTCCAATTCAACGATTTTTACCTAAAAATATTTTTTAAATAAAAAACAACTCAACAACCCACCCATTTTTCTTTAAAATTCTTCCCAGCAAATAAATAATTGAGGAAGAAGTCAACAAAACAATAATACGTCTTCCCCACAATTTTTGACATTCTTGTATTGACTTTAAACACACCGATTTGGTATTATAACAGTTTACCGACAAATTCTCCATCATTGAATAATCTGTAGCTTTGAATATATCAGAGAGTAATTCAACAGGTAATTTTTTATTTTGATGTTTTGATTGAAGCATTATTAAAAATAAATTAAAATTAGCTAAAGAATTTTTCGGACAATTTTTGTGGACTTATTCGAAAATTTGTAAAGCATTAAATTTTTAATTAAAAAAGTCACAGAAATTGTCATTCGTTAATAATATTTAAATTGAAATAAAAGTATTGAAGGCTTTTTGGCATTTTGTCATTTATCGGTTGGGGTCAGTTGAGCGCGGCCGGTTGAGCGCCCCTTGTTATTTGGCCTTTTGAGCGCCAATATTTTTTTACACTGATAAAATTTCCGAGAAAATGGTTTTAGGAAAAAAGGGTTTCCGGAAAATGGTTTGTTATTTCTCCCTTTCTGTTTATCTGTCATGGCCAATACAAGGCATTTCAACAAATGCCTTGTATTGTTGATTTACTTTCGCTGATGGAAAATACTTTTACAGAAATGTTTGTTATTTCTTAATTTCAATCTTTCGCTGTTAGGGGTAATAATTATTTGAAGGAGGGTAATAAAAACGGAGTTTTTCAAATAACCTCTTACAAATTCAAGATAGGCAGTTGGTGACCGGTTGCCAATCGGCACTCTCCGTTTTATTTTAATCCAAATTTTAAAACCGGTTTTCGGTTTTGAATTCTAGTCAAATATCGGGCTTTGTTTTGGGGGGATTTTAACATTTTTCATTCACATCTAACTTACCGTTCTCTAACCGATTATTAGAAAAATATTGAAGATTGCCAAATATTTTACAAAAAATTTATTCCAAAAACACATTTATACAACATATAAATGAATGCAAGATAACAACAAAGGAAAATATGAGTTTAGATATTATATTCAGTTCATTTTTATCTCTTTAGAATTCTTCCCCCTCTGTGGCAGGTTCCTCCTCGGCCGTCTCCACCGGTTCTTCAGTGCGCGTCCCACCATCCCGACTCGGTGTTGCAACCAGTTTCTTTCCCGTATCATCAACCGGAAATGGCTCGGACTCAACGTCAGGCACGTGATATACTGAAAATTAAAGAATTACCCAAAGACTCCTTTTCACTTATTCGAGTACCTCTCTTCGGCTTCCGTGGTTCTTCCTCCTCAATTGGAATGAGCTTACACCGCTTATTCCAGAAGCCTTTAGCGCGCGTAAGTATTTCACACACGTCCTCGGCTGCGGTCGAGATCAGCTTCAGTGGAGGGGCATCCCGTTCGAGCTTGAGTACCACATTTTTCTTTTCAGCGATACTCTGTCGGATAGCCTGTAAATTAAAGGATTGAAAATTGTTTACAAAATTACTTGTAAAAATAACACCTTTTTAGCTCCAGAGACGTCGTCTTTCACTTCCTTGCCGTTAACGTCCCGCAATATGTCGCCTGGAAGGATGTACTGCGCAGCTACACTGCTTGGCTCAATGTGCGAGACGATGATATTAGATCCCTGGAATTGAAAGCTATTATTAATGACAAGCCCTCATTACTCAATCAATTACCTTCTTCTCCACCGTTATCCCAATTGGAAGATCTTCTCGCCATCTGATCTGCAGCTGGATGAAATTGTGGCTCGGGTTTCGCCTGATTTGTGTGACCTTGAGGTTGATCATTCTGAAGTAGTCGTCCCTGCGGAAACGGATGAACAAAGGTTTGGGTTCAGCGCCAGAATACTGGGTTGCTGCCGTGAAGTCTTCTGCCGAGTTTATGGCCTGAAAAATGGACGTTTAAACCGAGTATTACCCTAATAATCGCAGAAGCTTACCCGTTTGTCAATCTGCAAGATCCAGTCTCCAGGGAACAACCATCCAAAGAAGTAGGAAAAGATGTCGATCTTCTGTATCCGCGGCGGCGAGCTCCCACTGAAGAACGTCAGTCCCATGTCCGAGTCTTGGATCTCGATGGTATCCTCATGCTCATGAATGTACTTCTTAGCTGAAAGAGAAAAAAAGTTAGTTTAGAAAACAACCCTTGTATGATACATCCTCGTTTCTCGGCCATTGCACTGAGACGCCAAAGCAAGAGTGAGCAGCACAGCGACAAACCAAAAGCGGCCTTTAGTTGAATTGAGCACAGCGTTGTCGTCACGAAGTGCAGTGAGTTGTAGTGTTGGTTTATGCATAATTTATTAAGGCGCTTTTATACTAACCCGGACTACTTTTGCTACCCAAGACAAAGAAAATTTTGTGCGATATTTTTTTCTCAACCCTTGACATCCCCGTTTTACATATAAACGCAGTTTTTCTAAGATCATTTTACAAATTCCGTCTTTTATTATTAACTGGCACCCTCGGATTTCTGTTAATCCTGATTTTAAAAACCGGTCTTCTGGTTTGTGTTTTAGATAACTGGTTATGGTTGGGGAGAATTTTTTTTAAACAGTCACTTATATTTCCAAAAAATTTTCGGTTTTAAAACCGACTTTGAGCAACCCTAAATTAAAATCTTTATATCCCCCGAAAAGTATAGTTTAGCCTAAAAAAGAATAAATTTTTTGAAATTAATGTAAACACTGAACTAAAAATTTTGAAAGATTAAAAAAAGTATTCTATTAATTAATTGTGTAATGGCACAACCGTTAAAAATAATTAGAATAAATTTTATAAAAAAGTTCTTCAAAAATTATTTTACATAACAAAATAAATGAGAACAATCTTCCTTTAACTTCATTGTTCGAAAACAATTAAATTCTACATATTTTTTATTATTCTTAAGGTATAAATACTCGAATTGTCTTTGGGTTCTGAAGTAGTAAAATAAATTTTGACTTTTGGATTGTGAATATTTTTAATTAAATAACTGGTAGATTTTGAATCATTTGAATTTTTAACTTCTTTTGCTCTTTCACTCAATTTAAAATTTGGTTTAACAAGACATTTTAGGCGAATATCAGGCACCATTTTTGAACAGTCTTTAGATGTTGTTATATACTTAAATTTAAATTTAATTTAAAAAACCGGAATAACTTACTTCAACAAAAAAATTATAAAGTTGTGACGACCAATATGGACCTAACACAAACCGAACTTGATTTAATTTATCACCTCTATTTGTTAAAATATTAAGTAAAATATCCATATATTGCCCAACATGGTTAACAGTTGTAAACTCAATCACAAGAAATTCGGAAATAATTAAATGATCTAAAATGATGCCCAGCTTATTTCCACAAATTTCATTATTAGAAGAAATATATGGGCGTTTAATGTTAAATTTAAGAGTTTTGTTGGTATAAAATAATATATTTAGCATTTCTGGATTAAATACACATTTATCAAAATGGGCATATTCAAAAGCACATTTAAATAGTCGTTCTAACCAGCAACGAATAATAATCATTTCTTCAATATTTTTTGGAATGTTTGGCAATTTTAGAACATAATGAGGTTTTGTGTCAACTAAATAGAAAAATTAACTGAAAAATTGTATGAATCAGATGAGATAATTTGTGCCCTAATTAGGGACTAATTTCCACCTAAAATTAATGTAATATGTACAAGTATTTTTAGACCTGTCTTTATACATAAAATTAAGTTTCTGTCATATTCATACAACGGAATTGATTTAGATATCGCTCTCTTCCACTGAAAAAATAAAATTCTAAAATTTAACTAAAAATTAATTTCACCTTCTTTTTAAGTTGACGATTCAAAGTAAATTCAAAAATTCCAGATTGAGGTTCAATAAATTTATATGAACGTAACCATAGAAGATGGTCATAATCAATCTAAAATTAATTTAAATTAAAAAAAATAAATATATTTACTAGTAAAAGTTCGCTAAATTTTATTCGAAAGCATAATTCTCCCTCATATTTGTTAATTAAATTTCGAAAATAAAAATTTGTTTGTTTAACAGAAAATATTTGGTTGAAATCAAGACATTTTAATATATCTAGTTGAACTTCGAGTGGTAAAGAAAACATTTGAATGTGACCTAGAAATACAAAATGGAGAAAGTTTGCTATTTAGAACCAGAAAAATTGCAGTTTTATTATGGAAAATGAGGCAGAAACTAAATGAGAGTATTATTTATATCACTTACAAAGAGGGCGAGGCAAATTAGAGGCGGTCTTTTCTTTTAACTATAACTTCTTTCATTTTGAATGAAGACCGATAATCCTTTTTTTCCTGGATTCCTAATACTTTAAGAATTTTTGAACCAAAATCGCCTTTAAATTTTATAATTTAGTCTGATTAATCATCACTCAATAGTAAAATTTTTTGGATAAAATTACGCCTGGATTCATTGATATGAAAAATTAATATATAATTCGAATCAGCTCTTCCATCTGCGTCAAAGCCAGGCTTCTTCCACGTATATGAACCGAGATATGGTTCACTGAATGATAAATTAAAATAATTTTTGGCAAATAGGAATTTTTTGTGTAAACAGATTTACGAGAAAAGAAAATAGTAAGTAGGTAATTGACAAATACTCGAAGCTTTTTTATAAATAAGAAATGTCAAATTTTTAAACAAATCAATTTATCTTTAAAATTACTAAACTTATCATTTCAAATTTTTATATATTTCTTAAAGGACAAATAAAATAAATAACAACCCCCACCCCTCCCATTAATTTCTTTACTATTTTGTAATATATTGAGAACGAGTACGTTTAGCAATAGGGCCATTCTCGTCTACTCCCCTCTCAGCTTTTCGTCGCTTCAAAATTTTTTCTTTCGTTTCTTCGAACAATACTTCTTCGCATTCAGCCATTTCTTTTTTTAAATATGAAATTTCATTTTTAAAGAATTTATAACCTTGATGAGCTATAAACTTAAAAATTAATTAAAATAAAATATATTTTTATTTAAATAATTTAACCACAAGTTTAGCAATCCCTCTTCTTCTTTGAAATATTGTTGCCTAAAAATATTTTTAAAAAATATTTTTTATTTAAAAAACTAATGCTAACCCTTCTTTCTTTAAAATCCTTCCCAACAAATTTATGGACAATTGAGGAAGAAGTTAATAAAATATTAGAATAATAACTCCAGAAATTTCCAAATTCTTCTTGTTTTAACACTAAACACAACTTTCTAAGTTTAAATAATAATGTTTCCATCATTGCATAATCTGTAGATTTAAATATATCAACAAGCAATTCTAAAGGTAATTCTTTATTTTGATGTTTTGATTGAAGCATTATTAAAAATTAGTTTTAATATTCCGGATTGCTGAAGGAATTTTGTGGAATTTTTGTAGGGACTTTCTAAAATTAATTTAGGGTAGATGATAGTTTATCTAGGCACTGAATTTAATTTAATATTAAAAGAAATTTGAAAATACAAGATGATAAAATAAAATTTTTTAGCTTTAAAAATATTAAAAATCTTAAATTTTAAAATTAAATGTTCAAAAAAATATGAATAAATTTTAAAAATTAAATATTTTAATCAAAATTTGCTTCTTTACAAAACAAACTTTTTAAATCAAATTTAATCGTAAATTTTGTTCCTGTTAAATTCTATTCTTCTATTTTTCTAATTTCAAAGCAAAAAATCGACCCATCATCAAGCAACTTTCCCTTCCATAGTGAAAAACGCAATTTTGGATTGTAAATATTGGAAATTTGGTAATTGGTAAATTTTACATCATCCAATTGATAATTTCCAATTTTTTCTGCTCTTTCACTCAATTTAAAATTTGGAGAATCAGAAAAATCAAGAACAAAATTAGGCACAATTTTTGCACAGTCCTTAGATGTTGTTATATGCTAAAATTCAAATTTATTTTTAACTTCGTCTTGTAAAAATACAACTACCGTATACCCTTCAATAACTACCCTGGGTAATTATTGTTTCGACCTTCCACTGGAGGGAGTAATTAATCGAGGGAATTAATATATGAGGTTTGAAATTTGAACGTGTTTTAGGGGGGGGGTTGATTACTGTTTCAATCATCGCTGGAGAGGGTAATTAATGGAAGTTGTGTAATTATTTGAGGGAGGGCAATTAATACAGGTTATACGATACTTACTTTTATAACAAGATCATAAAGCCTTGTCAACTTGGAACCTTCTAAATAAATTTTTGGGAATCTATTTCCTTCATTTATTAAAATATTAAATAAAATATTTATATGTTCTTCTGTAATGTTAACATAGTCTAAATTAATATCAATATATCCAAGAATTGATAAATGATTTGACACGAATTTCAAAACATTTTCAAATGTTTTATTGTTAGCATATAAATTTGCTCCTTGAATTTGAAACTTAAGAGGAATTGTTTTGTCGTTATCAAATAATATATTAATCATTTCTGGATTAAATATATTTCTATAAAAATGAGCATATTCAAAAGCACATTTAAATAATTGTTCAAGCCAGCAACGAATAATAATCATTTCTTCGATATTTTTTGGAATGTTTGGTAATTTTAAAATATAACAACGAGAATTTTGAACTAAACAGTAAAAATAAATTTAAAAAATTTTGGGATCAACTGAGATAGAAAATTAAGGTTATAATTATGGTCTAATTTGTTCCTAGATTGGCTAAAAATTTATTAACTTATTGGTATTTATTAGCGGCCTAAAATTCCACGACTTTTTTGGGATGGAGAACAATCCTACCAACATTTACTGAAAGAAAATAACTCCAACTGACCTAACCTACATAATTACTTTACATACGAATAATTTTACCTTTTGTCCTCATACAAAGTAATTTTCTGCCATCGAAAAACAGCGGAATTGATTTATCAATCGCTACTTGCCACTAAAAAATAAATGTAGTAATTTAGGTAATTAAAAACTAATTTGACCTTTTCCCTGAGTTGATCATTTAAAGTAAATTCAAAAACACCAGATTCAAGTTTAATGGATTTATATGGGTGTGATTGACAAGAAAAGTTGTGGCTAATCCAAAATTAATTAAAATAAAAAAAAGTTATTTTTAATAAATATTTACTAAAAAAAGTTGATAGAATTTCATTTTTGCCAATTTTCCCTCATATTTATTAATTAAATTTCGAAAATAAAAATTTGTTTGTTTAAAAGAATATAATTGGTTGAAATTAAGGCATTTTAATATATCAAGTTGAACTTCAGGTGGTAGAGAAAACATTTTCTGAAAATTTATTAGTAAAATTAACTGAAAAATTCTAGAATACTTTATATTAAATAAAATGTATTTAAAAATAAGTAGCTTTTAACATGCTAGACGATAATTTAAAAATAAATTTTATAAAAACAAAAAAAAGGTTCTTTATTAATATCCCGCCCCCCACCCCTATTTGAGTCTCAGATTATTTTTCCTTTTTTTGCTGTCAATCATTTATTTTTTCTCCCTTTTTAATGTCAATCATTTTCTTCCCTCAAATATAAGACACCCAAAAGGGCGCGCGGCCATAAAGGCGCAAAGCCATAACTTGCTTCATGGTTTTCGAACCTTACAAAAATTAATATTAAACGATTCGTTTCATCGAGCTAAAGGGATTGATAACAAAAATGACAAGGGCCAAAAATATTATGTACAGAAGGTTATGGCTTTGTGCCGTTATGCCTGCGCGCCTTTTTGGGCTGTACTCCTCAAATATCTTAAGTTTCTAACTTGCCTTTTACTTATAATTAGAGACCGGATTTTTATGCAAATGCATATTTTTTTTGCAAACTTGGCATGATGTATAATGCACAAAAAACACTGTTTCCGCATGTTTTGAAAACTCTAGAGGGGGTTTCTATTTGCATATAATGCATATTTTTGCATATTCCGGCCTTTGGTGCATAATGCATATTTTACTGCATATTTTAAGGTTTTTGGGGAAAATTACTCGAAAATTGCCCAAAATCCTACCAAAAATTGAAAATTTAGTAAAAATTTAGGAAAAAATTTGTAAAAATTACAAATTTTGTAAAAAATTTTTTTGTTTTTGGGCACGACCCAAAAATGTCCCATACCCATAATGTCTCACGCCCAAAACGTCCCATCCCAAAATGTCCCACCACCAAAACGTCTCATCTCAAAATGTCCAATATATTAAAAATACTTAATTTGTACATTTAAAATGAGAGTAAACTTAATAAAAATAGGTGTTTTAATGTTTTTTATTCAAAAAAATCAAAAATTCTAGGTAAAAATTGTATTTTTGCTGCATAATTTTGTGAATATTTTGGTTTATTTGCATATTTTCGTGCATATTTTGTCAATTTTTTATGCATATTATAGTGCATATTTTGCATTTTTTAATGCATAAATATCCGGTCTCTACTTATAATATTCGAGGGAAGAAAATGATTGGCATTAAAAAAGGAGGGGAATAAATAATTGACAGCAAAAAAAGGAAAAATAATCTGAGACTCAAATAGGGGTGGGGGGCGGGATATTAATAAAGTAACCAAAAAAATAATTTAAAAGAATCTCAACAAAAAACACAATTTTTAAAAAAAAATCTTGTTGTCCAGTCTATTCTTTTATTTTTCTAATCATAATAGAAAGAGTCGATCCATCCTCAATTAATTCTTCAAGACAAAATGAAAATCGCAATTTTGGATTGTAAATATTGCAAATTTGGTAATTTGTAAATTTTACACCATTTAATAACTTTATTTTAATTTTTTCTGCTCTCTCATTTAATTTCCACCTAGGAGAATCAGAAAATTCAAACATAATAACAGGCACAATTTTTGAAGTCCTCAAATGTTAATTGAATATACTAAAATATTTAATTTTAATTAATTTATTTGTAATAGAGACCGGCGCGGGACGAGATTCCGAGGGGATTTTCCGGGATCCCGAAATCCCGGATTTTTCGGAATTTATCCCTCAGGATCCCGGTATCGGCTAAGAAAAAAATCCCGACTCGGGACCCCAGAAGTTCGATTTTGCCGGTCTCTAATTTGTAAATTTGGTTTACTTGTTCAATATAATTATAAAGAGTTGTCATTCTGAAGCCTAACAAATAAATTTTTGGGAATTTATTTCCTTCATTTATTAAAATATTGAATAAAATATTTGTGTGTTCTTCTGTAATGTTAACTTGTTCCAAATTAATATCAATAAATTCAGAGACCGATAAATGATTTAAGCAAAAATTCAAAGCATTTTTAAATGATTTATTGTCGGTAGAAAGTGTTGGTTTTTGAATGTTAAATCGAAGAGGAATTGTTTTGTCGTTATCAAATAATATATTAATTAATTCTGGATTAAATAAATTTTTAAAAAAATAAACACGGTCAAAAGCACAATTAAATAATTGTTCTAACCAGCAACGAATAATAATCATTTCTTCAATATTTTTTGGAATGTTTGGCAATTCTAAAACATAACAACGGGAACCCTCGTCAACTAAATATTAAAATTTTTTGGGTAAATTTAGAAAGAAAATTTGGTTCTAATTTTTTACCTTATTGGCAGCGGGGATATTTTGAAACAAAAAATCTTCGAAAATCGGAAATCGAAAGAAAAATAACCTCGATAATTTTGAAACAACTCTGCTTCTTGTTACTTATTAGCGCCCTCACATTCCCCTAAATTTGGGTTGGGGAACGACCACAAGTAAAGATTGCCATTTTTCAGAAAGAAAATAGAATTAGGAGAGTTCTCCTGTTACTTTACACCCAAATAATTAAAACCTTTTGTCCTCAAATAAAATACTTTTTTGCCAAATTCATCTAAATACAGTGGAATTGATTCAGCTATCGCTAGTTGCCACTAAAAAATGTTTTTATAATTTAATTAAAAATTAACTTTACCTTCTTTTTAAGTTGATCATTTAAAGTAAATTCAAAAACCCCAGATTGAGGTTCAATTTTTCTATATTGATTTGTTTGGTAATTCAAGTCACGGGTAATCCAAAATTAATTTAAATAAAAAAAGATTAGTTAATAAATATTTACTAGCATGAGGCTATCAAATTCCTTCCGAGCCAAGCTTCCCTCATATTCATTAATTAAATTGTGAAAATAAAAATTTGTTTGTTTAACAGAAAATAATTGGTTGAAATTAAGACATTTTAATATATCGAATTGGACTTCATTTGGAAGAGAGATCATTTTTAAATTAAAAAAAATTGAATATCTAAAATTGAATAATCACTAAAAATTAAATTTTTGAACATTTTTTAAAAGTAAATTGGCAATCAACCAACTAAAAAATAATTTAAATATTTAAAAAAATACTAAAAGCGATTTAAACGGAAAAATAAATGAAAATAATATATTTGTAAAGCATATAGCTATTTAATTCCTAAGGCTGTGCAGTAGGCGGCGTGTTGTGATGGCTAACACATCAGCCCGATCTAGTGAAGATGCTGGTTCGCTCCCAGCCGCCGATTGCACTAGCTGAAAGAGAGAAATAGCTATAGCCCAGCTGCTTTACTTTTTTAAAGATATTAAAGTCCATTAAATTTTATTCTTTTATTATTCTTAAAGTATGAATATCTCCAACTTTTTTCTTTTCTTCAAAATACAAATAAAATTTCGTTTTTGGATTGTAAATGTTGGAAATTAGATAACTGGTAGATTTTAGATCATTTGATTTTTTAACTTCTTTTGCTATTTCACCTAATTTAAGATTTCTTGGTCTAGTATAACCCAAACAAATATTAGGCACTATTTTTGAACAGTCTTTAGATGTTATATACTAGAAATTTAATTTTAATTTCGTCCTGGAAAAAAGACAACTTACTTTTATAAGAAGATCATAAAGCTTTCTTAATTTGAAGAATTCAAAACGAATTTTTGGGAATTTATTTCCTCCCTTTATTAAAATATTTAATAAAATATTTGTACGTTCCCCTGTAATGTTAACATCTTTAAAGTCAATATTGAGGGATTCAGAGACTGATAAATGATTTAAAGAAAATATCAAAACATTTTCAAATATTTCATTATTAGCATATAAATTTGCTTGTTGAAGTTGAAATTTAAGAGGAATTGTTTTGTCGTTATCGAATAAAATATCAATCATTTCTGGATTAAATATATTTCTATCAAAATAGGCACATCCATAAACACATTTAAATAATTTTTCCAGCCAACATCGAGCAATAATCATTTGTCTAAAATTTTTTGGAAAGGCTGGCAATTTTACAATATAGCAACGGGAATTTTTGCCACCTAAATAGAAAAATAAAAATTTTTGGGTCAATCGAGATAAGAATTTACAGTTGTAAAAAACTAGGGTCTACCTTGACAAACATTAATTTATTACTTATTGGTACTTATTTAGTTAAGTTCCAGTGAAAGAATTGTTGACTTCTGCAGAAATATACAATATAGACCAACACCAACATAAACCAACATAAATACAAGAACACCACTGAATTAATACTGACCAGGACTAATAAAACTAACCACTTCTACACAAAACAAAATATTTTTAAGCCTTTCCATTATGTAAGACTATTTATTTTATAAGCAATTTAAACCTGTTGTCCTCACATAAACTAATTTGCTGACTAATCTATCCAAAAACAGTGGAATTGAACTAGCTATCGCTGCCTTCCACTGAAAAAATAAATTTAAAATTTAATTAAAAATTAATTTATAACCTTCTTCCTAAGTTGATCATTTAAAGTAAATTCAAAAACTCCAAATTGAGGGTCAATGTGTCTATATGGACGTTCCCCAAGAAGAAAGTCACGTTCAATCCAAAATTATTTTAAATGAAAAAAGTTTAGTTAATAAATCTATTTACTAGTAAGAAATGGTTGAATTTCATTTTTGCCAATTCCCCCTCGTATTTATTAATTAAATCGTAAAGGTAAACATTTGTTAATTTAAAAGAAATTAATTGGTCGAAATTAAGGCGTTTTAATATATCAAGTTGAACTTCGAGTGGTAGAGAAAACATTTTAATGTCTGAAAAAAGAAAGGAAAATTTAAATCCAAAATTGGAAAATTGCAGTTTTATTGTGGAAAATGAACGAAAACTAAAATGAGGCCATAAAACAAGCCTTTTATCTTCTCAAAGATTAAACACTTCCAGCTTTTAAAAGAGCATTCGAGTGAAACAAAATTCGAAGAAAGATCAAATATCGACCAAAATTTGGCTGTCGATCAACTGCCGCGCTCAACCGACCCCAAAAATTTTAATTAAATACGTTTGGGTGCCAGCAGTTGAGTGCCCACCCCCATTGTGGGCGATTGTCTTTGTCATTTGTTTTTTTCTTTCACGAGATAATTTTTCTTAAAAATTGTTTTTAGTTTTGTAAGCATTTCTAATATAAAATGGCTAATAATAACAACAGAATTTTGCTCAAATCGAATGATGATGAAACGTTTGAAGTTGATAGAAGTGTTATTCGTCTTTCTACAACTCTGAATACTATGTTTCAAGGTTTTTTGTTAAACTTTTTGTTGGTATGGGCGTTACAATTTTTAATTTTGTCAAGTTTTTTTTAGTTTTTATATTCAGTATAGAGGTAGGTTAGGGGTATTTTACTAATTATTCCCTTTGAATCCTTCGTTTGTTTGTACATGCAGTGGGCATGGGCATAAAATAAACCGTTTTTACCTCCGGTTAGTACGGCGAAAAGAGGAAAACCATATGAGTTATTTAAAACCCAGCCCTAAGTGAAGTATAGGTTTAGTTGTATCAAAATTTACTCCCAAGCGTTTTTGAATTCTTTATTCTTTGGCCGTCTGTCAAGGCTCCGATCAAATTAGCAAATTTAATTCCCAAAATTTTAAAATAATCGATATCCACTTTATATTCATCGTTTGATGGGGCTCATATTTTGCCAAAAAATAACAATTTTTCGAATTTAAGATCTCGGAATGGACCAATCAGATGCTAACGATGCAATGCTTCAAGAGCCTATTCCATTGGCTAATGTCAACGGAGCTGTTCTTCGTAAGGTTATTGCTTGGTGTCAGCACCATAAAGACGGTTCTTTTTCTAATTTTGTAAAATTAAAAATTCAATTTAAATTAAAGATCCTGTTGTAACCGACGATGCTGAGAGCAGGGAGCGCCGCACTGACGATATTCCAAGCTGGGATGTTGAATTTCTTAAGGTGGATCAGGGGACGCTTTTTGAGCTTATTCTGGTAAAGATTTATTTTAAATTTATTTTATTAGTTAAAAGTTGGGTTTTAGGCCCTTTAAGTAGAATACCCTGACGGCCCATTTCGCTATTCACGGCAACATTTATTTTGAATATTTTTGGGATGTTAAATGTTCTTATCTTTCTTGTTCCATATATTTACTCCTAATAGTGTTCTCAAGCATAAAATCCATCCAAAACCGGAGCTATTTTGTCTAAAACTATTTATTTCCACGACTATTGACTATTTTTAGGCAGCCAATTATTTGGATGTTCACGGTCTTTTGGATGTTGCTTGCAAGACAGTTGCAAATATGATTAAAGGAAAGACACCAGAAGAAATTCGTCGAACATTCAATATTAAGAATGATTTTACTCCAGAAGAGGAAGAACAAATTCGTCGAGAAAATGCTTGGTGTGAAGATTAGAAAAGGGGGAGAAGAGAAGAAATAAAGGAAAGGGAATATTATAAGAGAAGAGGTTTTTTAAAAAAATTAAATATTGGGGGAAGGAATAAGGATTAACATTTTGACTTAAATTTTGTTAAGAAACAAAAAAAACTTTTTGCCCATATTTAATTATTATACAAAAACAAAATATTCTCTCTAAAGTAATTTGAAACAAATATTTTTATTTTATAAAAATTAAAGACTAGTTCATTTTGAGATGAAAAGTTGATTTTTATTTTAGAGAATATATTTATATATTAAAATTGCTTTTATGTGAAATTTAAAAACCTGTGTTTATATTAAAAGTTACATACTCTTTTTGTTTTCAGGTTTAAAAAATTCAAAAATAATTCTATATTTTTTTCTGGAATTAGAAAACTGAAAAATTGGGGATGTTTAAACCTTGAAAATAAACTTAAAGAAATTATTTTTTAATTCCCTCAATACCAAAATTGATTTAGAATACATTTAAGATCAGAAACTGAGTGAACAGGTTTAAAGTTTGCTTTGAGTAACCTGGGAAATTTATCCAAAAATAAAAATAACAAGAGGGACCCTACTGCTAGTTGTGTAAAAACAAATTAAAAATTCCAAAGACCCCAACAAATCCAAAAGATTTAATATTTAATTTTAAAAATTTCAAACTGTAAAAATATTAAAATAAAAATATAACCATAAAATTTAAAATAATGGCACAAAAATAATTTTAGTGTGTCTTTTCCCTCCTTGATGAGAGAAAAAATTCAATTTAGAAATTTCCTAAAGTAATTCCTCTATTTTTGTATTGAAGTAAATTTTGAGTTAATCTTTGCATTTGTCTAACCAACATTTCTGCATATACTTGTTCATACCAATGTGAAGAACGTCCTCTGTAAAAAAGAAAATTTTTTAAAAAGAATTTAAATTAATTTTGAATTTCGTTTCCCTTTTTATTTTCTTAAAAAGACTTTAGCTCTTTTGGCACACAGGGCAAATAGTGGAAGGAGAGGAAGAAGAAAATCTGACATTTATGTACAATCTTAAGGAAGGAAAAAAGGGGGAACGAAGCTCAGAATAACCCTTTTTGGTTGGAAAGGAAAACCTTGAGGAAAAAAGAAAAGAAGAATTTGAATTTAAGAAATTAAGTGTCTGAATTGTGGAAAACGAAAATTCAATAATTTCCAAAACACTCACTTAAAGTCAATTCTCGAAATATAAATAATTTGTGAAAACCCAGCACATCTTGGGACAATTAAGAATTTTGATTCGTGGACATAAACCCTTTCAAAATCCCCTCCATCTAAATTGTTGTCATCCTCTTGTGAAGTAACAGAACATTCGATAAGTGAACATGTTGGGGACTCGTTCCCTATTTCGTTGTAAGTCCAACGCCTGAAAATATGAAAATAAAATGAAGAAATTTTTAGTTTTCCATAAAAAATAAATTAAAATTCGTTAGATATCGAGGCATTTGTAAAACTTGAGGTGTTCCAGGAATACAGCCGAAAAGGTACAAATTTAGCTTCGGTCAGGCATCACCCCTGGCCATTATTGCTATGCTCTTGCAGCGGATTTTTTTGTTTTACTCATTTGTTGGATGTTCTTTAATGTTGGACAAGTTCTCATGCAAACTTTACAAATGCCTCCTCTTCCATCAATTATTCCCCCCCCCCCTCTAATCTATAAAAATTACCTAGCCAAAAAAGAGCATTTCCCTAAAGTAATTAAAGTTGGCTTATATTGAAAGCGAACAATATCAAAATTCTGTCCGGAAGGTCCAACACGTTTAATTCCAATTACATTAGGATCCCATAATGTTCTAAAAAAAGATTTTTTTAATTTAAAAATCTTCCCATTCCAAACCTTCCATTAATTAAAACAGATAATATTAAATTAGGGGAAGCTGGCACACTTGTTTGAACCAAAAAAGATTTTAAATTGGGGGCCATATCGTTTATTGAACGTGTATAAATATGCGCCCCATCAGAAAATACTCGTTGTAATTTCCAGCATTTGTTTGTGTTATTGGTAAGCCAACCATTTGAATAATCCTATAAAAATATTAAATTGTAATTCTGGAAGGTTATAAATTGTAATTCTGATAAATATTAATTTTAAGATTACAATTCTGATATTTACAAATAATAATTCTGATTTTACAAATTGTAATTCTGATAAATATTAATTTTAAAATTACAATTCTGATTTTACAAATTGTAATTAATTCTGATATTTACAACTCCAATAAATCTCCCACCTCTTTAAGCCTGTGCAGCATTCTCCTCAATTTTTGATGTAATTCATCATTAAATTCAAATTGCCCATTTTTCTTTATTTTTAAACAAATAGCCCCATTATTAAATGTTCGGCATGTTTCAATTAACCGATTTAAATATTTATTATTTTCAATTAAACATGTTGGCAATAAAATTAATTTTTCCCATCCATCAATCATTGCACTTAATAATTGTTTTATAGACTCATAATTGTTTGTTGTAGAGGAATTGTTGTTTTTATTTGGTAATGTTGGACTTGTATTTTCCGTTGTTGTTGTTAAGTTTGTAATTCCTCCAGCATTCACTAAACTTATTTCTATTGTTTTTCGTCGCCTTAAAAGTAAATTGTAATTTTATTTGTATTTATAATTGTAAAATTCAAGTTGGAATATAAAATTATTGGTATTATTTACAATTCAGAATTATAAATTCTGGTTTTTAAACGTTTAAAATTGTTTTTTTACAATTTCAGTTAATATCTACAAATTCTGATTTCTACAAGTTTTAATTAATAGATAAAATTCCAATTGTAATATTTAAGGTCTCGGATCGAAAAATGTTAAGTGTGAAAATAAAAAGTATCAAATTTGGAAGTACATAGAGGGAAAAATTTTTCCAAATATAATATGCAACAAATGTACAATTTAAAAAATTTATTCTAGCTTAAGTCTCTTATGTATATCCCTCCTCAAATAAATCCTTTTAGCGCCGAAGGTGAGAATTTTGGAAGGCAAAAAGTCCAATTGTAAGTACATACTATAAACTATTTAGGGTCGATTTGTATTTACTTCCAGATAAGTGAGAATCCGAGTCCTATTTAATAATAATTCAAGGTTTAATTAAAAATACAAAGGTTTATTGTCAAATGTAAAATTCAAGACTTACATTAATCTCCTTCTAATTCCATTTCCACCATTCTCCAAGGATAAAAGAGGAATTGTACTATTTTGTCTTTGTTGTTTTTGTTGTAAAGGTTGTGAATTAAAAAATAGAAAAATTGAAGGCATCCAACAAGTAGCGAGATTTAAAGAATTCATTTTATTTATATTTGAATGTCTGGCAATTCCACATAAAAAACGTAAAAGAATTAGAAGGGCCTCTCGATTTTCTGCAGGCAAAATAAGTATTGAATATTGTGCAATTTGGAAATGTTTTGGAGAATAAGTTGGGGGTAATTCTCTGAAAATACAAATTCTGATATTTTTATTTACAATTTCAATTAATAATTACAAATTCTGATTTTTGTTTTTACAAATTCTGATTTTAATTTTTACAAATTCTGGTTTTTATTTTTACAAATTCTGATTTTTATTTTTACAAATTCTGGTTTTTATTTTTACAAATTCTGATTTTTTGTTTTTACAAATTCTGGTTTACAAATTCTGATTTTTAATTTTTACAAATTCTGATTTTTATTTTTACAAATTCTGGTTTTTATTTTTACAAATTCTGATTTTTTGTTTTACAAATTCTGATTTTTTGTTTTTACAAATTCTGGTTTTTATTTTTACAAATTCTGATTTTTAATTTTTACAAATTCTGATTTTTAATTTTTACAAATTCTGATTTTTATTTTTACAAATTCTGATTTTTATTTTTACAAATTCTGATTTTTATTTTTACAAATTCTGATTTTTAATTTTTACAAATTCTGATTTTTATTTTTACAAATTCTGATTTTATTTTTAATACCTTAGCCAATTCTGAAGCAAACTAGACACTTTATTTGTAAATAAACATTCGGGTAGTGATCTGAAGAAAAGCTTGAGAGCATCACAAAGATCAAAAATTTGGGATTCTGCAAGTAAATGAGGGGGTATTGGATTGTTTGGAGATAATTGTGAACAGCAATCCTTTTTAAAAAATTAAAAAAATATTTAAAATTAAATTTAAAATTACTTTTATTTCTTCAATTCTTCCTTTTACACCTAAAATTTATCAAATTTGACATTATAAATTGGGCTATTGGGAATTGGAAACTTTACTAGGCTTTATCAGAATTATATTTATTTACCCACCATTTTTCCTAAAAAGCCATTCTGTCAAATGTGCATACCCCTCAATATATTCCATTATATCATGTACAAAACGAGGTAGAGGACTTCCATCTTCCGTTTTTGATTGAATAATGTTCAAAGGCATTCCACCAAAAAGGGCTTCGGTAATTTTGTTGTTGTTGGGTATTTTGTTTGGATTTAATTGTTGTTCATTTCCTTTTTTAGACAAGATTAAGTATATAATTTCTGATATGATTACGGTAAGACCTAATTATAAAAAACTATCTCAAATTGAAATTATCGTATAGACAGTCCCCCTCCCAACCAGAGGTGGGTCGGAATTCCGATTTCCAACTTTTGAGCCAGTTCCAATTTCCGGCTCTTCCGATTTCCGACACCTCTGACTGTTCCGACCCACCTCTGCTCCCATCCAGTAGCCAAACAAATTTTAGGATACCTATCTTGAATTTAGATATATCTAATATTGTGGGTATCTAGTTCAAATGACGCTTAAATTAAAAGTATTTCATAGAGAGATCTGACCGTATCCCCAAACAAATATGTATTCACCTTTTGTTGTGTGTAATTTTCGAAATCTACTCAAATATTCAAGTATCAATCTTTTAGGAGCACCAGAACGTGAATTATTATAAGAGGGGAAAGATTGTTCATCACAGATAAAAGAAGAGGAGGACGATAGAGAAGAGGAAGAACAACAAGGTTGTTTAATTAATTTAGAAATTTGTTGGTGAATTAATTTCTCGTCGAGGTAATCCTTTAAAAGTTTGAGGTAAAAAGAAAGGAAAAAATATTAAAAAACCATAACGGGAGCACTTAAACTGTCAATACTGACAGAAAAAGTAGGAAAAGAGGAGTTTTGTTGAGAAAATAAAGAAGTGTCAGTATTGTCATAATTATTAATTGAAGAATCTGGAGAATTTGAAGAAGATTGTAAACAACTAAAAGAAGAAAAATTAAAAATAAAGTAGAAGGTTAAATACTTGACAAGACTATCAGTTTCCTTTAATGGAAATCTTCTAGTTATTTGTACTGAAGCTGCTCTCCGGACATTATTTAGGGTTGTTGTTGTTGTTGGAGAGTCTCCAAAAGTATCAAACTTAAAAATAAGTTTATTTGAAGTTTGTAAACTTAAAGTTTTAAGTTTTTAAGTTTAAACTTGAAAAACTTTTCTCTTTTATTTATTTTTAAGTTTAAACTTGAAAACTTTCTTTTATTTTTTTCAAGTTTACAACTTGTTTCAAACAAATAAAGTTTGTTTGTATGTTTGTAAACTTGTTAGTGTTTCTAAATTCTAAATAAGCTGTATATTCAAGTTTAATCTTAAATCCTTTCTTTTTAAGTTTACAATTTGTTTCCCACAATAAAATTTAAAAACTTAAATTCAATTTAACTCTCACAACCATTTTTAATTCAAGTCTCAAAAATATTTTATTAAAGTTCTAGTTCTTTAAACTTTTCTTAATTTTCTCTTTAAACACTTAAGATTATAAAATAAATTAATTTTAATTTCTCTACCTTTAATTGCCTTTCCTGACGTGAAAACAAAGGAGATTGATAACAAGGATTTACAATATTTAAAGGCAAAGTAGCCCCAACATCGCTAGTAGACGCTAATCGAGAACTAAACAAATCGTCGTCGTCATCGTAAACTGTACTAGACAAATCGTTTGGACGTCTATCCCCGCTAAAAGACAGAGGGGACATTAAACCAGATGTTGTGCAGTCGGAAGTGGCCGGAAAGGAAAGGGTGATTGTTGAGGAAGATTTTCCAATGGAACTTGAAGATGAGCTTAAAAAGGATTTGAAAATGTTGAAAAAGATCGAAAAATTGTGTAAAATTTAGTTGGCGGTTACCCGAAAGAACCGACTTTTTTCCAAACTTGTCCCTAATCCTTTTGGTAAGTGAGTGGGGAAGTTAAGTGATAACTTTATCTATAAAGACGTTTTGTTTAAATGATACATACAAATTTAAGGTACTCATTAGAAGGTAACAATTTTTAAACTCCAAGGGGGTATCTAAAAATCATTTTCGACTGTATTCTTTTATTTGACTTTAGTTTTTACTACCTGAGCATTTTTTCAATTTGCGAAGTGCCAAGGAAACAAAAAAGGGAATAGTTAACAACACTCGTTCAGAAACAAAATTTAGAGATCACTAGTTTGTAAAATAAATTCTGAAAAAAAAATAAAATAGAAATGTGCCCAAAAGTTCATCAAAAAAGAGAAAGTAAAGAAGAGAAGGGGAGGAGGGGGTTAATTTAAATAAAAAAGGGAAGGAATTCGAGAAAAGATGAACAAACAAAATGTTTTCAATTTTTTTCAGTGATTCAGAATTTTGCAATAAAAGAAGAAAAAGAAAAATTACAAAAAGGGAAAATATGTAAAAAATAAAAGGATTAAAGAAAAATTTAAGAAAAAATATTTTTTTTTGGAAAAAGTCACCAAAAGTTAAAATCGACCACACACAATGGAGGAAATAAATATGCACACAATCATGAATATGTATTATTGAATTGTGTTTTTTCTTATCGGCCAAAAAAAGTAAACATCTGGGACAAAAAAACTTTTATTTTAGAAAAGATAAAATATGTATGTACATTGTACAAATGGTGGTGGGGGACTAATTGAAAATAATTAAATAGATTTTATAACTACTAATACAATTAGGGTTGTCGGTTCTTGGAGAATCTTTGATATCCGGAACCGAAAAATCATCGGGTTAAGTTTGGTTCCGAACCGTAATAATAAAATTCTGAAATTAACATAAATCCTTTATGCTACGCTTACATAAAAAACGCGCGCGTCTTGCGGCAGAAAAGATAATGGGAAATGAGGAGAGTAAAAGACGCCGGCGTCTTGCCGCTTTTTTTGAGTGCTTACATAAACTGCGTCTTCCGCCGGCGTCAAGACGCCGGCGTCTTGACGCTTTTTTTGCGTGCTTACATAACTCGCGTCTTCCGCCGGCGTCTTGACGCCGGCGTCTTGCCGCTTTTTTTGAGTGCTTACATAAACTGCGTCTTCCGCCGGCGTCTTGACGCCGGCGTCTCTTTTTTTAATTCAAACATGTTTGAATTTTTTGCGGCAACTTTTAGCGTCTTGATCATTTCTCGGCCAATTCTAATCCGATTTTCAAAATTTAAAAAGATTTTGAAAATTCAATTCATTCTCTATCGATCAATATAAATTTTATATTTTTAAAGTTAAATCTTATGGGTTAAAATTGATTTTGAAAAAGGTATACTTTTTGCAAAAAATATTCTTTTTTTTCGATATTTTTGAGATTTTCGAGATAAAAAAGTATTTATATCATAACTTTTTTATCAATCGGTCAAAAATTCTGATTTTTTGTTATGTTGTAGAGCTTTTGATTCTCTATCAAATAATACCAAAAACATGAAAAATTGACCATTTCTTAATGACTAGGGCTCGTACCATATAGTTAAAGACAAAAAGTTTTGGGGAAAATCGAGGCTGATGGGAAAGTTCCAAAATATCTCTGGAACTAGTTCCAGTTCCTAGGATATACTCTGGAACTAGTTCCAGTTCCTAGGATATAATAAATTATATGTCAAGCAAAAAAGCTCAAAATGGTCAGGGAAACATAAAAAGGGGGGGGCGACAACCGAAGAATTACCTCCCGAATGATCCCGATAATAACAAAAATCCGGGATCCCGGAAAATCCCGTCGGGATCCCGTCCCGCGCCGACCTCTAAGTAGAATATTTTACCATTGAAGTTGGATCGGTATCATGGCAGGATAAAATGATTTAATATTATTTGTTCAATTTAATTTCAATAAAATATTTGTTATAAATTTAGTCCGCAATTAGTGCTTACATAAAAAACGCAGCTTTTTGCGGAAGACGCTCGGCGTCAAGACGCCGGCGGAAGACGCTGTTTTGTGCTTACATAAAACTAGCGTTTTGACGCTTTGCGTCTTCCCGCTTAGCGGAAGACGCCGATTTTATGTAAGCACGAAACTGCGTCTTCCGCCGGCGTCTTGTCGCCGAGCGTCTTCCGCCGGCGTCTTGCGTTTTTTATGTAAGCGTAGCATTACGGAGAATTTCTATGATAAAAAAAATGAGAAAATCTCCGGCAAAGTATAGTAAGCTTTCCGGAATAAATAAACGAAACCAAAAAAATAGAAAAATAAATTTCAGAGAGCACTACCGCCGTAGTGTAGTGGTTAACACACTCGTCTTTTTTTAAAAGTGCGCAGGTTCGATGCCTGGAGGTTATTGGTGATTTAATTATAATTGTTACAGCACTTATTATGCCAAAAAATAAATTCTAAAATTTTTAAAAACAAAATTTTTATTTAAAAATACAAAATATATGTAAACAATTTACGTTAAATAAACCCAAGAAAATCAATGTATTCAACAAATGAAGAAAAAAATTTTTTTAACGTCACAACTTGAGGGAAAACAAACTAGAAACACAATTAACTATAGAAGAAAACAATTTTCGCGCGTTTATTTGTTTAAAGTAAATAAATAAATTATTTAGTATAGTCTTTTTAGTTGATCTCGTTCACTCTAATAATTAATGATTTTGACTAAATAAGATTAAATTAAAAGAGAAAATGAAAAGAAAAAATTAAAAAAAATCTTTTAGAGTCAATTTCTTTTTTATTTTTTCCTTTAAAAGAGCACAGATTTTCTTCTTTTAATTCTACCGATTAGGAATAAAATAAAAAGGTCCTTTCCCCTTCCCCCTTCCATATTTTTTCCCTTCTTCCTACACATAACAACAATCCCTTTTGCGCTACTTCCACTCTACTTAAAAACACATTTCCGCTAAAATAAATTAAAAAAGTCTTTAAACTAGTAAATAGTATTTATATGTATTGATTTGAGTTGCTTTAAAGGAAAAAAATTGAAAGAAAATTTAAACAAATTTTTTATGGTTTTGTTGTTTAAGAGAATGTGTAAATATTTATTTATTTAGATCACTCTCTCTCTCTCTGACTAGCCAAAAATTTGTTATTTAATAAGGAGAAATGTGTTTGTAATTTAAATATCAACCAGCCAACTACTTACATATTTCTTTTATTTTCTTTTAAACATTTAAAAAAGACCCAATAAATTCAATTATTCTAAAAAGGGAATTTGTATTTGCTCTTTCCAAAATTCTGGTAATCATATTTTGTAATTGTAAATTATTTGACATTGCTAAACCGAAGGAAGGCGTTTGACTGAGTAAAGTTAATATTGGGGAAAGTTGACTGTCTAAAACTGAAAATTGTTTTTTGTAAAAAATCAGAATTTACAAAAATTACAAATCAGAATTTGAGTAATGGAGCAGAATTGGGGAGATACCTTAAAAATTATTTTTTTCTAAAAAATAATTTTATATGTATAGGTAATCGACCATGCTGATCACGATCACTGAAAAAAATAATTTTTAAAGTGTTTTTAAGGTGTTTCCCCAATTCCGCACCATTACCAGAATTTGTCTTTACAAATTCTGATTTTTTTTTAATTTTTTCACAAATTCTGACATCAGAAATTACAAAATTACAAATCAGAATCTCAAATTGTAATTTGTAAAATTGAGGGAATTTGTAAAAATCAGACACATTAAAAATCAGAATTTGTAAAACCCCCAACCTACCTATCTGCACAATCTCATCAGCATAAGGTATAATAATTTCTGGAGAGACTAACGCCAATTTTACAAGAAAAACAAATTCGTGCAGATTTTCACTTGTTAATAAAAATTCCTAAAAATTTAAAAATTAATTTCTTTTTTCTTCTCTCCTCACATTTAAAACATCCAAAACAAAACGTCGAAATTCAACTTTTTTATTTCTCTCTAAACATTTAAAAATGTCTGAATAAATTCGAAGTCTTCCAGAATATTCTTCATGAACTTGTGCTGCAAGTTGAACGTTGGATCTGCTCTAAAAATTGAAAAAATTATTTTTTTTCAAAAAAAATCCTTCCCAACCAATTCCCCACAAAATGAATGAAATTCCTCTGCTCCATTTTTCAATAAATTTTTTGCAAAGTTTGGAGGAAAAGACTCACTAAAATTTAAAAAAAAAAAGAAAAAAATTGAATTTTAATAAATATATTTACGCAATAAATAAAGTTATCCAATCAAAGTTGTTTATAAAAGCTTTTTGTGCAGAAATAAATGTTTGAATTGTTTTTTCTGGGGTAGAATTAAGCCTGAAAATAAATATAAAGGTTTTAATTTAGGGTTAGACAAAGTCAGTTTTAAAACCTAAATTTTATTGGGAAATATAAATAATTAAAAAAAAATTCTCCCCAACCTCAACCACAACCCCAACCATAACTAAAACACGAACAAGAAAACCGGCTTTTAAAGTCTGGATTAACAGAAAACCGAGGACTGCCGGTTAATAACCGGTTTAATTTTAGCGTGTAAAAGACGGAATTTGTAAAATTATCTTAGAGAAACTTCGTTTATACCGGGGATGTCAAGGGTTGAGAAAAAATCGCTCAAAATTTTCTCTGTCTTGGGTAGCAAAAGAATTCGGGTTAGTATAAAAGCGCCTTAATAGTTTATGCATTAACCAACACTACGACTCACTGCACTTCGTGACGACAACGCTGTGCTCAATTCAACTAAAGGCCGCTTTTGGTTCGTCGCTGTGCTGCTCACTCTTGCTTTGGCGTCTCAGTACAATGGCCGAGAAACGAGGATGTATCATACAAGGGTTGTTTTCTAAACTAACTTTTTTTCTTTTTCAGCTAAGAAGTACATTCATGAGCATGAGGATACCATCGAGATCCAAGACTCGGACATGGGACTGACGTTCTTCAGTGGGAGCTCGCCGCCGCGGATACAGAAGATCGACATCTTCTCCTACTTCTTTGGATGGTTGTTCCCTGGAGACTGGATCTTGCAGATTGACAAACGGGTAAGCTTCTGCGATTATTAGGGTAATACTCGGTTTAAACGTCCATTTTTCAGGCCATAAACTCGGCAGAAGACTTCACGGCAGCAACCCAGTATTCTGGCGCTGAACCCAAACCTTTGTTCATCCGTTTCCGCAGGGACGACTACTTCAGAATGATCAACCTCAAGGTCACACAAATCAGGCGAAACCCGAGCCACAATTTCATCCAGCTGCAGATCAGATGGCGAGAAGATCTTCCAATTGGGATAACTGTGGAGAAGAAGGTAATTGATTGAGTAATGAGGGCTTGTCATTAATAATAGCTTTCAATTCCAGGGATCTAATATCATCGTCACGCACATTGAGCCAAGCAGTGTAGCTGCGCAGTACATCCTTCCAGGCGACATATTGCGGGACGTTAACGGCAAGGAAGTGAAAGACGACGTCTCTGGAGCTAAAAAGGTGTTATTTTTACAAGTAATTTTGTAAACAATTTTCAATCCTTTAATTTACAGGCTATCCGACAGAGTATCACTGAAAAGAAAAATGTGGTACTCAAGCTCGAACGGGATGCCCCTCCACTGAAGCTGATCTCGACCGCAGCCGAGGACGTGTGTGAAATACTTACGCGCGCTAAAGGCTTCTGGAATAAGCGGTGTAAGCTCATTCCAATTGAGGAGGAAGAACCACGGAAGCCGAAGAGAGGTACTCGAATAAGTGAAAAGGAGTCTTTGGGTAATTCTTTAATTTTCAGTATATCACGTGCCTGACGTTGAGTCCGAGCCATTTCCGGTTGATGATACGGGAAAGAAACTGGTTGCAACACCGAGTCGGGATGGTGGGACGCGCACTGAAGAACCGGTGGAGACGGCCGAGGAGGAACCTGCCACAGAGGGGGAAGAATTCTAAAGAGATAAAAATGAACTGAATATATTATCTAAACTCATATTTTCCTTTGTTGTTATCTTGCATTCATTTATATGTTGTATATTTCCTAAATTTCCTTGTGTGTAATATGTACATATGTCTCATAATATATTCTATTAGATTTGTTGTAAATTTGTTTTGTATGTAAATGTGTTTTTGGAATAAATTTTTTGTAAAATATTTGGCAATCTTCAATATTTTCCTAATGATCAGTTAAAATGGAGAGTTTGAGGTGAATGAAAATGTCAAAAATTGAGTTTGGGGCAAAGCCCAATATTTGACTAGAATTCAAAACCGAAAACCGGTTTTAAAATTGGATTAAAATAAAACGGAGAGTGCCGATTGGCAACCGGTCACCAACTGCCTATCTTGAATTTGTAAAATGTTATTTGAAGAACTCCGTTTTTATTACCCTCTTTCAATTATTACCCCTAACAGCGAAAGATTGAAATTAAGAAATAACAAACATTTCTGTAAAAGTATTCTCCATCAGCGAAAGTAAATCAACAATACAAGGCATTTGTTGAAATGCTTTAAGCAAAACACTAGGCAAAGGCCTTTGGAGATTAAAATACGGTCTGTTGTGGTTTTGATGACTTAAATCGGCGCATAATTCAAAAAGCCATTGAAGCAATAAAAGAGGGAAAGAAGAGGTTGTTTTTGTTTTGATTTCCCCTTTAAATGAATTTAAAGTTGAAATTAATAGTTTAACTGAAGTTTCCAAATTGGTGTAATCAACGCCTGAAATTTTAAAAATAATGAATGCCTTCTTTAATGAGGGCGGATTTATATTGAAATAAGACAAAGAAACGCTCCTGTCCATGAAAGTTAAACAGAAAGGGGAAATATACTTTATAAAATAAGTGTATTTTTTAAAAAAAAATAACAAAAATGGGGAGAGGTTCGGGAAGTTTTCCCATTTCACAAGAACCCTTCCAATTCTCGGGCAGTTTCGTGTCAGTATTTAAATATAAATCCAGGCTCTATTTACCACCTACCTTTCCCCGTTCCTTCTTTCCTTTCCTTTTCAGAAAAATATAAATGGACAGTTTCATGAACCAATTTAGCTATATAATGAAGAACAGCTCCCCTAAATGTAAAAAGTTTTTTAGGAAAAAAATTTTTTTAATTAAAAAACCTAGCCGAAGGGACATTATTAAAAAGAATCTCCGCTGGAAGTACAAGTTTATCTGGATGATAATTTGCCCAAATAGGCCTCCCTCTGTAAATAGAAATTATATCGCCACAAGTAGCAACTTCAAAAAAACATTCAAAATTTTCTTGAAAATCTTTCATCATCTAAATAATTTATAAAAAATTTTTAGAGTACAAATCTAGGCTATAAGCTACTCAATACGCTCAATTTAAAATAAGTTTTCTAAATTGTTGTTAGTTACTTAAATGAGGAAGGGATATCTGAACAATACCTTCTATTTAAGAAAGAGAGGTTTCTTATCACAAGAGGTCCGACATTAAAAATATGATAATCAAGAATTTGACTTTTAAACTTTAAAAAGTTGCCCCAAGTTTCCAAAAAAAGATTAAACTTAAACTTTTCTTAGAAACAAATTTTGCAAACTTGAAAACTTAAGAAAATAAGCTTGAACTTGATGTTGTAAAAACAAGAAGTATTCAAGTATAAAAACTTGTAATTAAATTAAAAATTAATTTAATTTCTAATAATAGAAAAATATTTATCAAAAAATATTTGTTTCTCTCAAAATAATAATTTTTTCTTTTCAAAATCCAAAACTTCTTTTAAAAGATCTAACAGATCTCCCAGCTTCAGCAATTTGTTTTTCTCCACTTTTTGAAGAATTTCTTTCACTTTGAATCATTTTTCTTTCAGAAATTAACCGTTGTGCTTCTTCCATTTCAATTTCCATTGCTGCTGTTGTTCGTTGAGTATCCTTTAAAGAAAAAAAATTTTTTTTAAATCTTTTTTAAAAAAATTTACTCGAATTTTTTCTGATCTAGTTTTCGAAGTTTCTTTAACAGAATAAAACATTGGGCCAAGTTCTGCTAACCATTGAGCTTCTACAGCAGTAACACATTGCATATATTCTTTTGCCGTCATTATAAGCTCGTGATAGACAACATACTTTAAAAAAAAATAAAAAAATTAAAAAGAAAATCTAAAAAAATACATCAGGTGTATATCCCATTCCAAAAAGTGAGGATGTTGGGTGAAGAAAACAAGGCATTCCAGTTCTAACATTTGCATATTCACCAATACCTTTTAATCTATAAAAATAGGAAATAATTAATCTGTTATTTACACATCATTTTTTTCTTTTTCAATTTTTTTCCTTCCCCTAAAAATTATAATGGTCAAGGGTACTTAATGGTTAACAAACTAGTAGAATAAAAAATATTTAAATAATTTATAAAAATAAATATCCAAAAGCAAATTTAATTTAGGTTCGTAACTGAACAGAAGAACCGAGGATTTTTCAGTTCGGTTCCAGATATCCGAAGATTTCCCACCAAAAATTGACAATCCTATTAATAAGCTTTTTCAACCGCGTCCATTTGAAATTTCCAAAAGGAGAAAAGAAAAAAAGAATAGTGGGGAAAATCAATCACAAACCTCGCAGCGTTATAAAAATAAGCAGAACAAATACATTTTCTAACAACATCCCAATCAGTTCCAGACGAATTTGTTTCAATTTTTAAACTTTCCATAATTTCAAGTAATTGTTCTCTAACTTCTCGAACTTTTCTCATTGCTTTTGCGTGAATAAAATTGTCTGTACACCATTTAGAACTGTATTTATGTTTTTGCCATTGAATATAAGTATTTAAAAATGTTAGATGGTCACTTTCTGGAACCTAAGAAAAGGAATTTCTTTAGTTAAAAAATTGTAAAAATAAAATTAATTATCCACTCCCGAAGCCCTTCGATTAAACCAGATGTTTAAAATCAGTATTCGAGTATCAAAAGAATATAGCTAATAAACGATAAAAGGACATGAATTTGTTAATCTTTAACCACTTTTCATACCTTTACATTTCCACATTTACAAGGGCGTAGGCGGAAGTTGAAGCCCACCCCCTCGAAATGGCGGAAAAGGAAAAATTAGGAGAAGGAAATGACCGAAAAAGCAAAATTTTTTCGCCTATGGCCGTCCAAATTCTAAAAAATTTTTGAAAAGGAAGACTTTTCATAAATATTTAATAATTTTTAATCATAAACTAACAAGGATTTACGCCCGGTCGGAAATTATTTCCAAAAATTCTTTTTAAAAAAAACCTGAAACTTTTCTCTTCTAGCATCAGCTTCATCTTCTCTCATTTTAGGACGAAAAAATATTGAAGGAACAGAAAGCATTGAAACTATTGTTAAAATTTCACTACTACAAGCCATAACAACAGATTGAATTAACATTTTAGACAAAGTTGGATCCAATGGAAATTCAACCATTTTACGTCCCATATTTGTTAATTGTCCAGTATTGTCAAGTGCTCCTAAAATCCAAAGTTGATACATTGAATTTAACATATTTTCCATAGGTGGGGAATCCATGAAATGAAAATGTAGTAGATCTTCGACGTTTAATGATTTTCTGAAAAATTTAAAAAAATAATATTTTTTAAATAAAAATACAGTCAAAACACGTTTTTAAATACTCCTCAAAATTTTAGGTATTAATAAACGGTTATTAAAAAATTGGGTGGTTATCAGGGATGTCACTGGTTACCCCAAACCCTACCCGAGGAAAATTTTGAAAACCCGTCAATTACCAAAGTTGGTAGTTGATTGTTGAGAGCGCCTAAGAGTTACTCTTCAAGTTATCCCCTCAATATACAATTTTTTAACCCCAAGGTGTAAAAAAAGTTTGACTATACTAACACAAAAATATTTTAAAAACAAATCCACATACAATAAAAGAACAACATTTGATAAATTTGTTCTTTGTATTTCCGGCACAGTAGTAGCCAACATTTCATCTTTAAATTGTCTTTGAGTATATAGTCGATAACATTGTCCAGGGCCTGTTCTTCCTGCTCTACCAGAACGTTGATTAGCAGATGCTTGGGAAATTGGGAAAACCTTGAAAGATACAAAGAATCGAAAGAAATTTTAAAAAAACCTGTAAAGTATCCATTCCCATTTTTGGATTGTAAACCTTCAATTTACAATAACCAGGATCAACAACAAAGAAAATTCCATCAACAGTTAAGGAAGTTTCAGCAATATTTGTAGCAACAATACATTTACGCATTCCACCCGGGGCACGTTGAAATATTTTTGCTTGAAGGTCAGAAGGAAGTTGTGAATATATTGGTAATACAGCTAGAGGGGGTGCTTCATCTAATTGGCCAAGTTTTTCTTTTATAAGTGAGCAGGTTACCTTAAAAATATTTTTTTAAGAAAAAATAGTGTTTTTCGGTTATCCATTTTTCTCCCGTCAAAATATTAAAAATGGCTAAAGATGCAGGGATAAATAAACTGGTTGGAACGGCAGATGTTTGGATTTTTTGCGTGGACTAATGTCCATTATTCGATTTTCATGGCCATTATTATTATCGAGGGGTCAATTTCAGTAGGCTAAAAATGGGTGCCTCACCCTTGACAATTGTAATATTTGTAGAAAAGAAAGGAAATACAAAAAATGGAAGCAAATAACCAAACTATAATAAAAAAAATCCAAAAAATAACCTCAATATCTTCCTGCCCAGGCATAAAAATTAAAATATCCCCTTCCTGTCCACCCAAATGAATTTGTATTGTTTGTTTAACTGCCGCATCAACATGATCTTCAGCTGGTACTCTTGCATGATATATTTCTACAGGAAATGTTCTTCCAGGAATTTGAAAAATTGGTGTATGGCCACCGAAGAAATTTGAAAATTTTTCGGCATCCATAGTTGCCGAAGTTACAATTAATTTTATATCGGATCTAATTAAAATAGTGTAATGAATAGAAAAATAAATTTAAAAAATTAATACCTTCTAGCAACAACATCCCTGAGTAGTCCAAAAAGAACATCTAAAAATAACTAGGTAATTATAATCGAACTCGATTTTACAACACCCTGGAACTGAAGAACTGAGATGAATTTAAAATTGGAGGTACCGCTTAAGCATATCCCCTTCACCTAGTGGAAAGTTTTAACTAAAAAACCTCACATAAATTAAGCGCACTCAATACTGGGTATATGAAATACCAAGGTCAACTTGTATAAAACAACAATCCTCTTCCCCACCTGTATTTAATGAACGTTCGTGTGCCTCATCCATAATTATAGCAGAATATGAGTCCAAATCGGGATCTCCAAGACATTCTCTTAACAAAATACCGTCTGTCATGTACTTAAAAATTTTTTAAATTTACATTAATTTAAATAAAAAAACCTTTATAATAGTTTTATCAGAAGTACAGTCTTCAAATCGAATTGCATAACCACATTCCTTAAAAATTAGAAAAGATAGAATGGGATACTTTTAAAAATTGTTTAAATTAAAAAAAGCGAATTTCTAATTAATAAATTATGTAGTGATCCCAAAGAAGAGAAAGGAATTTTATTTTCTTCCATTCTCTCCTATCAAAATTTCTCAAAGGAAAAATAAATAGTCCTACATAAATAAGTCAAGAAAAAGAATTTAATATAGCATCCCCATTCTTACTTACAATTATATGGCTCTTTGAGGCTCGAAAATTCACGCCTAATCTAATAATAAGCTCGCTCGACCCGAAACCCGAAAGATTGAGCGAGCCAAGGCTTTTCAGCTCGAAAACGACCGAATCGAAAAAAATCAAGCTCGAAAAAATGCAAGAAACGTCGGCTCGAACCGAAAACGGCAACCTAAATAAGAGATAAGGGATATCATATTAAAGCCCCCTTCCTCACCTATTGGTAAAGTAAATTTAAAAACCAGTCCTAAATTGAAAAGTAATATAATTTGGGAGGTGTCTAAAATTAATGTTCGACCAGCACTTTAAAGATAAATGAAAAAACCTGTCCAAGTTCAACACCCATTTCTTCAGCAACTCTTTTAGCAACAGACATTGCAGCAACTCTTCTAGGTTGAGTACATCCAATAATTCCTCCTCCAAATTTTCCATAACCATCTTCTACTAAATATTGTGTTAATTGTGTTGTTTTTCCACTTCCAGTTTCACCAACAACAATTACAACAGAATTTTCTCTAATTACTTGTAAAAGTTTTTGACGAACAGCAAACACTGGTAAATATTCTCTTTGCTCTTTTACGGATTTTTCCATTGCAAAAATTGATACAGCTTCAGATTCTTTCAAATGAGAAGCGAATTGTTGGGATTCTCTGAAGAAAATATACTTTAGTGATTTTTAAATTTTAGTGAAAAAAATGGCCTAGATTGCAATTATAGAGGTTACAAATACATATGTAAATACCCGGAAAATTATAAAAAATTTAGCGACAATTTTAGGAGAAATAGTGAAATCGAGGAAGGAGGTGGTGACAACAAAAAAAATTTAATAGCATCCCCACGGGGAAGTAAGGGGGAAAGGGAGGGAAAGCTCTGACTATTAATTCCATTAAAAATCAAAAAAAAAATATAATTATACTTATAATTAGTAGATTCTGTTGGTTCTTGTTCCTCTTTAGCTTTAACCCCCATAATTTCACCAATTCGAGTTCCTGCCAATTCCCAATGTTTTTCTTGAGCTTTTAATTTTTCTTGTTGTTCTCTAAAATATTTTACTTGTTTACTTCCTTTACTTGCTGTTATTGCCAAATCTGAAGTTACATCTTTTACCTTTAAAAAATTAAAAATTCTTTTTAAAAAATAAAAAAATCCATACAGGAATAACAGGCATTGTTTGACAAGTATAAGCTATTCTGCCATCCAAAAATGGAGGTATAATATTATGTACAAGAAGAGAAACACGATTTTCATCTGTTTCGTTGTCGAAAACAGTGTCGTATTCTTCAGAATTTATTACAACGCCTAAAAAAGAATATTAGATTAAATAAAAAAGTAGTTTATGTAAGGTTTATACCCCCGTCAGCTTTTTCGGTTAACAATAAGTAGTCTGCCGATTGCTCGGTGGAATTACCAGGAGGTCGATTTCAGGGGGCTAAAATGGGATGTGTGCCAAAATTTTGGAGTTTACTTTAATGTTCTGAAAACGAATTTTTTGTACAATTAATTTGGTAGGTATAGACAAAAATTTCACTTTTTCAATATTCTTCGTTCAATTTTCCCCCATTTCGGGTAAGGGGGAGCTATTTTCCCCTGGATACTCACAAATTTTTAACTAAAATTTTCAACTAACCTGAACGTGCCAATCTATTATTTTCCCACATTTCATTTTCTTTTTTTATTTGTTGCTGTTTTAGTGTCAATCTAGGTTTTTGTCTAGTTTGTTCCATTTGTTTTTCTCTTTTATCAACATATTCTTGTGAAATGTGTGCAAAAGGATTAAATTCGTCATTATAGCCTTGATCACTTTCATACCTATTTTGAAATAAAAAAAAATAAAAAAAGAAGTATAAGCAGCCTTTTTTCTAGTTTCTTTCAGTTAGTCTTTGGTATTCAATTAGTTAACAAAAATAACTTTATTTATATGTGTAGGGTTGTCGTCGGTTTCTGGAGAATCTTTAAATATTTGAAACCGAACAGAAGAATCCCAAGCTTCCGGTTAGGTTTCAAACTGGCAACCCTACATAAAGACGACTCTTTCCTATTAACTTTCATCTCTAAATAAATCCTTATGAGCCAAAAGTTGTTGAAACAGAGGCGCGCTTTCGACGCCGAAAATGATTTTTCCAACATGCTTCCACCCCCCAAAATTTTTCCTGGCTACGGGCATGGAAAAAACTAATAACTATTTTAGACTAAATATTTAATTAAAAATTTAGATAATAACCATTCTCTATCCAGCATATATTGCTCATTTTCCCATTGTTTGCGTTCACTTTCGTTTTTGAAATAAGGTAATTCGTCATATTTTGGTTTTGAATCCCCATAACGATAACGGTGATGTCTAAAAATTAATTAAAATTTAATAAAAAATTTCTAAGATTTTAAAGCCTCCAAAATTATTTAAACAATTATACAAAAAACCTCTTTTTATAATCTTCTTTCTGCCTTTCTCTTTGTGATTTTAATATACTTTCAATATTTCTTTCAGAATCTCCATATTTTCTTTCCTTCAATTCTTTAGGCGTTTCAAAATCCCAACCACTCCTTTTTGCAGATTTATTAATTGAAAGATCATCTTCTTCCCAAGTTGAACAGGAAGGGGTGTTTGGAAGCTTGAAAATTAAATAAATTAAAAAAGAAATGTTTAAATTTAAATTAATTTGAAAGTTTAGCCCCTAAAATAAAAAAAAAGAACTCGAAAAATAAACTTCGCCCAGGAAATAAATCAAAGATAAGAAAAATTTAAAAAAACGTAACAATTTAAAAATTCCATAAACACAGGAAATTTTGTTTTTTTTGCCTTTAAAGACGTGAGGAAACTTATTTATGTAACTAAAATTTAGTTAAAATTTAATTTAAAAACTTTTTGGAAATTTTAAAGCTTTTGTTAGAATATTTTTCAAATTAAAAAGAGCAAACCCAAAAAACCAAAAATATTATTTAAGACCTAAAGAAACCTTAAATTTAGGAGTTTCAACATCTCTAAAAGAATATTTTTGTTTTTCTTCTCTTCTTTCCCTTTTATAACGTTTTTCATAATAATCCTTTCCAGATCTTCTTTCCTCTTTTTTATTTTTTGTATCAGCTTCTATACCTCTATGGTCAATTCCTTTATATTTTTCTTTGACATATCTTTAAAGAAATAACGAAATTAATTTTTTAGAAAATTTTTCCCTAAAATCTGGCAATGTGGAATTTAAATAGAAGAGTGTAGACTAAAAATTAGGAGCAAAAAAGAAGGAAAAAGTCAGAAAAGTAAAGCTATCTTAAAACAAAAATTTTGAAAAGAATGGTTATTGACTATTGGAGTAAAAAAATCCCGTAAAAGACTGGTATAATAGAATTCAAACCATGTATCTGAATATAATGAGGCAGATAAAACCTACCTTAAAAAATGAAAGGAAATGGTATTCAAAAATCAGAAAAAAATCTCCAAATTAGGAAGGACAACAATAACAACCCAAAATTAAATTCAAAATAAAACCCCCAAAAAATTCCCAAACCTTTTAATTTCTTCTCGAACACTTTCCGATAAGCCAGGTGTTTCATTCCCTTTTTCTTCATCAATAACTTGTCTTTTACGCAAATTTGTTGTTAATTCTCTCTTCGATTTTGCCAATTTATCCAATCCAAGAATTGAAGGCTTTTTAAAATTCTTGTCGTCCTCCTCTTTTTTATTTTCTTTTTTTCGAATTAACAACCCTCCACGTTCATTCCCCGTTGTTCCTTCTAAAATTGATTCGACTTCCATTAAAATATTGAACTAAAAAATATTAAATTAGATAAATTAATAATAGAAAATCAAGAAAAATGCAGGAGAGAAATCACGCACACTCTGAATCGGTCAGCGCTGAAACGACCTTTTACCAGTTTTCTCTCTCTCTCTAACACACTCTTCATTTTACTTTTTCCCTCATTTTCCACAGTAAAAATGCAATTTTTCTAATTTTTAAAAATAAATTTTTAGGAGTTTTTTCTTGTTTCTAGATAATTAAAATGTTTTTTCTTCCGCCTGAAGTTCAATTGGATGTGTTCAAATACCTCAATTTCAACCAATTATTCTCTGTCAAACAAACAAATTTTTACTTTTCCAATTTAATTAATAAATATGAGGGGGAATTGGCACGGAAGGAATTTTTTGAACTCTCAATAGTAAATATATTTATTTATCAAATAATTTTATTTCCAATTTTTTTTTAGATAAGCGAAAATGAAAAGTCTCGTTCATATACTCTAATTGAAAATAAATTGGGAGATTTTGAATTTACTTTAAATAATCAACTTAGAAAGAAGGTTTAGTTAATTATGTAATTAATTTTTAATTTTAATTTAATTTTAGTGGCAGAAAGCGGTAGACAAAGCAATTCCTTTATTTTTATGTAAATCTAGCAACAGGATACTTCTTTATATAAAAACTTTAGGTTAAAGAATATTTTATTTAAAATAGACATTTTGACCTCGCTCAGTTTTAGCTACCGATCGAGTACCGAGTAGTCGAGTAATTGGGAAAAACTCAATTCGGTTTACATCGAGTATGTCTGAGTAAGTATTAGGATCCTCCCTCCAAGTATTAGGATCTCAAGTTCGAGTCCAAGTAAGGACGAAAAACCTCGGGCAGTTGTTAAAACTTGGTGAGGTCAAGACTACTCTGATTTTTAAATTTATTTTTTAATTTTTAGTGGACGGATATTCTCGTTGTTATATTTTAAAATTGCCAATAATTCCAAAAACTATCGAAGAAATGGTTATTATTCGTTGCTGTTTAGAACAATTATTTAATTGTGCTTTTAAATATGCTTATTTTTATTGTATATTTAATCCACAAATTATCAATATACAGGGTGTTTCAACAGAAAAGCCCTTTTTGAAAAATTAATATCTTTTTACTGCGTGGATAGATTTTTACGATATTTGGTATATTATACCTATAATTTATAAGGTTTTTTTTGACATAAAATTTATGTCTAAATTCGAACCCTAACCCAGTATTTCAAATCCGTACTCTACCGTTCTCTTTTTTCCCTCTTTTCATTGTGTGCTATCTTACTTCATTTATTTTCCTGCGTATGGCGAAGAGTGGATACTGTATTGAAAATCTAGTGTCTATCGCCTAGTGTTTACTCTAGTGTCTGTCTCCCCTTAAAACAAATAAAGGGAAGTAAGAAAACATGTGCGGAAAAAGGGAAAAACAGAACGGTAGAGTACGAAATTATCTCGGGTTAGGGTTCGAATTTAGACATAATTTTTATGTCAAAAAAACCTTATATATTATAGATATAAAATACAAAATAACATTAAAATATATCAATTTTGAAAAAAGTTATTGATTTTTCAAAAAGGGCTTTTCTGGTGAAACACCCTGTATTATTCGACAACAACCCAACAATTCCTTCTCTTCAATTTCACGTTCAAAAATCATATTTATTTGCTACTAGCAAAACAATTGAAAATATTTTGGAATTTTCTTCAAATCATCTATCAATTTCTGAATTCCTCAATATCGATATTACACATGTTAACATTACAATTACAAGGAAATATACAAATATTTTATTTAATATTCTAATAAACGAAGGAAATAAATTCCCAAAAATTTGTTTGACAAGTTACAAGTTAAAAAAGCTTTATGAAATGATTATGGAAGTAAGGTTAAAAACAATGCTGGGTATTGGGCATTTACCAGAGGTGTTTCGAAACAAAAAAATCTTCGAAAATCGAAATCCAAAAATATCGAAATCGAAAATATTTTTTAAAATCTTCGAAATCGAAGATCAGAAATCGAAAGAAAAATAACCTCGAAAATCGAAAAACGAAAATCGAATTTTCGAAACAGCCCTGGCATTTGTTGGCTCCGGCTCCGGGCTTTTAAAATCTTTGCCCCGCTGGAGCCCGCCTCCGGGGCTAGCTCATGGACTAGCTCACCAGCTTCGGGGCTAGCTAGCCATACCCAGCACTGGTTGAAAACACAAAATAAAAATTAATTTTAACATTTTAGTATATACAAACAACATCGACAGATTGTTCTAAAATGGTTGCTTTTATTAAATTAAATTGTGTTTCACTTCCAAATTTTAAATTAAACGAGAGAGCGGAGAATATTGAAATTGGCCAAGGAAATAATGCATGTAAATATACAAAATACCAAATTGCCAATTATTACAATCCAAAATTGAGATTTTCGATTTGCAATAATGTATGGAGTAGTAGTGAATCATTTTACATTCAAATCAAGAAAATGAAAGAATAGTTTTTAAGAAAACAAGAATAAAATTTTATTTATTGGATGACATAATAGGGTTAAAAATTGTTGTTTTTCATTAAATTTCGATTAAACTGGTTTTGTCAAAATTTATTTTCATTATTATTTAACAAGTTAAAGCTTGTAAATTTATTTCTAAATATTTTGAATACATATACATTTTTTTAAATATAAAACCTTTCTCCTTTTTTTTGCATTTATTATCGATCGATCGCAAAATCTCATGTTGTTTAAGTCAATTCAGAGTATTTCGAAAGGTCCATAACTGCGGAAACATTTTGGACTGTCATGATCTGCGTATTTTACAAAAATAAGTGAGTGACAAATGACAAAAACATAAATCTATGTATTTTCCATTTGTAACTTATTTGTGTGTGTAGTGTTAGATCAGAAAACTATGAAAAAGATGCCGCTTTCGGGATAATGATAATTTGAATCGGCTACGCTGAATTGACTTTTACCGGTTTTGTCTAATTTCCTCGAGTTTGTTTTCTCTCATTTCCACAATAAAACTGTACAATTTTTCGATTTTAGGAGAATTTTGATTTTCTCATATTTTCTTTTTAAGCAATTAAAATGTTTTCTCTTCCAAATGAAGTTCAACGTGGTATATTAAAATATCTTAATTTCAATCAATTATCTTCTGTTGGACAAACAAATTTTTATTTTCGAAATTTAATTGATAAATATGAGGGGGAATTGGCACGAATGAAATTTCATGAAATATTACTAGTAAATATTAATTTGATTATATTCCTTTGTAATTTATTTCAGGTTAATACAAATCCCAGGTTAAATTTAGACAAATTGATTGAACTTAAATCTGGAGTTTTTGAATTAACTTTAAATGATCAACTTATGAATAAAGTTAAAAAATTAATTTTTATTTAAATTATAAATTCATTTTTAAGTGGCAATCAGCAACAGACAAATCAATTCCATTGTTTTTAAATAATTTTGGATGTGGCACAAAAACCGTTCGTATTACTACAGGTCCACAAATATTTTTATGAACTTTACATTCTCCCAATTTTTTTCTTTTAAAGTGCGGGGTAGCGTATCCTCTTGGACTTGCCTTTGTTTTACTAAAATCTTTTTTAATCTTATAATCTATTAACACTGTTTTTTTATTTTCTATTTTAGTTGACAAAAAACCTTTTCTTTTAAAATTGCCAAACTTTCCTAAAAATACTCAAGAAATGATTATTATTCGGTGTTGGTTAGAAAAATTATTTAAATGTGTTTTTGAATGTGCTTGTTTTAATCAAAGCTTATTTAATCCAGAATTGATCAATATTTTATTTGATAACGACAAAATTATTCCTCCTCAATTTAACATTTTAGAAGCAAATGTGTGTTCTAACGACAAAACGTTTAAAAGTGTTTTTAAACTGACTTTAAATCATTTATCAATTTCTGAATTTCTTATCATTGATCTTACAAGATTTGAACTTACCGAGCAACACATTGATATTTTATTCAATATTCTGATAACTGAAGGCAATAAATTACCAAAAATTTGTTTTAATAGTTACAAGTTAAGAAGGCTTCATGATCTTATTTTAAAAGTAAGCTGCCTATTTAAATGTGTACTTTTCCGTTATACGACCGCAAACTGAATGTACGCTGACATTGACCGACTATACTTTTTGTTGCATGATCCATTACATATGAATTCTATAGCATTCGAAAGCCTCGATAAGCCGTATCTTTTTTCCAACTTGATGGATCAGGTCTGATTACTTCTTAAAAAGTTATAACACGATAAATTTCCAAATAACTTATCAGTTTCGGGTTATAACTTTTTAAGGAGAGGTCGGTCTGATCTATTCTTTAAAAAAAGACAGCTTGTCAGGGGCTTTAGAATGATATAAAATTCATATTTATTGGATCATGTAATAAAAAGTTATAGCCGATCAAGTTCGGATGGCACTCAATTTGCGGTCGTATAACGGAAAAGTACCTGAATAAGTTAAAAATAAATTTAAATTTTTATTGTTAGTATATAATAACATCCAGAGATTGTACAAAAATTGTCTCTGTTATTATTTTTGATTTTATTTTATACCCAAATTTTAAATTAAATGAGAGAGCAGAAGAAGTTGAGGTTCTTCAATTAAGTACAAATACAAAATCTACAAAATACCAAATTGCCAGTATTTACAATCCTAAAGTGAGATTTTTATTTTGCAATGAAGGAGGGAACAATGGATCGGTTTCTTACATTCAAATCGAAAAAATGAAAGAGAATCCTAGAGGATGAAAATGGAAATTTATTTGATTTAATAGACAACGAAACATTTAAATAATTGTTTTTCATTGACGTTCGATTAAATTATTTTTGTTTTATTTTTTTGGGTTTCGGTCTCATAAAAAATATTGGGAGCGGCAGCTTTGAAGTTCGATAATTTTTTTCCTGGTTTCCCGATACTCTAAGAATTTTTTTGATACCAATAAGATTTTAACTCTCATCGAAACAAATTTTACCCGCAGATGCGGGTTCTAGTAACTAACCATAGCTCTGGGTTATATGAATAAGGGTTCAGGGTTAACCTATTCGCAGCTGAGAGTTGGTTAATCCCTTCCACGCAAAAAATCTTGTATTAATTGTATTAAATTAATGTCTTTAAAAATTAAATAAAGGGTAATTTTTTAAAATAAAAAAATTTTATTGCTCAATTCAGGACATATTTTAAGTGTTAATGGGTATTTATTGAACAATTTCTTTTTAATTTGTTTCTTTGTTTGAAAAAAATATGTCAGCGCAAACTTTATGGCCCTTTTTTATTTTCACTCATTTCTATTAATTTATTACTTTTGTGAGGGTATTAAATAGAAAAATGACAGAGTAAATCTGCAGGAAATGGATTTGTTTTTGTTTTTGCTTAATCTAAAATATTTGAGGGTTAATTGTTGATTTAAAGGGATATTTACTGATACACTTTAAATCCACCAAATCTCCCTAAATAATATTATATCCACTATAATCATCAGATCTCCGAATCCCCCTTAATAGCTACAAATCTAACGATATACCCCTCAATCCACCTATTTACAGAGGCCTCCAAATCTATATTTATTAATTCCTTCAATTCCAATATACCACTTTATCCCTACAAATTTATATATAAAAATAATTATTTTTTTAATTGATTGATTTTTTAAATCCGGTGCGGAATACCGATAAATTTTTATCGGTATATACGATAGTACGGTACGGTACGAAATTTCAGACTCTAAATAAGTCAGCTTTATGTTATACTAAAGTTGTCTTCGATACATCTAGGCAAAGGTAATCGAAGGTGTATCCGTTTTTTGATGACGAAAAACAAAAATCACGCCAATGTTAGCGCACATTCTTTAAAGTTTTCATTTTCTTTCTAGGCCAACATAGAGAAAGGAGGAGTCAAAACAGCCAAATAGGTTTTTATTTAAAGGGCGAAAGAATAAAATGTGAATTTGATCCTTCCTCGCGGTCATTTAAACCTTTTTTTTTATTTTTTTGTTTGGTCATTCCAAGGGATTATTGAAGTAAAAAGGATTATATGACCTGAGATATGGCCTGAGAGAGAGGCTATAAACCCTTTCAAATCGCATTAAAATGGGGGAATTTCTGGGGTTTATTATATTTTTATGTCTCCTATTCAGCTGGCATTTCTCTTTTTATTTTTATTGCTCATAAATACCTAAAACCAAAAAAATTTTTATCTATGGGAAATCTTATAGGCGAAAATATACTATTTGGATATTGAAAGGTCAATCTTGAGTTATTTTTCCATATTTAAACACAATAATTTTTTCTGTTTTGCTTAATATAAAATATTTGAAATTATAAAGTTTGATTGGATATTTTGTTTATTTTGTAAAGTTTTCCGGTAGATATACACAAATTAATTGGATTCATAAACTTTTCATTGAACTTTTAATGTTCAATGGACTTGTAAACTGCAGTAGGTCCTTTTTCATCTAATTTGTTCAAAAGAATTCAATTAAAGTTCTTTATTTGAAAAAATTTACTTAATATTAAATATTTCATTAAAAATTCTTTTTAATTAAAACTTTTTTACGTTTTTACCTGTGTATTGCAGCATTTTTTATTTTATATTTTTGAAGTTAGTGTTTTACACTGACAAAAATTCGAGTTGATTGAGAGAAGGGAGATATAAAATATTCTTTCAAAACAGAGGAGAATTTTGTTGAGATAAGTTTTGAAATCAAACTTTTCCTTCTGTGCGGAAAAACAATTTTTAAAGGTTTGCGTTTTTTGCGCACATTTGGACAAAAATTAATTTCCAAACATTTTCCCCTCCCATCTTTAAACTTGTGTGTTTTTATTTTTCTTTTTTTTAAATTTAATTTAATCAAACCACAAAACACTTTAAATCTTACAAAATATTATCAATTCGTTAAATATAAATTTCTTCCCCCCCCCCCTCCCCTCTTTTCTCTCCTCAAACACAACCGGCTACTCTTTTCTCTCCTTTTTAATTTTAATATTAACCCATGAGCGCGAACCAAACAAAAATTTTTTTCTTCTTTTCAAATTTATTTTCGATTGCGCGGTTCATAGAAAAAGAAGAAGAAAGGATGGGGGGAATGAATTATTTGTGGTGATCAACCAATATATTTATTTCTTCTTTCTTTCTTTTTAATTATTTTACAGTAGTCGACATAAAGATAGGGACAAGAGTAATTTAAATGAAGATTAACTATTTTTCGGTCAAAAAATACGTTCTATATACCAATCGAAAGCTCTATTTATATCTCAGTTGACATGTTTCTGCATTTTTCATGAAAATGAAAATTGGCCGAGATAATCCGGATCTGCCGGATATACCAAATCCCACAGCCTCGGAAAAAATTTTCGGAAAAAATCTAACAAACCCATTTGATAAAGCATATTTTTGTGAGTATATGCCACAAAACCGCTTAGAAATATCTTTTTCCGGTCCAGAGATATGATTTTTTGAAAATGGCATTTTTCCCTTAAAAATTGAATTTTTTGCGAAAATAGACGAAAAATGCCATTTTCAAAAAATCATATCTCTGGACCGGAAAAAGATATTTTTAAGCGGTTTTGTGGCATATACTCACAAAAATATGCTTTATCAAATGGGTTTGTTAGATTTTTTCCGAAAATTTTTTCCGAGGCTGTGGGATTTGGTATATCCGGCAGATCCGGATTATCTCGGCCAATTTTCATTTTCATGAAAAATGCAGAAACATGTCAACTGAGATATAAATAGAGCTTTCGATTGGTATATAGAACGTATTTTTTGACCGAAAAATAGTTAATTTTCATTTAAATTACTCTTGTCCCTATCTTTATGTCGACGACTGTATCACTGATTGATGCGTAAAAGTCGCAACGGAAGTTTGTTGCAGAGGAGAGAAGAGAGAAAAATAGAGGGAAAGAGATATACTGGCTGTGAGGTGAGGGGGGTGGTTGTCCTTCAAAAAAGAAATTTTTGTTTAGTCTCAAATCTTTTCTTAACATTTATGGGGGCTACAGCCAACAAAACGGGATATCTTTTAATTGTTTTTATTTAATTTTTAATTTTATTTAGTTGCAAAAAATTTATTGATTTTATTGATTAATTTCTAATTTTTTTTGATTTTTGTCGATTTTTACCTTTTCTTTTAATTTTATTTTAATTTTCACCTTTCTCGCCTTCTCCTTTTCATTTTAAAATTTTCCTTTGAATTTAGATTTTTAAACTACTTCACATCCCTGTAGTCCTTCAAAAGGAACGAAAAGGCTGTAATATTATGTGTTAATTAGAGCCCGGAATTTTGGTACGGGATACTGATAAACTCAGCACCTTTTATTACCATTTGAGTATTAAATTAGGGGGGTGTGGCAGAACGGAAAAGTACCAATTTATTTTATAACCATTAAAATCACTCTTAAAGTCTGTTCCAAAATTCTTTTCTGTTTTTGGATGCCACTTCAATTTGATGGCTAATTTAGTAATTATTTAGTTTCATTTAAAATTTCAGTAATTTTTTTGTTAAAATTAAGTTATCTCCAAAACTGATAAAAGGACAAATTGCTTATTAAATTAATTTTACTCTTCCAAATTTAAAAATTAGATTTCACAAAATAATTAAAAAAAAATTTCATTTAGGACAATTAAAAGGCAATTTTAGTAATTTATTTTTAAAATTTAATTTTAATGAAAATAAAAAAATATTGTAAAAATAAGCAACAAATAGTAAAGAAGGGAGATAAAAACAACGGTGTACGGGAAAGAAGCTGCTAATTTGTAGAAGGAAAAAGATTTTTTTAGAATTTTTAAAAATTTTAAATTAATTAAAAATAACAAAAATATAAAAAAAACATAACGCCAAAATTTTAAAAAAAAATCAAAAAAATTTTTCAAACGACCTAAAAAACTCAGAAAAACATCAAAAAAACAACAAAATTCAGACATAACTCCAAAAAAATTTTTTTTACAATTTTAAAACAATGCTTCTTATTGACAGCAGCAATATTAAAAATACAAAAAATAAATTTCAAAATTTTCCAAAAAACTTCTCGGTGCTAAATAATTTTTACTTTATTTTATTTATTTTATTCTCAACTACAACTACCTCTTCTTCTTCATCATTTTTATCTCATTTTAATTCTCCTTTCTCTTCTTCTCAATTTACAGAAAATTTACAAATTAATTGTATGTTTTTTAAGAAGAAGAATTGTAATTAAATATGTAGTTTGAGCTAAATTATACTAACAATAAAACACCCCTCTCGAACAGAAAAAATTTAACGTTCTAGGCTAGCTTTACTGAAAGTAAGAACCAGGGATTGCTTTTTCGTCTTTCTTTTTTCGCCATATTTTCACCTTTTTTCGTGTTTCGTTTTTCGCTTTTTAAAATCTGTTTTGGCATTGGCACAACTTTGATAGGAACGTACGTTGATGTAAGGGTGTATAGTACATTGAGGATGTTGTACAAGTTAGGTCCGACTCTAAAAATTTGAGAGAGTCATACATTTTAAGAATTTCGTACAGTTAAAGAGAGACGTACAATTAGAACCACACCCGTTCAGACCTCCAATCTTTCGTATTCAATCCTCCACTTTGGATATACTGGAGACTGATGTATAAAGTAGGGATGTCACAGTTTGAGAAGAGGGAAAATATTAAATTAAATTTGAATTATCAATTAATTAAATTCCTTCCCAACATAAATTAACTCAAAAATTATTTTTAGTTGTTCCACCAAGATTTAAACAAAATGCTCGAATAAATCAAGTTTATTTGAAATTTTAAAAATTGAAAACAATTTTTTTAATTTTGTGTAGTTTGCCTATCTTGGAGACAGTATTAAATTTAAGTGCAATGCTGTTGGGAGACCTCAACCTAAAGTGCATTGGTATAGAAATGGAAAATATATGAATTATAGGTTATTTGATTGTTTTTGTTGATAAATATAAGGGGGGGAGGGATTGAAAATTATGGGGGGAGGGGGGGGGGGGTTGGGAATTTTTAAATTTTTGTCAAAATAAACTTCAAATCAAATTCTCAGTTATTTGGCCTCCCATTCACGTTTGAAAGAGAAAGGAATGTCTTTGGAAGTTCATAGAATAGAAGTTAGCGATAGAGTTGGTTAAAAAAATTTTTTCAAAATTTTAAAAATTTTTCAAAATAGGGTAATTGGACATGTCGAGTATGGAATAAAGAAGGATCTGTTAGCAGGTAACAGATGCCTTAGAATATAATAAAATTAAAATTCTAAGGAATTACACTTTGCATATTGTTGGTAGGTTATTTTAAATGGATTTTTTTCAAAAATATTTGCTGTGTATTGTTGCACATTTAATGATTTTTAAAAATTTTTAACAAAAATTTTTCTTTAAAAAACACCTCGAATTGAGATACGTTTCCTAAAATTTATTCGGCCACTCGGTGAGATTGGGGAGAGGGGCAGAGGTGGGCCGGAAATCGGAAATGGCTCATAAGTCGGAACTCGAAAATCTGCCTAAATCTTCGGAAATCGGAATTCCGACCCACCTCTGGGGAGGGAAAGCTTTCAACAAGTACTACCTACCCCATATTTAAAATCCCTTCATTATTAGATCCAATTTTTTGTTTAAGAAGTTAACACAAAAAATACTAACAAAATCTAATCCCAACACACAGATTTTTGTGATTATTTCCTAAACGTCGGAATCCACCCCAGCCGAGTCCCAGAAGAATGTCTCTGTCAATGGGTTGTTCAACACAAAGAATCTTCAAACAAAGCAGCAGAGGACCCCTTATTTCATTTAAGAGCTTTACCCCAATTAAGGGCGGATATTGATTTGAGTGGATTTTTAACTAATTTTACAAAATGCCAAAAATATTATAATGAAGGGAAAATTGAAGAAATTGTAAAATTAAGAACACAACCTAGAATTTTAAATAAGCAACAAAAAGAAAATAATCAACAAAGGCAAATTTTTTTAAATTATGCTTCCTCTCATTTATCTGAAGTTACTTAATATATTATATTACATTTAAGCGTCCTAAAAATTTAATATCTATTTCTGTCCTTATCGGTTGCTGAACTGTTGGATTGAATATTTTTGGGTGTCAGTTTTTTACTGACAAATTATTTTAAAATTTAAAGTCAAATTTCTCGAATTTAACCTATATTTGACTAATTATTTTAACACTGTTTGGTCTTCTAACATTTATGAGACTAAAAATAATTGTTTATTTGCTGTGTTTTTTCTAGCCTTAAAAGCACAACCACCACAACTAGCACAACCAACCCAATAACAACTTTTAGTGCTGTGTTGTCCACAACTACCATTCCAAGCACAAAACAACAAAAATTTCGTCCTTCACTTAAAAGTAAGTCTAAAAACTTTTTTTAGACCCAATCAAGTTCTTTGACTATTTGGCCGAAGGGGAAGTGCCAGAACTTGGGCATCTTTTACCAAATTTGCTTTCTGGGTCTTCCCTAGCTTTTCTTAGAAGAGAATTACCTTCAAAATGGCATTCGAGTTTAGATTTGTCGGCAAAAATTGAATTATCTAAACAATTGTTGAAAGGAATGAAGGAAGAAAACTTTCAAAAAAAGGAAGAAAAAGTAGTGGATGAGGAGGAGGATGAAGAAGAATCGGAAGAAGATGAAGAGGAGGAGGAGGAAGCGGTTGAAAGGAAGGAGAGTACAACAAAGGGATGGACGGATAAAAAAAGTAAAATGAGTGCCTCGTTGATTAACAAACAACGTTTTCAGCTACCTCAAAGAGGTACTCCTTTTAATTAATGTGGAATTTATGATGTAACTCCATCCTTAGAGATATGGTGTGAAAATTTGTGTGTTGAAGGTTCTTATTAGATTTAGGGAATAATTTTAATTATTGAACACAGAACCGGATACATATCGCAGTTTATCTAGAAATATTGGCTTAAAAATTTTCTTGGATCTGTTCCGAACCTGGGCAGTTTTGTGGATCCGACCTATTCAAATTCAGGCTCCAGATTCGGAACCGAAGGAGGATATTCTTATAGGAATTCTTCTTTTTATCTAATTTTAACTCTGTATTCCAAAAACAAATTAGTTTTTAGTTGCTCCATACTTCCGCAAGTCTGAAGAAGATACTCGAACAAATATTGTAATTCCAGCAGGAAGAACATTAAAACTTTCATGTAAATAAATTTTTTAAAAATATTCTAAAAAATTTATTCAAAAAAGGCAAAGCAGGAGGGCAACCAGAACCTCAAGTAGTGTGGAGAAAGGGAAATGAAGAAATACTCAGAGAATCGGAAAGCAAAACAGGTTCATTGTATCAATTGCGAAAGTGGAGTTTGGAGTTAGAAGATGCTGCTGAGGCAAGAAAATTTTAAGAGATTTTTGGATGTTAACAGATTTCTGGCAGATTATTAACGATTAATTATTTTTGTAGGTGGACAGTGGGGAATATACTTGTGAGGTTTTCAATTCTGCTGGGTCTATTCTGCGTCGATTTCATGTTGAAGTATATTAAAAGTTTTTACTCCTAAACTAATCGAATTTTTGATAAAATAACGGGAATAATTCATTCCCTCCAACTTAATTTTATTGTCTCTAACTAAATTAAATTTAAAAATTTTATTATTTAAATCACCCTTTAATAGGTTCAAGATAGAATACGTGCTCGACCTATTCTTGTACCCAATGTTCTTCAAAATAGAACAGTTGATGTTAACGGAACAGTTAATTTTACATGCCAGGTAGTTTAAAATACAGAGAAAATAATTTTTTTAATTTTCAAAAATTATTTTCATTTTCTTTAATATTTTTAAAATTCTTGGAAAATTGTTAAAAATATTTTCAATTTTTGTAAATTTCTCAAAAAAATGAGATATCAGAAATGAGAGAAAATACAGTATAATAGTAGCTCGGTGCCTCAATGAAAACGAGCGTTTAAAGAGCTAGTATTTTTTTATTAGAAATTTCAAACAATTTTTTCTCAAAAAGGTCATTTCTGATTTGGTTCCTCACGTTATTTGGATTAAATTAATTAAACAACCAGAAAATGGCTCTTTTTTAATTTGGGATGAAAAGGAACAACGAGAAACTTTAAATTTTGTTGATATGACAGCATTAAAAAATAGAGTAAAAATATTTCACGACAAAAGAAGTAATAGATACACTATGGAATTGAGGAATGTTTCTATGTTAGATCAAGGGTTGTATTCTTGTGTGGTTGGAAATACTCTTGGATTGGTAGGGGGATTTTTTGATTTTGTTTTGTTGTCTTTACTACTCCCTTCTTACTCAATTTTAATTTTTACAAATTTCAATTTTTTCAAAAAACAGTCAATGGGCAATGCAACATTAACCGTCAATGAATTTCGTTCTTTAACATTACCAACAGAAGTTCCAACACCTTGGCCTTTGTCTTATACTGTTTTATTAATTCTTTCATTTTTATTGTTATGTGCATTTATTGCTTTATGTTTATTGTATTTATTTTTCTCTCAAAAATTTTCTGCAAAAAATCGAGTGCAGAACTTGGATAAAATGTCTGTACGGAAAAAGGTAAAATATTAAAACTAATTATTTAATAATGCCTGAAACAAAGTCTCCTGAGGATACGAAAATTTCAATTAATAGTAGCTCTTTGCGCAATCGGTAGAAATGAGCGTTTAAAAAGCTACTAGACTATAGACTATAATACCTATATGAAGAAAGGATCATGATTTTCCAAAAGATTTTCAAAAACATTTTATTGAAATTTTCGTTTTCCTTTCAAAAACTAAAATTTAGATTAGTCAGAATATAACTAAAAGTAAAAAAAAGTAACGAATAAAAGTAGCTCTTTGCACGCTCGGTGAATACGAGCTTCTAAAAAGCTTATAAATATGGAAAAGGCTTAATTTTTCTCTCAAATCTTTTATAAATCTTAAAAATTAATTTATAAAATTTAAAAGGTAGTAATAACTCGAAAACCTCAACGTGAAGGAGAGCATTGGTCTGATCTGGCATCAACTTATTCCATTACTGTAGAACCTGTTCCAGTACTTAGACAACATGGAGGACGGGGGACTAAAGCTACACCTGCAGGAACGAGCGGGACAGGGGATACAGTAAGTAGAAAGGGGATCTGTTGGGAAAAGAGGAATTTTCGAAATCTGTATCCAACAAGAAGTTGGGAATGCAGATAAAATTTTTGTTAAAAAGCTAGTTTAAAAAATTTGAAATAAATAATAAAATAGTTAATATTAAGTAAAAAATAATTTTTTTCAAAGGTTCCATTAATGGATTCCACACAACAATTATTACAAGGGAACATATTAGAATCCTCTCTTTTGTCTGATTATGAAGTCCCAACAGATTCGACTTGGGAAATTGAAAGAAATAGATTACAATATGTCGATATTTTGGGGGAAGGTGCCTTTGGGGAGGTTTGGCAGGCCTTGTTACAGCCAAAGAAGATTAATGAAGATAAGGAAGAGAAGGAAAATAAACAAGAATTGAACAAAGAAATTAATCAAACAGAGCCGGTAAATTGTTAAAAATAAAAAAAAAATAAATTTTAGGAAGGGAAAAAATTTTTATGGGGGTGTGATGATTGACACTCACATTAATTAACGGATTATAAATTGTTAATTTTTTCTAAAAATGTTTTCGAATAATTATCAATTATTAAAGGTACCTGTTGCTGTTAAAAGATTAAAGTCGGCAGCTCAAGAGCGTGAATTAATTATTCTGGCAAGTAATTTTTATTTTAAAAATTTAAATAAAAAATGTTCAAATCTATTTATCATATTCACTATCTTCCCATTAAGTTTTTAGTTTAGAACTAGATTTTAAAAAAATTATTTTCAGGTCTCAGAAATGCAAATACTCAAAACCATCGGTCACCATCCAAACATTCTTCGACTTATTGGGTGTTGTACAGGTTTAGGCCCTCTACTAGTAATTCTAGAACTTTGTGAACATGGAAATTTGAGGGATTTTATGCGAAGACACAGACCTAAAGAACAACAAAAATTAAAAGAGGAGGAGGAAGAGAAGGAAGAAAAAGTGGAGGAAGAAGTGGTGGAATTGGAGGATGATGGACTTGGGGTTGGGGGAATGTATCAGGTTGGAAATATTTATAGAGAGTTTTTAATTAGTGAAAGTGTTTGTATTAAAAACGGATTCTACGATTCCTATTTCTACGATTACCTTGACAACCCCAAATGTGAAAATAGAAGACACAGCCTCCCCTTTTTTGCACCACAGGCGGAATTTTTTTTGAATTCTGTAAGGCTATGAAGCCAAAAATCTTTTTAAAAAGTGAGAGTTGGAGAATAATGGACTTGTGGTTGGGGACATTTTCTAATATTTTTTTAACGCCAAAAAATTAAATTTTTTCAAAAATTCGAACACCGGAATTTCGAAACAACTCTGGTCTAGACTTAATAAGACGAAAAAATATTCAAATATCCAAAAATTTCTAATTTAAAATTTTCAAAGAACGTCTCAATAGTAGACACTACAGGGGGTGACCACCAATCAACACATTTACAACAACCAGAAAAGCAACTAACATTAAAAGATTTAGTTCAGTTTGCAACTGAAATAGCTAGAGGGATGGAATTTTTAGCGAGTAAAAAAGTAAAGAATTTTCTTTTGAAAATTAAAAAAAACATTTTTTAAAGATAATCCATAGAGATTTGGCTGCCAGAAATGTTTTGGGTAAAAAATTAAATTTTTTAGAAATTTTAAAAATTTTTATTTTAAAGTTGCTAGTGATTTGACAATGAAAATATCAGATTTTGGATTGTCTAGAAATGTGTTTTATCACGATTATTATAGAAAGAGGGGGGCTGGTAGATTGCCGATGTAAGTAAAACTTTTGTGAAAAATAATAGTATTCGGGAAATGACTTTTCTGGGATTATGATAGACTGACAAACAATGATAGAGAGTACTTCACCGTTAACGAAATGATTAAGACTAGTTGATACATAATTTGTCAATTATTTAAAATTGACATCCAAAAATAACAGAAAAAATGAGTGAAAACTGTACTAACAAAAAGACCTCATAACTTTAATTAAATTTTAAATTAAATAGAATATATTAAGCAAAATTGTTACTAGTTTTACCCCTCCATTTGAGTGACCTTTCTAATTGTATAAACTTTTAGAAAAAATTTTTTACTAACATTCTTAGAAATGGAATAAGATATCCTTCTAAATAAAAAATAAATAGAATCCTTCAAAAATATTTTCCTCGTTTAGAAAATGGATGGCACCTGAAGCTCTCGAAGCCAATGTTTACACAGTAAATAGCGATGTTTGGTCTTATGGTGGGATCAATTCTTTAAATTTTAATTAAATTTTGTTTTTGAAGGTATTTTACTTTGGGAGATTATGACTCTTGGAGTAAGTTGGAAAGAGTCTAAATTTTAAGGAAAATTCAAAAAAATATTTTTAGGGAACTCCATACCCTTCTATTGCAATGCCCCAACTTTACAATCTTTTAAAAGAGGGATATAGAATGGAAGCACCTCATAATTGCCCTGATGAGGTAAATTTGGAATAATAAATGGGGGGAAATGTCTAAAAATATCCAAACAAATAATTAAAGACAAAAATGTTTTAGGAGATAAATTATTTGCCGTTGAGAGCAAATGTCACCCATATAATCATGATTTCGTCGCGGGCAAGACAATATTTTTGCAATGATGAATAATTTGAGATTTAGGGTTTGGCTTGAATATTCGTCGTGAAGTCCTTTAATAGAGGAGAGATATTACAAACTCCATTTTCGTTCTGGAAATAAACATAGATTTTCATTTTTAATATGTAGTACTTCTCTAAAATAGGAGCGATAACTATTGTTCCCAGAAAATTATTCTCTTAGTGTTTGGATTTTTACTTTTCCAATTTTGAAATTTCATTCAAAGTCTAACAACTCCATCCATTCAAACATTTTTTCCAAACAGATTTATGGTGTAATGGTCAGTTGTTGGCAAGAAAGGCCTGAAGCCCGTCCAGCATTCCAAACTATTGGAGATTATTTTGAATGGATAATAAAAGAGTCTGAAAAGACTGCTGATATTTCGGTTAGAGAATTTTTTTTGAAGAAAAAAATTTTTAGAAAAAATTCAGAGAAGTGAAACAGAAAATGGAGGGGAAACAACAGATGAGGGGCCCTATGCAGTAATTCCTGAAGGCAGTCAGGAAGACAGAAAAGGGCCTGGTGGGGGAGGGAATAATGGAAATGGATTTACTGGAATGAGGATTGGAAATGGGAAAGAGAAAAGTATGTCTAGGCCAATGTCTGCTCCAGGGCTTACGAGTTTTGAGGTGAGAAGGACATATTTTGGATTCTTGGGTTGTCAGTCAGATTAAAACTTTTAAAATATAAATCCAGTTTCTAATGATTGGGTTAACTTTATTTGTCAAATCGGCCTTTAAAAATTTATATATTTCTCCAGTCATTTTCCCAAGAGGGCATAATAGCCTCTACAACAACGGTCCTAACATGTTGTGAATCTTCTGATAATGAAAGTACAAACAACACAAACAGTAGCAGTACATTAAATGCTACTCGAAGGGATGTTATCCAAATAAATACAGACAACAAATCAGAAAGAAGAAGGTCTTTATTGGAACAATTAAAAAAAGTTGTTTGGACAGGAAGTAATGCTAGTAATAATGAAAATAAGTTAATTGAAGTAGAAGATGAAAAGGAAATACAAGAACAAATTAAAAGGAGAAGAGGACAGTTACAACAACAGGAGGGTATTGAAATTAGTGATGAAGCTATTTATAATAATGTAAATTTTGTTTGTTTTTTTTTGAAAGTGAGAGGGAAATTGAAAGGGAAATAGGTCTGAAGAATGTTGAAATTTGTAAAAAAAGATTTTAGGAAAGTTTTCTAAGGAAAAAGAATAGGACATTCTCTTAAATTTTGCCGAGTAGCTTGTTAAACGCTCGTAATTACCGAGCGCGCAAAGAGCTCTAGGATTGACAGTCATAAAAATTACGACTACGAATGAAGGTGGGAGAATAATTTAAGACGACTGAAATATACCTAGTATATAAATAAAAATTGCTTAAGAGTTCCCTTTGAATATAGTAAAACATCAAAATTTTTAATTCCAATTTTCCAGTTCCAACCAGTCTCAAATTTCTACGCAAACACGCCAACTCAGAGCTTGATGTTTCAGCCTTGTTCATCTACAGCAACATTAGATATAGTACAACCAATTAATGAACAATCAAAACAAAATCCTTTACTTCAACAACCTCCACCCCCTCCACCGCCTTCACATACATTACCTCCGACATCCAATCGACCAAAAAAGAAGTCGAGTGCTTCGGAACATGGATTAAGAATACGTGGGGTTTTCCATGGTAATCCTCAAAGAAATAATAGAAAAATACGGGCGAAAATAATACTCCAACTTTATACATAAAAAATAAATTCCCGATTTCGAGAATCGAGTAGGCAAGACCCTTGAATAACCCTAAAATAATACTTTAGAATTAAGTGGAACTGATTGCTGATAGGATTACAAATTCCATCGAATTTCGAGTCGATTTTATTGACAAATTTTGATAGAATTTGCAAGCTATATTCGAATTTTCGATCTTTTGGAAATTGTTGGATCGAGTATCTTTCGAAACAATGCCTTTCTATTGAGGATATCCATATAGAGATTTATGTTCATATTATCTATAAATTCTAGAATTTTCCTCATAATTAAGAAGCTACCTAAACCTTCCATAGGTTTAATGGGGATTGTATGTCTTTTTTGAGCGGAGGTTGCTAACAGAGTTGCTAACAGTTGTTAACAGTTCCACCTTCCGCTTTTAAAAATTCCTGGTTGCCACCATTACTAAAACCGAGGCTTAAAAACGGTATTGGTTATGGTTCCGGAAGCTTTCGAACTATCCGTAGCAGAGCCAAGGAAAACGTTCTGAGCCTTCTTTATGAATTATAATACTTTAAAGGAAGTCAACAATCCTCTACTCAATGCCTAATAAGAGGTTCATCTTCTTCAACTTCTTTCGGTCAATCCCCTCCATTAGACAACAAAATTCCAAAAAAAGTTTTGGTAGACTGGAGATCTTGTTCAATAGATTCTTCGAGTTCTGGACGAGGAGGGTCTTCTGCAATGTCTAGTGCCGATGCTCTTTTAAATGGAAATGAGGAAGAAGAAGAAGGAGAAGAGAAGGGAGGAGATGGAAAAAGGGAAGAATTATTAATTGGAAATAAAACATTGGAATATGTTAGTATTATACCTATTGGACAATTCCCTGCATAAAATTTTTTTGAATTTTATGTTTCTGTAATCAGTGTTTAATAGGCTATAAGAAACTGTGACTGTAAGTGGAGTTCGGATTTTAGTCATAACTTTTTGTTTCATCAATAAATATTACTAAAGTTTTGTATGATTCGAAAGGTCTCTAACTGCGGCAACTTTTTGGACTGTCACATCTGTGTATTTTACAAAAATAAGTGATAAACGACGCCACAAAAGCAGAAAAATTCTGATAAAATCAGTCCAAAGATAAAAAGAAAATCATGAAGGCTACGGTTATACTCTGAATCGACTGCACTGAAATGACCTTACTTGTTTTGTCTAATTCTTTACTACTCTCTTCAATTTAGTTTTCTCTTGTATAAAACTGCAAATTTTCTGATTTTAAATAAAAATTTTTTTACGATTTTTTTTTGTTTTTGGTTTATCAAAATTAAAATGCTTTCTCTGCCAATTGAAGTTCAATTGGATGTGTTGAAATGTCTTAATTTCAACCAATTATTCTCTGTCAAACAAACCAATTTTTATTTTTACAATTTTATCAGTGGACATGAAGTAGTATTGGCTGGAATGAAATTCTCTAACTTTTTATTGGTAAACTTTAATTTTATTTAATCTTCCTTATTGAATATGAAAAGTAGAGAGCGGGCTGGATCTGGATCCAGAGTCCAGATCATGCCATTTTTCAGCGTTCCTTTTTCCTTGACTCAAGGTCAAGAATCTGGTCAAGGTCCTTACTTAAAATCAAGGACAAGGTTTTTTGAAAATCTCGCCCTCTAATGGAAAGAAACGAGAGTTAAAAAAAGTTAAACAAAAAAATAAGCAGATCGGAGAGCTGAGTCGAATGACTTAGAGAAGTTATATCTTTTGATAAGTGTCTCTCCATATTCCATAGTTTTTAATCCTTAATTTCAGACAAACGATATTCGGCGATTAAAGTCGTATAAATTTATTGAACCTCATTCTGGATTATTTGAATTTATTTTAACTGATCAACTTAAAAATAAGGTTAAAAATTAATTTTTCATTAAATTATATATTTATTCTTTTCAGTGGCAATCAGCAATAAATGAATCAATTCCGTTATTTTTAAATGAATTTGGATCTGGCTTGGACTTTTTTATTTGTATAGTTACAGGTGGACAAATCTTTCTTTCATTGCTTCATGAGCTGCTTCTTAAAATCCTTTAATCATTCTCTAAAAAACTTTCCTTTTCAGAGGGAGGGGCAGTACACAGAGAGGGGCAATACACAAACACAGGGGCAATACACATTCTCCGGGATTGCCCAAATTTTTCTTTTTTTGCTTTATTAAAGCCTCATAATTTCCCGAAAAACTCCTATCAAGAGGGAGGGAGGGGGCAATACACATTTCTCAACTAGATTCTTATTTTTTAAATTTTAATTTAGACTATCAACTCTTTCTATTTATCTTTTTTATATTTTTAGTAGACAACAAAAAATACATTTTAAAATTGCCAAAATTTCCCAAAAATATTGAAGAAATAATTATTATTCGTTGCTGGTTAGAACAATTATTTAAATGTGCCTTTGAAAGTGCCTGTTTTAATAAATGTGTTTTTAATCCAGAAATGATTAATATTTTATTTGGCAATAACTCTCTTCATTTCCACATTCAACAACCACAATTATTTCCTTCTTTGGGAATTTCTGGAAATATTTTGAATTTAGCTTTAAATAATTTTAAAAACACGGAGAGGCTTACAATTGATTTCCATTTTGTTGAGAATACAGAAAGATACACAAATATTTTGTTCAATATGTTAATGAATGGAGGCGAGAAATTCCCACAAATTTGTTTAAAAAGTTTTAAGTTGACAGATCTTTATGAACTTATTTTAAAAGTAAGTTGAGGGTAATAGTTTGGAAGTCACCCCTCCCCCTCCACCCTTTTCTTTTCTATTTTTCCCAGTTTTTTCTCATTTTCTGGCAAATTATATATCATTCGAAAGAGCCTTTCGAGCTGAGCTGAATAACATTAAAATTAACGAAAACTGACTTAAGTGAGCAAAGTTATGGCCGTTTATTTTACTCCCTTGCATTGTCACAAAAAATTTTCCCAACAAGGATTTAGCTTCATAATTTTGGTAAGAATGATCAGATCTAGCCAATCTAGGTATCATTCGACCAAGCTCACAAAAAGCTTTGTCGAAAATACATATATAAAAGATTATACATCAAACAAAAAAATCTTAAAATGGTCAGGGAAACGGGAAGGGAAGAAGGGGGAGGGGCGACTTCCAAACTATTACCATGAACTGTCTAAATAAGTTAAAAATAAATTTAAATTTTTAGTATATAACTTCATCGGAAAACTTTTCAAAAATTGTGCCTGTTATTATTTTTGACCGTATTTCCTTTCCAAATTTTCAATTAAACAATCGAGCAGAAAATGTTGAAATTAAAGAATTAAATATTCCTGTAGTCAGATATACAAATTACCAAATTTCAAATATTTACAATCCAAAGGAGAGATTTTCATTTTGCAATAAAGAATGGAATGGATCTGTTGTTTACATTAAAATCAAAAAATTGAAGATTAGAATTTGATAGGGTGGAAAAAGGGAAATTTTAGTTGATTTATTTGACAGAAAATATTTTAAAAATTTATTGTTTTTCATCGACTTTAGATTAAATTGTTTTTGTTTTTATCGAATTTCTTTTCTTTTATAGAAAGGAAGGGGAGTAATTTTGGGTGGGTAGAGCTCTTGGTAATACTTTTGCTGACACCCTTCTAAAAACTAAGGAAAAATACTATTCCAAGAAGGTAAGAAAAAAATTATTCAGCTCTCCTTTTAAATATAAAGCCGAAATTATTTCCCTCAGGTCAAGGCCGGCCAATTTATTTTTGAATACTTTCTAATAAATGTCCGCGCAGTATCCAATTCAATGTGAACACAACAAAACTGAAATTTTATCGTTTTTAGGCAATTGCCCGAATTTTGTCTGTTGCTATTTTCCTTTCTTCATTTTAGCTATAGATGACTAATTAATTATTGACTAAAATTGACAAAAACTGATAAATTTTAATATTAAAACGATGAGTAAATAAAAGCATTTAAGTAAATGTGAACACAACATAGATAAAAAATAAAAATTTCGAAACATAAATAAATTCCTTTCTCAAACCAAAATTCTCTTCCCTTTCTAGTCTGTCAATAAGGCCGACCCACAATTGCTTGAGAAAGGACTTTCCTGCTTACCTGCCAGACAGGAAAGTTTTGTTTTTCAATTTTAGATATTTAATTAATTTAAAATTAAAATGTTTTCTCTACCACCTGAAGTTCAACTTGATATATTAAAATATCTAAATTTCAACCAATTATTCTCTTTTAAACAAACAAATTTTTACTTTTCCAATTTAATTAATAAATATGAGGGAGAATTGGCAAGAATGGAATTCAACAAACTTTCAATAGTAAATGATTATTAAATAAACTTTTCTTCTAACTTATTTTTAAGATTGATACAAACCAAAAGTTAAATTCAATTAACTTAATTAATCTTCAATCTCGGATTTTTGAATTTACTTTAAATGATCAAATTAAAGAAAAGGTTAAAAATTAGTTTATAAATTAAACACAGGTTTTAGTGGAAGGCGGCTATAGACAAATCAATTCCTTTGTTTTTACATAATTTTGAACCGACCAAAAAATTTGTTTGGATTACTACAGGTTTACAAATATTTTTTAGGGCTTCAGGCAAAAATTTAATTCTATAATCCTTATTTTTATAAAATGTTAGAAAGTGCTTTTTTGATATTTTCGAAGTTTGCCAGTTTAAACTTATATTCGTACTTAGCAAACTCGATTTTTCTAAGGGGTAGTGAACTCGATCTTAACCAATCTGTCATTTACATATATTTGAAAATAATTTCTTTGTTATGTCACATCCACAAGGATGTGAAATTGAGGAAGTGATTATAGGAGGGGGGGGGGGGGAGTGAAGGGAAAGGAAGGGGGAGGGGAGAAGGGCAGGGGACCCGTATGTGACAATATTATTTTAAGACAGTTCACTAACAACCCTAATTTTTCTTTCTAGGTAACAGAAAACCTGATTATATTTTAACATTTCCAAATATTCCAAAAAATATTGAAGAAATGATTATTATTCGTTGCTGGCTAGAACAACTATTTAATTGTGCTTTCGAATCAGTCTATTTTTATAAAAATGTGTTTAATCCAGAAATGTTAAATATATTATTTTATAACGACCAAACAATTCCTTCTCTTCAATTTAAAAATCAAAAGGCATATTTATCTGCTACCATCGAAACATTAGAAATTATTTTGAAATTTTCATTGGATCATTTATCAATTTCTGAATTTCTTAGCATCAATTTTGATGACTACGGAATTACAGAAAGTCACACAAATAATTTATTTAATATTTTAATAAATGAAGGCAATAAATTCCCAAAAATTCGTTTAGGAAGTTTTAGGGATTTAAATTTGTATTATCTTATTGTTAAAGTAAGTGTTAGGTATTTTACAAGTTAAAATAAATTTATGTGGTACTTGTGAGTTATCCCAAGCCAGTTCTTGCTGATATATTTATGTGAACTCATTCATATGAACAGAACGGTCAACCCATCTTTCTTCCAAACTTGCACCCTACTTCCTCATTCACTTATTCAGTAACTGATTTTCTTCATCGCCCATGAGTCTGTCGAGAGTTCAATGAGACATTGAATATGCCACAGGGAAATGAAATTGAAGAAGGAAGAAGTCCGTCCGCATAGATATGTCTGAAAGAACTGGTTTGGGATAATTCACAAGTACCATTTATATTTAAGTATATACTAACATCCAAAGATTGCTCTAAAATGGTGTCTCATATTATTTTTGGTTTTTACACTTCCTCAACTTTTAAATTAAATGAGAGAGCAGAAAAAGTTGAAATTAAACATTCACATAATATAAAATACACAAATTACCAAATTGCCAATATTCACAATCCAGAAATGAGATTTGCAGTTTGTAATGAAGAATGTTATCGAGGATTACTTTTTTACACTAATATCAAAAAAATGAAAGAGTAATTTTGAGAAAATTAATATTTTATTTGATTTACGGGAAAACAAAGTATTTTTAAAGTTTTTATTTGCTTCTTATTGTTATTAATTTTTTATAAATACATTTAAAAAAAGATTGAGCTTTTTCTTGATTTTTTTCAGTTTTTTAGTCAACAACATTCTTTAACAGGTTAAAGCCTGCCAATTTATTTTTGAATGTTATGAATATTTCCGCAAGTTGTCCAATCCATCCTTGGATTTATGCAAATTTTATCCATTTCTCTTTTACATTTTGTTTTCTCTCATTTTTTAAATGATAAATTTTATGTTACATGCATTGTCTACTCATTCATTTTCTCCCAATAAAATTAATAAAAAATTTACAGAATAAGGAATTTCAAATATTTACAACTCATAAGTGGAATGGAGAGTTAAAGTTCTCTATAATTTAAGATTTAGTTTATAATTTAAGAGTTTCGCCCCCACTAATTCTAGTTTTATTTTTTAAATATTTTTCCCTTCCTCGATTTCACTTTATTCCATTGAGGCATATTAACTGAGAAACATTAATGTTTATTTAATTTTTCTATAACCCTTACTTTTTTGCCTTTATTTTTCAAAAGTTAGCCTATCGAAATTATGCCAGTCAAAAAGGATTATTTTTTGATATAAAAATAAGAATTATGTGAAAGTTCTTATTTGCATATAAAAATATTTATTTATTAAAATCCCACAAAATATAAACTGAGGAATAAGATCCTCCAAAATCTGCGCGAAATTTATGCCTGTGAGGTCATGATTGGGAAATTTAAACCAAAGATTTAGTCAAATTTTTGTCTATTACTCGTTTGAGTAGTAAAAGTCGGTCTACCATCACCCGGTTTTGCCAAAACTCGGTCCAAATTGTTTGGGGTCTTACAACAGGGAAGGTTATTCCAACCAGTGATGTCAAAGTTCCAAAATTTCTCTGGAACTAGTTCCAGTTCCAGAACTAGGATTTAATTTTTGTAGTTCCAGTTCCAGTTCCGGAACCAGGTTTTTAATTTTTGTAGTTCCAGTTCCAGTTCCGGAACTCCATTTTTGAAATTCCTTAGTTCCAGTTCCAGTTCTGGAACTAGTTCCAAGCTAGTTCTAGTTCCAAATTTTTAAATTTTTGAATATGAAAGGATTTATCAATTTTAACAAATAAAGGCATAACACTACTCCCTCAATTGATCCGTGTCAAGTGTTGAGCGTCAAGTGTTATGGTCCGTGCCTTTTTTATTTCAATGTACATAGGAAGGATACGTACTGCTAACACTTGATAGTCGTCCGTGTCAAGTGTTGATCAAGTGCTTTTCAAGATTTTTTTGAATTAAAACACTCAACACTTGACACGGATGTCATTGTAGGAGGGTGCACTTGACACGGACGCACGCACGGATGCCAGCACGGAACACTTGACACTCGACAAAACACGGAGTATTGTGGGAGTGTGCGCTTGACACTCGACAAAACACTCAAAAAACACTCGACACGGATGTCATTGTGGGAGTAGCCTAATTTAAAAAATCATTTAGTGTGCGCATTCACGGTATCCAGTAACGGGATTTTTTTCAAAATTTTTTACGGGACAGGATACGCGGGATTAATCCCGTAATTCCGATAATCCCGTTCTAAAATTTAGCAGGATCCCGCGGGAGGTCGGGATTTTCACATAAAAAATTTAATCGGGAGATTAGAGGATGTGAAGGGATTAATGGATTTAAAAGGATATCTGGGAAGTTGGAAAGTAAGTTGGAAATAATAGAGATCGAGCTGGGTCTGGGCCTAGGCCTGGGTTTTCATGTACCCTGAGTCCAGACCTAGGCATTTTTTGACTTTCCTAGGTTCTTCCTGGATAACAGACCCAGGATCCAGCACAGGTCAATAAATCAACCCCCAGAGTCCAGGAACAGGCCCAGGCTTCGTAAAAATCTCGATCTCTACTAAATATGAATTAAAAATAAATTTAAATTTTTCGTATATAACAACATCTAAAGACTTTTCAAAAATTGTGCCTATTATGATTTTTGACCGTATTTCATTTACAAATTTTCAATTAAATAATCGAGCAGAAAATGTTGAAATTAAAGAATTAAATATTCCTGTAGTCAGATATACAAATTATCAAATTTCAAATATTTACAATCCAAAGATGAAATTTTCATTTTGCAATAAAGAATGGAATGGATCTGTTGTTTATATTAAAATCAAAAAATTGAAGATTAGAATTTGAGAGGGTGAAAAAGGAAAATTTTAAATGATTTATTTGACAAAAAAAATATTTTAAAAAATTATTGTTTTCGTCGATTTTAGATTAAATTGTTTTTTGTTTTGATTGAATTTTTTCCATATAGAAAGGGGGGGGGAGTAACTTTGGGTGGGTAGAGCTCTCGGTAATACTTTTGTTGACCCCCCCCCCCCCCCCCCAAAAAAAAACTAAGAAAAAATGACCATCCCAAGTAGGTAAGGAAAAAATGATTCAGCCCTCCTTTTCATATAAAGCCGAAATTACTTCCCTCAGGTCAAGGTCGGCCAATTTATTTTCAAATACTTTTTAATAAAAGTCCGCGCAGTATCCAGTTTAATGTGAACACAACAAAACTAAAATTTTATCGTTTTTAGGCAATCTGCCCGAATTTTTTCTGTTGCTTTTTTTCTTTCTTCATTTTAGCTATAGATGACTAATTATTGACTAAAATTGACAAAAACTGATAAATTTTAATATTAAAACGATGAGTAAATAAAAGCATTTAAGTAAATGTGAACACAACATAGATAAAAAATAAAAATTTCGAAACATAAATAAATTCCTTTCTCAAACCAAAATTCTCTTCCCTTTCTAGTCTGTCAATAAGGCCGACCCACAATTGCTTGAGAAAGGACTTTCCTGCTTACCTGCCAGACAGGAAAGTTTTGTTTTTCAATTTTAGATATTTAATTAATTTAAAATTAAAATGTTTTCTCTACCACCTGAAGTTCAACTTGATATATTAAAATATCTAAATTTCAACCAATTATTCTCTTTTAAACAAACAAATTTTTACTTTTCCAATTTAATTAATAAATATGAGGGAGAATTGGCAAGAATGGAATTCAACAAACTTTCAATAGTAAATGATTATTAAATAAACTTTTCTTCTAACTTATTTTTAAGATTGATACAAACCAAAAGTTAAATTCAATTAACTTAATTAATCTTCAATCTCGGATTTTTGAATTTACTTTAAATGATCAAATTAAAGAAAAGGTTAAAAATTAGTTTATAAATTAAACACAGGTTTTAGTGGGAGGCGGCTATAGACAAATCAATTCCGTTGTTTTTACATAATTTTGAATCAACCAAAAAATTTGTTTGGATTACTACAGGTTTACAAATATTTTTTAGGGCTTGAGGCAAAAACTTAATTTTATACATAATTCTCCTTATTTTTATATAGAAAATGCTATTTCGATGTTTTCGAAGTTTGCCAGTTTAACTTATATTCGGACTTAACAAACTCGATTTATCTAAGGGGTAGTGAACTCGATCTTAACCAATCTGTCATTCACATATATTTGAAAATAATCTTTCTTTGTTATGTCTCATCCACAAGAATGTGAAATTGAGGGAGGAAGTGATTATGGAGAGGGGGGAGGAGGGAAGGCAAGGGACCCGTATGTGACAATATTATTTTAAGACAGTTCACTAACAACCCTAATTTTTCTTTCTAGGTAACAGAAAACCTGATTATATTTTAACATTTCCAAATATTCCAAAAAATATTGAAGAAATGATTATTATTCGTTGCTGGCTAGAACAACTATTTAATTGTGCTTTCGAATCAGTCTATTTTTATAAAAATGTGTTTAATCCAGAAATGTTAAATATATTATTTTATAACGACCAAACAATTCCTTCTCTTCAATTTAAAAATCAAAAGGCATATTTATCTGCTACCATCGAAACATTAGAAATTATTTTGAAATTTTCATTGGATCATTTATCAATTTCTGAATTTCTTAGCATCAATTTTGATGACTACGGAATTACAGAAAGTCACACAAATAATTTATTTAATATTTTAATAAATGAAGGCAATAAATTCCCAAAAATTCGTTTAGGAAGTTTTAGGGATTTAAATTTGTATTATCTTATTGTTAAAGTAAGTGTTAGGTATTTTACAAGTTAAAATAAATTTATGTGGTACTTGTGAGTTATCCCAAGCCAGTTCTTGCTGATATATTTATGTGAACTCATTCATATGAACAGAACGGTCAACCCATCTTTCTTCCAAACTTGCACCCTACTTCCTCATTCACTTATTCAGTAACTGATTTTCTTCATCGCCCATGAGTCTGTCGAGAGTTCAATGAGACATTGAATATGCCACAGGGAAATGAAATTGAAGAAGGAAGAAGTCCGTCCGCATAGATATGTCTGAAAGAACTGGTTTGGGATAATTCACAAGTACCATTTATATTTAAGTATATACTAACATCCAAAGATTGCTCTAAAATGGTGTCTCATATTATTTTTGGTTTTTACACTTCCTCAACTTTTAAATTAAATGAGAGAGCAGAAAAAGTTGAAATTAAACATTCACATAATATAAAATACACAAATTACCAAATTGCCAATATTCACAATCCAGAAATGAGATTTGCAGTTTGTAATGAAGAATGTTATCGAGGATTACTTTTTTACACTAATATCAAAAAAATGAAAGAGTAATTTTGAGAAAATTAATATTTTATTTGATTTACGGGAAAACAAAGTATTTTTAAAGTTTTTATTTGCTTCTTATTGTTATTAATTTTTTATAAATACATTTAAAAAAAGATTGAGCTTTTTCTTGATTTTTTTCAGTTTTTTAGTCAACAACATTCTTTAACAGGTTAAAGCCTGCCAATTTATTTTTGAATGTTATGAATATTTCCGCAAGTTGTCCAATCCATCCTTGGATTTATGCAAATTTTATCCATTTCTCTTTTACATTTTGTTTTCTCTCATTTTTTAAATGATAAATTTTATGTTACATGCATTGTCTACTCATTCATTTTCTCCCAATAAAATTAATAAAAAATTTACAGAATAAGGAATTTCAAATATTTACAACTCATAAGTGGAATGGAGAGTTAAAGTTCTCTATAATTTAAGATTTAGTTTATAATTTAAGAGTTTCGCCCCCACTAATTCTAGTTTTATTTTTTAAATATTTTTCCCTTCCTCGATTTCACTTTATTCCATTGAGGCATATTAACTGAGAAACATTAATGTTTGTTTAATTTTTTTATAACCCTTACTTTTTTGCCTTTATTTTTCAAAAGTTAGCCTATTGAAATTATGCCAATCAAAAAGGATTATTTTTTGATATAAAAATAAGAATTCTGTGAAAGTTCTCATTTGCTGTTATATTTTAAAATTGCCAAATATTCCAAAAAATATTAAAGAAATGATTATTATTCGCTGCTGCCTAGAACAACTATTTAATTATGCTTTTGAATATGCCTATTTTGATGAATGTGTATTTAATCCAGAAATGTTTAATATTTTATTTGATAACAACAAAACTCTTAAATTCCTCATTCAAGAAGCGATTATATCTTCTAACAATAAAATATTTGAAAATTCTTTCAAATTTGCTTTAAATTATTTATCAATTTCTCAATTTCTTAGCATTAATTTTAAATTTTTTGACATTTCAGAAGGACATACAAATATTTTATTTGATATTTTAATAAACAATGCCAATAAATTACCAAAAATTAATTTTAGTAATTCAAAGTTAACAAAGCTATATGATTTTATTATACAAGTAAATTGACGGTAATTGTGTAGTTTATGCACCATGAGTCTCAAATAATATAAATACGCCATAATCACCACATTTTTTTGGTACCATTAGAAGGACAAAAATTAGAAGGGAAAAACAAAAAATTTACACAATATACCGACATTATTGTCTGTTTCCCATTTCCGTAGCAAACAAGCGGTATGGATTTCTGTCCCTATAAAGAAAATACTATTCTTTTTCAAATACCCAAATTTTTATATAAGCTTCTCGGACAAAATCTCTAATAATTGGCAAAAAGGTTTTCTAAGTAGGTTGCCTGCTCGCTCGACCCGAAACTCGAAAGATCGAGCGAGCCGAGGCTTTTCAGCTCGAAAACGAACCGAATCGAAAAAAACTAAGCTCGGAAAATATGCATCGAGCGTCGGCTCGAACGGCAATCCTACTTCTAATGGTTCCAAAAAAGTTGTGATTATTATGGTGTGTTTATGTATATTATTTTACACTCAATGTGCATAAACTATACAAATACAGTAAATTTATCTATTTGTAAATTAAAAATAAATTTTAATTTTTAGTATATAACAACATCTAAAGACTGTTCTAAAATTGTGCCTATTATTATTTTTGACCGAATTTTCTTCAGAAATTTTGAATTAAATGAGCGAGCAGAAAAAGTTGAAATTAAGCAATCAGATTATGTAAAATACACAACTTTCCAAATTTCCAATATTTACAATCCAAAAATAAAATTTGCATTTTATAAGGAAGAATTGGATAGGGGAGCGACTTTTTACATTAAAATCCGAAAATTGAAAGAATAAAAATTGAGAAATAAATATTTTTATTTGATTTACTAGACAAGAAAATATTTTGAAAATTTTTGTTTTTCATTGACTTTTGATTAAATTATTTTTTTTAGAAAATTTATTTTTCGAGATAAAATAAAATTTTATTTAAAGAGAATATATTAATATTTTACAAAAGGAACAATATGTCTACTAATTTTGTATAGAAAATCTACAAGACTAGGCACTGGGATTTCTCTATAATAAATCCTTTCTGTTCTTTCTATTAAATCTGAAAATTTTAAAATCTTTGAAAAAAATTTTAAAAAATTCTCTTGCCTGTCAAAAAACCAAAAAATCTGTAGATTGAGACAAGAATGTCAAAAGAAAGCTGTAAAAATGTTTGAAATTAGGGTTGGGGTTTTCAAGTCGGGCCGACATTCGAGCCATTTTTTCGGCTTTATTTTTATCGGGACGGCTCGACCGAGTCCTTTTCGGGCCAAAATTTGATGCCCGACTTGATTTCGGACCGGACCAGACCCCCAACCCTATACACTGCTCCACATAACTATAAGTTCACCCTAAATTTTCGTTTTTCTTGGCTTCTATCGAGTCAATCGGGCTGATTTTTATTTTATATTTATTAGAGCGGGTAGCAATTCATATAAACCCGAGAAATCCAAAAAATTTCCATTTCAAAATTTTTTATCCAATTTTTTCAAAAAACACCCTCCACATAACTATAAGTTCACCTACAGAAATCACATAAGGAATGCTCGAAAAATTCTACAAAAATTCATGTAAACATTTTCATCGATAATAAGTAAAAAATAAAAAAGAACGAAGTCTGCAAGTGCTTTTTTCATCGAGATCCAAAATCTTGAAAATCAACGGGAAATGGAGGCTACAGTACTTAAAAAATATTTTCACAAGTGTAGACTATAGATAAAATTTTTTATTTTAGTTCATCTGAAAGCCAATAAAATTTATTACAAAAAACACTTAGTCCTATAATGGGGAAAAATTTTATCGCTGAGGACTATAAATAAAAAATTTTATCTATAGTCTACACTTGTGAAAATATTTTTTAAGTACTGTAGCCTCCATTTCCCGTTGATTTTCAAGATTTTGGATCTCGATGAAAAAAGCACTTGCAGACTTCGTTCTTTTTTATTTTTTACTTATTATCGATGAAAATGTTTACATGAATTTTTGTAGAATTTTTCGAGCATTCCTTATGTGATTTCTGTAGGTGAACTTATAGTTATGTGGAGGGTGTTTTTTGAAAAAATTGGATAAAAAATTTTGAAATGGAAATTTTTTGGATTTCTCGGGTTTATATGAATTGCTACCCGCTCTAATAAATATAAAATAAAAATCAGCCCGATTGACTTGATAGAAGCCAAGAAAAAAGAAAATTTAGGGTGAACTTATAGTTATGTGGAGCAGTGTATGTATGAAATGGTAAAATATTAAGATGTCAGCTTCTCATAATAATAAAAATTTCAAAAATTGCCTTTTGTAAGACATGACTTTCAATTTGTGAAAAACATGAACTGAGAATGCCATTTGTCAACAAAGCACCCTCAACCGTCATTGGACTTTAATGAAAAAATTTTAAATATAAAATATATCTTTAATTGCCTATATATTCCTCTAGAATAACGTCTTCCAATCTTTCGTATCCTTTCAACGTTAACTTTAACTCCTTTATTCCTTTGTTGAGTTACAGTGAAAACACAGTCATCTACACGTGCTTTATGAGCAAATCTTTAAATAAGTTTGGGGTTAAAGAATTATTTTTTACCATTTTATCCAAAGGTGGATAGCTACTTAAACAACTACATACTTTTTCGAGGCAAGTAGCCTTGGGTAATTAAAGTTTCTACTTCTCGATTAAAGGGAGTTAATTAATTTTGGGTAATCTCTCAACTTCCAATTTTTTACCTAGATTTTTGTAGCCATCTTTCAATTTTGTCAGAATCCAATTCTCCATATTCCATTTCCGAACAATTACCAAAAGGCAATAAATGTAAAGCTACATAATTTTTAGATTTTTAATTTAATTAATTAACAATATACGAGTTAAAGAAAGTTGTTTTCCCGATTCTGTTTCTATTTGAAAGAAGAGTGTCTATAAAATTTAAATTAAAAAGTTAAATCCTCCCCCTCCCTCCTCCCTTACATTTGCATCAGGCTTTCTATGATAAAACATTTCTACACGTTCAAATTTGAGAGAATTACCGCTTGCGGGTACCAATACCTTAAAAGAAATTGACTAATTATGCCACAAAAAATCTTTTAGTTCCGGAGACAAAAAAACTCAAAATTCTCTGAAAGTTGTTTATACCGCCCCCCCCCCCCCTCATTTATTTTGAGCGCAGAGAGACTCAAGATAGAAGGGCGGTATAAACCATTTTCTTCACTCTTTACAAAAAACCCCTCCATACCAATTCCCCAACTTCCAGTCTATCCATTCTTTTAACCCCATTAACTGTCTGTACAAGAGTATCACCACTAAAACAATTTTTATGTGATAATCCAAATAATTCTTCAAAGCTTGAAGTTGATTCTGCAGGTGTTGGTTGTTCATTTTGTTTAATAGGTTCGCTATGTTGAAGAGAATGAGGTTTATCTGGAGGAGGTTTTTCTGTTAATTAAAAAATGTAATTTTAATAAAATATATTTTTGTTGCCTTTCTCTCCTTCCCTAGAATCTTCTTTTGCTTCTTCCACCATTTCGCTTGATTCTTTAGTTGTGGGGGTAACAGACTGGGATGTTGTTGAAGTCGAAGTTTCTGTTGTTTCTTGAGGGTCTGTAACTATTTTTGGGTATATCTCTGAAGTTGTTGTTGTCGAAGGTTCTGTAGTTGATTCAGACGAAGTTTGAGGTTCGGTTGTCGTTTTGAGGTGTCTTCTATGTTCCGTTGTTGTTTCGAATGTTTGTGGGTGTGTAAAAGGGTCTGTTGTTGTTTGTGTATGTGTTGATGATATCTCTGTTGTTGTTCTGTTTGAAATCTCACCACCACCTTTACTTGTCATTGGAATTGTTGTAATAGTACTAGGCATTCTAGTACTTGTTTCTGGCTTTTTTGCTCGAGTATGAGGGCGCCAATGCTTGTTAATTTCATTTTCCTCAGAACTGACTTGATGGGGTTCCTTAATTTTTCCTTCACTATCCTTCCCTCCATTTAAACCAGAATCTCGATTTCCATTATTTTCTTCTCTAGAAGATTTTGGCTTTTCTCCATGCTCTTCTAACAAAAGTTTCTTTACTGTTTTTGCTTCATTTCCGTTCTCCTCTTTTCTGGAGGATTTTGGAATATTATTTTTCTCTTCATTTAATCCTTTTTCTTCCTGTTCTTCTTCATGTTTTTCTTCTTTTCCTCTGTCTCTTCCTTTGAACTTTTCTCTCCCCTCTTCCAATCCTTCTTCTTTGTTGTTTTCTTTACTCCCTCTTCCATTCTCTTCTTTTTCCTCATTCAATCCTCCTCCTCGATTCTCATTTTCAATCACTCTTCCAGTATTTTCATTTCCTTCCATTCCTCTTCCTAGATCCTTCTCTGCATTCACACCTCCACTCTTTTCCTTTCCTTCCAATCCTCCTTCTCTTTTATTTTCCTCACTCATTCTTCCATTCTCTTCTTTTCCTTCTTCCAATCCTTTTCTAGATCCTAATTCTCCTCCTTTTAATTCTTCCAATCCTCTTCCTCGTTCTTTTTCACCAGACACTCTTCCGAATCCACCCTTTCCTCTTCTTCCTTTATTGATTGTTTCTTTACTTGCCTCACTTCTTTCTTCCTTTCCTTTTTGCATTTCTCTTCCCCCATTATTTTCTTCATTAACTACTTTTCTAAGTTCTTCCTTTCCTTCTTCTAATCCTCTCCTACTTGATCCATCTTCTCTTTCCCTTCCTATCTGTTCTCCACTTTTATTCTTTTCTTCTTCTAATACTCTTCCACTTCTTCCAGCCTCTTCCCTTCTATCTTCTATATTCTTTTCATTAGGAAATTTTTCGCCCTCCGACTTTTCTTTTCCCAATTCTCTTCCTTTTTCCTTCCTGTCATTGTTTATTGTTCCCTCTGTTTCTTCCTTTCTTTTTTCAGATCCTTTTCTTATTCCATCATTTTTCTTCAGGTCAGTTTCAGACTTTTCTTCTTTTCCACTTTCTTCAACTCTTATTTTATTATTTTCTTCCATCCCTTCCTCCAATCCACTACCATTAGTTTCACTTGCTGTTCTTCTATTTTCTTCCAATCCTCTTCTTTTATTTTCTTCTTTAAATAATCTTCCTTCTCCCTCTCGTTCGTTTAATTTTCTTCCATTTGATTCCCTTTCCTTCTCTTCAAATCCTCCCCCTCCATTCTTTTCTTCATTAGATGTTCTTCCTTCTTCCAGCCCTCTTCCCCTTTCAGTGTTTCCATCTTTTATCACTTCACTTTCTTCCAATCCTTTATCATTTTCATTAGATATTCCTTCCATACCCCTTCCTTCCATTCCTCTTTCCCTTTCTTTAAATTCTTCTCTCCCCCTTCTCTCTTCCAAATCTCTTCCAATAGAAGACCCTTTTCTTCCCCCATTTTTTAATCCTCTTCCATTTTCTTCTTCAAACTCATCATTTTTCTTCTTTTGTTTATTCCTCCCTTCAACCTCTTCCTTTCCCTTTTTAACCAAAATCTTTTTACTTTTCTTCATCTCTTCATCACTTTCCTCATCCTCTTTTACTTTATTTCCTAAACGATTCTTTTCTTTAATTAATTTTTCTCTTTCCGTGTTTTCTTCCATTCTTTTTTCATTTTTCTCATCACCTTCTCCAGCGTTATGAATTTTGATATTATTTTTATTGTCCTTCTTCTCGGAATCGTTTCCGGTTAGTTCTTTTCCCTCTTTTCCTGTTTCATCATTTTCTTCATTCCCCTTCTTTACAGAACCATCTCCAGACTTATTTTTATTTTCATACCCATCATATCCATTTCTGTTTAATTTTCTTTTTTGACCTTCTTTTAATTCATCATTTCCGTTTTCGTCTTCTTTCCTTTTCCCATCCCCTTTTCCTGAACCGCTCCCGAATAATTCACCTCCAGAATTCCTTCCAAATTCTCTTCCGCCATTGACTTTTTCAAAATTTTTTCTCAATTCTTTTCCGGTTTCTTTTCCTTCTTTACCAGAAAATTTTCTTTCTCTATCCTTTCCGGAATAATCTTTTCCAGGGAACCCTTTTCCGGATTCGTTTTCCAATTTATTATTTTCCCCTTCAAAATTATTAAAATTTGGATCCTTTTCCTTTTCTCTATTTACAATTGGTTTCTCCACATCTCCAATTTTATTTTCTTCTTTTTGGGCAGCTTCTGGCATTACTCTTTCTAGTCCTTTTCTAACAGAAAAATTTTCCAAACTCGATTTTCCTTCCATTGTATTTACCGGTTTTGCGCTCCCTTCTTTTGTATTTTCTTCTTCTATTTTTTCATTATTTGTATTTTCTTTTTCTATTCCTTCTGATTTTGTAATTTCCGGTTCTGTACTTCCTTTGTTTGTATTTTCTTTTTTTGTAAATTCTGGTTTTGTTGTTTCCGGTTTTGTATTTTCCCTTTCTTCCGGTTTTTTATTCTTTTTGCTTGTATTTTCTAATTTTGTGTATTTTAATTTTGTACGCTCAGCTTCCATTTTCTCTTCTTTATTTTTAATTTCTTTGTTTCCTTTCTCCATATTTTCCGGATTTTTAATTTCCGGTTGTTTAATTTCTTCTCTATCTTTTTCTCTTAGACTTTCCTTATCTTTTTCATTAGTCTCTCCATCAGTTACAGAAATATTATTTTTACTCATTAAAGTACTTCTATTCCTCATATCTTCCTCATTTTTTAAATTTCCAATTGAAATTACAGTTAAATTATTATTGTTGTTTATATAAACATTGTTGTGTTGCCCAGTACCACTTGAAATGAAAGTAACATTGTTGTTTGTATTTATTAATATATTTGGGGTTTTGTTGAGGGTTTCAGAAGTTGTTATATTAGAGGAAGAATTTGTAGAAATGTGAATTTGTGTATAATTTGAAGGACTTTCTGCAGTTGTAGTTGAGATTGATGATGGTTCTAGTCTCTAAATATTTTTCTTTTAATTTTCTTTTAATTTTTATTTCCTTATTTTTATTCTCTTACCATATTGTTTGTTTCATTTTCGATTATTTTTGTTTGTTTATCAGGTGCCAAAACTCCTCCATCTACAACAGTCAACTTTCCCTCAATTATCTTTTCACTTGAATCTTTAATTAAAGTTTTGGGTATCTTCTTTTGGGATTCATTCCCACTCAATTTTTGTGTTATCCATTTTTTGAAATTATTATTTTCTTCTTCTTTTTCTTGTCGTTCATCTTCCTCGATGATTACCCTTCTACAGCGTGGACGGCAAATAGTTACTCGATATCCTTCCCTTAAAGATGAAATTTTGTTTTTATGGAAAGGGACATGGAGACGGGGACGAAATCACAATAATTCCAAAAAGGTCCCAAAACATACCTTAATCGTCTAATTCCTTTTACAAGAAGAGCAGGCGGACTTTTAAACCTCAACAGAAAAAGCCTCATTCTATAATGATATCCTTCTGGGTTTATATGTCCAGGTAATTGGTCAATACTGTTGAGAACTGTAAAGTGTTCATTTTCTTCTTCCTCCTCTCCTTTTTTGCTGTTATGTTCCCCTTCTTCAGGTGGGGGAGCATTGGGATCAGGAAGTTCGTAAATGAAACAATCATTGCCTTCGTGACTATAAAAATTTGGAATTTTGAAAATTTCCATCATAACTTGCCTAGGAATTTCATTCATCTTTTCTTCAAATGGTGGAATCGCCTCACAACAAGTATGTGATACAGGGGCCAATGGAGTAGGTTGGTCTACATGAGCAACAAAATTAGCTTTTCCCCCACATGCCGGCTGATTTTTTTCGTAATGGCAATGCTATTTATTTAAATTTTATTTTTTATTTCCACCATAAATTAACTAACAACATCAACATCCCCACAAACATTTAAACGTTGACAATGCATTCGAATTGTATCATTTCCAAAGGATTGTACTACTAAAACTTGATCCCCTTCACAACGATAAGAAATAGCTATTGTTTGAGGTATTGAATTTAATATGGCAAGAATATTAAATAATTGAATAAATGAGGAGGTAATTAATCCATTTAATGAGTTACAGTAATTATTTTGCATTTGGCACTGAAATGGCCGTTAATTGAAAATTTGGGCTTGTGAGGAGAACAATGAGTTAATTTTTAGGCCCTGTAACTTTTTTTAGTTTTCAAGTTATAGTTATGAATTTTATGTCTTTCTAAAGCTCTAGATGTGCTGATTATTTTTCCTAAAAGGACTTTTCCTGTCAAATCATTCCACAAAAAGTTATGGCCAAATAAGTGACAATAATCGTGATTTTCATGCTTAGTTTTCATTCAATTTTAGATTGAAACAATTTAAAAAGGCAAATCTAGAGCTTTTGAATAGTATAAAAATTATTTAAAATGGTCGAAAAAAAGAATTTATAATCCAAAAAGTACTCCCTCAATAATGATTTTAGAACAAATTTAAGAAACATTTTTTGTAGAAAAAAAAATTAAAAATAAATTTATAAAAAAAGAACAAACAAAAATACATAAAATATTAAAAAGAATATTGGCAGTTTTTAAGGGTCGCTGAACGGATTAATACCGCGTATACTCATCCTATAATATTGAAGAAATGAGTGGAGATTTAGAGGAATGAGGGAGGAATTTCTCACGAATGTCGAGGGAAATATAAATTAAATATATATTTTTCTAATATTTTTGATGATTTGACAGCTTGAGAATTGATGTTTTCTTAGACAAATAAAAGTTTTGAAATTTTAAAAATGTGAAATTTTGAGATTCTGAAAAATTTGAGGGAAGTAAGAAGCATTTAAAATTATTCAGAGTTAACCCTTAAATAAATATCGATAAATTAAATAAATTTATTTAATAAAAATTCCTTTAAAAATTCCAGCATTAAAGCAATAACATAAAAATAACAAAATTAAAAAAAACACAAAAATTAAGCACCTTATTTCCGCGCAGTCGTCAAAAAATAAATTCATGTAGTAAATCTATATTTATTTTTTTTTCTTGATCTCCTTTTTAATTCACGGTCAATCGGCTTTGGCGCCCCAACCTTTTACATATTTTCTGTTCTTCCTGTCTCTCTTTCCACACACCTTTTCTTTTTAAAGGAAGTGAGTGGATGATATTTATTTTTTAAATTAACCTTTTTTTTCCTTTCGATTATTCTTATTTTTTATCAATATTTTAAATGATGGCATGCGACAATCTTCGAAAAAATAAGCTTTTTATTTGTTAAACCACCCAAATGAGCTTGTCGACTGTACCGGTTTATTTTTAATAACGGAAAGAAAGAGAAATTTCTTGCAGTAAAAATATTGAAAAGAAATGAATTCTTTAAAATTTAATAGAGACAGGTATCACTCTCAACCGATGAGTGATCATGACTCTCAATGACTCTCAACTTATTCTAATTATTTTAAAAATTAAAATTTCCAATTCCAAAATACCCAAAATTTAATTAATTAAATTATTTTTTTAATCTTTTTATAATCAAAAAAAGTTCAATGGATTAGTTGGCGATCTAAACAAAACAAACACACAAATTAATATATTTTAAAAAATTGAGGGAAAATGCTTTTTATTCCTTTCATTTTTTCTTTCTTTTTAATTGAAAAAAGGAGAGCAAAAAAATAAATTTGATGTAATTCACCTCTCTCCGATTTTTGTAAAGAAAAATATAAAGATTGAAGGAAATTATGTATATTTTGTCTAGTTTTAATTGTTTTGCTGTTATAAATTGAAGGGGAAGGAAGGTATTTAAAAATACCGTATTTATTCTAATAGAATGGCCGCCATTCTATTTTTCATTCATTCAAAAATGTGTCATTCAATTGGAGGGGCCATTCAAATGGAGGGGCCATTCAATTAGAATAAATACGGTATGTATTTTATAAAATAAATTTCTTTAAGAAAGCATTGGAAAATATGTAGAAAAATACAAAAGGAATTGCAATATAGTCGCCCCAAAAATAGGTAACTCTATTAGGAAGATAAAGAAAAATAAATTACATTTTAAAACATTTTGTTGAATTCTAATAATTATTTAATTCGCTTAACTCATGGGGGGCTAATTATTTATGTCTCAGCCTAAGTATTTCCAAAGTCTTTGCCAGGAGGCGGCGTGATGTAATTGATAACACATCAGTCCTGTAAACTGAAGATGCTGGTTCGCTCCCAACCGCTGAATAAGATTTTGCACTAGCTGAAGGAGAGAAATAGCTATAGCCCAGCACTGCTTAGATTCGACTTGATGTTGTGGCCGGGGTTTACTAGCAGTTAAAAGAAAAGAAAATTTCCCCAAGAAGTTTTCCTTGCTAGGTGGTATGCTTCTAAATAGTGAGTTTGCTTTTATTTTTCAACTCTCTCAGGGGTGTGCTTAAGCAGGGAATTTTATAAAGAAGTAAGGTTCTATTAGGAATTTTAGGTTAGTATAAAAGCGCCTTAATAGGTGATGCATAAACCAACACTACAACTCACTGCACTTCGTGACGACAACGCTGTGCTCAATTCAACTAAAGGCCGCTTTTGGTTCGTCGCTGTGCTGCTCACTCTTGCTTTGGCGTCTCAGTACAATGGCCGAGAAACGAGGATGTATCATACAAGGGTTGTTTTCTAAACTAACCTTCTTTTCTCTTTCAGCTAAGAAGTACATTCATGAGCATGAGGCTACCATCGAGATCCAAGACTCGGACATGGGACTGACGTTCTTCAGTGGGAGCTCGCCGCCGCGGATACAGAAGATCGACATCTTCTCCTACTTCTTTGGATGGTTGTTCGTTGGAGACTGGATCGTGCAGATTGACAAACGTGTAAGCTTCTGCGATTATTAGGGTAGTACTCTGTTTAAACGTCACAATTTTCAGGCCATAAAATCGGCAGAAGACTTCACAGGAGCAACTCAGCATTCTGGCGCTCAACCCAAATCTTTGCTCATCCGTTTCCGCAGGGACGACTACTTCAAAATGGCCACACTCAAGGTCGCAGAAGTCACGCGAAAGCCGAACCGCGTTTCCGTCTTCATGCAGATCAGATGGCGAGAAGATCTCCCAGTTGGGATAGTTGTGGAGAGGAAGGTAATTGATTGAGTAATGAAGGCTTGACATTAATAATAGCTTTCAATTCCAGGGAGCTAATATCATGGTCGCGTCCGTTGAGTCAGGCAGTATAGCTGCGCAGAACATCTTTCCAGGCGACATGTTGATTGACGTTAACGGCAAGGAAGTGAATAACGACGTCTCTGCAGCTAAAAAGGTGTTATTTTTACAAGTAATTTTGTAAACAATTTTCAATTTTTTATTTTACAGGCTATTCGACAGAGTATCATTGAAAAGAAAAATGTGGTACTCAAGCTCGAACGGGATGTCACACCACTGAAGATGATCTCGACTCCAGCCGATGATGTGCTTGCCATACTTAGGCGCCAGAAGGGCTTCTGGAAGCGTCGGTCTAAGTTCGAGCCTATTGAAGAGGAAGAACCAGGGAAGCCGAAGAGAGGTACTCGAATAAGTGAAAAGGAGTCATTGGGTAATTCTTTAAATTTCAGTATATCATGTGCCCAACGTTGAGTCCGAGCCATTGCCAGTTGATGATACGGGAAAGAAACTGGTTGCAACACCGAGTCGGGATGGTGGGACGCGCACTGAAGAACCGGTGGAGACGGCCGAGGAGGAACCTGCCACAGAGGGGGAAGAATTCTAAAGAGATAAAAATGAACTGAATATAATATCTAAACTCATATTTTCCTTTGTTGTTATCTTGCATTCATTTATATGTTGTATATTTCCTAAATTTCCTTGTGTGTAATATGTACATATGTCTCATAATATATTCTATTAGATTTGTTGTAAATTTGTTTTGTATGTAAATTTGATTTTCGAATAAATTTGTAAAATATTTGGCAATTTTAAATATTTTCCGAGTGATCAGTTAGCGAATGAAGAGTTTGAGTTGGAAGAATAAATTTTGTAGTGAGAAATTTGAATATGCAATTGAAACACGTTTAAAAGTGTTTATTGAGAGGAGTTGAATGGTCATGTTTAAGACGAGAATTTTGGAAGGTCAAGAAGCCAGACTTCTTTCTCGTGGAAAAAAGTTTCATGGAAAATGTGGGGTATCAGTTTGGGCTTCCAATAAAATTCTTCGTGTCGGGCTTCGGGTCGAAAAAGGTCCGTTCATCCCCGTGCTTTGCATGAAAATAATTAGAAATTTTTCCTAATTTTAATTTTTAAATAATTTTTATTTTTTTATAAATTAAAATATCCTCCCCTCCCCTCCACCCATTTAATTAATTAAATATATTTTTTTATTCTTCCTATATTTTCGTTCTCTCCGTTTTTCTGTCAAATTAAATAAAGTTTAAAAAGTTAATTGAATAAGATATTTTTGTCTGTCGAATAAAATCTTGTATGTATTTTTGTTGCATTTTTTTAATTTTTTATAGCATTTGAGTCTGAATTAAATATTAGTCTAATCTCATTTGGAAATTGAAGATATAAAAATAAATTTTGTATGACAAGATTAGAGGAGATTCTAATAAATATAAAAAATAAAATTATTTTTTCTTTATTTAAAGTTAAGTTAATCTGGTTACCCATTTTACGTTAAATTTTGTTTTTGAAATATTTTGTAAAAAAACAAATAATTTTAAAAAATCAAAACATGTTTTTTTGAGTATTTAATAAAAGATTAATATTTCCAAAAATATTAATTTTTTTGTTGATTGGGAAGATAAGATGGAAGAACCTGTCTTTAAAAATATGTAATAATCAAAATTTAATAATTTACTACAATTAAAGTTTGTAGTTGCCTTTTTTTGAATAAATAAAGAAATAAAAATCTTTAAAAATTTAAATTTAAAAATTATTTTTGATCCATTAATTATTAACAAAATATATATTCAAGACTCTAAAACTTCTCCTTTTTTCTCATTTAATTTATATACTGGCACTTTTAATTATCGCGTGGTACACGTCTGAAAGAATAAATAAAGGTAAAAAAATAAAGTTAGCCCTGTTGCGGTTTATTTTCAAAGAGAAAAAAAACTAAAAAATATCCCCAAAAATGTTTTGTCTTTTTAATTCTTTCCATTCATCATTTAATATTAATTTTTATTTTCAATGCCATCTCAACAAGAAAAGCAACAACATTTATCTTCTTATTTACCTCCCTTTTCTGGTTGTTTACTAAACTTTCAGCAGCGAAAAAGAAGAAAAAGAAGATTAAATAAAAATAATCAAATAATTAATTCTTTTCAATCTAATTTTAATATTTTTCTCTATTCATCCTCCTTCCCCACAACTTCCTCCTCCTTTTCTCCCTTGTATTCTATTTCCAAATCTTCACCATTTTATTCCTCATATTCTTCCTTCCCTTTGTCTTTTTCATCTTCTTCATCATTATTCCCCTCTTCTACATCATCAACTCCTTCACCAAACTTCTCTTGCCGAATCCATTCATTCCCCAGCTTGATCTCATTTTACATCAACTTAATTTTCCTCATTTTACTTCAAATATCATTTACATGGTCATTCCCGACAAACCAAAAAATGTCAAAAAATGGCAACATTATTCCAGAACAGCAGGTTGATATGAAAAATAATTTTTATTAAACACACAATTAAAGCAAAATTATCTTTTATCAATCGACAATGTCGACAAACTCTTTAAACGGGCTGCAATTTTCACAATGTTGAAAGCCAAAGCACGAGCATCTTTATCTGAAGTTCCACAAGTTGAACGTATTTTATTTAATCAATGTTTAAGTGAATATAAACTTGAACAACTAACACCTGTACTTTATGCAAAATGTTTAGTTAAACTGATTAAAGCAAAAAATCGTTTGAAAGATGCCTACCGTATGACTGAGGGAAATAAAGAGAGAGGTGAATAATAAATAAATGTGCAGGACGGGACGGGAGTCCGTACTGGGGATTTTACGGGATCCCGTCAAGGAATCTCGGGTTTTGAACGACAAACGGGATTACCGGTATTTAAGGGATTAATCCCGCGGGATCCCATCCCGTTCAACGTTTTGAAATTAAATCCTGTTGCCAATTTTAAAGCCATCCCACCCCAAATCAACCAAAGGAGAATTCAAAGATTTCATCATTTTTATTCAATTTGGAGGAAAAGAAATGGCAACAAATTAATTAAAATGAGAAAATTAAATAAGCGAAATAAAAGATCAATTTCAACAAGAACTCTATTTGCCAATAAAATGGATTTTAAACTTCCCAAAAATATTCGAAATTTGCGCATTTTGGAAAGGTATGGGAGGACATTGAAGCATTGCAAACGTTTCATTTCAACAATGAATGAGAGAAATGCAAAGTGATTAAAATATTTTTGGTTTAAGGGGGGGGGGGGGGGGGGTCAGGGGAGAGAACTAATCCAAATTGAAACATCTGAGTATCACATTTTACAAATAAATTTTAATTAAACTCTGAAATTTGACTGAACTTAAATATCTCGATTGGACTAATAAACTGTAATATGTACTATAACGAGGTCGGATTTAAGCTTCATTGGAGCATCTATTAATGAAAAGGGTCATTAGAGTTGTAATTACTATAAACTTTTAACATTCTGAGTATCACTTATTTTCAAGTTTTCTTGCTAATCTCTTGTCAAATGTCCGTTTGACTCCAAATTCACCAAATACTCCTTCAAACTTGGATGGACTCCAAGCCCAAATTGAACAATTTACTAAACAATTAACAACCTCAATTAGTGAAGGAAAGTCGAAGGAAGATACTAATTTATCTTTCTTATCCCCCCGCCTCTTCCCTTTATATCCTCGAAAGAAAACATTAAAAACACCAAAAAACAACAATTTTATAACCAATTTAAGTTCAAATATAAGCCAACTACTTTCACCAGATATTTTTGCTTTTCACAACCAAACACTTTCTTTATCCAATTTATTCCCTCTTGAAGTTATTGGCCAAAAAGAACAAATAGAGTGGTTAGACTTGTTAATTAATATAACTGGAATGAATAAAATTTTGGGTAAAAATTTTGGATAATTTTTATTTAGACTCTCACTTTTAGATCATTTAGTTAATCAATTAAATCCAGAACTTTCCCAACTTGAAACAAAAATTCTTCCAGCAATTAAACAAATTGAAACAAAAGAAGGGGAATGGGGGAAATTAAAAGCTAGTTTAAACAATAAACAAATTGAAATGATAAATAAACTTGGATATACTTATTTATTTGATTGGCAACAAAAAATAATAAGAATAAACGAAAATAATAATTGGAATACTGTAGAAAATGCTGAAAATGCTTTGGAAGAAAAAATTGAAGCAATTGCAAATTTGGGGGAATCGGAAAATTGGAAAACATTAAATTGTGAGAAAAACTTATTTTGAGTTTTTAAAGAAGCTTGAAAAAAAACTTAAGTTTACAAACTTGAAATATAAACAAGTTTGAGTAAACTTTTAAGATTAAGCTTAAAAATTTAATAGGAACTTGAATTAAAAAAATTAAATAATATTTTTAGATGGCAATGTTCCTTCATTCCAACAAGCAAGAAAAAAACGTCAGGTTGGTGGCTTGGCACCAGATACAGAAATTGGCGTTCATCCAATCCCTAGAATACTAACTTTGGAGCCATTTGCTTTTGATACTCGACTGGGGGGTGTTGTGCTAGAGGGCTTATTTTTATCGCCTCATGCATTCTACAGGGAAATAATTTCTCCTGAGATATTGACGGTAATTAAAGCAAAACACAAAAGATATTTCAATTAAATCTTCAGATTCGTTTACTTTCCCCAGTCGCCTTTTACGCAACAATTCTTTCTCCTATGGCAGTATTTGCACGTGTTCTAAGCCCTGAAGTATTCAAAGCTCAAATATTAACACCCCAAGTTTTAGACACTTATACTCTCAGTCCAGAAGCTTTTATGGCAGAAGTGAGAAGCAAAAAGATTTAAATTTTATCATAAAAAAATTTTTTCCCAAAGGTTCTTTCCCCTGTAGCAGCAGAAGCACGTGTTGCTTCCCCACGTGCTCTATTTGTACAAATTCTCGGACCATGTAAATAATTCTAAAAATATTTTATAAAATATTTTTCCATTTGAAGCCGCAGGCGAGGTAACATTTTTATCCCCAAACTTTTTTGCTGTACTTGTGCTTAGCCCTCATTTTCTTTCTCCACGTATTTACAGCAAAGAACATTATTTGATTGAGGTTTGTAAACAAATTACAAAGACAAACTTGAATAAAACTTTAATAAAAACTTGTTTTTAAGTGTAACCTAAAAAGTTTTTAAGTGCAAGCTTAAAAACTTAAGTGCAAACTTAACGACAAGTGTAAACTTTAAAACTTGAAATAAGTGAACTTGAAAACTTAAGTTTAAGAAAAAATTTCAATTAAAATTTAAGAACAATCTTAAACAATTTAAAGATTTTATCTCCTCACATACTTGGTGGTGAGCACAGCTCAGAATCAGAAGAGGATGAACACGAACATTTAGGAGGGGCGGTAAGAGATATTCATAAACATTAAATTCATTAACGCCTAGGTTCGTTTTGTTGGATGGCCTGATCACTCACATGGTGGAAAAAAGAAAAAAGGAGAAGGTGAAAGTGAGCATAAGGAAGAGGGCGGAGAAAATCAAAATAACAATAAACATGGAGGAGAGGAAGCACATCAACACACGGAGGGTGAACAACATTCAGAAGGAACGGGGCAACATTCAGAAGGAACAGGACAACCAGAAAGTGGAGCACAACGAGCAGAAGCATCAGGTCATCAAAATGTAGGAGCTTCCGAAACTGGACAAAATGGAGCGGGACATGTAGCAGGTATAAATGCTAAGTAGCAAAATATTCTTTGAAAATTCTAACTGAAGCTGGACATGAAGTTTCTCAAAATGGAGGTATATCAGAGGGGATGTCAGCAATAGGAAGTTCAGCCTTGGAAAATACTGGACGAGTGGGTGGAACCAGAAAAATTAAATTTACATAATTTCATATGTATATTAGCCGTGACAACCTAACTTAAGTAAATATTCTTCCTCCCTACCAAAATCATTTTTAATAATTTTATTGCAATAAAAATGTGTGAAATAAAAGAAAAAAAATATTTAAGATAAATACACAGCTCAAAACAATTCTTAAGCCTACAACAACTTTAGAATAAGAAAAAAATCCCCGTTTTATTACACATACATACACGTTTATTACCACTATTTAACCATACTTTCCTCTTTTGCTTTTTGTGCTTCTTCAGCAATTACTGCAAGTTGTGTCCCAATTAAATGATTAGGAGGAAGTCCATAACGCTTGAGAAAGTCAGGAATAAGAACACGAGCATCATTGTTTACGTTACACGGTTCGCCAATAAACCTATAACAAATAATTTTTATAATAAAAGAATTAGGGAGTCTAGTTTAGTAGACCAAAGGAAGCTTAATAGTTCCGATGATAGTTTGTGAGTCCAATCAAAACTCATAAACTTTATTGGAACTCGTATTGGATTCATAAACTTTCATCGGACAATTAAACCTTCATTGGACTACTAAGCTAGACCAGAGCCAAGACTTATTACATCATAAATGAAGTCACAATACGAGAAGCAATACTGCTAGCATCAACTTGTTTAACACCTGGTGATTGTTGTTGTTCCACAGGCTTTTGCGGTAATGATTTTTGAGATGTTGTGGGTTGTTGCTGAATAACTTTAGCAACTTGTGTTGTTTGTTGAATAGGTTTTGAAGTCTGTTGGACATCCTTCTTTGAATCAACTGTTTTTTGAACGTTCTTGGGTTGTATAGGATCCTTTTGGATAATTTTTTGCGGTTCAGGAAGTCTTTGGACGTTCTTAGGTGGTTGAGGAGGGTCCTTTTGAATGATCTTTTGCGGCTCAGAAGTTTTCTGAGCGATTTTAGGTGGCTCCTTTGTTTTTTGCTGCTCAGAAGTCTTTGCTGATTTAAAACTCTGCTGGGCTTCTTTTTGCGGCTCAGTGATCTCCTGAACGACATTTGTGGTTGCTTCATTTTGGATGCTTTTTTGCTTTTCAGAAGACTGTTGGTTGCTAACTAATGGTGCCGGAACAACTTTTTGGGAATCTGATGTGTTTGTAGACAGCGATTGATTAACCTTTTGCTGTTGAGTATCTTTTTGCAAATCGGATTTTTTCCTGAAAAAAATACAATTAGTGAATGAGGGTACTTATTTAGTTTCCCCCCCCCCCCCAGCCAGTTTTTTCGAAAATTATGTAAAAATGGTCAGTCTGAACAACAATTGTAGAACCCATCGAGATGTGTCGAATGACACCAAAATCAACAAAATCCGACTTGATTTGACCGAAATACAGACCCCTAAACCACAGGGGCACAAAATCATAAAGACAAAAATCTATACAAATGATAGCTCATTCGAAAGAGCTCGTCGAGCTGAGTCAAATGAGACCAAAATCAATGAAATCCGACTTGATTTGACAAAGATATGACATAAATCGTCGACTCCGGTAGGTCTAAATAATGTCATAACTTCGTCAAATTTTGTCCGATTTCGTTGTTTTTGGTGTCAATCGACTCAGTTCGACGAGCTCTTTTGAAAAAGCTATCATTTGGGTAAACTTTTTTTATTTCATAAAATCACCCCCATGGTTGTTCAATTTTCAGGGGTCTGTATTTCGGTCAAATCAAGTCGGATTTTGTTGATTTTGGTGTCATTCGACACAGCTCGATGAGTTCTACAATTTGTTGTTCAGACTGACCATTTTTACATAATTTTCGAAAAAACTGGCTGGGGGGGGGGGGGGGGGGAAACTAAATTAGTACCGTGAATGAGTATGTTTAAAAATATTTAAGGATTTGAAAAAAGCCTTTGTAAAAATGCAAGTGTATTTCTGCGAAAAAATTACAAGACAAATATTTTGGTTCCACAGGGTAAATTTTTAATTACTTTCGACACCCTAACAATCGCCAGCCCTAACAATCTGCAACGCAGCCCTAATTTTTCTAACTTCAACCTCTACATTTTCTAGAATCCTAAAATTCTACTTATATATCAAAGACAAATTGAGATGGAAGTTCTCTCCCAGAGTTATTCTTCCTTCCAGAGAAATCATCAATTTTTAATATCTAACCTTCTCTGGCAGGCTTCATTTATTGATAGTATTCATGGCATTATTAGCCGTCTCTCGTATATTTACCTATTTAATTTGAAAGCGGGGCGAAAACAACTGGCCGCAAATTAGCGGACGTGTAGTAATTTAAATAGTTGTTAAGGCGAGACATCATTTACAAATGCTTTAATATTTAATACTCGAACTTAGTCTACAGCTAATGCAATGATTTTTAAGAGAACTAACTTTTTTTGTCGCTTTTTGTTTGGTTCTAAGTCACTCTCTGAAGCTTTTCTCTTGGAAGTTTGCCCCTTTTCAATAGTGTTAGCAGGGATACTGACTGGCATCTCTTTTGCTGAAGGCTTTTCCGCGTGAACTTTTGCCTTACAACCACCCTTATCGCTCTTTGACAAATTGTTTGATGCATCGTGATTCTCCTGTTGAACTGAAACATTTAATTTTCGTTGTAGAACACCAAGTTCTAAATTTTTAAATTATATTTATATTATTTTACTAATAACCTTCTTGTAAAGTCACACATTTACCACATTGCTTATCAGCAAAAAGGTGTATAGCCTTCTCCATCAGATTCTTCTTGGTTGTTATTTCATTAATCTTAAAATGGAATTAATAAAAAAGGTACAGTCGCATTATCAGCACCACAATTTTTTCCATTTTCTCCTTTTTTCCTCATTCTCCATCTAATGTTAAAGTTATATAAAGGTAAAATACATACAAATAATTTTATATGAATTAGAAATTAAAAAAGATAAATGTAAATTTATTTGAAGGCCAAATTTCTGAGATATTCGTGGAAATCCATTCAAAAAAATTCTTTTTATATTCTTTTATAAATTCAGCCAGATAAATTTTTACATGATAACACAGTTCCTCGATGCCTTGATTTCTCCATTTGGCTGATCCCATAGCCGTTCAATCTTCTGTGTATTGGTTACATGCTTAGGGTTTACAAATTATACGTATGGTTGATGTAAAGTGGTAATTCTGTTTCCAAAAATTTTGTGCTTGTAACCTTTCCAACAATCAGAAAATATTGTATTCCATGCATTATCAAAATCTCTTTCATTAAGGTTTTTTGATATGATCTGGAACATAAAAGAACACCATCCACCATATATTCAACAATCATGTTTTCACTCCGTAAATTATATGATTAATCTTTACAATTGGCCACAACCTAATACGTAGCATAATCTTGGCTTATTTAGAGGTATTCGACACAAATACACGTAGATAATTATTCCAATCAACAGTAGTGTTCGGGCAAATATCTAATTCGCGCTCAAAAATTCACCTGATGTCATTTCAAAAACCCAAAAGCAGAGGAAACGCACAACCATAACAAATGAAATACGACTCCATTCTAACAAATTTCCTGCTTTCAGTTTTAATTTGGAACGACAGGTCGTTTTTGACATCGCCATCTAACTCTTGTTCCAAAGCTCAACTTCATTTCATGACCATTTGCAGATTTTATTTGAAGGAAGAATCTATTCTTGTTGTAGAAATTGTACGGCTTCTTTTGAGGAAAATTAAAATTTTCATTGATCTGAAACTAAGTTTAAAAAACAACTTAAAAATGACGACTTTCTCATATTAGCCCTTTTTAACATTTTACCATTAAAAGGATTATAAAGGAGAAGGAGAAAAAGGAAGGAAAAGGAAAAAATGGGGTGCGGATAATGCGATAGTACCAAAAAATATAACAACATACCCTAGATTTTATTAATTTGTTTGAAGGGAAAACAGTTTCAGTCTTTTTTTGTTCGATATTCTGAAAAACGTTTTTTGCGTGTTGAAAGTGGACATAAATTCTCCTGGCGAGGAAAATTTTATTGTATTCGAAAACACAATAAAGCTGAATATTTTTTTAATTTGAGAACTACTTAGTTTTATCTAATTTGTCATATATTTATGAAAATGACTAACAGTATGATTTAAACCAATCATGAAACAAGTAAACAAGTCATTTATAATGTAGGCAATAATAAATTGATAATTCATAAATACTAGATGATCAGTATATGATTCAAAACAATAATGAAACGAGTAAAAATAGACTTATCGATATAATAGTTTAGAAAAAACTGAACAATTTCATAAAGATCTGTTATGCTTATCTTAATTGATCCTAGAAATAATAAATTGAACGGATTGCAGTTATAAGTAGTTAAAAAATTGACATTATCTTGTTAAGAAATCAAAAATAAAAAATAGAATGAATAAATATATCTTATTAATAAAGACAAAATTAAACAGAAAATTTCCTTAATATTTCTCAACTTACTTGAGCAAAATTTTTAAAATTAGTGGGTGTTAATCACCAGATTTTTCTTAATTGATCCTAATAATAACAAATTGAATGGGTTTAATCACAAGTATAAATGGAGAATGAATTTGATATTGATCACAAGTTGGCTATCACCGAGCTGTAATATAGATATAGCAAAGAACAATGGAAATAATTAAAGTTAGAATAAATCATCGCTCAATTAGAGCAATATATCATCGCCAGGAGATAAAGTGAAACATAATCAATAAACCAACTTGATCTTCACGCATGGATTTGCTCTTAAGTTTGAGTTTTTCCTCCATATCATTCAGTCGTTGTTCAAGGCTTTCCCGTTTTTCTTGTTCAACTTTGAGTTCGTTTCTTGCTGTTTGTGCCTCTTCTTTTTTGCGTCTAAGTTTCTCACGTAACTCCATCTTGGTATGTTTTGCTTCATCAATTTGCGATTTTAACTAAAAAATCTTGATATAAAATCTTAACAAAAAATCTGAATCACGATAATCGTATATTAAGACGTTAATAACTAAAAACTGCAAAACTACTGAATATCACAAGTTGGCTATCACCGAGCTGTAAGGGAGCTACCCAAAAACAAAGAAAAGGGAACCCACACTGAAATTCCATAAATTAAATTAAATTTAAAAATAGAATAAAAATTCTAATTTTGCAACGCACCTTAAGGGTAAAAATAAGATTTTAAGGTCAACTTTAAGGCTTCCTGTAGTCCAGATTCCAGAAAATCGGGAACTCTCGAATTTTTGGGTTAGAAATCGTGAATTGGAAATAAGAATTAATTTAAGTTGAATGTTAGATAATAAACCCCTGCCTGAATCTCTAACATTAACTATAATATTAACGCCAAAGACTAACAGAAATCCCGACCACAAAATTCCCAATAATCGTGAATCTAAAAAGTCCTAAAATGCCTCTTTTCTTGATTAATACAAAAACCGCTAAACCTTTACACTGATGGAATATACAAAAACAAGGAAGGGACGCAATTTTGATAGGAGAGAGGATGGTACATAAAAAAGAACACAAAAAATAACCTCAATTAATTCCTCTGCCTTCTCTGCACATTCAACTTTAAGTCGGTTTATCTCAGCATCGCGCAAAGAAAGTTCTCGCTTCGTCGTTCGGGACAAACCATCATGTGGGTCATTATTCTCACTTGAAGAATTCTGAAAAAACAAAAGTTAAAAAGTGAAAATATGTTTCAATTTATTAAAATAAATTACCTTAACATCAATAAATAGGTTAATAAATGGTTGTGTGATCCAAAAACAATACGAAAAAGTATAGGTAAATTTTAAAGAGCGCACCGGACAGAATACCTCTTTCTAAAACCCAACGTCGGGCTTGAGATTTTCTGCACTCTATTCTCGATTCGAAGATAAAATCAAAAATATTAGAAACCCCACAAGTCTGATAAACTACTAAAAATAGCTTCTCCAAAAATTATTTTAATAAAAAATTTTGCAAACCGTTTTAACTTCCATAGTCCTCAATTTCTTTTCTTTAGCGAGTTTTTCTTCCAATTCACTAATTTTTTGTTTAAGAGCACTTTCGTCAGAACTATCCTTCTTTTCATCTTCACATTTAAATTCAGTCAACAAAACTTTTATTCTTTTTTGTGCCAAACTATATTTTTCTTCCAATTCCTTAATTTTCCCATTTTCTTTATTTTGTAAATCCTCTAATTGTTTTTTTAAATTATTTCTTTCAGCTTCAATTAAAGACTGATTTTTTGTCAATTCATTTGTTTTGGATAATTTTTCTTCATTTAATTTAGCAGTTTTTTTGAATGTTTCATTAGAAGATTTTAACCTTGAAAATTAGAAAAAAAATAAAAATTATACCCCCACCCCCCTACATTTTTCTTTTCTCCACTACTTTTATCTTTTTTGAAAAATTAAATGGTCACGGGTTACCTTAAAGCCAGACTTTTTCCGAACAAAACCCGATCCTTAAAAAATTTTGGAACCCGACCCAAAGCCAAACACATTCTTCTCCCGTGAAATTCCCTACACATAATGGACAAAAAAAATATCACGAAATTCTTACATTTAATTTATTCTACCCTAAAAAACTCCCAAAAAAATTCGATTTAACAAACCTTTCCATTTCTTTAAGCGAATCCTTATATTTTTCCTTGTAAGGTCTCAAGTCTTTAACTTCACCTTCCAATCTTTTCCTTTCCTTCTCCAAAATTTCAACTTTACTTTCAATAACATTCTTTTCCTTTACTAGAAGTTTTTCATGTTCTTCCAATTTCTTCTTTTGAAAAGTCAAATTTGCATGTTCACACAATAAACTGCCAAACTTCTTTAATTGACCACTAGCCCATTGTTCATATCCTAAAGAACAAGTACGAAGTAAATCTATATCTGATTGTTGTTGTATAGTTAAAGTTATTAAATAATCAATATGACGTCTCCATTCAACGTTTGGAATCTGAAAAAATAGATGAGAAAAATTAACGTCTAAAGAGATAGGTTTGCTAAAGTAATGTAGCCCGATCCAAAGTAACGTTTTAAAGTTTAAAAAAAGAGAAGCCACTGTTCAATTTCTGAAAAAAGAAGGCACAATCGTGGACTTTTACGGCAAATTGCTTCCTTTGTAAACGCGAAAGACTGTCAGAGATGAGGAAAAATAGGGTAAATATAGTAAACTAACAAATTTCAGTTAATGTCTCTTTAAAAAATGGATTGACGAGGATGAGTAAACAGCATAAAACCCTAGATAAAACATTAAATTTCAAACAAACCTCGCTAAGTTTATTTCGAAGTTGTTCAAGCTGTTTTTTAATCACCGGCAGAGATGGTTTATGGAACTTTGACATTTCACTGTTCACACAAATTTGGTCAGGAAGTGTAGGTCTAACAACGGATTTTGGAGTTTGAAAGAAAGTCTTCGGTACATCTTGATCTAAAAATTTGTTGAGAGAAAATAATTTTAATAAATTAAATAAAAAACCTATAGGATAAACTTTAGGTCCACGAGTATCTACATTTTGACTAGTAGAAGTAGAAGCATCAGGCAACAAACAATCTAAAAATTTAAAATAAAAAAATTAATTTAAATTTTAAACCCATCAATTCCTCAGGCGGCGACGATTCAGGTCTATACCTTATATTTTGACTTGAATCATTAAGTTTTATGTTGCCGTTGAAACTTGAATTCATTGAATATCTAAAAGAGTTTTAATTAAAAACAAAAGAGAACCAACAAAATTAAGAATTAAAACATTCTAAAACAACAATAAACACAACAAAAAACAAAGAAAACCCGGAACAAAACTAACAAAAAAGTTTGGGATAAATTGTCATTTTAAGTAAACATAATGCCAAAAACACCATATACAACGCAAAATTTTAAAATTTAAAAACAAAACTATACTGATTATAAATTTAAACTTTACACAATTAATTTATCTTTAAAGTGTTTTATTTTAAATTTTTTTTTATAAAATTATCTAATTTTAAATTTATACAAACAAGTTGAAGATTAATAAACTACTATTTTTTTGAAAAAATTTATTTTTTTATTTTTTCATTTTAATTTTTTTAAAAAATATTCCTTAAATTATTCCTTCATCTTTTATGTATTTTCACTTAAATTTTCTTAATTTTTAATTTATATTCATTTTTAAAAACTTAAGTATGTGAATGTCTGAGTACATAGACTTTTTTTACTTATTTCGTAGAATGCCCTCTCCATTCCTCTTATTCTCTCTCATTTTTTATGGCAAAATTTAATTTTTTTTCTCTCATCTCTTATTTTCACTTTAAAATTTTAGTCGGCTGTCTTGGCATTTCTTTTTCAAAACATTCAATATATAAAATGCCCAATTTATTGACATTTTGAGTATTTTTCCCTCTTTACCCTTTGCACGTTGGACATTTTAAATAATTTTTCATCGTTAACCTTTTATTCCCTTGACATTTTTTCTAATTTTTCACCACTGACCATTTTATATTTTGCCCATTAAGCTTTTTGTTTTCATTTTTTGGCATAATCGAGACAGCTGCTATTATTTTTTCATACTAAATAGAAAATATTTTCTCTCCAATTTGTTTCTCCCTTTCTTTATATATTTTATCCCCCTTCTTGTCCCTTCTTTATCCTTTTCTTTAAAACATCCTTTTTTCTTCTCCTTTTTTGCCGGCTTTGTTGTCTTGGAGACGGCACAAAGTAATGGTGAGATAAAAGGATGTTCCCGTTCAACAACCCTCTTAAAATAAATTAAATTGAAGCCTTTTAGCCGCGGTTATTTTTAAAAAACTAAGTGAAAGTATTTGTAGCAAAAAAAGACTGCGCCGGAAGGACCCTAATCAGTCTTTATTTGTATTTAGAGAGTGCCTTTATTTGTGAATTAGATATTTCAATGTAAAATTTTGTTAGTTAAATTCTTGCATTCTTTTTAACAAAAAATAAAAATTTTTTTTATAAATTTCCACGGAAATTTTAAAAAATTGCTAAAATCTAAATAAAAACTTGCTACTACAATAAAAAATAATTTCAGCTAATTCCGCTTGCTTTTATCGATTTTTAGTGCACACTTGCTTCCACTAAATTGCCTCTGGGACTTGCTATTCGCAGCTTTTCGCAAACTTTGTTTCATTAAAACTTTAACTCTAAACATTTAAATTATAGATTTTTTTGTTTAGGTAAACAAAGTTGTAAACAAGTTTTAACGAGACAAACATTTCTTAGAAACAGATAAACTTACTAAACAACTTGTTTTATTCTAAACAAGTTTTAATAGAACAAAAAAACACGTAAAACAAAATAAACTTTTTTAAGTTGTTTGTTTTGTTGTTTTATTAAATTTGTTCAGATAAACAATTTGTTTAGCAAGTTTATTTCAATGTTTGTCTCACCAAAACTTGTTCACAAACAATGTTTTTTGTTTCTCTAATTTCTTTTTATTTTTTTAAATTTTTGCAGTCCCCCCTTCCTTTCACAAAAGAAAATTGGCCAAATTCGATTTTATTTTTCCTTTTTAACAGAGTCTTGCTATCCATTGATTGGATTTTTAGCTTTTCCCGCTGGCAAGGATAGCTTCTTCCCTATTTTTTCTTTTTACATTCCCCCCCCCCTTAACACCTACGCAACTATCATTTTCTAAACAAAAAATTCCTTCTAAAATGCCCATTAAATTGTGATAAATTTTATTTTTGTTATTTTAAATATTTTTTTAATTATTTTGAAATTATTGACAATTTTTATAGCATGAATTTATTATTTAACTACCTAATAATATTAGCTTTTAATGTGCGCGAGCCTTTTCTTGCATATTATTTTCTCTCTATTAATTTTATCTATTTTTTACATTTAATTATTTTATAAATACAAAATTACCGGAATTACGTTAATTCCTTTATAATTTGCATTTTTACTATTTTTATTTTTTTTGTTTAAATTATTTATTATTTTTCGATTTTTAATTCTTAAATAATGCATTAAACAATTGATGTATAAATTATGTATTTTTTCTGATTTCCGGAAAAGTTTTATTCTTTCCGGAAAATTACACATGTTCTCTAACTTTTGCGGAATATTTTGTAAACTTTTTTAATGTTTTTAATGTTTTCCGGAAAGTTGAGATTGTTTTGAATTTTCTTAAACAAAACAACAACTTTTAATATGTTTTTATAATATTTTTTTTCTGTTTTGTTTTCTTCATAAAATGAAATTGATAGGAGAGTATGACTAAATAATTTTTACTTCCAGTGGCACTCATCTTCTTTAAAACGTTTTTTTGCTTAATCCCCCGTCTTCTATTTATTTTTTATTTTTTTTCATTTAGTCCGAAGGTCGTTGAATAAAAATAAAATTAAAAGCATTGAAATTGAATACAATTTTTAATTTTTTTTCAATTTAAATCAGAAAATTGAAATTAATACAAAAAATGATGTCAATTAAATTTTAGAAGAAAACCATTAAATATTATTAAAATGGATTTTGAAACTTCCACGCCTTCCCCAGTCCCCCAAACATCATCTCCACAACCATCAATTTCCCCATTACCAACAAATTGTTGTTTGTCTTCAACAACATGTTTTTTAAACGAACAACAAATAAAAATAAATAAAAGTTTTGAAAACATTCCTCACAACATTACAAACAACACAAACATTTCCCCAACAAATATTTCCCCAACAAACATTTCCCCAACAAACATTTCCCCAACAAACATCCCTTCCTCTTCTTCCTCTCAAAACACCATTATCTCTTCTTCATGTTCTCACGTTTCCAATTCCTCTTTTTATTCTGATGGAAACGCCCCCCAACATTCTCCCACTGCTGCAGAGAGAGAACACGCCCCTCAACAACCGTTGCTACAACAATGTCCTCAGCAAAAGCAGTTAATAATATCAGCAGGTGTGCCAATATCAGGCAATAATAATACAACAGTTAATATTTCAACGACTTCCCACAGTCACGCGAAAACGGCTGAACAGTCAGGTATTTAATTGTTCAGCTTTTTTGGCATTTCTTTTTTTATATTTAATGTTTTTGTGTTGTTTTTGAAGAAAAACAAGTTTTAATGTTAAAAACATGTTAGGGATGTTTTGGCGTTAATTAAATTAAACTTGTTTGCTTCTTTTAAAATAAACATTCTCTGCGCCTAGGGGCTGCGCCGAAAAACTCAAATTTTTAAAAATCCGGAACTCAGCCAAACTTTAAGATTTTTTAACAAAATTTTTCTATTTTGTATAGAAAATTCATTGAGATTTTTTTAAAAACATCAGATAATTCAAAATTCCTTATCCCGAATTATCCTCATTTCCTACAGACAAGGAAATCTTTTAACTTCTTAAAAAAATCTTTTTAATTAATAAAATTACAAAAATAGTTTTAAGAGAAGCCACACCTTTAAAAATTCTTTTTTCTTGTCACATCATTTTTCTTTAATATTTAATTATATTTACATTTATGGTATAATAATAAGCACTTTTTGCTATAAATATTAGATTGTCAGTATATTTTAGGAATTATTTATTAATTCTCGTCAGTATAATAAATTGACAAACATTAGTATGTATAAGCTAATAAAATATATTTATTGGGGGGTATTTAATTGAGATTGGACTAAATTGGGGGGAAAATAATTAATGTTTGTTGGAATTTAAATTAAAAAGTGAGATTTGAGTGTTAAAATGTTTTTTTCTTTTAATGTTTTGTTAGCATGTTTTTCCGGAAGGGTGATGTTTGAATATTATATTTAGTAATGTTTTGTTAAGGTTTACAAACTTTGTTTTAAAGAAAATGTTTAATGTTTTTCTGAACTTTTATATATGTCTAACATGTTTTCCGGAATTATTTTATCTGTTTCACAACATGTTTTTCCGGAACATGTTTTTCCGGAACATGTTTTCCGGAATTAAAATTATAATTTTTAAGGCACTCCAATTCGAAAATTATTTGTACCAGAATATCACTGTGAAAACTACGACCATTTCCAACCTCAACAATTAGGGGAAGTTGCTAGAAGCCCGAATCAGCTAAATAATAATTTTGGGATTAATTGTCATCAAAATATAAATCATCAACAAAACGAAGATAATAGCAATAATAATAATACAATGCCTTTCTTTCCGAGGAGAACAAATCCGGCAGTAGCGCTGTCTGCTGCTGAGCATAGAAGGGCTATTTCAAATATTGAAGTGCAAGGGACGGCTTATAATATTAGAGACAGGTAGAAAAAGAAATTAAATTTCTGAAGAAAATTTAATTATTTTTTAAAGGTATGAGTTTAAAGATTTACTCGGAACTGGCGCCTTCTCTAAAGTTTTCCTTGCGGAATGTCGTTTTGAACCTGGTACTTTTGTTGCAATTAAATGCATTGACAAAAAGGCATTAAAAGGAAAGGAAGACTCGTTAGAAAATGAAATTCGAGTGCTAAAAAAGTAAATATAAACTTTGTTTTCCGGAGAACATTTACTTCCCGAATATTTAAATATGTTTTTCCGGAAAGTATTTTTATTAAGCGTGTTTTTATGGGGAGTGTGTTTTTATAGAACTAGTTTTTCCGGAAGTTGTTTTATTTAAACTTGTTTTGATGGAAACAAACATTCCATAAAAATGTTTTTCAGAAAAACATTAAATAAACTTGTTTTCCGGAATGTTTTTAGACTTGTTTTCCGGAATGTTTTAAACTTGTTTTCCGGAATGTTTCTAGGCTTGTTTTCCGGAATGTTTTTAGACTTGTTTTCCGGAATGTTTTAAACTTGTTTTCCGGAATGTTTCTAGGCTTGTTTTCCGGAATGTTTTTAGACTTGTTTTCCGGAATGTTTTAAACTTGTTTTCCGGAATGTTTCTAGGCTTGTTTTCCGGAATGTTTTTAAACATGTTTTCCGGGAATGTTTGTAAACTTGTTTTTCCCTACTAAAACTTGTTTTTAAGATTACGTCACAACAACATTGTTCAACTTTATGATACTTTTGATGAGAAACATTATGTTTATTTGGTGATGGAATTAGTAACAGGGGGCGAACTTTTTGATCGGATTGTTGCCAAAGGCTCTTATACAGAAAGGGACGCTTCCAATCTCATTAGACAGGTACTACATTTAAATTTCTTTTTTTCCAAACAACATTTTAAAAATGTTAGACCAATTAAAATATATTTGTAAAGTACAAGAAATATTCGCGTGTTTAAAATTCAAATTGTGCTTTAAAGTCTGGTTTAGCCTTAACTTTTTTTTTAATTTCCTTTTATTTTATGTTAACTATATTTATTAATAACTATTTTTGTACCGGAATTTTTTTGTTACCTCATAATTGCGTCAATGAATATATTTTGTCAATCTAAACTATAAAAAAATTTCCAATCTTCTTTTCGATATTTAAAATTATTTTTAAAAAGTCTATTAACGTAAATACTAAAACAGTAAAGATTAAAAAAATTTCCAATGGGATTATAAAATTGTGGACACGAAAAAGCGGACGTAAAAGATATTTGCGGATATTATTTACGGATTAAAACTTATTTGTAATAAATTAAACTTTAAACAACTTTACGGGGAAAAACACAAGTTTAAACTTAAAAGAAAAACATGTTTGAAGTAAAACTTTACGAAAAGCAAGTTTAAACTTAAATAAAGTTTCCGGAAAAACACAAGTTTAAACTTAAAGTTTAAAGAGAAAAACAAGTTTTAATTAAAACTTTCCGGAAAAACAAACTCTTAACAGAACATACTATTTCCGTTTTTATCCGCAAAAGACTGTCCGCAAGTTTACCACTCATTTAAAAAATGATCCTTCAATTTTTTTATCCTTTCCTTATTTTTTTGTTTAATCTCCATTTAAATAAAAACAGAAAAATCGCGCGGTTTTCTTTTACCATTTTTTAGCTTTATATTATTTTTGTTTGACGCAAATTGAAACTAAATAAATAAAAAAATATTTTAAAATATTATTTTTCTCTTTTTTTGATTAAACCAAAAAGGGTTTCATTGAAAAAGGAAATTGTGTAATTAAATAAAAAAAAATAAATAAATATATTTATCTAAATGATAAATATAATTAAATAAAAATGGAATTGAAAATAAAAAAAATAATTTTGGAAAATTAAATAGAAAAAAATATGTGAAGTTGGAAGGATATACTTTTACACCTTAGTAGGGTTGACGTTTTCGAGTCGGGCCGACGTTAGAGTCATTTTTTTCGGGCCGGCCCGACCGAGTTTTTCGAGCCAAAATTCGATGCCCGACTCGATCTTTCGGACCGGGCCGGCAGGCCTAATCCTTAGAGCTGAAAGAATTATATCTTATAATGAGGGTGTCCTTGAATGGAGGTTTTCTTGGTTAAGGTATTGCTCAGTCATCCTCTTTGTGGTTAAACCAAATTAAGAAGAAATATCCTAAATTAAGGTTAGAGTTGAGTAAATCTGGATTTTGGCATTTCAAAAACTGAAAAATTAAAATAAACAGATTATATTTTCAGGTGCTTGAAGCAGTTTCATTCATGCACGACAACGGTGTAGTCCACCGCGACTTGAAACCAGAAAACCTACTTTATTTTAACCAAGACGATGATTCCAAAATTATGATATCAGATTTTGGCCTTTCAAAAACTGAGGAGTCCGGAATTATGGCCACAGCTTGTGGGACACCGGGATATGTGGCGCCCGAAGTTCTTCAGCAGAAACCTTATGGAAAAGCTGTGGATGTTTGGTCTATCGGTGAGTTTTGAGAGAAAATTTCATTTTTTAAAAAAATCATTCAGGAGTAATCGCCTACATCCTTCTCTGCGGTTATCCACCATTTTACGACGAAAACGACGCTAATTTATTTGCCCAAATAATTAAAGGGGAATATGAATTCGATTCCCCATATTGGGACGAAATTAGCGATTCAGCAAAAGATTTTATTTCTCATCTAATGTGTTGCTCCCCTGAACAGAGGTATTCCTGTGAGCAAGCATTAGCACATCCTTGGATTAGTGGAAACACAGCGAGAACAAAAGACATTCACGGAACTGTAGCAACACATTTAAAAAGAAGTTTGGCGAAGAGGTATAAATTATTAATTTTGCAAACTTGAAAACTTAAGTTTGGCCTCTTAATAAAAATATTACAACTTGAAGCAAGAAACAAAGCTTTATTTTTAAGTAGTTCGTTTCAAGTTTTATTAACAAATTGTAAAAAGTTTAGGGTATTTTATGCTTCAAGTTGTATTTTTAATAAAACTTGAATCAAGTTTTATTAATACAAGTTTTAACAAGTTTTATTTTTAATAAAACCTGAAGCAAACTTTTTTAGTAAAACTAAAACTTTATTTTGTTTCAATTTTTTCTTTAAGAAAATGGCGCAAGGCATATAACGCTACAGCAGCAATTCGACAGCTACAAATGTTACGGCTTTCATCAGCACGTTATTTGCAACAGAATCCAGGCAAGAAAGCTATGGCAACAACAACACTAACTGCAAATCATTAATTTTTATTAAAATTATTTTTTCTGCCGCCAATTCCAAGCAATTAAAACAAAAAAATCTCTTTATTTTTACAAAAATTAGCACATAAAATTTTAGCAAAAAAATATTCTATTTATCCTAAGTATGTATTCTATATATTTACATAATTTAATATTTTTATTTTAACAATCCCAATTTTTATTTGATTCAATCATCTCCAACTTACAGCTTTTTAAGCCAACGTGAAAACCTATGCGTTTAAAAAGCTGTAAAAAACTTTATAATCTTTTTTCACCCCCATAAGTATTTTTAAATATCGGATGTTTTTTTCTGTTATTTTTTCGATAATTTTTCTGTTACCGCCGCTTCTTTATTAATATTTTTAAATTTATATCAGCTTTTATTTTATATTTTTTAATAAAAATTATTAGATTTTTTTCAATTTTGTTTTAAATTTAAAAAATACATTAACATTTAATATTCAAAGAAAATTATTTAAAATTCTAAGCGTATTTGGAAATAGAATTTCGACCAAGTAAATTCCGAAGTTTCGATTAAAAAATTACAATTGTAAAATTTACGGTTAACTCAACCCACACCTGGTATAAAAAATAGTGGAGTTTACCCACCAGTTAAGAAAGAATTCCCACATAAAATTCCCCCAAGAAATTAAAAGTCTTTCGAGATGTGCTTAGACAGGAGATTTTATAAAGAATTTGTTTTATTAGGAATTTTAGGTTAGTATAAAAGCGCCTTAATAAATTATGCATAAACCAACACTACAACTCACTGCACTTCGTGACGACAACGCTGTGCTCAATTCAACTAAAGGCCGCTTTTGGTTCGTCGCTGTGCTGCTCACTCTTGCTTTGGCGTCTCAGTGCAATGGCCGAGAAACGAGGATGTATCATACAAGGGTTGTCTCCTAAACTAACTTTTTTTCTCTTTCAGCTAAGAAGTACATTCATGAGCATGAGGATACCATCGAGATCCAAGACTCGGACATGGGACTGACGTTCTTCAGTGGGAGCTCGCCGCCGCGGATACAGAAGATCGACATCTTCTCCTACTTCTTTGGATGGTTGTTCCCTGGAGACTGGATCTTGCAGATTGACAAACGGGTAAGCTTCTGCGATTATTAGGGTAATACTCGGTTTAAACGTCCATTTTTCAGGCCATAAACTCGGCAGAAGACTTCACGGCAGCAACCCAGTATTCTGGCGCTGAACCCAAACCTTTGTTCATCCGTTTCCGCAGGGACGACTACTTCAGAATGATCAACCTCAAGGTCACACAAATCAGGCGAAACCCGAGCCACAATTTCATCCAGCTGCAGATCAGATGGCGAGAAGATCTTCCAATTGGGATAATTGTGGAGAAGAAGGTAATTGACTGAGTAATGAGGGCTTGTCATTAATAATAGCTTTCAATTCCAGGGATCTAATATCATCGTCTCGTACATTGAGCCAGGCAGTGTAGCTGCGCAGTACATCCTTCCAGGCGACATATTGCGGGACGTTAACGGCAAGGAAGTGAAAGACGACGTCTCTGGAGCTAAAAAGGTGTTATTTTTACAAGTAATTTTGTAAACAATTTTCAATCCTTTAATTTACAGGCTATCCGACAGAGTATCACTGAAAAGAAAAATGTGGTACTCAAGCTCGAACGGGATGCCCCTCCACTGAAGCTGATCTCGACCGCAGCAGAGGACGTGTGTGAAATACTTACGCGCGCTAAAGGCTTCTGGAATAAGCGGTGTAAGCTCATTCCAATTGAGGAGGAAGAACCACGGAAGCCGAAGAGAGGTTTCACTTGAACAAGTGAAAGAGTCTTTGGGTAATTCTTTAATTTTCAGTATATCATGTGCCTGACGTTGAGTCCGAGCCATTTCCGGTTGATGATACGGGAAAGAAACTGGTTGCAACACCGAGTCGGGATGGTGGGACGCGCACTGAAGAACCGGTGGAGACGGCCGAGGAGGAACCTGCCACAGAGGGGGAAGAATTCTAAAGAGATAAAAATGAACTGAATATAATATCTAAACTAGGGTTGCACCCCGAACGCTCGGGGGCGGGTATGTCGGGGTACGGGGTTTTCGAATTGTTTCGGGGCGGGGTACGGGTCGGGGGACCAAAATATGGTCGGGGTTCGGGTCGGGGTACGGGGTTTTTGTAAAAAAAAATTTTAGAGAAAAAAATGTTAAAAAATAATTAGATTTTGGCATATTTTCGTTAATTTTTTCAAAAATTAAGTAGGATATTGAGACATTAAATTGGATTTGAAGGGATTAAAGAGTTTATCTGGGGATATAAGCGGATCTGAAGGGATTAAGTGGGATTTTAGGGATTAAATGGTATATCTAGGGATGCAAGAGGATCTGGAGTGATCTTTGTTGGTCTCAAGGGATATCATTGATTTAGAAGGATATAGAAGTATTACGGATCTCTTATTAGTTTTTAATCTGGGGAGATAATTATCTGGGATAATAAATAAATTTGGGCGGATTATGGAAGATTTATAGAGATTAACTGACATATCTGCTGATATAAGGGTTTCGAAGGATTAAGGGTGGTTCAAGGGATAGAATCTAGTTTTTTTAGAGCCACAGACGAAAATTTTAGAATTTTTAGACTAAACTAAAAATTTTGATAATATTTAAAAATAGAATTAACCTTTTAAAATTAAAATTTAACGCTTGTTTTTGTAAAGAAAAATAACAAAACAAACGGGTTCTCCTTATTTGGATCCGAACCCTAACCTATATGAATAGAAATATAGACAAAACCAACGACTAAACCACTCAACCACAAGTCGGCTAGTTAATATGGAAATACAATATTGATATTTCATTCAATTTTCTTACAAAAATAATAAAAGCAAAGCAAATTGGGAGGAAGTTTCTAAAATTTTTCTCTTTAAATTCTCCTTAAAAATGGCGTTTTTAGGGGTGTATACCCCGAAAACCCCGAAACTTTTTCGGGTCGGGGGACGGGGTTTTCATTTTTTTCGGGGCGGGGTTCGGGTCGGGGAAATTTTGGAAAAATCTTTCGGGAACGGGGGTCGGGGTTCGGGGTACGGGGTCGGGGTGCAACTCTAATCTAAACTCATATTTTCCTTTGTTGTTATCTTGCATTCATTTATATGTTGTATATTTCCTAAATTTCCTTGTGTGTAATATGTACATATGTCTCATAATATATTCTATTAGATTTGTTGTAAATTTGTTTTGTATGTAAATTTGATTTTCGAATAAATTTTTTGTTCCTCGTTGGGGAAACTTTTTGTGACAATGCAAGGGAAAAAGATAAACGGGCACAACTTTGTTCACTTAAGACAGTTTTCGTTGATTTTAATGTCAATTGACGAAGGAAAATTAGTAAAAATAGAAAGGAAAAAAGTGGGGCAACTTCCAAACTATTACCCCCTAAATGGACTCGAACCTAACTTCGCCAAACGATCAAAAAAATAAAAAATCACTTATTTGTAGGAAAGAAATATCCACCTATATGTATTTTCAACTTTTCTATTTTGAGAAAAATATATCGATAACAGGTACCTTGGTAATAAAAATATCCAAAAATTCCCAAAAGAGTTCATCTTTAAGGGTATATAAATATTTTAACCCAGACCCCGATTCGGGGTTTTGCGTCAGGGATCGGGGTTTGTCGTGTTAGAGCCTTCGAAGTTCGGGTCGGGGGGTTTGCCAAAAAATTCGTCGGGGTTTCGGAGGTCGGGTTGTTATCCTAATTTTAATTAAAGTCCAAATGTATTCAAAATTTTAAAGGACGCACAAAAAATTATTAATCTTCATTTACATCAAATAAAGGCGATTTAAATTTGGTCAAAATTTCCCAATTAATTTCTTTAAAAAATTCATTTTCTTTAATTTTCAGTCCATTAATTCTTTTATTTTTATTTAAAATTAAAATTTGTTCAATTAAATATTTTGCTTCTTCTGAAGGGAAATTTGAAGGAAATTTATAATTTAATTTTAATATTTGTTGAAATAAAAGAAATTCTGTTTCTCCATTAAATGGACGTTGACCAGATAATAATTCGAATAAAATTATTCCAAAAGACCTTTTTTTAATTAATTAAATTTAAAAAGAAAAAAGAACTTTCCTTACCACCAATCACAAGCTGGAGTTGACGGCTCTCCATTAAGCATCTAATAAAAATAAGAAATTCAGAAATGTCAAATTATCAGGAGGGCAAGAGCGAAAGATGAAAGAAATGATAAAAATTAAAAGAATGGGTGATTTAATAAAAACTCGTAAAAGTTAAAATAAACCTCAGGACTGACGTATTGAGCAGTTCCAACAAAAGAACAACGCCTTTTCTCTTTATTTCGCCTCCTTTCTTCGGGCGATTGTTGTGGTTCTTCTACATCTTTGTTTGTATTAATATTATTATTTTCGTTTAAGTTGGCAGTTTCATTAATTAATTTAGCACAACCAAAATCAGAGAGAAGAATATGGCCATTTTTACGAAGCAAAATATTTTCGAAAAAATTAGGAATTAGTTGGGGGGGGGGGGTGGGTTTGAATATTTAAATGTAGTGGGGGATGACAGGTTTTCTTTATACTCCTAGAAATCTGAAAATCTGACCCGCGTCATGCTATTTTATTTTAAAAAGATTATTTTTAAAAAATTATGTCTGATTGTTGGAAAGCTTATTAGTAAAATGATTTCTAAAAAATTTAGCAATAGAAAGAGAACCACGACATAAGACTAGCCTATAAACAATTTCACCTATAAATTTTTAGAACAAAATCAAAATTAAAAAGTCATCCCCCCTTCCTAATTTTTTCCACCCTTTCAATAAAAATACATTTAAAAAATTCCTTTACCAGGTTTAACATCTCTGTGTACAACATTTAATTCATGAATGTGTAACAAAGCTAAGCAAAGTTCAGCCATCACAAAACGAGTCTTTTCCAAGTCTAAACACCCACCAGAAGCTTTTAACCTTGCCAACAAATCTTTTTTCTCTGCCAAAGTTAACACAAAATAGAGACAATCAGAATCTTGAAATGTGCAGTAAAGGCGGGTAATGAAGGGATGTGAATGTTCCGGGGTTGAAAGAAGGCGAAGAATATCACGTTCTCGAAATATTTGGTGAACCTTAAAGGTTTTATTGAAATTTTTTAACTGAAAATTTGGCAAAATTTAATTTCCTTCCCCATTTTTATCCCTCCCTAAAGTATCAAAAATGGCTAGATGTTGTTTCCCTTCTCAACTTTACTCTATTTCCCCTACGGCATACAAACAGTTTACCGAAAATTTAAATATTTGTGGTATTTTGTAAGGAATTTTTGCCTCAAAAAAATTTCTCATATCCTTTAACAATAATTTCTCATTAAAATGACTTAGTTAGAGAATTTAATCTTAAAATCCCCAACAGAGTAAATTATCAAACTAAACAAATCAAATAAAATACCTTCTTTTCTCGTTGAATTTTCCTTTTTGAACAAACTTTAATTGCAAATTTATTGCTAGACGTCTTTTCTGATGCTAAATAAACTGTAGAATATGAACCTAAAATTATTTTAGAAAATTAAAAGAAAAAAAATTAAAAAGAAAAACCTTCCCCAAGTTCAGCCAAAATATAAAAATCATCCTTTTTGCGAGGAGTTGTAATTGTTTCTGATAAATTATTTACTAAAGAATTAGTTTCTAGATTAATTTTTTCCATATTTTAACTAAAAAGAAGAAAACAAGAAAATATTAAGCCAAAAATCATTAAAAATTGATGTTTTTTAACTACGACTTTTTTGTTATTCATTTAAAAATTGGAGTTTCTACCTAATTTTGTAGAGAATTTAATTCTCTACAAAATGGTACTAAAATCTTAAGAAACGATTAGAAACTCTTTGAGTTATAAAAAAAAGAAAGAAGCTTATCCGCTTTATCAAAAAACGATTTTCGCAAGGGATAAATTGTCATTTTTCATTTTAAATAAACATAATGCCAAAAATAGTTTACTTTTAAATTTCTAATTATTAAAATTTTTTATTTTTGTATTTTGTGTGCTTCTTTTTCATTTTTTAATTTAATTTAATTTGCGGTTGGCTTTTCTTATTTTAAATATTTTCTTTTCTATTTCAATTTTAATCATTTCTTCCTCATAGTACCTCCAAAAAAATCTGTCATCATGCGATAAAAATCAATAATTTTTTGAGGCATACTGTATACTCACCACATTCCCTCTCCACAGCGGGTTAACTCTGTTGACAGACCTGCCTGTTTATTCGTGTTTATTCGCGAAACTGCTCCATATAAACGCAAGGCTCATTCATCTATAGGACATAACTTTGTTAGGAATTATTCAGTCAAGCTGATCTTGGTGTCAATCGACTCAGCTCGACGAGCTCTTTCGATCGAGCTATAATTTTCATGTCCAAAACTCTAACCCCAAAAATTTTCAACTTTTGTGGGCCTATATCTCAGCCTAAATTGGTCCTACAAAGTTAATTTTGGTATCATTCGACGTACCTCGTCGAGCTGCATCGGATGGCACCAAAATCTTTGTTTTTTTCTTAAAGTAACTCTTAAAAATCTGTCACTAAAATTATTAAAATATAAACACCAGTAACTTTTGCTAAAAACCAGATAAATTAATAATTTTTTGCCAAAAGCTTCTTTAAACTATGAAAAATAAAAATAACAGAAAGATTTAAAAAATAACATCTAGAACGTCCAATGGACTCGATCAAAGTTGGCAACCTAAAATCTGCATGCGAGAGTAATGCTTTAAATGAGAGAAAGTTAGAGAAGCAGAGAAAATTAGACACTACACAATGTCCTCTTTAACCCGCTGTGCCTCTCTTATATTTCTCGATGTTATTTTTATTTTTCCTCCCAACAATTTTAATCCTGCTATTGGATTTATCGACTAAACCACAATTAATGGCTGAAAACGAGTTTATATTAACTAAAATAAGTTAATAGTTAAATCCGTTTTCTTGCATTTTTCTCCATTCTTTTAATATTGGGTTTTACTAGTTACTTTTGGATTCAATAACATAATTTAGACTCATCCTGACTTATTGGATCCCACAGAGATGATTTTTATATATCCCTAACCCATACAATTTTATATAATCCAAAAGTAACTTTTAAAACCAAAGGATAATTGAAGGTGGAAAAGTACGCAGAACGCGGAAAGGTACGCGGAAAAGCCGTTATATTTACACCAATTTTTATATTTATTTTACCTTAAAAAGCTTTTAGAAATACAAGAATAATGCCTATGTCTAGAGTTTATATTGGAAATCTTCCGTCTCGTGCCACTGAACGCGATTTGGAGCATTTCTTCAAAGGATTTGGCAAAATACGAGATGTTATGTTAAAAAATGGATTTGGATTTGTGGTTTGATTTTTGTTTATTTTTATTTTAATATTTTTAATTTTGAGGAGTTTGATGACTCACGCGATGCTGATGATGCTGTCTATGAGCAAAATGGCCGTGAACTTTGTGGGCACCGAGTTGTTGTAGAGATTTCTCGTCGTAAGTTTTTTTTGGAATTTTTGACTTTTAAGGCTTGCACATTAGGGTGGGCCGTTTACCCTAGACCCGATCCGAAGAAAATTTTGAAACAGACCCAAACCCCGACTTTTTTCTCTATTCATCGGAGAATTATTTGTTTTTGCGGATTAAATTAACGGACGATTTCTTTTATAGCAGACATTCAATTTTCCTAATTTAGCCATTTTGTATATATTTTTTACTTTCAATCATTTTTAGGCACATCTGGCCGTAATGAGAACAATCGATATGACAACAGAGGTTATGACAATCGGGGTGGCGGATACAGAAGGTTTTACTCTTTTTAAATTTCAAAAATTATTTTTAAAAATAGTGGCCAAAACTTTCGGCGTGAAGGTCGTACTAATGGACGTTTTCCTCCACCACGCGAGACTCGTCACAAAATGTTGGTACAAAATTTGTCTACTCGTTTTTCTTGGCAGGTTCGTATAAAAATTTTTTTTTGAAAATTTTTCCAAATTTTTTATGTTTCGTTTTTGGGGTAGAACGAAACATTTTTATGATCTCAGAATCTCATTTTTTTAAATTAAATAAATTTTTAAGTAGGTGGAATAATAAATACGGCAAACCTTGAATTTATGCCTAAATTCTAATGGCGATTTGGCCCACACATAAAAATGGCGAAAAAGGACTTTTCTCTTGCCAAAAGGACTTTCTCTTGCCCCCACACAAACTTTCTTTGGACCGAATTTTTTGGTCTGCCTTTTGGAAACAATTTTTCTAATTGATGGCCATTGGACACAAATTTTTTGGCATTAAAATGAAAAAGTTGCACAATTTTGGCATTTGGCAAAATTTTGACTTTTTGGATTTTTTGCAAATTTGGCCCGCCTAGTCTTCTCTCCTCATACTCTTTCTTTCATTTTTCTCAAAAATTTGTGTGATTTGAAAATTTTTTGGTTGGAAAGGCAAACACACAATTGTTGCTGGACTTAAAAATGAAAGGAAAAATTAATTTTTAATTGAAGTAAAAATCTGTTCGGTTCGTTAAAAAAAAGGAATTTTTCTCCTTTTAAGCAAATTTGATTAATTCAAAAAATTTATTTTTTTAATTTAAGGACTTGAAAGACATGTTCCGCGGGACTGGCGAAGGTGAAGGAGGCGGTGCTTTTTTTGTTCTTTCTTTAAAATTAATATTTAAAAATTTCCGGAAACTTCTTTTTAGGTTTCTAAATTAGAGACCGGGCGGCATTAAACCTATTCTAAATTCTATAAATTAAATTTTGTTATTAGGAGAACTTTCCGGTATTTTTAAATATTTTAAAACTTTTTGAATTTATGTAAAATTCTGCGTTTTAGTTACCTATGCTGAAGCCCACAAACGAGTTCGTAATCAGGCAAATGTTTGTTTCGCTACTCATGACGATTTGCGTCGTGCAATGGAAAAATTTCAAGGTTTTTTTTTGAGTTTAAAAATTAAAAAAAAAATTTTATTTAGGAAAAGAAATTAACGGCCGTCGAATTAAATTAATTGACGATTCTGAAGACAATGGAGGCAAACGTCGCCGCTCCCCCAGCCGTTCACGTTCTCGTAGCCGTTCTGGTTCGGCACGCCGTTCAACTTCTGCTCGTCGTTCTCCTTCACCACACCGTTCAGGCTCGCGATCTGAACGTCGTTCACGTTCTCGTAGTAACTCAACTCCAGGTTTTTTCTATATTTTTTTCCAAATTATTTTTTATTTTTCAGCAAAGAATGGCGCTGAAGAAGGAAGTCCAGCACCAAAACGAAGCCGTTCACGTTCTCCTTCAGCTTCATCACATGAAGAAGCCAAGTAAAGATGAAAAGAAAATTGTGAAGTTTAAATTTTAAGTAAAAAGTGAAGATTTAAAAGTTTTTTTTTGGTATTTTTTCGGAAAATTGTTCAGTCTGTTTAAATATTATATTTGTGTTTAAATAATTTTTATTTAAATAAAAATTTTCTCTGAATTATTTTTTATAATTTTGAGGTTGAATTCTTTTTGAATATTTATATAGGTGTTAAAGGGTGCTTTGATTTTATTTTAAGCTTATTTTGTTGATGGCTTTTTGTGGACTCGCTTATTTTATGACCGAGCCTGATTTAAAAAAGACCACAAAAAGCCGTTCACATTTTCAGCATTTCCTTATATTTTAATAATGCAATCAAAAAATAAGAGATTACCTCTTGAATTGCTGGTTGATATATTTAAATCTACAGAAGGGGCAATATTGAAATCATCTAAAGTTTGTGAGGAATGTGAAATGTTATTTCGTCATGTTAAAGTTTTGTTAACTTCTTCATCTATTGTTTATACATTTATTGGGGAAAATTGTCAAAAAATATGGGTAAATTTAAATGAAAAAGATTTAAAAAATATATTTTTTAGGCGTTAATCCGGTTGGAAAAAGAGCGTATTGAGATGGTTAAGGTTGTTTTTAAAAGATTTTTTAAAAGGAATTAATTTAAGCATTTGAGAGAAGAAAAAGAGTTTCTTGAAGAAAAATTTGCTAAACTCATTGAAATAAGACGGCGATTAATTGTAATTAATTTTTAATAATTTTTATTTGAAAATTAAAATTAAAGGAAAAACAAAGGAAAAGAATTGAGACAATTAGAGTGAAAATTAAAAAGCATAGAAAAGCTGGCAATGAGATGGAAATTGATGAGAATGGACCAATTGCAAAACGTACTCGTTCCCATTATGTTTCATCAAATGACAAAGAAAGTAAGAAATGAATTATTGGAGGTTGTTATTTAAATAAGAAAACGTGTGAATTTTAATTGTTTTTGACTTTATTTTCGAGACATTTAAATATTTTATTGACTCATCGCATTTTCCTTTTCATTTTAGAGGATTAATTTAAAATTTGAAGATTTCGATTCCTGTGAAAATGCAAAGATTTTTGCCTGTGTCGCTAAAAGTGTTGGGTTTTGCTTCTTTGTCATCCTCTTAATTGTTTTGGTTTTAAATATCCAAATAATTTCTTGAAGCAGAAAATTTATTAATTTTATTGTTATTAGACAAAAATTTAAAAAGTAAGGGAGAAAGGAAAATGTTTGGAGACAATCAGGGATAAGTATTATTTTTTTAATTTATTAATTTAAAAATAAATGATTTTTTGTTTTGATTATTTTTAAGCGTTTTAAAACGTTTTGATTTTATTTTAGATTTTTTAAACAATTTTATCAAACTTTCTACTTTGCCGTCGTTTATATGACTGGATTTTATTTAAGAAAGACAGTAAAACGTTATCCGCATTTTCAGTAGTTCCTTCTAATTTATGACGTTATTAATGAAATCAAAACAACAAAACAAAAATTTACCACTTGAATTGCTTGTTGATATATTCGAAGCTATTGATGGGGAAATAATTGAATTATCTAAAGTTTTCAAAAAACAAAAATCAATCGGAGAACAAAAAGAATGTCAAAAATTGTGGGTTAATCGAGTTAATATTTTGTTGACTTCTTCCTCTATTATTTATTTATTTATTGGGGAAAATTGTCAAAAAATATGGGTAAATTTAAATTAAAAAGAATTTTAAAAAAATATTTATTTTTTAGTCATTAATCCGCGAGGAAAGAGAATTTGTTGAAAAAATTGAGGTTATTTTTAAGAAAAAATATTTTAAAATAAATTTTAATTTAAGCGTTTGAAAAAAGAAGAGCAACAGCTTGAAGAAAAGGTGGATTTACTTGAGGACGAAACGTGTGAATTAAGAAAACAAATTGCTAAACTTTTTGAGGAAAAAAGGAAAAAATTAAATGTAAATTAATTTAAATAATTTTTGTTATTTTATAATTTAAGGAAAAACATACAAAAAGACTCGAGAAAAATCAAGCAAAAATTATTAAACGACGAAAGGCTGAAAAGGAAATGGAGGAGAATAGTCCAATTGCTAAACGTACTCGTTCACATTTTGTTACATCAGAAGACAAAGAGATAAATTAATTGAAGGTTTTTGTATTTAAACAAGAAAACGGGTAAATAATTTGATTTTTTAAAAAGCTCAAAAATTTTTTGTAGACATTTAAATAATTTTAAACATTATTTTAGAACAGCGTTGTTCTTTATAAATTTATTTATGTTTAATAAATAAATAATTTTTTGTTTTGAATATTTCAAAATATTTAAGTGTTTTTAGAACACTTTTAATTTTATTTTAAATTTTGTTCAAGCTTTTAGTAGATATTTTTTGGAGACTTTTTGTAAATTAAAATTAATACTTAACAACTTCTACTGATAATAGTTTTTATTTATCGAATTTTTTGAAAGAAAAATCCAAAAAGTTCTTTAGAATTACCTAAACTTTTACTAATGCAATCAAAACTTCAACACAAAAAATTACCAAATGAAATGCTTGTTGATATATTTAAAGCTTCAGAACGTGTAATATTAGAAGAAATATTATCAAAATTTGACAGAAATAATGGTCCTTCAATGGTAGAACATAAAAAATTTGAGAAAATGTGGAGTAATCAAGTGCTGGTTTACTTAACTTGTTCCTCTATAATTCCTACATTTGTTGGAAAAGAATTTCAGAAAAGATGGGTTGGTTATTTTTTAAAAAAATTTTAATTTTTTTCCAAAATTTTTAGTTATCAATCCTTAAAGAAAGAGAAAGTGTTCGGCTATATGAGGTTTATTGGATCGGACAGACCCCCTTTTTTCCTCTCAAATTTTCCTCCTATATTTTTGAAAAATGGTCGGACTTTTTCCTTCATCCAAAAAATGGGAAATAAAATATGAAAAATAATTATTTTTGTTTGATTGTAGGCAAAAATTAGAAAGGCAATTTGGTTGGAAGAAAGGGTAAAGTAGGACTATTTTTCAAAAATATAGGGGGGAAATTGGGGAGGAAAAAGGGGATCTGTCCGGAAAAAGGAGATCTGTCCGGTTTAACATTACAAAGTAAATATTTATTTTTTGATATTTTTTAAGACTTTCATGGAGAAAGCTGGCTTACTTGAAACTAAACTTATACAGTTAAGAGAAGAAATTGATAGACGTGAAAGACTCAGAATATTGCAAGCTAAAATTTTGTTGCGACGAAAAGCAAAATTTTTTCAATTTTGTGTGAATGGGGTGGAAGCTCTGATAGTTTTGTATTTATTTTTTAAATAAAAAATGAGAAAATTGAAGGGTTGTTTAATTAAACAAGAAAGAACGGTTAATATTTCTTTTTTTTTAAAAAAGCTCAAAAAATTTTTTCGAGATATTTAAATAATTTTTGTAAACAGAATTTTAAATAAAAGAATAAATTTTGTTTTGAAAATCTTTTAATAATCAAGTGTTCCATCACGTTTTTTATTTTTAAATTTTGTTAAATGGATTTTTGTTGGCACGCGGACATATCGGGATATTTCAACGTAAGAACAGTTACCCTACTGATTTTGGACGGTCACTGGTCTTTTCCATACCCATTAAATAATAGAGTTTTATGGTTTAGAACAAACATAAACACTCAAGAAATTATTTTTGTCACACCAATACCGATATGTCCTTTCATATATGTCCGCACACCTTTTTGTGTTAAACTTAGTTAATATTTGAAGACCTGGAAAGAAATTAACTCAATTTTTAATTTTTAAAAGAATTTTATTCTTTAGCAATTTCTGTGATATTCTAAATATATATTAAAATGAAATCAAAACATCAAAATAAAAAATTACCTAATGAAATGCTTGTTGATATATTTAAAGCTACAGATAACACAATAATGGAGAATCTGTTGCCTAACCCTAACAAAATATCTTCAATGTCCAAACAAAAAGAATTTGAGAAAATGTGGATTAATAAAGTCAACAAATTATTAACTTGTTCCTCTATTGTTTATATTTTTGTTGGAAAAATTTTTAAAATAAGATGGGTGGGTATTCAATGTTTTTTAAAGAAAAAATATTTTAAAACATTTCTAGATATTAATCTGTGAAGTAAGGGAAAAGGTTCAACTACATGAGGTTTAAATTTTCTATATTTTTGTTATTTTTTATTTAAAGCGTTTGAGGGAGGAAAATAAAGAATTGTTAAATATATTAAAAGAATTTGTGAAACGAGAAGAACGTAGAAGAGAAAATGTATTTAAAGAAGAAATTGAGGAAGAATATGTAGGATTTAAGACAATTTTGAAGCGACGAAAATCGGAGGGGGATAAAGATGATGAGTATTGTCCGTGTGCAAAGCGTTTTGTTTTATCTTCACAAAACAATGAAGAAATTAAAAAATCAAGGAAAGACGAGTGAATGTTTATTTTTCGACTTAATTTTCTAGAAAATAATTTTAACAAAAGCTTAATTATCCGATTGTTTCCCTGCAATTTCCTTTCATCCAATTATTTTTAAAAATTAAAATTATCGAAGGTGTATATTTATTTCGAACTTATTCCCCCAGAAAATTCTGTTAGAGTTAAAAATGAGCAATTTTGGTTTATTTAAATAATTTATTTTAACCGACAATTCGAGGTTTAGTAGTCAGCAAATATTTAGGATGTGGAAGAATGGAAAATGTGGAGAGATAATTTCGGATAGTTTTTTGATTTTAAATTATTTTACACCTTTAAATATTTTTGATTAAAAAATAACGAATATTTTTGTTTTGAATATTTTACTTTCTTTAAGCATTTCGGAATATACTAAATATTTTATTTTAAATTTTATTTTATTAACGGATCTGAGTTTTTACGAATTTTTTTTAAAATTGAAATAAATAATAATTTTACACGATATAACCAAATTTTTAATATTCACACTTTAGCCTTTTTTTCTCATAAAGATTAAAAAAGTTCAAAAGATTAATAATGGTGGAGTAAATGCTAAACAGTTTTTTGAATGTTCAGAATGTACTAGGTAAAACTGAAAGTTTTTCAAAAAAATTTTTTTATATAAAATATAAATAAATAAATTCTTTTGTTAAATTATGTCAATTAAATAATCGAAATTTGACAAAATATATTCGAAAAGGCTTGAAAGTTTTAGCTAAATTTTATCTTTTGTATTTACATGTTGGGAAAAGTCAAAAAATATCAATTAGTTATTTTATACAATGTAAGGATGATTCATCTACATAGTAGCATTTAAATTCATTCATTCATATTTATTTTTCTTCATATTTATTTTTCTGTGTAGTCCATTTTTTTCATTATGTAAAAAATTTTTCTTTTTCTTATTTTATTTTTCAAAACTTATCATTTTTTTTAAAAACTGACTTATACTAACGCATATTTTATTTGTTAAGTTAATATCTCCATAAGTGATCCCCGTGGATCCAGGAGGTTTTTTTCATTTTATTGTTTCACATTATATATTTATGTGTCGATTAAGAAAAAAAAAACGAAGGTTAAAGATCTGTATAAAAAAGTTGTTGAAATTATTAAAATTTTAAAAAAGTTTAATATTATTAAAGGCTTCTTTTGCGATAATTTCTTTGGACTTATTTTTAAATATTCGAAAAGGAAAAACTTGTTTTGAGACCCAGAAATACATAAAAACAAACGATCATAACTTTGTTAAGATCGTCGAATCAATCTAATTTTGGTGTCTGATCTGATTTTCGAGCTCTTTCGAATGGCATGTATCGAGCGGATCGGAGTTTGGGCCCTCGAAGCAAATTTTTTTCGGATAATTTTCTGTCAAATTTATACCGATCCCCTCCCTCGATTAATTCCTCACGTTGAGGAAGGGTTGAAAAAATAATTCCTTACGGGAATTAATCGAGAAAATACGGTACCCTAATTAATTTATAAAAACTTGTAAAAATTATCTGCAAAATTCTTTAGCTAATTAGTAATGCAATCAAAACATCAAAATTTAAAATTACCTTCCGAATTGCTTGTTGATATATTTAAAGCTACAGATGGTGCAATACTTGAATCCTTACCCAATCTTCACAAAATATCTTCAATGTTAAAACAAAAAGAATTTGAGAAATTGTGGATTAATCAAGTTAATAAATTATTAACTTCTTCCTCTATTGTCTCTCCATTTATCCAAAAATTTTTAAAAGAAAGATGGGTGGGTATTTTCTAAAGAAAAAGAAGATTTTCCATTATTTTTAGGCAACAATCCTCGAAAAAAGGGAAAAGGTTTAAATACAGTGCTGGAAAAAACTATAGCCGCACTTTTGAAAACTTTATAACTTATGAAGGAGTTACCCAAACAACATCAAATTTTGTTGAAAAATGTAAAAAATAGATAGGAAAATAATGGTATTTAAATATTCTCAAAATTTCAAAAACAAAACACAAATTTTAAAAATTCAAAAATACGCATAATTTTTACTGGAAAAAACTATAGCCGCACCTGTATTTTCGACCTTAGGAGTGGTCCGAAAAATCTACAAAAATTCCTGTAAACATATCTATTGATATCTATAGAAAATACAAAAGAAATGAAGTTCCTATATAATTCCTTCATTGAGATCTGAAAACCCGAAAATCAACGGAAAACCGGGGGTAGACGTCTTTAAAAAATATTTTCGACCCCTTACAGGTAAGATAAAAATTTTATTTTGGGCTTATTTGAAAGCCCTTGAAATTTGCTACAAGATATTTATCATCACATAATCCAGAAAAAATTTATCTTTGAGAAATAATGTGTCTAGTTCATAAGTTACATTTTCATCACTTTTTGGGGGGCTTTTGAGAGATTTTCATGATCTGAAAGTTTATCACAGTATGTCTTAAAGTTGAATTTTTTTCAGGAAATAAAATTGATACTATCTTGTAGCAAATTTCAAGGGCTTTCAAATAAGCCCAAAATAAAATTTTTATCTTACCTGTAAGGGGTCGAAAATATTTTTTAAAGACGTCTACCCCCGGTTTTCCGTTGATTTTCGGGTTTTCAGATCTCAATGAAGGAATTATATAGGAACTTCATTTCTTTTGTACTTTCTATAGATATCAATAGATATGTTTACAGGAATTTTTGTAGATTTTTCGGACCACTCCTAAGGTCGAAAATACAGGTGCGGCTATAGTTTTTTCCAGTAAAAATTATGCGTATTTTTGAATTTTTAAAATTTTTGTGTTTTGTTTTTGAAATTTTGAGAATATTTAAATACCATTATTTTCCTATCTATTTTTTACATTTTTCAACAAAATTTGATGTTGCTTGGGTAACTCCTTCATAAGTTATAAAGTTTTCAAAAGTGCGGCTATAGTTTTTTCCAGCACTGTATGTGTTGAGATTTAAATTAATATTTTTTGATATTTTATTAAGATTGAATTTCGTATGGAAGAAATAGACGAACGAATTGCTAGATTGGACGAATATAGAAGACGAAATGAAGAAATTGAAGAGAAAATACTAGAAAAAGTTGAAAGAGTGAAGGCAAAACTAGAACAAAATTTAAAGCGACGAAAAGCGAATTTTCTGCTATTTTTTATTTTGGTTTCGGCAGTTTTAATACATCATCTTTATTTGTTGTTTAAATAAAAATAAATAAATTTTGCTTTGAATATTTTTTGGGTTAATATTAATTTTTATAATATTTTGTTAAATTTTAGATAACCAATTATTGCTTACAGACTTTTACCTCTAAATAACTTCAAGTCAGTATTTCAACATTGTCTTGTAAATAAAATTAAAAAATAAAGAATTACATTTACATATGTATTAAACTATACTTATTGTTAGATGGTGGATTAGTCGAACTGTTATTTAAACTTAACAATATAAATTTTAACAAGATCAAAAAATAAAAGAATTTGGAAATTTATGGAATAATTCTCGCAAGAATTTGTTAACGTCAACTATTGCTAATATATTTGAAGGAAAAATTTTTGTAGGATTATTCATTTAGCAGCATTTGAAATGTCTAGGCGAAGGTTTAAGAGGAAATGAGAAAAGCAAAATTGTCACCCAAATAGCTCAAATTTTTTAGTGAATAATTTAAGTGCTGATTTTTTCTCGAATGACATGAATTGTTTGAATTTGTGAATAATCTTGGGAATATTTAAATTTGGAAACTTTCGACTGTTTTGTCAAATATATAATTAAATTTTTAATTAAAAAATTCCCCAAAAATTTCCTTAATATTTTAAAATAATAATGAAATCAAAAAAACATCAAAATAAAAAATTACCCCCAGAATTGCTTTTTGATATATTTAAATCTACAGATGGGGCGTTAATGGAGAATTTATTACTCAAATTTGAAGAAATATCTTCAATGTCCAAACAAAAAGAATTTGAGAAATTGTGGATTAATCAAGTTAATATTTTATTAACTTGTTCCTCTATTGTCTCTACATTTATCCAAAAATTTTTAAAAGAAAGATGGGTTAATTAAATTAATTTTTGAATTAAAATGAGTCTCTTTTTAATATTTTTAGTTATTTATACTTGAAGAAAGAAGTGTGAGTGAGAACATAAAAGTTTTTAAATTATATATTTTATATTTACTTTAATTTAATTTAAAAGTTTTATAATGAGGAAACTGAATTAATTGAGGCTGAAACTTTAAAAATAAAAGAATATATTTTACAATTAAAAGAGGAAAATGGAGGGGAAAGAAGAACTGTTTGTATTTTAATTAATTTATTTAATACAAATTTCAGATTGAAATAATTGAAGAAACTTTGGGATTGAAAGCAAAAAGATTTAAAATTTTGAAGAGACGAATATCCGATTGGAATAAAGAGAAGAGTTGTCCAATTAAAAAATGTCCTCGTTCTTATTTTTCAACTTCATTGAACAAAGAAATCATTTATTGAAGAAGGAACGGGTAATTTGTAAATATTTTTATTCTTAAATAAACTCAAAAACTATTCTGAGAATTATTTTCTAATTATTTTATGTCATACCAAAAAAGTTGCTTTATATTTAGTTTTTTTTGTTTTATAAAATTTTTCATTTTTTTTAATATCTAAAATATTTTTAAATATCAAAATTTTGTTGTGTTATTTGGGGGGAAAATTTGCGGATTTTTATATTTACTTAACCACAAATAAATTGAACGATTATTACCTTTAACCTATCAGGGCAGGGCTAATTTCGCATTTCGTTTTTTTTTTAATTTCGTCCAGCCCTGGTACCTATGTAGATTAGAAATAGAATTGTTTTTTTTTAATATTTTCAATGAGAAGTGGAAAAGTTATTTTTTAATGTAATAAGGATGATTTATCTGATAGCAGCATTTAAACGTCTAGGCTAAGGTTAAAGATCTACATATACAAACGACGAAAAACGTATGTATCATTTACAAATTTTTACCATCGGTTTTGCTTTTTTACTTTATTCTTTATTTATTGTTAAATAAAAATAAGATTTTGTTTTGAATATTTTTGATATTTTTAAGTAGGGATGTTGGGGCTTGACCGGTGCCAATGGTTTTCGATTATAGAAAGTTTTCGACCCCCGATTTTTTTTCGACAACCAATAACTCTATTTTTAAGCATTTTAGGAAACTTTGATTTTATTTTTGATTTAATATTAATAGCACCTTTTTGGCAAATTAACAAAAATCAACGGGAAATAAATCAAAGCAATTTCAGTATTTCTTTGATTTTAAATAAATTTATATAATGCAATCATCAAAACATCAAAATAAAAAATTACCCCCAGAAATGCTTGTTAATATATTTAAAGCTACAGATGAGGCAATTGAGGAAATATTTTCAATGTCAAAACAAAAAGAATTTGAGAAATTGTGGAGTAATCAAGTCATTAATTTATTAACTTCTTCCTCTATAATTTATATTTTTCTTGGAAAATATTTTCAGAAAAGATGGGTTGGTTATTAAATGATTTTTAAAATAAAAAAAAAGATTTTTCTTTTAGATAGAAATTCTCCAGTTAGGAAAGAAAATTAAAGGAATTAAGGTTATTTAAATATTTTTACTAATTTGAACGTTTAAAGGATTTTCTTGCGGACGAAAAAGAAATAATGGAAGAAAGCAAAAAATTAGTGGAGGAAATGGAAGCTAAAATTTTAAAAGTATTTGAAAGAATTACTCGGAGCACGTCGAAGATTAATTGTATTTTTAATTTAATTATTTTTTAATAAAATTAAAAATTTAAGGAGGAACAAACAAGATTAGCGGGGAAAAAGAAAAACGTGGAATAGTTGTCAGATAGTGAGTGAGATTGGTAGTACAATTTTGATGAAGCGTATTCGTTCACATTATGATTTACCTTTAAATGATTAAAAAATGACGGGAATTGTTTATTATTACTTTTTTGACTTTAAATAATTTTAAAAATAAATTGATGTCTCAAAATTTACAAGTTATATTTTATCTGCAAGGTTTATCTAATTAATATTTATTTTTTCGAAAGTTTTATAAATATTTATCTCTTTTTCTTTAAATATAGTTTTTATAATAAATATTTAAATAATTTCAAAAATAAAAGTGATGTTCAAGATTAGTTTTTTAATAAAGAGTTTTTGTTTAAAATATTTTTAGTAATTAATTGATTTAAGAAGCTTTAATGTTACAGTGTGAAAAATTATTATAAAGGTCATACTATATCGAGTTTTTCTTTATAAATTGGTTTAATTTTTGATCGACGAATAATAAAATAATATTAAATGTAGAAGTGAAAGAACTTAGCAAAAAATTCTTTTTTTTTTTTAATTTTGAAAGAATTTTTTAAAAAATTTTAGTATTTGCATAAAATAAATATTCTCCTTTTTAAGAATTAAAAAAATTTTTCGGAATGAATTATTGCCAGTTAAATAAATAAATACAGGGTGGGGCAAAAGTTCGGCGACAAATTTTATTTTGTCCTTTCTTAAAATTTTATTTTAAATTTTGCTTTTTGTTTATTTTTCCCATATTCTATAATTCGTGCTCTACAAATTTTATTTTGAAAATTTTTTTCTATCTCATAAAGTAAAAATTTTACAGCGTGTCAAATAATTGTGATTTTATTATTTCTTTGTATTTTAAAAATCTTTCACAATGTGACTACGCTGGACGGCTCGATATCTGTCGTATGATAGTTTCCAAAACAATAAAATGATATCAGGAGCTTGGAAATACTCAGGACCACTCTTGTAGTGTCTGGCCAGTAACCGGAGTTACGCCTAAAAACATGAACGTGGTCAGATGACGAATTCGCAGTTTTTCTGAACAATCGATGTGAAAAACGGTCTCAGATCTCGGAATGAGCTCGAGGAGCCTCCGAAGATTGTCAAAGTGAAGCTTAGACTTCGGAGCTACAAGATAAGCCGCGCAAATTTCCTTAACGATCGAATAAAGCATCAGCTGCTTCAGAATTGTCGAAAGATTAAACGCCTGGTCGCAGCTGGTCGCCTCAACAGAGTGATGAAATTAAAAATCAATGCTAGTCTAAAAAAATGACATTCTGAGGGAGGTTTTGCATCCACGGACATTATAGCATTTTGTTGAAAACCATTTCTCGCTTCAGCAGGATCGGGCACCCTCGCATTGAGCCAAAACAACAAGCCAGCTCTGCGAGGAGCTGTTTCCTCGCTTTTTGAGGAAAGATATCTGGCCTTCAAACTCTCCGGATTTAAATCAGTAAATTATTCTATTTGAGCAATTCTGGAGCAAAAAGTATGCTGAATCCGATACGCTACATCGGAGGAACTGAAAGTTGTTTTGGAGCAGGCTGGAACTAAATAACCGATGAACAATGGGCGACCATTGTGAGTAACACTCGTAAGCGTTTGGATGCGTGTATTTCAGTCAGGGGCGGTCATTTTGAGAAATTGCTTTAATAAAGTGATTATTATATCCTATTGATGATATTTTATCATTTTTTCAATGTTAAATAAATTTTTTTACAATAGATTCTACTAAAAACATTTGTCGCCGAACTTTTGCCCCACCCTGTATTTTAATTTTGGGTAATTTAATGGGTTATTTTAATTTTCATTTTTGTTTTCACATTTTTTAATTTGCAAAAAATTTTTTATTAAAGAAACAAAAATAGAAAAAATAATTTTGGAACTAAATTTTTTTTTGAAATTTACAAAAAATAAATTGAAGAGATGAATATAAAAAAGTTGAAGAGAGAAAGGGGAAAAAATAAATCCTCGAAAATTTTATTTTTATTTAATTAATTAAAAATTTATTTTCTCAAAAAAATTATTTAATTTATCCAAAAACATCCCCGACTCTTTTCATAAGACTAAATCAAGCAAACCCTAAATAGACTCGAACAGCCAAGAAACCCTGGAAATGTTTCTCAGAATTTCGACCCGATTTGGAAACGCCAACAACCCCATTAAAAATTAAAAAAAAATATTTAGGGGAATAACAAAAAAACATTAGAATATATGTAAATAATTATTCGTTTTTAAATTGGAAATATGTAAAGTAGTTCTGAGGTGTTGTAGGGGCATAATTTTTAGTTTAGAATAAAAAATTTGCTGTCAATAAATTACCCAGAAAACATCAGAAAAATTTTTTTTCAGATTTACATAAAAAAGAAATGAAAATTAAAAATATTTTAATTATATTTTTATTAATTTCAACAACAACAATTAATGTTTGGGGACGTGATATTCCACCTAGCAGGGCTGATCCAACACAAAACGATATACCTTTAAATTATCTCAACGATTTATTTAATTTAGTTGTTGATTTAAAAATAAAAGAAGATTTGGAAAAAGTTGATAATTACCGTATATACTGTATTAATTACCCTGGGTAATTATTGTTTCGATCTCTCGCTGGAGGGGGTAAAAAAAGCAGGTGGGGTAATTATTTGAGGGAGGGCAATTATTATTTCGACCTGTAAATTTTTTATTTTATCGTAAAGATATGAACTGTAATATACAATATGTTACCGAATGTAGAGATAAATATTAGTAAATTTTTACAGATATTTTTTATTTTCTTAATACTTTCATATATAATATACCCCAATACGGTACAATAACACCAATGCTTCCTCCCTGGGAGATATAAAGACACGATGGTCATGTGTATAAAAGTATGTATGATTCCTATTTAGGGAATATACCCTACATTCTGTAAATATACTTCTTATAATATGACTAAAGACAGAATATTGATCCTTAAATGCTTAAAAATTAAAAGTATCCGGGTTATCCTCTCCAAATCCTTTTATTTTCTTGATTTATTTTTTATATGATCATTAAAATGCCCATTGTTAAAATCATAATGTTTTTAATAAATATTTTCAACATTAGCTTAGAAAAAATAGGGGGTAATTATTTAAGGGAGGGCAATTATTGTTTCGATCTCTTGCTAAAGGGGGTAATAAAAGCAGGTGGGGTAACTATTTGAGGGAGGGTAATAAATACAGTATATACGGTATTTAAATAAAGAGGAGGGAGAAGAAGAAGAAATAAATACTTCGACTACTGTTGGTGGAGAAGAATGAAGAAATGTGAAGAAATTGGGAATGAAGAATAAATTTGTTAAAAAGAAATTAAAACAAAATTTTTAATTTTGTTTTTTCAATTTAAAATATAATTTTTAAAAAGAACTTTTTATTCAAATATACAATTTTTAAATATTCTGTTCCTCGTTTTCCCTTATTTTTTACAAGGAAAATATCAAAAAGATTAATTTTGTAAACAGGCGAGTGGACCATCGAAATGATCTTAAGACCTACAAAATATTTAGTTATTTTTGAAAAGGAAATTAAGAGAAAAGGTTCGTAAGGCATTTTGTGAGAGAAGAAAAGGGGCGGGGGTTTGAACGTCATTTACTACCTGAGATATTTTTTAACATTTTTAATTTTTGGAAGAGAAATATAAGAGGTTTAATTTTATAGAAGTTATAAAAGTTCGTCCAATTTTGTAAGTTAAAGGCAAAACTTGCAGATTTTAGCAAAAATTAATTTAAATAATTTTAATTTGTTATTTTTCTTTCAAAGTTCATGTAATTAAGGTTGTTCAAAACATGCAAATGCATATTTTGGACCACCCTAATTATTATTTTATTTCAAATTTAATTTTGAGGACATTTTTAATTATTAATTTAAACTCTTAATTTTTTTAGATATCAAATAAAATTATTTCCAAAAAAACCCGTTCATTCTTTCAGCAGTACTATATAATTCAATTATTTCCAATAATGAAATCAAAAAATCAAAATAAAAAATTACCTCTAGAATTGCTTGTTGATATATTTAAAGCTGCAGATTATACAATTATGAAATTTGCTAACAAAGTTTTTCAAAATGATGATATACCTTTAAAGTTAAAACAAAAAGAATTTGAGAAATTGTGGAGTAATCAAGTCATTAAATTATTAACTTCTTCCTCTATTGTTTATTTATTTGTTGGAAAAGATTTTCAGAAAAGATGGGTTGGTTATTAGAAAATGATTTTTAAAAAAGATTTTCTTTTAGACACAAAGGGGTAATTTTCCGTTATACCACTTCTCCCTAAATTAATTTTAAAAATCATAAATAGGGTAATAAAAAGTGCTGAGTCTAACGGTACCTTCTTTGTGCCTGGAGATGCCTGAGGACTGAGATATAGGGCTCGAAATGGTCAAAAATAATAGGGTGGAGTAAGCTAGTGATGTTCGGGTATCCCGACTCCCGTTTCCGATTCCCGGGTTTTTTCTTCTCCTGAACATCACTGGTGTAAGCTCATTTTACCTTTTATTACCCTATATTTGACATTTTTAGGCATTAATTTAGGGGAAGGTAGCATAACAGAAAAGTATCTACAAAAATCCTCAAAATAGGAAAGCAAGTCAAAGAACTTGAAGTTTATTTAAATATTTTTACTAATTTGAACGTTTAAAGGAAGGTGAAAGACGTATGGAGGAAAGATTAAAAATAGTTGAGAAAAGAGACAGATTAGTGGAGGAAATGGAGAAATTAATTGAAGCTAAAATCTTAAAATTAAATGAAAGAATTGTTAAACTCGAAGCAAGTCGAAGATTAATTGTATTTTTAATTTAATTATTTTATAAAATTAAAAATTTAAGGAGGAACATGAAAGATTAGCGAGGAAAAAGAAGAGATGGGGTAGTTGTCAGATAGTAAGTGAGAATGGTGGTACAATTTTGAAACGTACTCGTTCTCATTATGATTTATCTTTAACCGAATAAAAAATGATGGGAAAGATTTACTTATAATAACGAGAAAAAAACTTTTTGAGAAATCTTGAAGTTTATGCCTTAAAAATTACATAGAATAAGAAATTTATTTTTTAAAATGTAAAAATCATTTCATTGATAAATATTTAAATAATTTCAAAAATAAAGTAATATTCAAAATTTGTTATTTATTTAATTAAAGAGTTTTTGTTTGGAATATTTTTAGTAATTAATTAATTTAGGATGCTTTAATGTACTGTATTATTATTATAAAGGCACCCATATTTTAGGTATATCTCGAATTTTTCTTTATAAATTGGTCTAATTGAACTGAAGAACTTAGCAAAAAAAGTGAAAGAACTTTGCAAAAATCTTTTTTTTTAAATTTTGAAAGAATTTTTTAAAAAATTTTAGCATTTGCATAAAATAAATATTTCCCTTTTTTCCTTTTTAAGAATTAAAAAAATTTTTTGGAATTAATTATTGCCAGTTAAATAAATATTTTAGTAATTTTGGGTAATTTAATGGTTTATTTTAATTTTGCTTTTTTGTCGTCATATTTTTTAATTTGCAAAAATTTTTTATTAAAGAAATAAAAATAGAAAAAATAATTTTGGAACTAAATTTTTTTCGAAATTTACAAAAAATAAATTGAAGAAATGAATATAAAAAAGTTGAAGAGAAAGGGAAAAACAAATACTTGAAGATTTTCTTTTTAATTAATTAAAAATTTATTTTCACAAAAAATTTATTTAATTTGTCTAAAAACGGCCCGAATCATAAGACTATGAAAACAGGCATTACATATATTTAACCCTAAATAGACTCGAACAGCCAAAAGAAACACAAAAATTTTCCCCGAACTTCAACCCGACTTGAAAACGTCAACAACTCTATTAAAAATTAATTAATTTTATTTAGAGGGATAACAAAAAACATTGGGATATTTGTCAATAATTATTTGTTTTTAAATGGGAAACAAAGTATTTTTAGTTTAGGATAAAGTTTTAACTAATTTTCTGTCAATAAATTACCCAGAAATCTTCAGAAAAAAATTATTTTTCAGATTTACATAAAAAGAAATGCAAATTAAAAATATTTTAATTTTATTTTTATTTATTTCAACAACAACAATTAATGTTTGGGGACGTGATATTCCACCTAGCAGGGCTGATCCAACACAAAACGATATACCTTTAAATTATCTCAACAATTTATTTAATTTAGTTGTTGACATGAAAATAAAAGAAAATTTGGAAAAAATTAATAATTATTTAAATAAAGAGGAGGGAGAAGAAGAAGAAATAAATACTTCTACTGTTGGTGGAGAAGAATGAAGAATTGTGAAGAAATTGGGAATGAAGAATAAAAATTTGTTAAAAAGAAATTAAAACAAAATTTTTGATTTTGTTTTTTCAATTAAAAATATTAGGTGCGGACATATTTAGTGGCCGTTTTTTTAGATTGAATTTTTAGGGGTGTTATTTTACAAATATTCTTTTTTCTTATCAACCAACATAAAGATCTGAATCTAATCTTCATTTTAATACCAGGTTTATGTATATATCGGTGATATTCATAAAGTTATGATTTTTTGAACTTCACTACCTCGTAGTGAAATTTTCAAGCATTTACACCAAAAATTTTAATTTACCAAAAATGCAACAAAAAAATCAAATAATCTTAATGATCTAGTCAATGGGGTCGTTGTCTATGCTAGACAGCAAAAAATAGGGTTTTGGCTTTATGAATAAGGCCGTATAACTCTCAGAAGCAAACATGGTCGAGGGAGACGTCTGTCATTAAGAATAACGGTCCTGCTCGGCCGGCTTTTCGATGGTTTCGAAAATTTTGACTTTTTCGATCAGAACTCCATGAATACCTAACCAAAAATTCTGAAATGCTGGGATCCTTTAGAAAAAAAACTAACAAATGATTTGTAATAAAAATAAAAAATATTTTCTATAAACTTAATACTAAAAATCCAATTTAAAAAACGGCCACTAATTATGTCCGCACCTAATATAATCTTTAAAAAGAATTTTTTATTCAAATGGTGTTGTAGGGGCATAATTCTTCGACCAATTTCTTCACAATTCCTCTTCATTTCTTCGTTCCAAATATACAATTTTTAAATATTTTATTCCTCGTTTTCCCTTATTTTCTACAGGGCAAATATCAAAAAGATTAATTTTCTAAAAAAGGCTGTGAACCATCAAACTGATTCTAAGAGCTACAAAATATTTAGTATTTCTGAAAAGGAAATTAAGGGAAAAGTTCGAAGGGCATTTTGTGAGAGAGGGAAAGGGGCGGGGGTGTGAACGACATTTACTACCTGAAATATTTTTTGTCATTTTTAATTGTTGATTAAAGAGAAATATAAGAGGTTTAATTTTACAGAATTTCGTCCAGTTTTTATATATTTATAAAAGTTCGTCCAATTTTGTGAGTTAAAGGCAAAACTTGCAGATTTTAGCAAAAATTAATTTAAATAATTTTAATTTGTTATTCTTTCAATATTCGTGCTATAATTTTTAATAATTTATGTTTAAAGTGATTATTATCAGGGTTGTCTAAAACATGCAAATGCATATTTTGGACCACCCTAATTATTACTTTTTTAAATTTTGAGGGGATTTTTAATTATTAATTTAACTATAAATTTTTTAGTCTGCAAATAAAATATTCCCAAAAACCCGTTCATTCTTTCACCAATAATTTTCAATTTAATTATTTCACATAATGAAATCAAAAAATCAAAACAAAAAATTACCTCCTGAATTGCTTATTGATATATTTAAATCTACAGATTCTACAATTATGAAATTTACTAAAAAAGTTTTTTTCAATGATGATAATATACCTTTAATGTTAAAAGGAGAAGAATTTAAAAGATTTTGGATTAGTTGTGTCGTTAATTTATTAACTTCTTCCTCTATTGTCTATATTTTTGTGGGAAAAATTTTTAAAAAAAGATTGGTTGGTGGTTATTTGTAATTAATATTTTAAATAATTTTTTAGGCAGAAATCCCTAAATTAAGAAAGGAAATGGAAGAAATTTATGCAGTTCTTTTAAGATTAAGAGGATTAAAAGAAATACTTGTTGAATCTGAGGAACTAAAAGTATTCAATTTAAATAATTTTTGAATTTATAAGATAATTTAAGGAAGAATTTAAAAAATCAATAAATGAAGAAAAGAAGAAAATTTACGCGATAAAATTTAATCTAACACAAAACGATATACCTTTAGATATTTTCAACGGTTTATTTAATTTAATTGTTGAGTTAAAAATAAAAGAAAATTTGGAAAAAATTAATAATTATTTAAATAAAGAGGAGGGAGAAGAAATAAATACTTCGACTACTGTTGGTGGAGAAGAATGAAGAAATGTGAAAAAGAATTGTGAAGAAATTGGGAATGAAGAATAAAAATTTGTTAAAAAGAAATTAAAACAAAATTTTTGCTTCTGTTTTTTCAATTAAAAATATAATTTTTAAAAAAAGAATTTTTTATTCAAATATGCAATTTTTAAATATTCTGTTCTTCCTCATTTTCATTTATTTTTTACAAGGCAAATATCAAAAAGATTAATTTTGTAAACAGGCGAGTGGACCATCGAAATGATCTTAAGACCTACAAAATATTTAGTTATTTTTGAAAAGGAAATTAAGAGAAAAGGTTCGTAAGGCATTTTGTGAGAGAAGAAAAGGGGCGGGGGTTTGAACGTCATTTACTACCTGAGATATTTTTTAACATTTTTAATTTTTGGAAGAGAAATATAAGAGGTTTAATTTTATAGAAGTTTGTCCAGTTTTTATATATTTATAAAAGTTCGTCCAATTTTGTAAGTTAAAGGCAAAACTTGCAGATTTTAGCAAAAATTAATTTAAATAATTTTAATTTGTTATTTTTCTTTCAAAGTTCATGTAATTAAGGTTGTTCAAAACATGCAAATGCATATTTTGGACCACCCTAATTATTATTTTATTTCAAATTTAATTTTGAGGACATTTTTAATTATTAATTTAAACTCTTAATTTTTTTAGATATCAAATAAAATTATTTCCAAAAAAACCCGTTCATTCTTTCAGCAGTACTATATAATTCAATTATTTCCAATAATGAAATCAAAAAATCAAAATAAAAAATTACCTCTAGAATTGCTTGTTGATATATTTAAAGCTGCAGATTATACAATTATGAAATTTGCTAACAAAGTTTTTCAAAATGATGATATACCTTTAAAGTTAAAACAAAAAGAATTTGAGAAATTGTGGAGTAATCAAGTCATTAAATTATTAACTTCTTCCTCTATTGTTTATTTATTTGTTGGAAAAGATTTTCAGAAAAGATGGGTTGGTTATTAGAAAATGATTTTTAAAAAAGATTTTCTTTTAGACACAAAGGGGTAATTTTCCGTTATACCACTTCTCCCTAAATTAATTTTAAAAATCATAAATAGGGTAATAAAAAGTGCTGAGTCTAACGGTACCTTCTTTGTGCCTGGAGATGCCTGAGGACTGAGATATAGGGCTCGAAATGGTCAAAAATAATAGGGTGGAGTAAGCTAGTGATGTTCGGGTATCCCGACTCCCGTTTCCGATTCCCGGGTTTTTTCTTCTCCTGAACATCACTGGTGTAAGCTCATTTTACCTTTTATTACCCTATATTTGACATTTTTAGGCATTAATTTAGGGGAAGGTAGCATAACAGAAAAGTATCTACAAAAATCCTCAAAATAGGAAAGCAAGTCAAAGAACTTGAAGTTTATTTAAATATTTTTACTAATTTGAACGTTTAAAGGAAGGTGAAAGACGTATGGAGGAAAGATTAAAAATAGTTGAGAAAAGAGACAGATTAGTGGAGGAAATGGAGAAATTAATTGAAGCTAAAATCTTAAAATTAAATGAAAGAATTGTTAAACTCGAAGCAAGTCGAAGATTAATTGTATTTTTAATTTAATTATTTTATAAAATTAAAAATTTAAGGAGGAACATGAAAGATTAGCGAGGAAAAAGAAGAGATGGGGTAGTTGTCAGATAGTAAGTGAGAATGGTGGTACAATTTTGAAACGTACTCGTTCTCATTATGATTTATCTTTAACCGAATAAAAAATGATGGGAAAGATTTACTTATAATAACGAGAAAAAAACTTTTTGAGATCAGCCCCACCTAGCAGGGCTGATCCAACACAAAACGATATACCTTTAAATTATCTCAACAATTTATTTAATTTAGTTGTTGACATGAAAATAAAAGAAAATTTGGAAAAAATTAATAATTATTTAAATAAAGAGGAGGGAGAAGAAGAAGAAATAAATACTTCTACTGTTGGTGGAGAAGAATGAAGAGGAATTGTGAAGAAATTGGAAATGAAGAATAAAAATTTGTTAAAGAAAAATTAAAACAAAATTTTTGCTTCTGTTTTTTCAATTAAAAATATAATTTTAAAAAAAAATTTTTTATTCAAATATACAATTTTTAAATATTCTGTTCCTCATTTTCCCTTATTTTCTACAGGGCAAATATCAAAAAGATTAATTTTCTAAAAAAGGCTGTGAACTAAATATTTTTGAAAAGGAAATTAAGGTAAAAGTTCGAAGGGCATTTTGTGAGAGAAGAAAAGGGGCGGGGGTTTGAACGTCATTTACTACCTGAGATATTTTTTGACATTTTTAATTGTTGAAGAAAGTGAAATATAAGAGGTTTAATTTTATAGAAGTTCAGGTAATTTTCAATTTCGTTCCCCCCTCCTTTTTACCTACTCAAATTATGAAAAAATGGTCAGACTTTTCTTTTTTCCTCAATTACACTCTTCTTCCCCATGGCATACAATCAGTCAAAAAGGATTACCTTTTTTAAATTTGTTTGTATAAATATAAGAACTGAGAAAGAAAAGCGTCACATTTTTAAAAATGGAGAAACTAAAAAATTTCAAAGATTCCCATCTACATGAAAAATTGTGTTTGAGTGACAAAGATTTCGATTTATGGCTTGTAGAGCTTGGATTACTTCACGGAAAACGAACTTGTTATAAATGTGGGAAACCCCGCGCTTCGCGCGCGCGCTCCAAAATCTCAAAAATCAACGGGAAATGGGGGGTACAGTACTTAAAAAATATTTTCACAAATGTAGACTGTAGATAAAATTTTTTATTATAGTCCATCTGAAAGCCCACAAAATTTGCTACAAAAAACATTTAGTACTATCATTGAGAAAAATTTTATCACTGGGGAGCAATCAGTTAAATTTAGAAACTCGAAATAATGACATTTTATGGGGTAATTTGGCTGAATTTATTCGCCATCTCATTTAACCCAAGACTCCTCGAAGGTAGAATTTTTGTCATGGATAGGACCTAGTGGTTTTGTAGTAAATTTTATTGGCTTTCAGGTGGACTATAATAAAAAATTTTATCTACAGTCTACATTTGTGAGAATATTTTTCAAGTACTGTACCCCCCATTTCCCGTTGATTTTTGAGATTTTGGATCTCGATGAAAAAAACACTTACAGACTTCGTTCTTTTTTATTTTCCACTTATTATCAATGAAAATGTTTGCACGAATTTTTGAAGAATTTTTCGAGCATTCCTAATATGATTTCTGAAGGTGAGGTTATAGTTATGTGGAGGGTGTTTTTTGAAAAAATTGAATAAAAAATTTTTGACCAAAGATTTTTTCGATTTCTCGGGTTTATATGAAATGTTACCTGCTTTAATTAATATAAAATAAAAATCAGCCCGATTGATTCGGTAGAAGTTAAGAAATTTGAAAATTTAGGGTGAGGTTATAGTTATGTGGAGCAGTGTATGTCTATTCAAATTTCTCAGTTGAATATGCCACGGGCAACTTAAACTGAGCAAGGAGAACCTTACCATTATATACAAATTAAGGAAAACTTAGGAAAAGAAAAAATGAAGGAAAAAACGATTCGACCCTTATTTGCGTACACGGTCCAAATGCATATTTTAGACCACCCTAATTATTTTTTTTTGAATTTTGAGGGCATTTTTAATTATTAATTTAACTATAATTTTTTTAGTCTGCAAATAAAATACCCACAAAAAACCCCGTTCATTCTTTCAGCATTACTTTATAATTTAATTATTTAAAATAATGAAATCAAAAAATCAAAACAAAAAATTACCTCTAGAATTGCTTGTTGATATATTTAAAGCTGCAGATTCTACAATTTTGAAATTTACTTCTACTAAAGTTTTGAATGATGATAATAATATACCTTTAAAGTTAAAACAAAAAGAATTTGAAATATTTTGGAGTAAATATGCCATTAATTTTTTAACTTCTTCCTCTATTATTTATATTTTTGTGGGAAAAAGTTTAAAAAAAAGATTGGTTGGTTATTTAAAAATTATTTTTTAAAATTATTTTTTAGAAAGAAATCCCTGAATTAGGAAAGGAAATGAAACAACGTTATGAAATTCTTTTAAAATTAAGAGAAATGGAAAAAATGATTGCTAAAAATGATGAACTATTAGTATTTAGTTTAAATAATTTTTCAGTTTATAAAATTAAAAATTTAAGAAAAAATTTAAAATTAGCACGAAGAAACCAAGAAAATTTATGCAATAAAAATCAGAGCAAGTCGATGATGAAGATAATTTAATTTTATGAAGTACTCGTTCGCAACCTTTATCCTTAAACAAAAAAGTTTACAAATGAAATGGAGAATTGTTTATTACTTTTTGATTTTTTAAAAATAAATAATTTGTTTTTTTTATTCTCAAAATTTATTATTTTACACAAAATCTTTGAAATTTTATTAAATTAATTTTTTATTTTCTCGAAGGTTGTATGTACATATAAGCTGTGATGTGGAAATTCCAAAATTTGGCCGGTTCCGGTTCTGGAACTGCTTTTTTAATTTTGCCGGTTCCACGATTCCAGTTCCAAACCGGTTCCGGACCTCTACCGGTTCCACTTCCGGAATTGGAACCTCGCATCACTGTGTATAAGGTATCTAAGTTCATAAAACAAAAAATACGCTGAAATTTATTTAAAATTTCCTTGTTTCGGATATCCATCTTTGGTACTACTGAAGAAAAGGGTGCTTTTTCTGCGGACTTATTTTGCGGACTTTTCCTTTCCTTCTTTTTCCCTTTTTTTTAAAAGATAATGTTTTAGCTTGTAGCAAACTAACTGTCAAAGGATTAATTTTTATTCGCACAAATATTTTTGATTATTTGTTATTTGTGAAATTAAATGAAAAAAACAGTCATCTCCTCCAAATTTCTGTTTCCATACAAACTCATTCATATAACTTTCAAACGTTGTTTCAGCAATACCAAATTCAATTTTATGTCGTCTTTTCAATTTTTGCCATAGGCATTCAATATTCTGGGTGTGTATTTTTTTGTTGTCTTTTCTCACATATTCTTTACTATGATTTACGCTTTTATGCGTATATCTTCGTCCCATTTTCTCAATACTAAAATATGGCTTCCATTGGTCAGTCAGTAAAATTAAATTACCCAATGATGAATTTCAACAATGGATCACTGATCTCGGAATCACATGTTCATCTGAAATCACATGTTCTTTTTCTATGAAGCATTCCGAGATCAGTGATCCATTGTTGAAATTCATCATTGGGTAATTTAATTTTATCATACAATTTAGTTAAAGTAAAATTTTTTATTGATTGTAACATTTTTTTCGTTTATAATGTTTAAATTATTTGTGAACGACATTTTTCAGACCGGCATAAAAAATAATCCGTTGACTGTTAGTTGCTATAAGCAAAACATTTAAACAGAAATGAAAAAAATAAAATTAATCTTCTCTGTATCAATGTCTTTTGTTTGAATATGCCACACGGCAAATAGAGGAAAAGAGAAAGAAGAAAATCTGACCATTGTGTACAATCTTAGGTAAGAAAAATAATGGGGGGAGGGCCGTTGACAGTTAGTTGCTACAAGTAAAACATGTAAAGGAAAGGAAAAGTCCGCAAAATAAGTCCGCAGAAAAAGCACCCTTTTCTTCAGTAGTACCCCATCTTTTTTAAAAGATTTTAAAAACAAAAAATTCTTGCGGACAAGGCTTCCAGATTTTTACATTTAAATTTTTTTTGGGTTTCAACGTTAATTTTTAAAATTTATTTTCTAAAATCTCAAAAATCAGACTTGCGCTTTACTTAAAATTTTGTTGTTTTCACAAAATATTATTTTTTTATTCCTTCTTCTCACATGTTATTTATTTTTGTTGTTTTTCAACTACACAAATATTTTTCTTTCCTAAAAATAAGCACATGCTCTTCTCTCTTTTTTTTCAGAGTTTTAACCCTTCCTCCCCCCTTGGGAGTGCTGAAAATGAGTAATATAGAGCAGCCAAATATCGGACAACAGGAAAATAAATAAATAGATGGAGAGGTTGGGAAGGGGTCAATAATGCGCCCGCTGTCAATGAAAATGAGCCTAAAAACGACCCGGCTCACTTGCAGCATTTTTATTGTTTTTTTTTGTTATTTTTATTGAAAAAAAAAATTTTAAAACAAAAATCTGAGAGAAAAACAAAATCTTTTTAAAACAAAAAAATCTGAGAGAGGAATATTTTAATAGAAGAATGCTTTAGAAAAATTCAGAAGAATTTTCTGAATGTTAGCATGCTTTTACTAATCTAAGGTTCCAAAGAATTAATAAGTAATTTATTAAAATTTGAAGCATTTTAAAGTAATCAGAAGCATGTTTACACTTTTTTTCAGAATCTGAAACATGCTTCTAAATAATTTGCGACATTTTTAAATTATTTTTATTCCAATCTTTTACACAATTTTTCTTTTTTTCTTTTAAATTGTTTGCCTTTATTTAATAAATTTATTTGTTAGCAAATTAACACAAATTTCCCGCTAGGATTTGTAAAACGAAAAATATATATTAAATTAACAAATAGTCCATTTTCGTTAATTTGACTATAAAATACACACACAAACATTAATTCGCCTCATTTTGGCGCCAGAAGGATTTTCTTTTTTCTTCTCATCTTTAAAGCTTTCCCATCTGCCTTCTCATTTCTTTTAAAATTAAAAAAAATAAATTAATAAAAATATATTTTTTTAATTTTCTGAATAATAAATACTTCCTATTTTTTCAAGTTTAAAAAATTAATTTTATTTTTAATAAATTCTAGAATTAATTTTATTTTTAGTCTTAAAGTATCAATTTTTATTTCTTTACTTTTCATTTTAATCCATCCATTTATAAATAGTTTATTTATTCTCACAACTACATTCCTCTTTCTTTTCTATATCCGTCCATTCCTTTTAAAATGGAGTCCAGAAATGATTGCTTATATCCTTCTACCTCTGTTGCTTCCTCTAACAATTGCAATATAATAAATTCTGCTGAGCAGGTCATTTCTAGTTTATCGAAAAATCCCCAACTTCTCATTCAGGATTCTACACCTTCTATCATTAATTCCGCCGTCTCAGACCCTCTTCCATCAGAAAACCCTCCAAATGCCTTAGCTCCTTTATCCGACTCCTCTTCCCGTCAATGCAGAATTTGTCTTTTAACAACAGAAACAAAAAGAAAACCCCTAATTTCACCTTGCCATTGTTCTGGCACTGTTAGGCATGTTCACATTCATTGTTTAACACATTGGATTGAAGTATCTTCAAGAAAGGCAGCGTGTATTAATTCAACACGTTATACTAAACCTTTACCGCCACATTGTGAATTATGTGGTTTTAGATATCGAAGGAGGCCTTTTGTGGATGTAAGTACACCAAATACTTGTCGGACCTCTTTTTATAAGATACACCCAATATAATGGTGGTTAGGTAGCTGCGGGTTGGAAGCCCGTCTATGCAAAATCACATTATTGTAAGAGAAGCCTTTTAGCTCACAAAGGGTATATCTTATAGTGAGGTTCGACTAATAAAATATTTTGAAAAAATTTTTTTTTAATTTTTTAGTTGACGAGAATTCATCTTCCGTTTATGGTAATTCAATTGGAAATTTAGAAAAAAAATTAAAAAAACTTAGAAAAATTATTACCCCTTAAGGATATGCGTGACCGTGTACTTAACGGACTTTGTTTGCTACTTATTTTAATAATGGGAATTTGTGCCTGGGTAGCTGGACAGCATGTTCAAAGTGCTAATAGTAGGAGGATGGTAACAGTAGTGAGGTGAATCTATTCAAAAAAATTTTAAAGATTTTCTAAAAATATCTGTAGTAATCGTAACCGAATGGCCACCATTTCACAACCGGACATTACAATTCTTTGTTCTGTTTTACTTTTATTCACCGCCTTCTTTCTCGCAATTTTCACTCAATACAGGGCAGAAGTTACCCTTTTTAGAGCACTTTCCAGCCTTTGGGCAACTAACAGGAATTGGCGTATTCGTGATTTGCCTCATCCAATTATTGAGGATGAAGAGAAACAAACTTTTATTAAAAGAAAAGATGAAAGATTTATGGAAAATGCACAAACACAAACATTTTTAACTTCAACAATGTTATTAATGTCTGGAAAAATATAATTTTAAATTGAAATGTTTTTGATATATTTTTAATTTTTAAAATAAATTTTAAAATATTTATGTAAAAATTTCAGTATAAGGCACAGACGCCAAAAGGGTAAACTTTCCATTTTTGTCACTTACCTATTTTGAAGTTTTTACAACCTGAAAATCCGGCCCCTATCATGATAATTTATTTTTTAAAGAATTTTCTTATATTTTTAGATAGATGTTCTACATAGACCAATTAATTATTCCCAGAATTCTCAAAATTTTCGCCTGCGGCGCTGAGGATCCACGACAGATTCACCACACAGCCCTTTAAAAGAGCTTAACCGAAGCTCGAAAAAACCAGGAAATTTCCCGACTTAGGAACCGATACCGAGTCTTTCTGTGATCAGGAAATTCATAACAAAATGTATTCTTTCACCTAAAACTCCCCATTCTCTAACCGATCATTAGGAAAATATTGAAGATTACCAAATATTTTACAAAAAATTTATTCGAAAATCACATTTACATACAAAACAAATTTACAACAAATCTAATAGAATATATTATGAGACATATGTACATATTACACACAAGGAAATTTAGGAAATATACAACAACATATAAATGAATGCAAGATAACAACAAAGGAAAATATGAGTTTAGATATTATATTCAGTTCATTTTTATCTCTTTAGAATTCTTCCTCCTCTGTGGCAGGTTCCTCCTCGGCCGTCTCCACCGGTTCTTCAGTGCGCGTCCCACCATCCCGACTCGGTGTTGCAACCAGTTTCTTTCCCGTATCATCAACTGGCAATGGCTCGGACTCAACGTTGGGCACATGATATACTGAAATTTAAAGAATTACCCAATGACTCCTTTTCACTTATTCGAGTACCTCTCTTCGGCTTCCCTGGTTCTTCCTCTTCAATAGGCTCGAACTTAGACCGACGCTTCCAGAAGCCCTTCTGGCGCCTAAGTATGGCAAGCACATCATCGGCTGGAGTCGAGATCATCTTCAGTGGTGTGACATCCCGTTCGAGCTTGAGTACCACATTTTTCTTTTCAATGATACTCTGTCGAATAGCCTGTAAAATAAAAAATTTAAAATTGTTTACAAAATTACTTGTAAAAATAACACCTTTTTAGCTGCAGAGACGTCGTTATTCACTTCCTTGCCGTTAACGTCAATCAACATGTCGCCTGGAAAGATGTTCTGCGCAGCTATACTGCCTGACTCAACGGACGCGACCATGATATTAGCTCCCTGGAATTGAAAGCTATTATTAATGTCAGGCCTTCATTACTCAATCAAATACCTTCCTCTCCACAACTATCCCAACTGGGAGATCTTCTCGCCATCTGATCTGCATGAAGACGGAAACGCGGTTCGGCTTTCGCGTGACTTCTGCGACCTTGAGTGTGGCCATTTTGAAGTAGTCGTCCCTGCGGAAACGGATGAGCAAAGATTTGGGTTGAGCGCCAGAATGCTGAGTTGCTCCCGTGAAGTCTTCTGCCGATTTTATGGCCTGAAAAATTGTGACGTTTAAACAGAGTATTACCCTAATAATCGCAGAAGCTTACACGTTTGTCAATCTGCACGATCCAGTCTCCAACGAACAACCATCCAAAGAAGTAGGAGAAGATGTCGATCTTCTGTATCCGCGGCGGCGAGCTCCCAATGAAGAACGTCAGTCCCATGTCCGAGTCTTGGATCTCGATGGTAGCCTCATGCTCATGAATGTACTTCTTAGCTGAAAAAGAAAAAAAGTTCGTTTAGAAAACAACCCTTGTATGATACATCCTCGTTTCTCGGCCATTGTACTGAGACGCCAAAGCAAGAGTGAGCAGCACAGCGACGAACCAAAAGCGGCCTTTAGTTAAATTGAGCACAGCGTTGTCGTCACGAAGTGCAGTGAGTTGTAGTGTTGGTTTATGCATAAACTATTAAGGCGCTTTTATACTAACCCGGACTTCTTTTGCTACCCAAGACAAAGAAAATTTTGAGTGTTTTTTTCTCAACCCTTGACATCTCCGGTATAAACGCAGTTTTTCTAACAATTACGACTTTTAAGACAGATTTGGCTCTATAAGAAACTCGTAAATGGTAATCGATGGTAATTCTGGGGTAAAATTCCGTCATATCACCCGGAAACCGATTCGGAAAAATGATATGTCATTCGAAAGATCTCGCCGAGCTGAGTCGAACGGCACCAAAATTAGCTGGGGGACTCACCTATGGGCCGAGATATTGGTCCTAGAAAATCGAAAAACAATAGGGGGGACCAAGCACTTTTTTGGGGTAAAAAATTCGAATATGCAAATAATAGCTCATTCGAAAGAGCTCGTCGAGCTGAGTCGAATGACACCAAAATCAACGAAAACTTACTTGATTTGACAAAGTTATGTCAGTTTGTTTTAGCTCCGTACCTATGGTCTCCGTTGAAATTTTACTGCTGCGGAGAAAGCCAGGCATGCCCACCTCATCGATGATAGGAATAGGATTAAGTTACTAGCCCAGAACCCAGCGACCGTAGACTCCCCGCGAGGCGCGTGCCGCAAAACTCCGCGCGAAGCGCGGAGTTTTGCACAAGCGCCTCGCCGCCGACCCATAGGTTTATGTTGACCATTTTGAACCTGTTTATCTTGGCTCAGAATCAAGATCTCGAGCTGATTTTGGTGTCATTCGACTCAGCTCGTCGAGCTCTTTCGAATGAGCTAGCACTCGAAAAATCGAATTTTTCACCCCAAAAAGTGCTTGGTCCCCCCTATGGTTTTTCGATTTTCGAGGACCAATATCTCGGCCCATAGGTGAGTCCCCCAGCTAATTTTGGTGCCGTTCGACTCAGCTCGGCGAGATCTTTCGAATGACATATCATTTGTCCGAATCGGTTTCCGGGTGATATGACGGAATTTTTCCAATTCTGGTAATCAGGTTGAAAATATTTCAAAACAACGAAGGGATTATTTTGAAATCGAAGCACTCAATATCTCTCCTCCCTGATTTTATTTGCCGCTTCATTCCGGCTGTCAATAGCTACACGCCCGATGCGCAAACACAGGCTTTATTCCCTTCTCTCTTTTTCTTTCCATTTTTGGCCATTAATGGAAATTAATATATAAAATCGACATTTATTTTATCAAATCAATAAATAGACTTTTATTACTTTAAATATTTAAATTAAATAAAAAAAAAGTTTGTGTTTGTTTAGACGAGAGAGCTTCATTAACTTCTAGCCCATTTAAAGTATAATTAATTTAAAATGTTTTGTTATTAAATTTAAAATTACTATGTTACCTCTATCAAATTGTTTCTTTCATCACATTTTCTTTATTATGTTACTCCAAGGTTGGACTTCAATTTATTTTAAATTTAAATTGTCGATTTATTTTAAAGTTTCTCTTGGGTGGCAAAACTTTGAGGATTATCCCGAAAATCATTATCGACACATTAATAACAAAGATTATCCCTCAGAAGAAGATTTAAAAGATTATTCGAATGATAAAAGTATTAGTGATGAACCTACCCCCAAAAATATACAGAAAACACTTGAACATCTTGCCAGATCGGGTAATATGCGAAATAGTGCTGATTGGCTAAGAAAACCGGAAAACAGACAATTTCCGGAAAAGACAAAGAGAAAAGAGATTAACAACAATATATTTCCGGAAAATGAATTGGAGGAAGAAGAAAATATAAAAGATTATGGTAAAAATAGTGAAAATGTTGAAGATGAAGATAATGGAAAAGATGAAAAAGAAGATAATAATTGGACAAACAAAAAAGAAGAAGGGAAAGAAGAGGAATATGATGATAATAATGAGGAAGAAGGAATAGGTTTGTTCGTGCCCGCTCAAAACATCAAACACTTAAAATATCTAGACGGGTAAAAACGCTCAAAACATCTAGACGGGTATAAACGCTCAAAACATCTAGACGGGTAAAAATGCTCATAATATATTCGCTCAAAACATCAAACGCTCAAAATATCTAGACACTAAAAAGGCTCAAAATATCAAAATATATTTTTTTAATTAAAAGGGACAGTTGAGTCCGCGGAAAAAAGTTTTTGCCGCTGCGGAGGAAGCCGGGCATGTCGAGCGGAACGACGGCCGCCGCTTCGCTACGGTCGCCGCGAGCGAAGCGAGCACGACCGCAGCGAAGCACGGCCATCGTGTAGCGAAGACCATGCCCGGCCTACCCTCCGTAGCAGCACAAAAACAGTTTTTCCAGCGAAGATTCTGCTGGTCATAACTTTGTCAAAAATCATCCATTCGAGCTGATTTTGGTGTCAGTCGACTCAGCACGTCGAACTCATGAAAAATTGGTCCTGAAGTACTACATTATTCACCCCTGATAAAAGGAGGAAATAGGGCACTCAACTGTCCCTTTTAATTAAAAAATATTTTTTGATATTTTGAGCGTTTTTAACCGTAAATATATTTTAAGTGTTTGATGTTTTGAGCGAATATATTTTGAGCCTCTTTAGCCGTCTAGATGTTTTGAGCGTTTGATGTTTTAAAAAAATATGTTTTGTAGGGTAGCCGGTTTGTTTGTAATTATAAAAAGTTTTGGGAAGAGAAAAACAATTGTTCCGGGAACCTTCCGGAAAATACAAAGAAATAATTTAAAAACTTTCCGGAAAGTAATTAGATATTTAGTGATAAGGGGAAGGAAATATGTTTATGTAATTTTTTTCCGAAATATATAAATTCTCTGTATAAAATTCAAAACTTAAAGAGCAATTAGATTACCCAGAAGAGCCATTTATTGGAAATAGTGAATTTAATAAATTAAATAATGAAAACAATATCGGAGAGGATAATTGGGGAAATGGAGAAATGTATCCGGAAAATGAATTTGCTTTGAACAAAAGTATCAACAATTCAAATGAGAATAATAGAGAAGGAGAAGATAATGAAGCTGGATATGAAACCGAGGAGACTAAAGGATCGAAGAGAGAGGGAATTGATGATAAAAATGAAAGGGGAGGTGAAAAATCTGTTGTAGCTCTTTCAAAAGGGAAGGAAGGAAATGACGAGGTAGGGGATGATGAAGAAGAGGAGAAAGAGAAAGATGGAAGTGATGGAAAATCAACCAAAAAACTGGACGAGGTTGGAGATGATGAGGATGAGGTAGAAGGTGAAAATGAAAAGGGGAAGGAAAAGGAGAAGAAACGAAAAATTGACGAAATAGGGGAGGATTTGGAAGAGGAGGAACGAAAAGGAAGAGATGAAGTAAGTAAAAATAGAGTTGATGAGATTGGTGATGACCTGGAAGAGAAGGAAGAAAATAAGGCAGAGAAAGGAGAAGGTAAGGATGGGCGTATTGGAGAGGTTGGGGATGATTTGGAGGAAAATCAAAAAAATAATGATAGAATTGATGAAATTGGCGATGATCTAGAGGAGGAGAAAGAGAACAAAAAAGAGAAAGGGAAGGAAACTATTGGAGAAATTGGAGACGATTTGGAAGAAGAAAGAAATGACGAAGAAAAGAATCAGAAACGAAATTCTTTTGTGGAAATTGGTGACGACTTAGAGGAGGAGGATAAAGAAAATAAAAAAGAAGATAAGAGGAAGAGTATAATGGAAGTAGGAGATGATTTGGTTGAAGAGGATGAAAAATCAGAGAATAATAAACGAACGAATAGTAAAATTATTAGTGAGGTTGGGGATGATTTGGAGGAAGATGAAGGAAACAAAAATGAGGAAAAGAGGAATTACAATTTCGGGATTGGAGATGATTTGGAGGAGGAAGAAAGTAAAAAGACGAGAAATAATGTTGGAGAGGTGGGTGATGATTTGGAAGAAGTTGAATTGAATAAGGAAGGGAAAGAGAAAAGAAGTGATATTTATGAGGTTGGTGATGATTTAGATGAGAATGAAGTAAAGAAGGAGGAAGAAAAGGAGAGAAATAATATTGGAGAGGTAGGTGATGATTTGGAGGAAGATGAATTGAATAAGGAAGGGGAACAAAAGAGAAACAATATTGATGAGGTTGGCGATGATTTGGAAGAAGATGAGGTAAAGAAGAATGAGGAAATGAAGAGAAATAATGTTGGGGAGGTGGGTGATGATTTGGATGAGAATGATATAGAGAAGGAAGGGAAAGAGAAAAGAAGTGACATTAATGAAGTTGGCGATGATTTAGGTGAAGATGGAGTAAAAAAAGAGGAAGGAATGAAAAGAAAAGGTTATGGGGAAATTGGTGATGATTTAGTTGAAGAAGAGAGTGAGGAAACTAATAGAGAAAGTAATATGAATAAAAATAATGATGATGAAATTGGAGATGATTTGGAAGAGGAAGAAAAGGGAAGATCGAAGATTAATGGTAAAAAAGGGAAAAATAAAGTTATCAATGAAATAGGGGATGATTTGGAAGAGGAGGGAGGAATTGAAAAAAATAAAAATAATTTGGGGAGAATAAATGAAGTTGGGGATGATGAAATGGAAGAGAATAAAAATGATAAAAGTAAAGATAATAAAATAAATAAATTTTTAAAAAAGGAAGATAATTAAAAATAGGAGAAGGAGAGAGACTTTAATTTTATAAACTTCAGTTAATTAATTTTATTTTTCAGAACCTCCAGAAGTTGATGAAAAGGAAGAAGAGAAGGATGAAAATGAGGTGAACGAAAAGGAGGCTAAAAATAATTTAAAAACTGAAGAAGAAAATCCTTTGGAAGAAAATGATGAAAATGGATTGGGACCTGATAATGGAGGAAGAAAAAATCCAAATAAATTGGAAGAGGAGGAAAATGAGGATGAACAATTAAATAATAAGAAAGGGGGTAAAAAGCAGAATAAAGATGAAGAAGCAACAACTAAATCGGGGGATGAAGAGTATGTTAATTAATTGAAATTTTTAAATAAATATTTTTAAGCACTCACAGAGACAAAACAAAAGGGTTAGACGAACTTCAACCTCCTGAAAATAAAAAGGGCGATGACGTTGCTAAAGAAGACGAAAATGGTTCGAAGTTGACAGATCAAGAAGAAAATGATAAAACTGATTCAGGACCACCTACATCCTCTAAACAAGAGGAAAAAGAAGAAGAAAAGTCTAAAATACCAGAAGAAGAAGAACAGATTCAAACAACAACAGAATCACGTTTGCCAACAAAAACACAGTCTACTACTCCTCCTCCCCCAATACCCATCCCTCCACCTATGCCTGCAATTCCAGAAATTCTAAATACTACAACTCCAGCACCCATCACACCTCCAAGTACTGAAGGTGATGGGGAAGGTAGAGAGAGATTAGACTTTTTTAACCTTAAAAATCTTTCTAGAAGAGAACAGGCCGAATGACTGCAGTTCTGATCCTGGTCAATGGAGTGAATGGAAAGAGACTGGGTTGTGTACGGCAGAATGTGGGGCTTGTGGGTTGATTCAAAGAACTCGTGAATGTCTTTCTTACAAAGACGGGAAAGGGTGCCCCTGTCTGTGAGTTGGAAACTTTAAAAAATTTTTAGAAACATTTTATTCCGTTAAGTGGAGAATACAAAGTAACTGAACCATGCAATATTGGAGTATGTCCATATCCCAAACCTTCTTGTTGTATGCCTTATTCTTTGATTTATGTGGAAGGCAATTTTGCCTGTGGGCCTATGAATGAGGCGAGTTTACCTTTTTTAAATGCTTTATTCTAGTGGGCATTTCTAAAAATTTTCAGGATTTGACTAAGCGTTTCCTAGATGAATTGAAAAGCAACAAATCTGGCACTTCCACTCGACCAAGGCCAAAACTAAAGGAACGAGTAAATCAGCAATTATTCTTTAGACGTTAAATAAATCTTGAAATGCTTTTAAATTAATTTTTTCTTCGAAAAGGTATTAAGAATCTTCATCACTCACCTTTTTCTTTCCATAACCATTCCTCACTAAAATCCCCCTTCATCCTAAAATACTCCAATATTTATTTTCTGATAAAGGATAGTCTCAAAAGGATTCTAAATGTTTAATAGGTAATAGTTTGGAATTCGCCCCGTTTTTTCTTTTCCCTGACCATTTTGAGCTTTCTTTTGTTTAATATGTAATTTTTTATATATCATTCGAAAGAGCTCTTCGAGCTGAGTCGAATGATAGCAAGATCGGCTAGATTTGATTATTCTTACAAAAATTATGAAGCTAAATCCTTTTTGGGAAAACTTTTTGTGCCAATGAAAGTGGATAAAGATAAACGGTCATAACTTTGCTCACTTAAGTCAGTTTTTGTTAATTTTAATGTTATTCGACTCAGCTCGAAGCAGGGGTGGGCGCATTGCGTTTTGCGTTTTGCGTTATTTGCGTTAAATTTTGGCCTTTTTTTGCGTTTTGCGTTTTGCGTTTTTTTCGATGAAATTAACGCAAAAATACAACCAAGCTGTGGACAAAAATGGAAGAGATTTATCTCCTTGACCTTCCAAAATTCACAAAATTTTCGCCTGCGGCGCAGGAAAAAGTAAAAAATCTTGCTTATGGCTTCCAAAATTCTTAAAATTTTCGCCTGCGGCGCTAAAAAAGGAAGAAATCTGGCTTCCGGCCTTCCAGAATTCTCAAAATTTTCGCCTGCGGCGCTGAAAAATGAAGAAAGATCACGTAGAGCTAAGGGAAAGATCAGTTGATCTGAAGGGATAGAAGAATATTGGTCGAATTACTGGGATTATGGTGGATTTTAAAAGATATCGGGGATTTGTTGTGAAATCTGGGAATATATCAATTTCAAGAAAATATTAATGGATTGTGTGAATTAAATAGTCATCGATGACTAAGAGGATATGATGAAGATATCTAGAGATTAAGAAATTAAGAGACATTAAAATCACCTCCAAACCTCCTCATATCCCCGGTATCAATTCATAATACTTATAGCTATTTATCCTCCGCTATCTCCTCCGCCTCCGCTATCTCCTCCGCTATCTCCCAAACCTCCGCTATCCCCCTCCGCTATCTCCCAACTCCGCTATCTCCCAAACCTCCTTGATCCCTCCAAATTACATGATAATCTCCGTAATCTCACGCTACTTGTTAAACCCCTTTGATCCCGCTAAATCCTCTGTTATCCTTCATAATCCCTTGTATCTCCGATATCTCTCCAAATCATTACCCATCCAACTTACATGTGCATATCTCAAAATCGAGTAGGACTAGCTCACTTATAGTAATACTTCAATTTTTGACTGAAAAATGGCTATTACTTAATTTAAATTTTTTTTTCTCCAATTTTGCGTTCTTGCGTTTTGCGTTTTGCGTCTTGCGTTATTTGCGTTAAATTTTGGCCTTGCGTTGCGTTTTGCGTCTTGCGTTTTTTGAGATTGTCTCTTGCGCCCACCCCTGGCTCGAAGAGCTCTTTCGAATGATATATAATTTGCCATAAAATGAGAAAAAACTAGGGGAAAATAGTAAGGAAAAATAGGGGGGGGGCGAATTCCAAACTATTACCGTTTAATACAGTCGAACCTCGTTTTTAAACTTCCTAGGACTGAAAAATCGTATTTTTAATGAAAGGGTTAAATTGGAAGTATCGCTAACAGTGACCGGTAAATTTAAAATCTATAAATGAGAGAGTCGACTGTATTTTGTTATCTCGGTGTTTTTTAAAATATTTTGTTTTATTTTTTTATTCACGGCAATCACTTATATTTAACATTTTAGTAATTAGCTATATTTATTTAATTTTTATTAAATTCATTTGGTAGTTTTTTTAAATAAAATTGTTTATTAAATTGTTTATTTTTTATACATACGTATTTTGGTTGGAAATTAAGTAACCTGCTTGGTAATTAAAAATAAATAAAAGAAAAACAAAGCTTCCTTCCTTTTGTTGGATATCAAATTTTCTCAAATAATTTGTCAAAAAAGCTTACGGAAAGAGTGTAGAATATTGGTGATTGAGAGGGACTAAGAGGATGTAAAGGAGAGATCGACTGACTTAGAATTGGGAGATGTCGAGGGATCTCCTTTCAAATCCCCTTACTTCCCAAATATTCGCCTAAATCCCCGCAAGGGAAGAATTTGAGAATTTTAGAAGGCGAAAAGAAAAGATTTCATATGTTTAGTTATTCCTTAATATTTATTTTAATAAATGTATTTAGAAATTCTAAAAGTGAGCACCTCTTTTTCAAGTTTATAAAACAAAAAGGATTTTCTTTTATTTAAAAAAACTAAATTTATAAATCAAAATACATAATTAAATAATTTTAAATTTTCTCCATTTATTTTTTATTTTTTCTTTTTATTTCTTTTACCAAAAACATAAAAAAAATCCCAATTCTAACCATCAAAGAAATCCCTTTAGAGGACACTACATGTAGGCTCACGTTCCACAATATTGGAACAAGTTTCAACTACTAAAAAATAAAAAATAAAATTATTTTTAAAAATTTAAAAGTCACTCCACCAGCTTTGGTTGGAATAATATTATCTACTTTTTTGACCTGAAATTTATAGAAAATAATTTTATAAGAGACAAAATTTAATTAAATTTACGTTATCCATTATAGCCAAATTAAATTTTGAAAAATTTAAATATTCTAAAATTATCTAAAAAAATAAATAATTTTTAGATTTTTTTAATTAAAAAAATTATAAAAAATAAAAAATTTAAAATAAATGAAAAAAAATTAATGAAAATAATTTTTTTTAAATATGAGGGTTAAATTTAAAGAAAAAATGGGAGGAGAAAAAAAAGAAGATTAAAAAGTTTCCAAATAATCTCCAACTAGTTAATGACTGATTTTTGTTCATTCAAAAATTTTTTTTTGCAAAAATATAGACGGGGAGGGAGACGTAGTAAATGTTGAGTGATCAAGAAAATTATTTTTAAATTTTTGTTTGTTTGATTTTTTGGAAAGAAAAGTTTTTTCGCTTCTTAAGTATGTGAAAATATTTTTTCTGTCAAAACTAAACAGTTTAAAAATTGTAATAAATAAATAAAAATGTATAAATTTTATTACAAAAATGGTTTTATTTTATGTAAAAATTACAAATAAAGAATTAAAAAAAGACGAACGAACCAAAGATTAACATTTAATCAATTACTTTATTTAAAAATTTAACCGAAAATATTATAATAAAAAATTATAATAATTATTATAATAAAAAAACGAAGGCGAAAAATGTTGAAAGACTTTAGAAAAATTTTTTAATTCGAGAGGTTGATTGAAGCAATTGGGCCCTCACAGGAAATTCAATTTCTGGTGCTTATTCAGAAATTAAAAAAATCTGAATAGTAAATTATTTAGATTTTATTTTCTCGGATATAGGAGGTATGTACATAGATCGGAAATCCCACAAAACAGAAAAAACAAAACAAAATTTGGAATTCCCCTCCTCCCAAACTAAAAAAGAAAGTTTAATTTTTTATAAAAATATTTTTTCTTTTAATTTCTCTCCCATTGTTTAAAGTCCTTTGCGGGCTTAGCATTGCTGTCAATCGAAAAATTTCCAAAAATTTGGGACAAAGCTGCACCCAAATTTGTTGCTAAAACGTCGGATTTTGAATTTGAAATTCTTTTATTATTTTCTTTTTTAATGAAAGGGGATGGTTGTTGTTGTTGGTCTGATATAGGGATAAAAACATTTGAAGAAACAGCACTGTTTGCTATACGTAAAGTTTTTGGATCAAAAGAATTTATTTTTAGATTGTTTGGGAAATTGTTTTTGTTATTTAATTGTTGGGGTTGTTGGGGTGATTGAAGTTGTTGAAGTGTTTTTGATTGTTGGTTGGGATCTTTTAAAAAATTTTAAAAATTTATAAAAGCTTTAATCTCCCTTATATTTTTAATAATTTTATTAAACAAATTTAAGTTGGGAATAGACAATTGTGAGATGAGAGGGAGAATATTCGGAAATAGGAGGAGTTAGTCCTTACATCCAAATTTTGTTAAATTAAAAACTAGATTTAAAGATTGATAGAGTATTTCGAAAAGTCTCTATCGGTCCAAACCTACTGGGAAACCTCAAAAATGTTTAAAAAGCACTTTCCCCTAATTTTTTTGGTGAGATGAAAAGATTTAAAGAAAACACTCGAAAAGATTCTAAATATTATTTAAAATCAAAAAAAAATTTTCAACCTACCCTGTAGTTGTTGTTGTACTCCTCCACCACCAACAGCTTTATCAATTAATAAAGGTGGAGGGAAGGAAATTAAAATGGGAAGTTGTTCAGATTCTGGTCTTCTATTGTTGTTATTCTCGTTTATTGTTTGTTGTTGTCTACCATTAAATTGGCTTAGAGAAACTGTTTTTTCTACTAAATATTTTTGTCCATCTAATAAAATAATTTGGCTTTGGCCGATTTTTGGAGGAGGTGAATTTAATGTTGCTATATGAATAAATCCATTGGGGAGTAAATGTTGTGGAAGGGAATTATTTCTTTAAAAAAAGATAAAAAAATTAATTTTTAGATAAACATGGACGGGGACACCGTTTAATCGAAGGCTTATAAAAGTTTAATCGAAGGCTTATAAAAGCCCGTTTAATCGAAGGCATATAAAATTTCCAAAGAAATAGCTAGAGTCAAAAAATTTTTGGTAAAGATTCCGAAAGGCGGAAAGGATAATAAATGTAATAGACCCAGAAAAACAACCATAACTTTCGAAATACTGAACCAAAAAATTTGAAATTTCTAATCTTTTTAGCTAACTATAGTGAGAATAAATGTTTAAAATTTCACAAAAAAAGCTCAAAATTTAGCAAAGATATGGGCGCTCAATTAAACGTCTTTAAACACTTTTAGTGGTTATTTTAATTAAAAAAGGAAAATTCAACTTTAACAACACGTACTTGTTTCTAAAAACATTGTTTTGTTGTTGTTTTTCTTCAACATTATTAAATGTTTTGTGTTGTTCTGTTTTTGTGTTTTCCTCTCCATTAATTCCCCCAACATTCAAAACTTGTTCAAACTTGTTGTTTTGTTTGTTTTTTAATTTTTTTGTTTTGTTTGATGTTTGTTGGGATTTAATTAAATATTTAATGTTTTCTTCTTTTTTATTTTCTAATAAATTGTTTGTTTTTAATGAAGAAGAAATTAATAAATTAGGCAAATCTTTTTGAAATTCTTCTTTTTGTTTAGGTTGTTTATGTTGTTGTTCTATTGGGGTTTTGGGAAGTTTTTTGGCAAAGGGAGGTGGTGGTGATGATGGGGAGTTTCGACTGAGAAAGGAGTTTTTTTGATAAATTTATTTTTAAAATTTTATTTAAAAAAAATATATAGACAGTCATTAAGTCAAATAATTTTTCCTAGTAATTTTTTTAAAGGATTTACTGATGCAATACAACACTTTAATTCGTATCTTATTACTAGGGTTGCCGGCACGCTCGACCCAAATCTCGAAAAATCGAACGACCCGAGGCCGTTTAGCTCGAAAAAGGACTCGACGTCGTCTCGACTCGAGAACGGCTATTAAAATCGGCTCGTTATAGTGTAAAGCATATAGCTATTCATTTCCTAGGCTGAACAGTAGGCGGCGTGGTGTAATGGCTAACACATCAGTCCGGTCTACTGAAGATGCTGGTTCTCTCCCAGCCGCCGAATAACCTTTTGCTCTAGCTAAAGGAGAGAAATAGCTATAGCCCAGCTGCTTTACTGGTAGCACCGGATGGTTCAGCGAACGCTGAACGTATGACGATCCATCCCATAGGCCCTGGGTTAGAGAAAGGAAATTCCGCCAGAGAAGGCGATGATTTAGTTTACCCCGCAGGTGAGAGAAAAAGCGGGAAGAGGGCAGATAAGAAGACTAGGGACAGTCTTCCCTGGGGATGGAGGTGTAAAGCATATAGCTATTCATTTCCTAGGCTGAGCAGTAGGCGGCGTGGTGTAATGGCTAACACATCAGTCCGGTCTACTGAAGATGCTGGTTCTCTCCCAGCCGCCGAATAACCTTTTGCACTAGCTAAAGGAGAGAAATAGCTATAGCCCAGCTGCTTTACTATAGTGTTCGCCCTTAGAGCCGAAAAATTCTAAGAATAAATTAATTAAATACTTATGTAATTGGTCTTTTAAAAAATGAAAGAATTTCCAAGGGTTTCTTAAGGATAAAATATCCGTTTAAACTGATCAATTTTATTTTTATTAAATTTAAATAAATAAATTACATTTTAGAATCACCAATTTTTAGAGGTATTTTAATTTTTGCTGTTGTTGTTGTTATTATAGTTGGGGGAAGTGTTGCTCTACTTGGAATTAATTTTGGAATAATTAATAATTTATCTCTATCAATAGCTTCTAAAGGTTGTTCATCTGCTTGGCGTTGATAATCCTCGTTGTTAATGCTTATAGAGCCGTCAATTGGTTTTGGATATTTTTTGGGGGGAGTACTTCGGTGGTGACGACGCTTTTGATAAAAAAGAATAATTTTTATTTTACAAGGAAAACTTTTTAAAGTTTAAGTTCTAATAGAGAGCATTCTTCGATTAAAGTAAAGTAGTTGGAGTAAAGCGGTTTGTGGTAAAAAAGGAATACTTTAATGGCAGGTGGAAGAATAAAATAATGCTCATTTGATATTTGATTTTTCAATTAAATGTTTGGCCAAATAAATATTTAGTCAACAATTTAATTAAGGTTTATATCGTGGAAATGCCTTAATATCTCCCTTCAAACTTCTTAATCCCTAATAATCCTCTCCCCGAAACCTCTTAATCCCTCTATATACTTCATAATTCACACAAATCTCTCGATGTATTCCTCAAATCCTTTTCATCTCAATTTATTTTTTATATTGATCCTTAAAATTATTAAAACTTATAACGAACTTTTAATATTTTTCTAATTTAGTTTAGGAAAAACTGGGGGTAATTATTCGAGGGAGAGTAGTTATTATTTGAAACTCTCGCTTGATGGGGTATTTAATACAGACGGGGTAATTATTTTAGGGAGGTTAATTAGTACAGGTTTTACGGTAGTTAATTTTCGCCAATTTGTTTAACTAAATTATTTCCCAACTTTATTTTCCGTTCCATTTTCCTTCTCCCCAAAATCATCACCAATTTCTTCCCCATCCCACCATTCTTTTGGAGGAAATTCTTGTACAATTTGTTGTTCATCTTCCCCATTTTGCCAAATAAATTCTCTATTCAAAACTTCTAATTTTCCATTTTCTTTTTCATTTATTTTTGTTTCTTCATCCAAATTAAAATCTAAATTTAAAGCATCGTATTCACTTAAAAAGTCTTGATTTAATTCATCATATTCTGTTGGTGGAGAGCGAGCGAAACGATGTTTTATTTGTCTCTTTTTTGGTGGGGACTTTTTTGTTGTTGTTGTTGATTCTTTTGATTTTTCTGTTAAAAATTAATTTTTGAGAGAAAATAAGGAAACAATCAGATTCTACCTTATTAAAGTATGTAAAAAAGAAACGAGAGTTTTTAATCATTGTTTGTATTAGTGTTGGTTACTTATATTAACCGGTGGTACCCCAGGTTTTCGTTTATTGCCGGTTTTCGGTCCCCGTTCGGTTAACCGGTTGTTTTCCTTGTCTTGAGAATTTATTTATGGAGAATTAAAAGGTGAACACAAGAAAATAAAATTCAAAAAATTCTTCAAAAAATAGAAACTCAGTTAATTACAGGACTTGAAAAAGTCGAATTTAAATATTAAAAACCCGGGAGGCAAAAGTCCAAATTTTAATTTTCAATAAAAAAAACTATACAAATATTACTTAGATCTTTTCCTTCTTGTCTATTAAATATCAAAGGAATTGTTGTTGTTCTTTTTATTGGATTTTTAGACCCTTCTCTATTAAAAATATTTTCAGCAAAATCAGGCTCTAATAAACTTAGAGAATGCCTTCTTTGCTCTTCGTCTATTAAAATTTTTTCTTCTTCATTTAAATTAGCTGTTTGTGTTAATTTTATGTTAAATGAAAGGAAAATAAAAATTAATTTAAATTTTATAAAATTTTTTGTATTTGGTAAATTAATAGAAAAATTGTTGCTAATTTTTGTTGGAATATTTTTTGTTTTTATTTTATTAGTCATCTTAATTTAGCTATAAATTATATTTTATTATTTATAACGAAGCCCTTTTCTAGAAAACGCTTTGATGCTTTTTTACTAGAAGGCCTCCAATAGAACCCTTTTTAAAAGAGGTTAGGGAGTCAGGAAATAATTCTACTTGTTAGTAAAGCCTTCTAAAAGCTCATATGTACAAATTAATTTCATTTCCAAAAAAATCTCCTAAAATAAGGAAAATTGCCTCAATCCTTCCAATAAACTTTAGGTAAATTATAATTAATTTTAAGAAAATATTTGGCTAATAAAAAAGTAATTATTTATTTTGAAAGAGGGTTTAAGCCTTCTCATATAATTTTATTACTCCATTGCTTTGTTTATTCCTTCCAAACCTGCCCCGATTTGGACACAAAAAATCTCAATAATATATTTATTAAATTGATTTTGTTGATGGTGGTGAATTGGAGCAGAATTAAATCTTTTTTTTAATTTACCTGTTTATATGGAAAATTGTTTCTAGTGGAATTTTAAAAGAAGCATTTTATTAGGAAAAATATATTTTAATTGAATTATTTGGAAAATTTTATAAAGAAGGGAATTTTATAAAGAAGTAAGGTTCTATTACATAGGAATTCTATTAGGAATTTTTGGTTAGTATAAAAGCGCCTTAATAAATTATGCATTAACCAACACTACAACTCACAGCACTTCGTGACGACAACGCTGTGCTCAATTCAACTCAAGGCCGCTTTTGGTTCGTCGCTGTGCTGCTCACTCTTGCTTTGGCGTCTCAGTACAATGGCCGAGAAACGAGGATGTATCATACAAGGGTTGTCTTCTAAACTAACTTTTTTTCTCTTTCAGCTAAGAAGTACATGAGGGAGCATGAGGCTACCATCGAGATCCAAGACTCGGACATGGGACTGACGTTCTTCAGTGGGAGCTCGCCGCCGCGGATACAGAAGATCGACATCTTCTCCTACTTCTTTGGATGGTTGTTCGTTGGAGACTGGATCGTGCAGATTGACAAACGTGTAAGCTTCTGCGATTATTAGGCTAGTACTCTGTTTAAACGTCACAATTTTTCAGGCCATAAAATCGGCAGAAGACTTCACGGGAGCAACTCAGCATTCTGGCGCTCAACCCAAATCTTTGCTCATCCGTTTCCGCAGGGACGACTACTTCAAAATGGCCACACTCAAGGTCGCAGAAGTCACGCGAAAGCCGAACCGCGTTTCCGTCTTCATGCAGATCAGATGGCGAGAAGATCTCCCAGTTGGGATAGTTGTGGAGAGGAAGGTAATTGATTGAGTAATGAAGGCTTGACATTAATAATAGCTTTCAATTCCAGGGAGCTAATATCATGGTCGCGTCCGTTGAGTCAGGCAGTATAGCTGCGCAGAACATCTTTCCAGGCGACATGTTGGTTGACGTTAACGGCAAGGAAGTGAATAACGACGTCTCTGCAGCTAAAAAGGTGTTATTTTTACAAGTAATTCTCTGATCAATTTTCAATCTTTTATTTTACAGGCTATTCGACAGAGTATCATTGAAAAGAAAAATGTGGTACTCAAGCTCGAACGGGATGTCACACCACTGAAGATGATCTCGACTCCAGCCGATGATGTGCTTGCCATACTTAGGCGCCAGAGGGGCTTCTGGAAGCGTCGGTCGAAGTTCGAGCCTATTGAAGAGGAAGAACCAGGGAAGCCGAAGAGAGGTACTCGAATAAGTGAAAAGGAGTCATTGGGTAATTCTTTAAATTTCAGTATATCATGTGCCCAACGTTGAGTCCGAGCCATTGCCAGTTGATGATACGGGAAAGAAACTGGTTGCAACACCGAGTCGGGATGGTGGGACGCGCACTGAAGAACCGGTGGAGACGGCCGAGGAGGAATCTGCCACAGAGGGGGAAGAATTCTAAAGAGATAAAAATGAACTGAATATAATATCTAAACTCATATTTTCCTTTGTTGTTATCTTGCATTCATTTATATGTTGTTGTATATTTCCTAAATTTCCTTGTGTGTAATATGTACATATGTCTCATAATATATTCTATTAGATTTGTTGTAAATTTGTTTTGTATGTTTTTCGAATAAATTTTTTGTAAAAGTTTTAGGTGAAAGAATAAATTTTGTAATGACACAAAGGTAAAATTCCGTCATATCACCCGGAAACCGATTCGGAAAAATGATATGTCATTCGAAAGATCTCGCCGAGCTGAGTCGAACGGCACCAAAATTAGCTGGGGGACTCACCTATGGGCCGAGATATTGGTCCTAGAAAATCGAAAAACAATAGGGGGGACCAAGCACTTTTTTGGGGTAAAAAATTCGAATATGCAAATAATAGCTCATTCGAAAGAGCTCGTCGAGCTGAGTCGAATGACACCAAAATCAACGAAAACTTACTTGATTTGACAAAGTTATGTCAGTTTGTTTTAGCTCCGTACCTATGGTCTCCGTTGAAATTTTACTGCTGCGGAGAAAGCCAGGCATGCCCACCTCATCGATGATAGGAATAGGATTAAGTTACTAGCCCAGAACCCAGCGACCGTAGACTCCCCGCGAGGCGCGTGCCGCAAAACTCCGCGCGAAGCGCGGAGTTTTGCACAAGCGCCTCGCCGCCGACCCATAGGTTTATGTTGACCATTTTGAACCTGTTTATCTTGGCTCAGAATCAAGATCTCGAGCTGATTTTGGTGTCATTCGACTCAGCTCGTCGAGCTCTTTCGAATGAGCTAGCACTCGAAAAATCGAATTTTTCACCCCAAAAAGTGCTTGGTCCCCCCTATGGTTTTTCGATTTTCGAGGACCAATATCTCGGCCCATAGGTGAGTCCCCCAGCTAATTTTGGTGCCGTTCGACTCAGCTCGGCGAGATCTTTCGAATGACATATCATTTGTCCGAATCGGTTTCCGGGTGATATGACGGAATTTTTCCGACACAAATGTCAAAAATCGAGCTTAGGGTCTTAATTGTAAAAGATGAGTGATTTTTAGAAAAAGATCCTCTCAAAACAAAACCCGATATTTGACTAGAATTCAAAACCGAAAACCGGTTTTAAAATTTGGATTAAAAGAACTGCGAACACACTAGATTTATTAGATGTTTGAAAATATGTATTTAGGAATTGACCAAATAAAAACAATTTAATCCAAAGTCAATGAAAAACAATTTAAAAAAATATTTTGTTGTCCAACAAATCAAATAAAAATTTCGTTTTCACCCTCTCAAATTCTACTCTTTCATTTTTCTGATTTCAATATAAAAAATTCTTCCCATCCATTCTTTGTTGTAAAATGCAAATCTCACTTTTGGATTGTGAATATTGGCAATTTGGTATTTTAAATATCTTCTCCCCATTTCCCGCTCTTCAATTTCGACTTTTTCTGCTCTCTTGTTTAAATAATTGTCAGAAATATCATCAAAAATAATAAAAGGCACCATTTTCGAACAATCGTTAGATGTTTTTATATGCTAAAAATTAAATTTTTAATTTCGTATTTTAAATAACATACGTTTATAATACGATCATAAAGCCTAGCTACTTTGAAATTCTTTAAATAAATTTCTTTTAGAAGTTTAGCGCCTTCGTTTATTAAAATATTGAATAAAATATCTATCTCTTTTTCTGTAATGTCAACATAATCTAAATTAATATTAAGAGATTCAGAAATTGGTAAATAATTTAAAGAGAATTTCAAAACATTTTCAAATGATTCGTTGTCAGGACGCAGACTTGTTTGTTCAGTAATAAATTGAAGAGGAATTGTTTTGTCGTTATAAAATAATATATTGATCATTTCTGGATTAAATACACATTCATCAAAAAAAGCATTTTCAAAAGCACAATTAAATAGTTGTTCTAACCAGCAACGAATAATAATCATTTCTTTAATGTTTTTTGGAAATGTTGGCAATTTTAAAAGATAATCAGTTGTGTACCCTGAAAATAAATAGAAAAAAATATCTTATGTTAGACGCTAAAAAATATTAATTAACCCTCAATACAAACGAAGTTTCCACCAGGTCCAGAATCATTTAAAAACAACGGAATTGATTTGTCTATCGCTGTCTGCCACTAAAAAAATAAATTTAATTTATTTAAAAATTAATTTATCTAACTAACCTTCTCCTCAAGTTGATCATCTAAAGTAAATTCAAAAATTCCAAATTGAAGATCAATTATTTTATAATGATTTAAATTTTGTCTGGTGTTAACCTTTAATAAAATTAAAAGATATATATAATTAAAATTAATATTTACTATTGAGAGTTTATTGAATTCCATTCGTGCCAATTCCCCCTCATATTTATTAATTAAATTTCGAAAATAAATATTTGTTTGTCTAACAGAAGATAATTGGTTGAAATTAAGATATTTTAATATATCAAGTTGAACTTCGGGTGGTAGAGAAAACATTTTAATTGTCTAAAAAACTGAAAAAAAAATCAGAAAAAATTTAATTCTTCCAACATTTATTGAATTATTTAAAATCGAAAAATTGGGGTGGAGACGTTTCAGAGAGAATATTAAATAGCCGGTTCAGTGACCGTTAAGTGTGAATCACTTTCACATTTAGTAACTGTAAAATTCTTAAATTAAAGATATCCAAACATAAATCTTGACTCCCGGATTTTTAATTTAAATTAAAGAAAAACAATTTTTCAAATTTTTTATGAGGAAATCGATAATTTGCACGAGAAAATTTTTTATTGCAAGGCCTTTAATCAGATGGGGAATCAATGGGGGAATCAATAACTCGAGGGACTTGCACGTGTTATTGATAAAGAATTTAAGGAGTGGCATTTTAAAAATTTAGCCCCTAGCAATGCTTGTTTATTCATTTGCCTTCATTCGACGCTCTTTAATAAAATAAATAAATTTTTTTCTAATTTTTAATCGAGTAATGTTTTTAAATAATTAAAATAGTAGGGGGGTTTTACAGTAAAAGTTAAATAAAACACAAGAAATATTTAAATTAAAAAGATTTTTTTAATTAAAATTATTTTCAAAAAAATTTCTAAAAAACTTCAAAATATTCTTTTTATAATTTCAAGAGAAAATATTCATTAAAGAAAATTATGCAACACAAAAAAGCTAACAAAATATTTATTATTTTGTTTGTTGTGTTCGTTCATTTTGAATTGTTTGTTAAAGCTGAAAATGGTATTTGAAAGTTTAATTTTAAAAAAAATATTTTTAAATTTTGAGGTTTTGGCGGTATAGAAATTGAAAACAAGAATGCTTTACTTCGCTCAAAACGTGCTCCCGGAAATGCTGCAAGGATTGGATTGAGTGTCGTTGGTCCTATATTAGCCGGTGGTGGTGTCCTTGTTGGAGAGACAACCAAAGAAATTAAAAAACTTGGAGAAAAGAAAGACGATACTGAAATAGCATTGGATAAAAAACCTAAATCTACAAAACCAGATGGAAAACGCAAACCGAAAGGATTTTTAGAGAATGGAGATTATTTGTGGATGAACCACCAATGAACCACTAACTTTCTCTTAAATTTAAAAACTTGTATTTAATTTACCCCTTTCAAACTTTTTTTTTTAAATTTGTATCATATATTCAAATTGTAGTTTGGCATGTTCGGCTAGTCTGAAAAAGTGATTGATTCTCGTCACTTTAGAACGGACTGGTTTTGAACTTGTTCTTAGTTTTTTCAACTTATCTAAAAGAGGGGTATGTAAAAAATGTAAAAACATATACTAAACATGTATGTAGAACCTTATATTTATAGGAGCATCATAAATATCACTCCAATTTAGTGTTTGATCACATCGATTTCCAATCCATCGAGATGCTCCTATAACTGATAAATCCCCAAGTTTTTTTAAATTTTTTTATTATCGATTTAAATGTTTTTTTGGTAAATCTATAGACGTGTCTTTTTAATTTTATAGGAAAGAGTAGGGAATTAAAAATAATTTAAAGTAAATAAGATTAAGTCTTGATCTCGCCTTTTCTGAGACAAACAAATTAAATTTTTGTTGTTAACTATAAAAGCCTTCAAAAATCCTTCCTTTTCATCTCTCCAAACACCAAAAACAACAACAAAACACCAAAAACAACAACAAAACAATGAGTGCTCCGCCGCCACCCGAGCCGCCAAAGAAGGACGACGCGCCGCCGCCACCAGCTGCTCCTCCTGCTCCACCGCCAGCGTCAATGAAAGCACCGAGTGAGGCATCTACCAAGAAGAAGGGAAAATCTGCTGGATCTCTGCCACCGCCGTCAGCCAGTCCAAGTGGTGCTGCTATTGGTCTTCGGCAAGTTGAGGTTCAAAGTTTCAGCGATATTCGTCCGGCGTTGCAGAAATGGCTCGATGGCCAGGATAAGCTGTTCGGAGCGGCTGAGAAGAATACCGGTCTTGAACGTGAAAAGGTGAGAGAGAAATTTTTTTGAAGTTTTTCTCATCCTCTTTTCTTTTCTAGATTTTCTATGCCATCTGCGGTTTTCTTTTCCTCTGGTTGCTTGCCGCTCCAGGTGCTGGTCTCATCTGTAACTTGATTGGAGTTGTCTATCCTGCCTATGCTTCAGTTGTTGCTTTGCGTTCGGCTGGGAAAGGTAGTTAAAAAATTTTTCTTTCTTTCAAAAACGAACAATATTTTCACTAAAATTCAGAGGACGACACGCAGTGGCTCGTGTATTGGACTACCTATGGAACTTTCTCTCTTGTGGATCAATTCGCCGACCGCATCACTCCCTACTTTCCGCTGTATTGGCCGCTCAAAGCGCTCTTCCTTCTCTACTTGTATTTGCCTCAGACTTATGGAGCGCAGAATATGTACGTCAAGTACCTCGACCCGGCGTTCGATAAGTTGGCGAAGTGAGTCTTTTTTGAAGGAAGTTTTTTGTAAATTTAAAAATTTCTCATTAATTTTTAGACGAGTGGCGGCAATGTAGAAGTTTGTTCAATGCGCTTGGATGTTGATGGTGGATGCGAAAAAAGAAAAGAGGGGGAATAAAGATGAATAAAATAGGAAAATGTATTGATAAATAATAATTATTCCCTATGTAAATAAATATATTTTCCTTCTGCCTATTGTATGTATTGATATTATTGAAAGTATGTATATTGTTGTATAAAAATTTCTTTAAAATTTTTTGAAGATTTTAGAGGACTTATTTTATGAAAGGAATGGGGTTTTAGCTACAAGGCGAAAATTAGTTTTGCTCCTTTGAAGATGTTCGTTCCTTTGTTTTTATTGCTTTAATCCGTCAAACGCTGTCATAGAAATCATCCTTACAAGACAAATTTCCGATTTTTCGCTTAATTGTTTTATCATTAGTAAAATTCCAATTGTTTGACATAAAAATTTCGGGTATTGTGACTTATAGTGGGTTTTTTTTGGCTGGACCGATTTCGACAAATGAGGTATCATTCGAAAGAGCTTCGAAAACTGAGTCGAACTATATATGGGGGAAGTCGGTCCGACAATCAGGGGCCGAGTTACAGACCCCTGAAGTTTGAAAAAGAGAAGGGGGGAGTAAGCTCAAATTGGGTTGAAAAATTCGAAAATGCAAATAATAGCTCATTCGACTCCTCTCGATGAGCTGAGTCGAATGACACCAAAATCACCGAAATCCGACTTGATTGGACAAAGTTATGATCGTTTGTTTTAGCTCCTTACCTATGGTCAATGTGGAGGTTTTTGCTGCTACGGAGGCCCCAAGTACGTCCAGAACAAGGAAGATAGGAATAGGTTTATGTTACTGACCCAGACCCAGCGCCCGTAGACTCCCCGCGAGGCGCGTGCCGCAAAACCCCGCGCGAAGCGCGGGGTTTTGCACAAGCGCCTCGCCTACGCCCCATAGGTTTATGTTGACCATTTTGAACCTGTTTATCTTGACTCAAAATCAAGATATCAAGCTGATTTTGGTGTCATTCGACTCAACTCATCGAGAGGAGTCGAATGAGCTATTATTTGCATTTTTGAATTTTTCACCCCAAAATGTGCTTACTCCCCCCTTCTCTTTTTCAAACTTCGGGGGTCTGTAACTCGGTCCCTGATTGTCGGACCAACTTCCCCCATATCTAGTTCGACTCAGTTTTCGAAGCTCTTTCGAATGATACCTCATTTGTCGAAATCGGTCCAGCCAAAAAAAACCCACTATAAGTCACAACATTCAAAATTTCTTTAATCCATGGAAAAATTCCAAATTTAAAGAAAAATCCAAACTATTTCTTTTACTAAAATAATAATTAAACGTTAAAAGAGACCAAAAAAAATAATTCAAAAATTAAATAACAAAAAGAAATATTTTTCTAAAAAATAATCACTCGGATTTTATCAATTTATTTTTTTCTTCTTCCTTTGAACGTATCAACATTTGCCTTTTATACAAAACGGGAGCAAGTGAAAGAATTGCAAAAAAGGAAAGTAACAAAATTGAATTCCAGGACCAAACAACATTTGCATTTGTCATCATTTGAAGTGTTGTACCCGCTTGGATAAACAAAAAACTTGGAGGGGCTACACCTTTAAAAAAAAGAAAGAAATTTATTTATTGATAATTTTAGAGGATTGAAAGAGTATTTAAGGAAGTAATTAATTCTCCTAACCGAACGGGTTGTGGTGTAACGGTTAGCGAGCTTGCCTTTGTGTGTGTAAGGGCACGGTTCGACACCGATTGGTGGGAAACTTTTTTTTAATAAAAATTAAATGTTCCGTAAATGTTTTAATTTATTTATTTTTTTTATTCCCTCGAACAAAAATAATTTTTCAAATTTTTATGCTACTTTAAAGAATTTAAAAAAATTTAAATAAACCTAATAATGTGCCGAAGAAAAAAGGAACTAAAGGAACATCAACAATAGGACTAGCCAAATTTATAAACCTGTTAAAATAAATTAAAAATTAAATTTCTATTAAATTATTTAAATTAACCAATTAGGCAAAATAGGTGTTATCCTCAAAAAAATAATATAATTTAATAAATGATCTCCCTGTTTTTGAACCTAAAAATTTCAAAAAAAAATTAATTTTTAAATAAAAAAAAACCTCAATTTGCCATAAAGCAAGACGTGCAGGAAAATAATATACAATCAAACGTTTCCCAAACATATAAGAAATAAAATAACAAACAGTCGCTCCAGCTGCTGAACACTTTAAAAAATTTTAAGAGGAGATTAAAAAAATTAAAGTTAAAAGAAAATTACCAAACAAACTAAAGCTAAAGCAACGGGGAACGAAAATAAATATCCAGACAAAATTGTAAGAAAAATTGAGCCGGGAATAGCAAATGATTGAAGCCTTCAAAAAAAATTTTTTTTAATTTAAAAATTAAAAAGAAAAACATTAAATAAACAGCAGAAACCCCAGCCAAAACAACCAAAAAATGCCTTTCTTTATATCGAAGTAAAATTCTTCCCAAACTTTTTGCATCTTCTAAATTACGTGGATAACGAAAATGTTCCCGTTCTTCCCTTAAAAAAATTTTTTTTTTTAATTTTTAAAAAATATTCAAAAAAAAACCTTTTTAATTCGGGAAATTGTAAATAAATTAAAAATAAAGAAATTAAATAAATAGTCAAAATTAATAATAAAATAACATTTCTTTTACTTAAAAACCCCATATTCTTTCCTATATTTCAGAACAAGAAATCACCAACATTTCCTTCAAAAATAAAGTTTAACTGACGTTTAACCTTTTATTTTTAAAATTTTAATATTTTGGCGTTGTGTAATTTTAAAAGATTAAATGTCATTTTTCTTTTTCTTTTCTTTTTTTCTCTGCCGTCTCTTCTTTTTCCATAATATTTTCACTTTAATGCGAACTTTTGAGACAATTGTTTGAAGAAATTACTTTTTTTAGTCACGTGAATTCCTCAAGGGATTCATCAGGTTTTTTCTTTTCTTAGACCAAAGATCGTTCGGATAACATTTCATATCTATCATATCTCTTTTTTATTTAATTTTTTGTAAAGAAATATTCTTTTTTTTTCTTCTATTTTTAGTTAATTTATCAAAAAAACCCTTTATTTAAAAGCTGCTTTTTTGTTATCGATTTAAAAAAAGGTAATCTGTCACTTTTGTTGTCTCTTTTTTAAAACAAAAAGCGTTAATTTAAAAAAAGAGCCTTTTAAATGCTTCCTTGTCTAAAATAAGCGAAACCGAGGACGTTTTGTCCTTTTATCTTTTTTTTAAAAGTTCTCCCACGCATTAAAAATATGTGTTGATCATTATAAATTTAAATTAATTGTGTGTTTACTATTAAATAATTTTATTTTGCTATTTTTGTCCTGTTTATCCAAAAATCTGTTTTTCCAAAATTAAGCGAATTGGTGGAAATTTTTATAAAAATAAATTGTGGGGGAGGTTTTTTGTTTTTAATAAATTTTGTGAAATAACAGATTTTATTTTTATTTTTTTAATTTTAAGAGATTAAAAAAATAAAATATTTTTTAAAATGAACGTAAAAACTACTGACAAAAATAATATTAACAACTCTGATTCTTCTAATTTTCAAGAACATATACAAGAACAGGTCTAAAGAAATTTTTTTTGATTTTTAAACTAATTTTTTTTTCTTAAATTTTTCAGCAGCAAATATGCCTTACAGCTTGTGCTCTTTCTGACGACGAAAATTTAAGTGAATTGGATGAAGAAGATGAAGATGAATTTTTTCGTCGTCAACGTTTTCCTTACAGCTCTGGAAGTTCTCCAGTTTCGTCTTTCCGTATGGCTGTTCGCCAATCGAGGGCTCCCTCTGCCTGTGGAAAATTTAATGAATCTTTGTTGAGAGGGATTGATGATCAAGATAAAATAAAATCTAGTTTGTGTGTCTGTAATTCTATTAGACAAAATTTGGAGTTGAAAGAAGAAAAAGAAGAGGAGGAGGTTGAAATTGAAGGGAATGGGAAGGATTTCCCGACGAGTGATAAACCAGTAACTGATTTGTATAAAATATCACATGAGGTTTTTTTTTAAATTTTGTTGTTTTTAAAATAAATTTTAGATTATTGGAATTGGTGAAAGCGGGAAAGTAATGGTGAGTCATTTTTAAAATAATTATAGAGAGTTTAGGGAGGGGTAATTGGGGTTTTAGGGGGATGTAACGGCTTTGTAAATTAAATTTTCTCTAAAGTTTATTTAAAGCTATCGAAATTTTTGGTTAATTATTTTCACTCATCGATTAAAATCCAGAAACACAAAAAGTTGAATTATTAAAAAATTGTTAAGATTTTTTATTTTTCTTTACAAACGTCTAATAAGATCAAATTATAACCTTAATCTTATCTCATAAATTTCTAGGCTTGTTACCACAAGAAAAGCGGCGAAAAATTTGCTTTAAAAGTTTTGAGAGATTCAGCTCGAAGTCAAAGAGAAATTTCCCTTCATTGGTTAGCTTCTCGTCATCAAAATATTGTCTCAATTGCTGATATTTTTAAAAACACTTTTGATGGATTAAATTGTTTGTTGGTTGTTGTTGAATTTATGCAGGGAGGGGATTTGTTGACAATTTTCGAAGAAAGTGGAAGAAGTCCTTATCCTGAACAATGTTTTTTTGAATAAGTTTAACTTTGTTATTAATTATTTTTTATAGGTGTTGCACGTATCATTCGTCAAATTGGCTCGGCTGTTCAATTTCTTCATGAAAGAAATATTGCACACAGGTTTTTGTTTATATTTATTTTTAAAACAATTTTTATCTGGGAGTTTTTTGAATTGTATAGGGCCTTTTGTTCTTTTTTGACAAATACTTTGCACTCCATATTTTTTCTGCAAGTTGCAAAAAAATAGGGATGACTTAAATGATACATGATCTAACAGGAATAAAGCCATTATTTATTCATTTATATTCCACTTACGGAGACAACATGACTAATTTAAATTTTAGTTTAAAAATTTTACCTATGGACTAGATTAACATTTTTGAACTCCTTGTATTCGTTCAAATTGTTGGGGTATAATTTAAGTCACAAACCTCTCCGAAATTCATTTCGTTAAAAGTTAATATTTTAAAATAAAATTATTTTCTAGAGACATTAAACTTGAAAATATTCTTTGTTCTACAAGTAATGTAAATACATGTATATTTAAATTGGCTGATTTTGGATTTGCAAAACTCTCAGAAGCTGATAGACCTATGAATTCTCCTTGTTGTACACCTGCATATGTTTGTCCTGAGGTTTTATTAATATAAATTAAAGAATTGGGGGAAGGTGGAGATTAGGGGGTTTCAACTAAAAAAGTTTATGTCCAGATTTATCTTGTTAAACAATTTTTGTGATAAGTGGGATTGTTGTCTTTTAAACTATTTTGAAATACTTTTATTTCGTGTAATTTTTGATATTTTTTAAAGATTTTGAGCTACAAAGAATATGATAAAAGTTGTGATATTTGGGCGGTAATTTACTAGTTAACTTTTATTAAATTAAATTTTTAAATTTTAAGTTGGGTGTTGCTACTTACATTCTGTTTGTTTTTTTGAAAATTTTTTCATTTTTTTTAATTTTAGTCTTTGTGGATATCCTCCTTTTTATTCAATGCAAGGACTTCCTTTTTCTCCAGGAATGCGTTCTAGAATAAGTATATTTTAATTTTGAATTTATTTAAATTTTTTTTTCTAGCTTCGGGAGTATTTACCTTCCCTGCTGAGGATTGGGATGGAATATCTGCTTCAAGTTTGTTTTCTTGGAATTCTAATTAATTAAAAATTTTCTAGCGAAACATATGATTGGAGTAATGTTGCGGACAGACCCTTCTGAACGTATTAACATTCAACAAGTAATTTTTATTTTTTTATTATTTTTATAAAATACCAAATTTAACTTTTCTTTTGGTTAAAAAATACTTTCTTTATTTGCTTTCACTTTAAATCATCCAAAGTTTTTCTTAGCTTCAAACGAAAGACCCTTAAAACGCTATTAGAAACATTTGTGGAAAACTTTTAACAAAAATGTTTTTATTTTTTGTCCATTTGAAGTTGACTACGTTATTTGGTTTTTGATACCTAATTTATAAGTAACAGCTCCACACTATTTGTGTTATTCAATTTTTTAATCTTAACAGATTCCTAAATTTATTTTTTTTCAAACAGTTAATGAAGTCAGAATTTCTTTCTTTGGATATTTCTCAACCTTCAATAAACAAAATTGTCTCTTCCAAACTTCCACCTGTCCCTTCTGATTCTTCTTTATCTTCAGATGCAGGATTTGAATCTAATCCAGAAAAGGACAGCAGCGGAAGTGAAAGTTTAAAAGAAAATAAAAATTTTGTGGAAGAAAAAATAAAAATTTCAACAAAACAAAAAAATTCTCCTCAATTTTTTGTTGGAAAAAGAATTACAAAATCAGATAGACAATTAAATGCTTGTAATAAATGTATTGGAAATAAATATAACAACAATAATAATATTCGTCCAATACTTCGTGAACGGGTTTATAGCATCCAGGCAGCACAGGTGAAAAATAAAAAAAAACTTTTAAACAATTAATATAGAGTTTAATTAAATTGGTGACCGAAAAAGTTTTTTGTTGGAAGATTAAAGAGGAACAATTTAATTTTTAAATAGCCTAGAAGATTTTCACAACTGCGGCAAATTTTTGGGTTAAACTAACGAAATTAAAATCCAAAATATTAATTAAGTTTTCATATTTTATGGAATCAACTCTGTGACCAGCATTTTCGATTCTCCATTAAACTGGCATTGCTTTAAGTTCCAACCATTTCAGAATTTATACCAGAGCCTTAAGTATTTTCTTGCCTATGCAAATCTGTCCAAATTGAAGTTTTTCAATATCATTTTTGTTGTTTTTTTTGTTATGATCACCAATCTTTTAAAATTAAACACTTTGTATATTAGGTTGACCGTGCCTTGGCTTTTATGCGTGTTGGAGGTGCTGATTGTTCCAATTGTGGTATTCAACTTAAAAATCCTTCGAGAGGTTTAACAGGGAGTAAACTACTCGAACGGAGACGTTCTAAATCTATAACTGTTGGTAGAGAAGCAGAAAAAGTGCTAAATAAAAGTGAGGAAATGGAACGATGTCCAACTTCGCAGAATTGAAATACACGGGTGTTTTTTATGTATAGTACCTCAAAAGAAACATTGCTAAAAAACCAAAATAAATAAATATATTTTTCCATAACGATATTTTTTTAATTTTATACTTTATAAAATAAACACGAAAAAATCAGAATTTTTCAACTCTTCTATTATTTAATAGAAAAAATATTCGTCAATTTGAAAGAACAAAATATTATAAAATTACCGACCAAATATTCGAATTTTTTGAATCTAAATAATATGTTATTTGTTAAATGTATATTTCGATTCGACATCAATTTCGTCCCATCCTGTTTGTCTTTAATTAAAACTAGATCAGACTGTGAGGGATGTGAAGCAAAATTTTTGAAACTTTCAGAAGATTAAAATTCACCTTTTGGCAATTCCTTCGTTGTTTTGAAATATTTTCAACAGTTGTAAAATTTCACCATTTCGACCTTAGATTCGACTGTATAATACTTTTGTTGGTGTTGTAGTAGGAATATTCCCTAAAGAAAAAGTTTTCTTATTAGCGAAAGTAAAAAAATTTCCTTGTTACGTAGTATGCTTTGAACGGGGTGTGTGCTTTTATTTTTCAACTCTCTCAAGGGTCTGCTTAAACAGGGAATTTTATAAAGAAATGTTCTTCTGTTAGGATTTTAGGTTAGTATAAAAGCGCCTTAATAGATGATGCATAAACCAACACTACAACTCACTGCACTTCGTGACGACAACGCTGTGCTCAATTCAACTAAAGGCTGCTTTTGGTTCGTCGCTGTGCTGCTCACTCTTGCTTTGGCGTCTCAGTACAATGGCCGAGAAACGAGGATGTATCATACAAGGGTTGTCTCCTAAACTAACTTTTTTTTTCTCTTTCAGCTAAGAAGTACATTCATGAGCATGAGGCTACCATCGAGATCCAAGACTCGGACATGGGACTGACGTTCTTCAGTGGGAGCTCGCCGCCGCGGATACAGAAGATCGACATCTTCTCCTACTTCTTTGGATGGTTGTTCGTTGGAGACTGGATCGTGCAGATTGACAAACGTGTAAGCTTCTGCGATTATTAGGGTAATACTCTGTTTGAACGTCAATTTTTTAGGCCATAAAATCGGCAGAAGACTTCACGGGAGCAACTCAGCATTCTGGTGCTCAACCCAAATCTTTGCACATCCGTTTCCGCAGGGACGACTACTTCAAAATGGCCACACTCAAGGTCGCAGAAGTCCAGCGAAAGCCGAACTGCATTTCCGTCTTCATGCAGATCAGATGGCGAGAAGATCTCCCAGTTGGGATAGTTGTGGAGAGGAAGGTAATTGATTGAGTAATGAAGGCTTGACATTAATAATAGCTTTCGATTCCAGGGAGCTAAAATCATGGTCGCGTCCGTTGAGTCAGGCAGTATAGCTGCGCAGAACATCTTTCCAGGCGACATGTTGGTTGACGTTAACGGCAGGGAAGTGAATAACGACGTCTCTGCAGCTAAAAAGGTGTTATTTTTACAAGTAATTTTGTAAACAATTTTAAATTTTTTTATTTTACAGGCTATTCGACAGAGTATCATTGAAAAGAAAAATGTGGTACTCAAGCTCGAACGGGATGTCACACCACTGAAGATGATCTCGACTCCAGCCGATGATGTGCTTGCCATACTTAAGCGCCAGAGGGGCTTCTGGAGGCGTCGGTCTAAGTTCGAGCCTATTGAAGAGGAAGAACCAGGGAAGCCGAAGAGAGGTACTCGAATAAGTGAAAAGGAGTCATTGGGTAATTCTTTAAATTTCAGTATATCATGTGCCCAACGTTGAGTCCGAGCCATTGCCAGTTGATGATACGGGAAAGAAACTGGTTGCAACACCGAGTCGGGATGGTGGGACGCGCACTGAAGAACCGGTGGAGACGGCCGAGGAGGAACCTGCCACAGAGGGGGAAGAATTCTAAAGAGATAAAAATGAACTGAATATGATATCTAAACTCATATTTTCCTTTTTTGTTATCTTGCATTCATTTATATGTTGTATATTTCCTAAATTTCCTTGTGTGTAATATGTACATATGTCTCATAATATATTCTATTAGATTTGTTGTAAATTTGTTTTGTATGTAAATTTGATTTTCGAATAAATTTGTAAAATATTTGACAATATTTTTTTTATGTTATATGTATATAAATATATATTTTCCTAATGTTATGAAATCCCTAATCACAGAAATCTTCTATTCTGAACAATCCAAATGTTCAGAATTAAGCTTGTGGGAATAATTCTTCAAAAAGATGAAATTCGCAGAATATGGTTAGTTGTGGAGGATTGTGGATGTATGTATGCACCTATCTACGAATCTCAATAACAGAATTTTGTTCTAGATCTCGTCCCCAATTAAAGTTGGGGAAATAAAATGTGAAATGACAAAAATACCGTATATACTCTATTAATTACCCTCCCTCAAATAATTACCCCACCTCTATTAGTTACCACCTCCAGCGAAAGGTTGAAACATACATAATTACTCCCCAAAAAATAGTTATAATTAGCCTGCCTAAAATAACTTCTGTATCAATTACCCTCTCTAGAGATAGGTCGAACAATAATTAGGTCGAACAATACGGTAATTTCCTTTAATATTTCAATCTTTTTTTTAACAAAAACAAAAAAATTTAAATTAATTCAGAATTTTATTTTTAAATTAAATTCTAAATTCTCTTTCGAGTTAATTAATTAATAGTTTAAATTTTTTCTACTCTTTATACAAAAACAAAATTTAATTTTCTTCAATTTTTATTTAATCAGTTAACCAATTCTTATGCAAATTTAAAAAAAATTTTTTTAATTTTTATTTCGAAAAAGCAACACACTAAATTTAAATAATTTTTATTCTTCTTTTTCTTCTCTATAAACAACTCAATTAGCTTTCTAAAAATTCTTTTTTCTTCTATTTTTCGCGCTCATTTAGCTTAAAATTTTTAAAAAGGCGAGAAAAGAATTTTTGTTGGCCAAAATGGCTAAATAAATGATATTTTATTTAAGAAAAGAATTTTTATTTTTCGGATTCCCTTAGGGGAAAATAGAAAAGAAAAGTCGCGCGGCTTTAAATTATTTAAAGTCTATATGCATCCAAACAGATTTTCTTAATTTTGGCTGTAGTGTAGTGTACCGGTGGTAAAAGTTCGGGATGTGACATATGTCATTCGATTCGTCTCGACGAGCTGAGTCGAACGGTACCATTCACTACTTTAGGAAATGATTCTGGACCGAGTTATAGGTCCCTGAAAATCGAAAAACCCAAGGGGGGAGTAAGCTCGATTTTGGGGTGAAAAATTCGAATATGCAAATAATAGCTCATTCGAAAGAGCTCGCCGAGCTGAGTCGAATGACACCAAAATCAACGAAATCTGACTTTATTTGATAAAGTTATGACCGTTTGTTTTAGCTCCTTACCTATCGCCTCTGTAGAGGTTTTTGCTGCTACCGGGCCCCAAGTACATCCAGAGCAAGGGAGATAGGAATAGGGTTATGTTACGAGCCAAGACCCAGCGCCCGTAGACTCCCCGCGAGGCGCGTGCCGCAAAACTCCGCGCGAAGCGCGGAGTTTTGCACAAGCGCCTCGCCGACGCCCCATAGGTTTATGTTGTTTGTTTTTCTATTGTAACTTTGTCCAAACTTTTACAATCAAGCTGATTTTGATGTCATTCAACTCAGCTCGACGAGCTCTTTCGAATGAGCTATTATATGCTTTTTCGAATTTTTGACCCTAAAATCCGCACTATGGTTTTTGACCATTTCGAGCCCTATATCTCGACTCCAACTTGTTTAATCAAGCTGATTTTGGTGTCATTCGACTCAGCTCGACGAGCTCTTTCGAATGAGCTATTATTTGCATATTCGAATTTTTCACCCCAAAATCGAGCTTACTCCCCCTTGGGTTTTTCGATTTTCAGGGACCTATAACTCGGTCCAGAATCATTTCCTAAAGTAGTGAATGGTACCGTTCGACTCAGCTCGTCGAGACGAATCGAATGACATATGTCACATCCCGAACTTTTACCACCGGTACACTACACTATATCCTTAATTTTTTCTAGGCAAAAATAAAAACGCTAGAAGTGCAATTAAAAATTATGCCGATAGCTAATTTTTGTTTTTTATTTTCCTTTAGGGAGAAAACTTGAAAATTTATTTGGGGGAATTTTTGTAGATTATTTTAGCAAATAAAGATTATCTTGTGTATTTTCATGTTTTTTATTGTTTTTGTTTTTTAGACACTTTCTAAAAAAGAATTAATTTAAAAATAAAATAATTAAATAAAGGGGAGGGGGGTAGTTAATTGTTGAAATTTAAATCGTAATTTGAATTTATATTTAGTATTTTTTTATTTTATTTTTCCAGAGCTGAGAATTTCTTTTATAGATAAACCCTATATAGGATTAACCTCTTTTAATTTTGAATAGGGTGTTTGTTAAAAAGAGGTTATTTAAAAAGAATAAATAAACTTTATGGATGTATTTACAAATGAGGAGTTTGATTTGAGATTGGCGGTTCAGGATAACCAGAGATTTTCGAGGAGACGCCAACCTCTGCCCAATTGTTTTTTTTAATTTTTAAAATATCTTATAAAATAATTTCTTACTTCTTTTTTCTTTATTTTTTTTTTATTTATTTATTTATTCACGTAAAATCAAAGGGCACAAATTCAGTAAAAAATATATATGTGCCACTTACATGCAGTGAATATAACCCATTTAATATATATGTATGTATGAGGAAATTAAGACAATTTTTTTAGTAGTATATAAATGTATTATTTATTTCCTTGGCTTTTAATAAGTGATTTTTAAGTAATATCCAAAATTGTTTTGGAGTTTTCGAGTTAATTATGTTTTCTGGGAGAGAATTCCAAGTATTTGTACACCTATTTATAATCCAATTTTCAGTTTTAGATGTTTTCCTTAAAATTTGTATTTGTTGTTTGTGTTTATTTCTTTTAGTTCTGGAGGAAAATGTTATTAATGTTTTAGGATTGATTGAAGTAAAATGATTGATAATTTTATAAATCAAGGTTAAATCGTAAAGAGTACGTCTTAGACTGAGACTTTCTAGGTCGAAAATTTTTAACCTATCTTGATAAGCGATTTTGGATCGTTTACATTTTCTAAGAGCATGAAGGGTGTAAAACTTTTGAACTTTTTCGATTTGATTAGTAAGTGTTTTCGTCATCGGATTCCAGATTTCAGGTCCATACTCAAGTATGGGTCTAACATAGGATTTAAATGAAATAGACCATATTTTAGGGTTGGTTGAGTGAATAGTCCTTAAAAGTTGAATGGAGCGGTAGAATGCATTTTTAACAATTTTGTTGATGTGGGAATTAAAGGAGAGAGATTTTGTGATTTCGATACCTAAATCCCTAATAGATGAGGTTTCTTGGAGCATTATATCATTAATTTTGTATTTTATACCAGTGTTATTTTTACCGATATGAAGAATAAAAGTTTTATCATGTGATATTAGAAGGGCCCAGTCCTGACTCCATTTATTTATCGAATTCAGTCCTTTTTGTAATAATTTGGAGTTATTATTGTCAAAGTGCTCGTAAATTTTTGCATCGTCTGCATATAGTTTTATGTGTAGGTGTTGGGGAAGTACCCCAGGGAGATCATTTATATAGACAAGAAAAAGAAGTGGGCCGAGGACCGACCCCTGGGGTACACCCGATTTGATTTCGTATGAAGAAGAGAGACTTTCCCCAATTTTTACCCGAAAGGTCCTATTAGTGAGAAAGTCTTCAATCCAACTTAAGAGTTTTCCACTAATACCTAAATTTTCTAACTTATAAATTAAAAATTGAATAGGTACGGAGTCAAATGCTTTGCGGAAATCAATATATATACAATCTGTAGATTCACCCTTTAATATTGTTTCATACCATGTTTGTAGTGTAGAAATAAGCTGGGTAATTGTAGACCTCCCCTTTAGGAAACCGAATTGATTGGGATTAATTAAATTATTTGTCATGAGGAAGCTAATGATTTGTTGGGATATGATTTTTTCAAATACTCTGCAGATGGTGCTGGTTAGGGAGATAGGACGATAATTTGATGGATTTGATTTTAGCCCTTTTTTGAATATTGGGATGATGATAGATTCTTTCCATTGTTTGGGAACCTTACCATTGTCTAGTGATGTTCTGAATAGTTCGGTTATTACTGGAGATAGTGGTAGGTAACAATGTTTTAATATTTTATAGCTTATACCTTCCGATGAGGTTGAATTTTTTGCTGGGGAATTTTTGAGCGCGTTAGCCACTGTTATTATATCAAAGTTTACATCATTTAGATTATGGTTAGAATATTTGGGAAGTGTAGGAGGATCTCTGGAGGGAACATTCTCAAAGTATTTTGAGAACATATTTCCAAAAATATAACATTTATCAGCTTCCTCAGTAATAATTCTGTTATCTATATATTTTTATTTTATTCCAACTTTTTTGCCAATATTTTATATTTAAAAACATTAACCAATCCAATAAACGCAATCCGAGCCAATTTTGGGGATTGAAAAAATTTGGGGGAAAGGGAAGGGAGGGAGGGGGAGGGGGGGGGGGAATATATACGGAAGTGACATTATTGAGGGAAAAAGTAAAATAAAAGTCTAAAAATAACCAGAAAATAGCCACAATAATTTAAATGGAAAAGAAAATATTTTTTATATTAAAATTAATTAATGCATGTTATTTATCTCTTTTTTTTGCAATTGACATTTTTTGCAAAAATATTTTTTTTAATTATTTTAATTAAAATTTAAATAAATTTATTGTCAAAAACAGATTAATTTATTTTATTAAATTTTTTTAGGAAAATTAAAAAAAATTTTTTTTTACTTCATTCTAAATTTAATTTTTTCTCTCTTCTTTGTCTAAATATTTTTTTGCTTATATTTTTTTTGTAAATACATATGTATTTATTAAATAAAATATTTATTTTCTGCTTAATTTGCATAATTATATAACTTTTATTTTTTTTCATAGAAAAATATTTTTTGAATAGAAATACCAACTTTTTTTGTTTTTATTTTTCTAATATTTGCATAAATCTAATTTTACATTTAATTTTTTACATATATTAAAAAATAAATGTTAATTTAATAAAAAAATTTAAATTAAAATATTAATTTCCTTTTATTTTTAAACAAATCCTCTTTTCTGCAAATAAATCTTTCAAAAAATTTTTTTAATTTTCGAAAAACTACAGTTAAATCTCGATATAACCAGCTTAAAGGGACTGAGGAAAATGTTCTTTGCTTCGAACAGTTTTAGAGGGGATAATTTTAGTTAGGAACTAGTTAAAATGCTTATTTGTTTGTTATTTCGAGAGTTTAGTTAAATATTTTTTCGACTGTGGCATTGAACGAAAAAAAATTAAAAAACGGATCGAGACATAGCATTAGACATAGCAATTAGACATAGCCCCTTGTCTAGTCTATCCATTTATCCATTCCATAATTTCATCCCGACCAAACTCCAAAAATTTTTGAAACCTTCATACAACCCCCCCCCCCTCCCCCCAGTTTCTGACATTCGAGTAATGAATTCGGTATTTTCAAATCAAAAAATTTAAAAATAAACAAAAAATTTTATTTGGGTTGCGTGCTTATTTCGCTTGTTTTTTTCTCCTTTTTAAATCAACCAACCGCAAAATCTTTTCTTTTTCTCTTTTATTTAATGTTCCAATTTATTTAAAAATAATTTTAGTTTGGGAAAATAGTATTTTTTGAATTTTTAAATTTTAAAAATTAATTTTTGGACAATTGAGACTTTTGTTAAAACATTACTTCTCCCTTGGCTCCTAAACTTTTCAGAACTAACGAAAATTAGAGACCAACCCTAACATTTTCAATTTTTAATTAATTCAATTTTTATCCTTTTTTTACTTTTCTTTCATTCCCTGCGGTGAGTAACTAAATTCCAAATAGTTTTTTCTACCCAAATTACGCAATCGTGTCACGACACTTGCAGATATGACATTTGCAGACCCGACACTTGCAGACCCGACTTTTGCAGACCCGACATTTGCAGATACCGACACTTGCAGATATGACACTTGCAGATCAGACATTTGCAGATCCGACTTTTGCAGATTAGACCCATTTCGCTCTCTTCTTTACCTTACCTATACACCGTGGAGTGTTTGCTGCTGCGGAGGAATCCTGGGATGCACATCTCATCGATGATGGGAATAGGATCATGTTACGAGCCCAGCGACCGTTGACTCCCCGCAAGGCGCGTGCCGCAAAACCTCGCGCGAAGCTACGTTGAACATTTTGTACCTACGTTGAACATTTTGAACCTCCGGAAAAAAGAGCTTGTCGAGACGAATTGGTATAGGTCTTATATCAAAACCTTTCCACCGGTATATTATACTATATCCTTTGATTTTTGAAGTTTTTTAAATTTTTTTAAAATTTAAACTTTTTTTCAAAAATTAATATCTGCAAAAGTCGGATCTGCAAATGTCTGATCTGCAAGTGTCATATCTGCATGTGTCGGTATCTGCAAATGTCGATCTGCAAAAGTCGTCTGCAAATGTCGGGTCTGCAAATGTCATATCTGCAAGTGTCGTATGACCTTACGCAATATCCACATTTCTAACAAAAAATATATTTTCTGTTTTGTCCTAAAAATTTTTTTTTATTTATTGTTTCCTCAAAAATAAATATATGTATTTTTTAATATAAAAAAGAACGGAAGTTTACATAATAAAAACAAACTCTTTTTTTCTTTTCCAAATATTTTTGTTTGGAGAAAAAATACAAACTTTTTTCTTGAAAAGAGACATTTTTTCAACAAAAAAACTCAAAATTTCTTTTGTTTTTAAATATAAATTTGACTATTCATAAACATAAACTTCAATTTAAATTAACCATCAGAATCAAATCCCATCCAATCTTTTGCTATTTTCTGAGATAATTTCGGTTGCTTTAATCTAAATTGAAATTTAGATTTATGCTCAGAATACTAACTAAAAAATTTAATTTATTTACTTAGGGTGTAACATAAGTTTTGATACCCGACCATGTTTTTCGATGAATATTTTTATGGATATGGATGTTCTATATACCATTCGAAAGCTTAATTCGTATCTCGTTTGACATATTTCAGCGTTTTTTGAAAAAATTTTAAACTTCTTAGATATACACTGATAAATGGGATATGGTCGGATATGCCAAATCCGGATCCGGCTAAATAAATTTTTTACAAAAGAATTAATTTATTACTATTCCGTGGATTTTTCTGAGTTAGGATAAAAAAACAAAATTTAAAAATTTTGTGTCTGAGCAGAGATAAGATTTTTTGAAAATCACATATTTTTTAACATTTTTGTCAAAAATGTGACAAAATGAGAAAAATTGCTCTTAGCGACCAAATAATTTTACAAAAAAGTGAAAAATTCCCGTTTGTTAAAAATTCATATCTTGGGTAGGAAAAAGATTTGTCCCTGATTTTTTTTGATTCTGGCTTATAAAATTATTGTGAATAATCATTTTATGTTAGATCTTTTGTAAAAAATTTATTTAGCCGGATCCGGATTTGGCATATCCGACCATATCCCATTTATCAGTGTATATCTAAGAAGTTTAAAAATTTTTTAAAAAACGCTGAAACATGTCAAACGAGATACGAATTAAGCTTTCGAATGGTATATAGAACATCCATATCCATAAAAGTATTCATCGAAAAACATGGTCGGGTATCAAAACTTATGTTACACCCTAAGTAAATTATATCCAACATTCATTAGCACCCTTACAATGGAGACAATTGTTTACCGACACCTATAATTATTTTATTTCACAAATAATGTTAAATATTAAAAAAAGCAAATCAGTTACTATAATAATGCCTCTTAAATAAACTTAATAATTTAATTTTAATTATACTCTAATATAGCCAAAACTATTTAATAACCCCCAAAAAAATCCCCCTTTTCTTCCCACATTGTTTGTTTTACAACAAAAAAATTTTTTAAGGGAATTTTATTAAGAAAACATATTTTTTATTGTTCTTTTTTCTGTTCTTCAAGTTTATATTTAATTAAATGCACACTGGGAATATCTAATAAACCAGAAAATTATTAAATAATAGGGAAGAACAAACCAAGCACTTTTTGGGGTAAAATAAAGAAAAAAGGCCATTCTAAGTCGGCCGGAAAAATCTGTTCCCTCCTCTTAAAAAACTCTTCTCATATTTTTTCCTTCCTCTTCTTCTCTTATTTCAATTTTTATAATTAAATTAATTTAAATAAATAAAATTATTTTTTGTTTCACTATAAATTTTAACCAAAATATAAAAATAATTGGGTTCTCTTATATGTTAAGTGTGATAAGTGAAAGATTCGCTATTCATTAATTATAGAATCTAAAAAAATTTTTTTATAATTTATTTATTTTCTAGACTTATATTTAGCAATTTTGTCGGTCTTTTAATTGTGTCCGCAAATATTGTCCGCAAATTTTTCTTTTTATTTTTTGTCCATTTGAATTTAAAAAAGAACTTTTTTCAAAACTTTTCTTAATATTAAATATTTAATTTACCAAAAAACTTCCAAAAAATAATCCCTTTTTCAGGTAAATTTAAATTTTGACTAGCAGACAGACAAAATTTGCGGACTGGCACTTTAATATACTATAAAAAATAATCCAAAAAAAACTTTTTCTTCTCTTTTAATCATTTTTATTGCCTTCCTTCCTCCCTTTTTTGACCATTAATCAATCCTTTTTTTTGTAGAAAAATATTTTTTGGTTTGGCGCACGAATTTACTTTAATGCTACTTTTTTTGGTCTTTCCCTCAGGCCAATCAACTCTTAAATAATTTATTTATTTTAAAGTATTTCTTTCAATCATTTAGACTTTCCTCTCTTATTTTCCTTCAATTTAATCCTCTAAAAATATTTATTCCTTCCTTTAATGCGTGGCAGGTTAATCCTCTATGACGGAAGTGTCCAATGTCCATTCACCACCCTCTCATTTCTTCTTTTTTTCATCACTCTTCCAACCATTTAGAACCTTCAAGATCAAAAATAATATTTTTATTTTTCGTAAAAAATATTTATTTTTTTATTATTTATTCCACCACAAAACTCGAACATTAACTTAAATTATTTTTTTTATTAACGACACTATATTTTTTATGAAATCACAATTTTTTATTTTAATCCACTAAAATCTTCGATAGTTTTGGTTTTTATTTATGGACCGAACCGAAGAACCGATGATTTTTCGGTTCGGTCCCGGATATCCGAAAATTTCGGTTCGGTTTCGGATATCCCAAGAATTTCCAGGAACCGACAACCCTATGTATTCTCTTTATTTATTCCTCGGTTACTTACTTCATATTTAATTTTCAAAACCTTTAATAAATATTTTAAATTAAATTTCTACTTACTAATTCCAAACTCTAACAGCTCTTTTCTTCTTATTTTCAATTTTTCAGAGGATAATAATAAAAATATTTTTGGATGGCATTTTTAAAAGCTGCGCGCCCTTTCCCCCTTGCTTTCTTTTCTTCTTCTCGTTTTACAACAGTTTAAGGATTGTTTGATTGAGGGGGGGGGGGGAAGGATGTTGTTTAGGGAAAAATTAATTATTGTTTTTAGGGGAAAACAGGTGGGCAGAAATTGAGTATATTTATTTATTTTTAAATGCCATTCTCTCTCTTTTAAATATATTTTTGTGAGGACACACTACTTGCCCAATAAAAATATTTAAATAAAAATAAATAAACTTTAATGACCTAAAAATATATGTGGAAGGAAGAGTTAAAAATCAAGTTTTTAAATAAAAACAATAATAATTATTAGGTATTTAGAAGGTAAATGATCCTTAAATAATTTTAGGGGAGTAAAATAAAATAATATGTAATTATTTTGTGATTGTTAACAACTAAATTTTACATCTAAAATTTTTCTAAAGAAAAGGCTAGTTGAATACTTTTCCTTCAATGTCCACAATTTAATTCAAAATTTTTTATTAAATTTTATTTTCTCTAAAAATACCACCCACACTCTCAATTTTTTTTAAAAATTATTTTTATTTTTTAAATTTCTTTCATTTAATTTTTCTTTCTTTTTTTTTCATTAAATAGCACAATTTATCTATCTATTTATTAATTGACCTTTAAAATACTTAAATTATTCATAAATTCATTTTTATTTATTTGAAAGCAATCGGTCTCTCCCCCTCATCATCCTTCACTTCCTCTTTTTTAGACAATTCGCGGCATATTTCTCCTCTTTTTGCTTATTTTTATATAAAAAATTTCGCCGGAAGCTTCAATGACACTTTTTTGTACTTTCGTTTTTATCTACTTCTCTATACTAAGAAAAACCTGAATTTTAAGAGCTGTTAGAGTCTAAATCTCTTTAATCTTTTAAAGTTGAATATAGCCTAGCTCATTAAAGATATACCCTTGGGGTGAGAATAATGTCAGGTTACCTTAAATTGGGGGTATTGTGCATAGGAAGCTTCCTCTTCTCAGTGGTCAACGAAATTAAAAGAACGTATCTAAAATTGAGATATATCTACTAGGCATTGTGTTATCTGATAGGGAAGGGCCGGCCGTACATAAAATGGAGGACTAATTGGGAAGTTAAATATATTTGTGATTATTGCAACTAAATTTTACGACAAAAATTTTTCTAAAGAAGGGATAGTTGAATCTGTTCTATGGCCAATTTAATTTAAAATTTTCATAAAATTTTATTTTCTCTAAAAATACCACCCACACTTTTCTCTATAAAATAAAAACAAGGTCATTATACTCTTTCCATATTTTTATGTCCACTAAATAGTCCCCCCCCCCCATTTTTGTATTTGTTTGCTTTATTGTCACGCATTTAAGTATATTTATATACGAATTATTCTTCACCTTTTTTTAAGAACACTCTTCCCCCCCCCCCTTCCCCCCCCCCCCCTTTGTCCACTTTCCTTTGTTTTCCCCTTTCCGTTCTGATGTTTTTATTTTTTTGATATTTTTTGTTTAGTTTTTAACCCTCCCAGCGAAAATAAATGCAAATGAGTCTTTAGGGGGAAGCTTCTAACAAAATAAAGAAAAAGAATTACATAAATACAAAATGACAATTGATCTCAAACAATGAAAAATTAAATAAATAAAGGTACTATCTATCCTAATTGAATGGCTGCCATTAATTGGAAAGCCATTTAGACATAATAAATAAGGTATTTTTGAACTTTTATAAGAGTTCTATATATAATTCTGTTTTATCTTTTTTAATAGAAATTTTTTAAAATTTTTGTTTTATTTTTAACAATAGAAAAAGAGAGCTAGAAAATGGTGCCAGATTTATTTTTTTATTTTTTTTATTAAAAACGAATTTATTTATTATTTAACCAACTTTACGCCCTATTACCTTTTCCAATAAACGCTAAGACCCATAATTCTCTTCTACAAGTCGGAGAGAATTTTTAACTAAAAAATATATATTTTTAAATAAATGTTCAAACATGAAATTAAGGGAAATTTTTTGAATTTCTTTTTATTTTAAATTTTTGTGAAAGCTAGTAAATAAATAATTTTAATAATTAAAGGAGGCAGACCTTTTTACTGCAAACAATTAAAATTTAAAAATAATAAAGCTAATTGATTTTGGTATCAATCGACGCGACCTGCGGTTCTGAAGTTTTTTTTCTAATTTAAGGGTCATAAGGGGGATATCTAATTATGCCAAAACTTTCTAGATCAGAGCCTACCGTTGATATGCCCTTAATACTACCCCACTTCCTCTTAAAAAATTCTTTTTTATTAAAATTTATTAATTTTTAGATTAATTATTAGCCCCCATTTTGTCCTTCAAAAATGCCTAAAATTATTAATAATTATTATTTTATTTTCCCTTCTTTCCTTCCATTTATTTTATTTTCAACAATAACTACATTATTCCCCTTATTGCCAGTTAATGGATTTGAAGCTATTCCTTTTTTACAAATTGATTATAATTTTTATATCCGTTTGGCACAATGTGAGGCTAAATGTTTGGAAAAAGTAAGGAAAAATAAATATTAAATTTTTTTTAATTTTTTATGAGGGAAAGTTTTCTCCTTACCTACTCCACTCCTTTATATGCCTTGTTTTAATGGTAAAATTTGGGCAACTGATCTTAGGAAATAATTTTTAAGATGTAGGAACTCTTGCTTCGCACTCATACTTGTACAAAGTATGAGGACGAGCAAATCCGAAATTACGGAGCACTGTTTTGAACGCAAAAATTAAGGAGACAAAAAAGAGTTGACTAAAATATCATGATGTGATAAGTTAGCGATTTTTGGATTAATTAAGTGTACTGATTTTTCTTTTTTATTCTGCTTATGGTAAAGCTTTTTATTACTCCCACTGTGAATTTTCTGGAAGTCGAATTTGATGCTATTGCTATCCTAAATCTTTTAACGACTTTTTTTCTTTTAAAAAATTAAATAAATTTACTTTTTATTTTTAGTTTTTTTCATTAAATAAAAGAATTATTATTGCTCCAACTGACAGTCAGTCAATAACCGATAAACAATTTAATCAACAAATGGCAATTGGGTCGTCTTTAATGCTTGAAAATATTGTAAGGAAGAGAATCTTGACAAAAAATCTTTTTTTAATTTTTAGTGCAAACAAGGATGTCTCGATTCTGATTCCCCTCCTCCTCCTCCTCCTCCTCCTCCTCCACCCTCTCCTCAATCTCAATCAACTTTTCAACAACATCAACAACACCAACAATTAGATACTCAACCAACTAATGCCTTTGTTTTAGGCCAACAATTTTTTAAACAATCCTCAAATAAAAATCCTTCTCCTCCTTTCTTTTCTTCTTCTTTTGGAGGAATTATTAGACCTTTATGTGTTCAAAAAATGTCTTCTTCTTCAATTCCTTCCTCTCAAAATACTTTTTCTCTTCATCAAGAAAAATTTGAAACTCTTTTAATTTACGAAGATTTAAATGAAAAAAATAAAAAAGAAAATTTACGTTTTGTGGTTTGTTGGAGAAGTAGAAAGCTTTTAATTAAAGATGAGGAACAAAAGGAGGAAGAGCCTCAATGGATTACTGCATCTGTGAGTTTTGGAAAATTTGCCTAGGATTGGCAAGGGATTTTGGCTAGGATATTAAGGTATCCTGGAATCCAATTAATTCGACTAGAGTGTTGTTATTTTGTCAGAGTAGAATAAACTGGGTTAGTCTATGGAAATTGGACCGTCCGGTTCGGCATGAGTGCGGACCCTGAAAAATACCCAGAAAATTAATTTTGCCTTTAATTATTTATAATTACTAGATTGAGTCTTCCCACCGTTTCAAAGTCACTTCACTTCGCCCAGGCCTTCTCTACCAATTTAAAGTTCAAGCAGTTTCTCCTATTGGAATTCAAGTTCCAGCAGCTTTTTCTGATTGGATTGATTTCAATTCTCTTCTTTATGGAAGTGGAATTAATACAAAATCTCTTCAATTTTATTCTCAATTTAATTCTGATTATGGTGTGGCTGCTTGGGTTAGTTGGCGATTAAATGAAGTCAAAAAATTGGAAAATGGGGAAAATGGTAGGACAGACTTAAAATTTGTGGAGAACTCTAGACTTCTCTTTGTTATTATAACCTTCGGTTATCACATCCACAATGTTCGGATACCTGTAAGCTTGATCTATGTAGGGATGTCTGAGACAACTGGGAGATTGAGGTGACAATTAGGAATGCGGATAACTGCGGGAAGGGATAATAGAGAGAGTCTAATCTTATTAGGTATTTATTAACATTTTCCCCTTCAAATAGGCATTCAAACAACAAAACCAATTTTAAATGCTCGTCTTCGCCGACATTTAATTCTTCAAAATGAGGACTTTAATAACACAAATAATTTAAATATTCAAAACAAAACAATTAAATCAGAAGAATTATTTACTGAAAAACAAAAATCTTCTTCTTTTGTTGTCTTCCCTTCTTGTAAATTACAAATTGAATGGGCAAATAAAAGTAGCAGAGCTAGTGATAAATTTGAATTGGTTAGAGATAAGGGGGATTTTATAAAAATAATAAAAATTATTTTTTTAAGGATGGCTCTGATGGATATCTCCTCACCAATTTAGCATTTAATTCAGAATATTGGGTTAATATTAGAGCAGAATATAATAATAGCAATAATATTGAAGAAGAACAATTAACTACAACACTTTTTGAAGGAAATTTTGTTTCAATGAAATGTTTACAAGTTTATGGTTTTGGCAGTTTGGAATGCAGTAAATTAATTTTTAATTTTTTTAAACAAAGAAATTTTTAACTCTTTTTACTCGCCACTTTTTCTAACAGGGATAACTGAGAAATTGGAATAAGTTAGGAAGGGGTAATTAGGATAATAGTTTCGATCGCTCTGATTTACTTCTTAATATTTTAAATTATTCCCATACCAAGCCGTCATTTCCTTTGAGGTTGGATTAGAACGGAGACAACTTTTATATTGAAAGACGACCTCAATTAAGGAGAATCTCGATCAGAAATTTTGGTTACCAAGAAAGTTACTCAGCCTATCATTAGATTCGAGCTTTTATATTCGTAGTTAGAGAAATCCTATACATAAAGCCCGTTCCAGACTTTCTCTTCTAAACTTCTTTTTATCCTGTTGCCCCTTTTGTTTTTTTTCCTTAAATTTCCCCTTTTTACAGAACCCGAACCAATTCAAAAATTATCAATATTTCCATTTCCAACAAACAACACAGCTTTGGTTAAATGGGAAAAACCTTTAGCTATAACAAATGTTTTGCTATATGAATTAAATATTGAACCAATAATTAGAAGTGGAGATGATTTAAATATTAAAGAAAAATGTAAAACAGAAAATGGATTAAATACTAAAATTGTTTCTGCTGTAAGTTTTTTTAAAGAAATTAAAAAAGAAAATATTTATTTTTAGCAAGCTAATTTTACTTGGATATCTTTACCTCATGAAGCTGTTTGTGAATTTGAAGTTAGGCATACGGTAATAAATTAAATATTTATTCAATTAACGACAATTATCCTCGCCTAAACCGTTACCTTAAGGATCTGTTTCATTTTAAATGATTATAGGTAATCGGAACGAGATCTCGAACAAAAATCTCGGCTGGAGAGGTTGATATATTTCGAGACATCGATCTTGATTCTCGTAAGACTCCCCCTATCCGTTTTTAGTAGATGTCATTGTAATGTAGTAATCTTCTAAGTTTCCTATTGTATTGAGGTTTCTTATTCCACAATCCTTTCTACGGTTTAAGAGACTTTAATTCTGTTTTTTGAGTGCTTGAAATACATACTTTCCATCTGAATTCCCTCCGTGCCTCATTTCTTTTGTAAAATATTAAAATGATTTCTTTAATTTTCACAGCTTTATGATCTACTTGGGAGAGAAGCAACAGCCCATCTTCGTTTCATCTTTACCCCTTCTTCCACATCAGAACCTTCTTCAACCGACACTCAATATTCTCTAGCTTTTCGTCAATTTATTTCTCAATTAGATATTTCTGTTTTGGCACTTGTTTGTGTTATTATTTTAGTGCCAATAACTGCATTAATTGCTTTAATATGCACAATATCTAGAAGGGATACAAGACAAAAGACAAAAAAGAGAAACAAAAAACCTTTATCTGCTGAAAAGCATAATAAAATAATTAAAAAGACAAAAATGCAGAATATTCAGAGGTAGAATTTTTGTAATAAAGAAAGTGAATGTGGATGAATAATTTTTTAAAATGAGAGTTTCTCGAAAATAATTTTGAGGAAAACATGGAGAAATGGCCTTCCCGTCCCGTTTGAAAAATCAGTCCATGTTAAAAAATTATTTTTCGGAATTAAATTATTTTCATTTTACTTCTCTGCACTTGGAAAGAAACTCAAAAATCCGTCCCTAAAAATATATGAGTAAGACAAGAATATAATTTTCTGGGTGTCACTAAGGAAGCTAGACGAGCTCATTAAAATAAAGGATCGGTCACAATTATGGGACGAAATATAAATCCCTGACTAGGGATTTTGTTAGGATATTTTAATATTTTTTTAATTTTTAAGGCCAACATTAATCAATTCAAAACAAAATTATTATTCAAATACAAATATTAATTCAGTAATTATTACTTCATTGGAAGACAAATATTTGAGTAATTCAAATCAACAAATTTCTTCTTCAAATAAATTAAATACTTCCCCTCAATCTTCTTCTTGTGTTTCTGCTGGTGCGGAAACAACAATTACCCTTTTACCTTTGAAAGGGGAAAACGGAGAAATTAATAATAATTGTGGTGATATTAAGGTGAAATAGACAAATAATTTAAAAAATAATTTTTTTAAATTATTTTTAGTTAAATAATTCCTTTGGAAATACTGCTTGGACAGGACAAAATAGAAGAGTGAAAATAGAAATGCCGTTGATCTCAAATTAAACTTAAAATATAATATTTTATAACAATCGGACCTAAACTAGATGTACACCCTTATGTCTGAAAATCCTTACACACTATCCCTCTAAGGATATCCAATAGACCCAGTGGCCAATTTAATTTAAACATGGATATATGTAATTGACTAAGAGTGTGTACATCTAAATGATGTTTCGACAATATTACTGCCATTCTTGTTGAGCTTATACTATGCTACCTATATATAATTACCCCTCAATTATTCCAGATTTTTACGATCTCTAATATATCCTCATTTTTGCCTTTCATTAAAATTAAATATTTTTTAATAAAATTATTTTTGTTTTATGTAAATTAAATGAGTTTTTGAAGTTTAAAAAGATTTGTTACAAAAATATTTTAAAATATTAAATTACTCCTCCGAAAGAAACTGAAAGAATCCGGCCCACCAAAATTCATTTTAGTTTAGGCGCTATTATGTTGAGTTGTGAAAAAGCTTGTAAATTATTTAAGATTATAGAAAAGATTTCGTTAATCTCCAATTAAAAAGATATTCTTTTTTTTTCAAAATTTTTGAATATTTAAATAATTCTGAGTTCCATTATTAACAAATAATTGCAATGTTTTGCTTTTTAATATATTCCTTTTTCTTCTTTTTTTAAATCCAAAAAGTCCAGAGAATGGACAACATGGGGCAATGATGGGCATTGGTGGCGCTGCATAAAGACCAGTTGCAAAGTCTAGAAAAATTTATTCCAATTTTGTTTGAGGAAATTATAATATTCGTTTTTTGTGGATTCTTATAGGTGATCACTTTTTTAAAAAATTAAAATTTACTTGTAGAATAAGGATAAGCTCCAATAATGGGTGCAGAATAAGCAGGATACCCTCCAATTCCAAAATTCCAATCACTAGCACCAAACATTCCCCCTCCCCCTCCTCCACCACCCCATCCACACCCAAAACTTCCAAATCCTCCCCAAGGATTTATACCACAACCACCAATCCCTCCACCAAAACAAGCAGAAGATTCAAGAAATGAATGTAAGAAAGAACAACAAAAAATTGGAAATAATAAAAATGTTTTAAAATTCATTGTTTTATTAATTTAATTTTAAAATAAATTATTTTTGAGGGAATAAATTTTAATGGCCAAACATTTTTAAAATATGTAAAAATCTAGTTTTTTTCTTTCCAGATTGGTCAACTTTCCTTTTTCTTTTAAATGAAAGTATTTGTAAATAAATATCCGCTTATTTGTAATTGTTCTATATATGGACATTATATAGAGCATTTTTACATTTATGTCGAGAAATGTTATAATTTTACCGTTTTTCTTAGCTACTAGATAAGTCCGAAACAATAATTACCCTGGATAATTATTTGAGAAATAATTGGCAGAAATGTATAAAACTACGTCTCAATATAAATAACAAAATAGTTAAGTATTTACAAAATGTCGGTCTAAATTGTCTAAAATGTCAAACTACCCCACTAAACTTATTTTACTTTATTTAGATTTACAAAACATTTACTTTTGCAATCTTTATAGTAGCAAATTACAAAATAATATTTACTAGATTATAATAACAATTTTTATATATTTTTATATCCTTTCATCCCATTACATTTCTTATCTCAAATGAACGAAGAATTCTCTCTATATCCAAACAACATTAGAAGAGGAATATGAATTCCAATGTATTTGAACACACAACAGAACAAATCGAAATACAAAGCCTGAAAAATAAAAAGGAATTAGTTTGTGAAAGAAACAAAACTGGGGACAATTCACAGAAGTGTTAACCATGCAACATACTTCGTATTCCCTCCCGTTTTAGAAATTTCCCCAACTTTCGGCGAATTGTCCCTCTAAACTATCACAAAAACTCACCACCAACTGGTCGTTCAAACAATGATTGATATAATATTGAAGGAATAACAAAGTGCCCAACGAATCAAGTATTAACGCCAACAAAAAGACAACTTTAATCCCTTCGTGGTATACCATACATCCAATCAAGATATTCATAACCAGACCGATTCCAACCGAAATTGACAGAAACACATGACGAGGGGTACTCAGACGAGGTGAGAAAGAATAAGATACGATGGTAATTGATGCTGGTAGTATGAAGGGCAAAGGCTGAAAAATTAAAAAAATTGAGGGAAATAAATCTTAATCAAAGACCATGTTGAGGTACAAATCTGGAAACAAATGTCCCATCATAATTCCCTCGGCAATAGCATAATAGAGCAAAACAAAACGATTTTCCAAATCAACTCCCGTCTTAATTTTCCCATATGTGACAACTGGTCCCAAGCAAGCCAAGAGTGCAACTTGCCCAGAAGTGCTGAAGATATTGATGAAAGGTCGTAGAAGTCCAGAAAGGCATTGAAAGGAGATCCAATAAGCAAACATGACGATTGTCAGCCAAGAAAAGGATTGCACAAGAAACAAGTCTGCCACACAAATGCTCGTCTTGAAAATTAAAAATATTTTTTAAGTAGAAGTCGGCACGAAAAGCAAATAAAATTTCTCTAACCATATCCTTGACAGGTTGAACAACCCCAATCGCTGAACGAGTTTCTGGATTACTCTCCGCTGCCTTCAACAGTACACTATTTTCGAACACAGTCTGTTTGAATTTACGAGAACGGGCATGAAGTTTGTCTCTCGTTTGGATGTAACGTGCCTTAAGAGAAAAAAATGTTAAAAGGAACTATCAAAAAAATTTTTTTTATAAACACACCGAGAATTCATTTTGATATTGAGACAAGAGTTGACCAAGAGGAATTGTCTCAGCACTCATTTTAGAAGAAAGAGATTGTTGATAGGAATAGTATGTAGATGATGAAAGAAGAAAGAAGGAATTTAAAAAAATTCTTAAAGAATCAAGCTTTTATACTAATTTATCTACTATCTTAAAAATTTAAATATTCACTGTTGGAGTCAATTAAAGAGATCGTTGGATTTAAAAATTGAAGGAAACAAATTGAAAAAATTTCAAATTGGCAACAATCATTATGACAACACTCATTAACACTATTCCATGTTCTCTCGAAAAATAAAAAAATAACTCGTGTATTTGTAATAGAGGTCGGCGCGGGACGGGATCCCGACGGGATTTTCCGGGATCCCGCTCCCGAAATCCCGGATTTTTTGATTTTCGGGATCATTCGGGATCCGGGATTTTTTCGGGATTTATCCCTCGGAATCCCGTCCCGGCATCGGTTAAAAAATAAAATCCCGACTCGGAATCCCGGACATTATTTTATAATTTTCGGGATTTTTAAATTAGCAGATCCCAAGCATGTCTTACTCTAGTGATTCTCAAAATTTTCGCCTGCGGCGCAAAAAAATGAAGAAATCTGGCTTAAGGAACTTCAAAATTCTCAAAATTTTTGCCTGCGGCGCTGAAAAAGTGAATTATTTTAGTCTATGGTCTTCGAAATGTTAAAAATTTTCGCCTGCGGCGCTGAAAATGGAAGAAATCTGGCTTAAGGAACTCCAAAATTCTCAAAATGTTCGCCTGCGGCGCTGCAAACGGAGAAATTTGGAGGTATTATCGGAGGTAAAGTGGATGGATTAGTATATAGTGGGATTTTATCAAGGGACCTAGTGATTAATCCACGGAATCCCTCTAAATCTATTAGATTTTTACAAATTTAATTTTATTTACATATAAATTGCAGTATTTTGATGCACTTTATTTATAAAAATTTTAAATTTTTTATTTTTTAAAAAATCCCGAATCCCGGGCGGGATCCCGGATAATTATTTTCGGGATTTTTGAAATTCGGGATTTTTTCGGGATTTATCCCTCGGGATCCCGTCCCGGCCTCTGTTAAGAAAAAAATCCCGACTCGGGATCCCGTAAGTGCGATTTTGCCGACCTCTAATTTGTAATGCCCAACAAAATTATTGATCCGGAAGCCGGATGTAGAATTTCGCGCTCATATCGAGCCTAATCCGGTCCGAACATAATTTTCTGAAAACCCTCTAGTGTTAAAACTAAACTGTTATGTTTTTTTTCTAATTGGTTTACTAACAAAATAAATGTAGGTATACTAAAAAAGTTAATATAAAAGCTTCCAAGATTTGACTAATTTATCTTCTCTTCAATCAATCAACTACATCAAATCCAACAAAAAACCAACACCAACGACAATGGCTGATCCATCTCAACCACCTGCTGCTGACGCTCCACCACCGGCCACCGCACGTACATTTTCTGTGGCGCCCAAGAGAGGGGCTAGGGCCGTGCCAAGTTCAAGTTCCGGTGCTCGTCTTAGTGTTCGCGAGACAGAAGTCAAGAGCCTCACAGATGTTCGACCGGCAGTGATCAAATGGCTTCTCGGACAGGACCATCTCTTCAACGAACTTGAGAAGATCTCCGGACTTGATCGAGAGAAGGTGAATGTCTAAATTTGTTGTGTAAGAGTCTTTAACCCCCGTTTTTTAGTTGTTCTACGTCTTCTGTGGCTTTTTCTCCGTCTACATGATCGCTGGCCCTGGCTGTGGTGTTGTCTGCAATCTGATTGGTTTTGGCTATCCAGCGTACTGTTCGGTTAAGGCGATTCGGACTGATACCAAAGGTTCGGACTGATTCAAACCCAAAAATTGTTTACAAAATATCCCTTTTCTTTTCAGATGACGACACTCAGTGGCTCATCTACTGGACGACGTTCGCTGCCTTCTCCATTGTGGACTTCTTTGCCGAGTCTATATATAAATGGTTCCCGCTCTACTGGCTCGCAAAAATCATCTTTCTGCTATACCTGGCTCTGCCGCAAACCCAAGGGGCGCACAATCTGTATGTCCAGTATGTGGATCCGTTGTTCGACAAAATGAATATGTGAGGAATTTTTTTTGTAAAGGAATTCTCCTATTTTCACTATTTTTTCTCCAGGATTGCCAAAGAACAGATGAAAGGATGAATAAAAAATTCTGTTGGAAAATCTGAGGGAGATGGTTATAAATAGTAAATAAATTGTGGGTAGAAATTGTGTTGATAATATGTTTGTATTTGTATTTTTCTTTGTTAATGGATAAAATAATGTTAATAAATATTTGTTTAGACCTTCGCTTAGATAAATAAAAGATTGTTTTCATATTTTTATCTTGATGGGAAAATTACCCCAACTCTTTATATCCCTAATATACGGAGGCGGAAAATTTCCTTTATTTCTTATAGATTTTTAACCGACAGCCTAAACATTCCTTCTTCCCTAAAGTACTCGTTAAAAAGTCACGGAAAGATTTAAAAAAATATTTTGTAGTTGGTATACTTTAATAATTAAATATTTCATTAAAAATAATTAGTCAAAAAAAAAGTTTTTATTCAAGCATAAAAATTGTTAAATTAAGTACGAAGGTGTTAAATTGTATTTAGTAATTTTTTAAAAGTTAATTGGGGGAAAATTGCGTGATCATTAATGACACAAAATTAAAAATATTTTTGCGGATTATTTTTTTGCGGATTAAGCAGAAAAATTATTTCCTTGTCTAACAGGTACCACCATAGTTGTCTGTAAAGGTTGAACGGGTGTTTTCCTTCTAGTTAACCTTTCCAACCATTTTGGACAAAAATCTTTTAGAATTTGTTTACGGAAAGTGTCAGAAGCCCAAAACAATAGCCAACTAGGCATTACAACAGACCCAACATCCATCGTCCACGGATATTGGGTATAGACAGCAGCAATTAAGTCAAAATTGTTGGAATTTACAACCAAATATGTTAACACCTAAAAATTCCAAAAATTTCCAAAATTTCCAAATTTCCAATATCCAAAAAAATATTTCAAAAAATGTCTATTTACTTGTTCAAAAGCCATAACTGCATGCCCCACAAATGTCAAAATAGCATATAACAACAATTTATATTCCGTCTTTTCTCGACGTAATTGTTGATTGTTTTTAACTGAAGAAGTTAGTTTTGCATGTCTTCGGTACGATATAAGAGTGCCAATATTAATTACAACAGAAATGGAAATAAAAGCAACACAGTAACAAATTGTTAAAGGAAAAGCGTCATAAACTGGCTAAAAAATAAATATTTTTTCTCCCTGATAATCTAAAAAAAATCCAAACATTAAAATCCTGTGCCAAATAAAAACTAAAACTTCCATCACTTGTATCATTCTGTAAAAAGCCATTAACTGTAAATTCTTGGGCATATAAAAGTGTGGGAAGTCCAAAAACTAAAATAGCTGAAGGAAGCAACATTTTCCTCCAAAACTAAAATTAAAAGAAAATATTTTTTGGAGAAATTAAAAAAAATCTCCAACTTTTTTATAATTTATTGCCATTGTTATAGCTGTCCAACGATTTAAAAGAAGCAAAATTGTAACTAAAAAGTCTGCTATCATTGTATAAAATGTGAGGAAATAGGAGAGACGCAACATCCAATTAGGCAATTGACTGTAAAGAGGATAAAGAAAATTTCCGAAGAGAATTGTTAAACGATAACAATAATAAGAGTCGAGGGTGTAGAGAATATTCTGAAAATATTGGAAATTATATTTAATGTTGACTTTTTTTTTAATATTTTTTGGCATTTTTAAAATATTTTATTTTTATATTCACATCAGTTTGAGGAGATATTTTCTAATAAGCTTACAAGACTTTCAAAATTAAATTTTACATCAGAAATGAGCTTTAGTTCTCTCAAATAGTGCTATCTGATCCTATTATCCGGATCTGAAGAGTCCTATAATTCTTAGCTAAAATCCGTATACGCTTGTTAGGTGATTTCTCAAGATCTGCCAACCCCCAAATTTTCTAAAATTTTTTAAGTCATGTAAACTATAATTACTGACTTCGACAGTTTGTAAATTTTTAATTTCCCCTCATTTTAACGTACCGGAATGGATCTAATCAAAACAAGTTTGTAGAAAGGGTTATGAAATTCTTTATGTCGAATAATTGTTAATATCTCGATTAAATAAAGAAGCATTGAAGGTAAACTAATGGCTATAGCAAAATAAATAAATTGGTTTCTTAAAGAGGAGAGCCACAAAAATATTTGAAATGACATTTTTCTTTAAAAAAATTTTTTTTTAATTTTATTTAAATCAAAAGTAGAAGGTAAAATAAATAAATGGTGAAAATCAGACAAATAATAAAAGAAAATTAAATTTAATGAACGGATATTGCAATTTAATTATTTTCTTGTCTTTAGACCTCACTAATATTTAAATTAAATTAACCCATGAAACACTCACTTCTGAGCTAAAAAATTTTTTTTAATTTAATAAAAAAGCAAAAAAAAATAAAAATTAGATTAAATTATGAGAATCAAAAAAATATAATAAATTTAAAGCAAAAAAGTTTCAAAAAATCAAAAAATATAATAAATTTAAAGCAAAAAAGTTTTCTTAAAATTAAATAAAATTAACTTCCGAGATAAATATACTTTTTTGTTAAATTTCGAGAAATTCAAAGAAAAAGCAAAAAAATAAATAAAATAAAATTATAATTAAATGGTTAAAATTAAAGATAATTAAATGAATATAAATTAAAAATTAATTTCTGATTAAATTATTTTTTTCTTTTAAATTTATTTAAGGAACTTTTTACAAAAATATACCCAACAATTATTTAAATAAATTACGTAAAATTGTTGATTTTTAAATAAAAATTTAAAATTAAATTTGTCCGTAAAATATTTAATATTAAAAAAAAATTTTTAAATATACATATGTACCTATTTAAAAAAAGATAAAGAAATTTGTTTTGTAGTTAAATAAAAGTAATTTTTAAATACAAATTTTTAATGTACTTTTTTATAAAAATGTTTTTAAAATAATTAAAACATCTGTCTCTATATTTTATTAATGAATTATGTAAATAATTGGCACTTTAATTTACCTGAGGAAAATTATGGGAGAGTTGGAATTGACAAAATATTTGTTGGAAATTTCAAAAAAAAAATAGAAAACAGGGTTAGTTAAACAAAACGAGGAGGAGGTTGCTGGATGTCTCGATACTTGTTCGGGATTAAATTCTTATCTTTCTCTTAGAATTAAAGTTCAATATTTACAGTCAGGTTCACGGGGACTGTGGGTGCGGTGGCTTTTGCCACGGGGACGGGGATATTGAATTTTATATTCAATATTTATATTCATTTTAACCCTACTTAGAATTAACATAAAATAAAATTTTTAAAAATTTATCAAAATTTAATTAAAAAATTATTTATTTATTTACAACAAAAAATATTTAATTTAATTTACAATTTAAACATCATCACTCCCTTCTATAGATAATTCATAATCTTTACTAAATAAAATTAATTTCTTTTTTCTTTCTTTATTTTCTTCTTTTAATAATAATTTTGTAGTATTTCCTCCTCTATTATTTGATGTTGATTTATTTGGATTTTGAATTATTTTAATTAAAGTTTTTCGAAAACTTTGGCCAAAAATTAAATAAACAAAGAAATTTGCTGTGCAATTAATTACCTTTTTGGAATTAAAAAAATTTATTTAAAGTTAAAGTGACGTTAAATAACGTTAAGGAAAATAATAAGAGAAAAGTGAAAAGTTTAGTGCCCGAATTTAGAATTGTTGTCTTATCCCTCGCTATTTTTCACTTATAGGAACGAGCAACTTGGTCATTTTCGAATTTAGAGGAATGAAATTTTGTATAGATGTCATTTATTTAATTTAAATAAATAAACATTTTAAAATTTTAATTTTGGTAGAAATCTAAAGGTTGAAAGACCTAAATTTGGGTATATCTAAATTTAAAGTTATATATTTGGTTTCCCATCTGTTAAAGTAGCTATCTAAACTTCCCCCTTCATCCTATGGGTGAAGTAAAATTGAGTTTTATGTAAAATTAAAATTTAGAAAAAACTCACAACTAATAAATTGCTTAAATCAACCAAATAAACAATTAAATGTTTTAATTGATCAGCAAAAGTTAATTCAAGAAAATTAACTAATAAAGCTGTAAAGTTGCAAAAAATAAATAGGCAAACAACTAATACAAGGCTTATAATATCTGAATCTGTTTAAAATAAAAAAAAGAAAAATATTGTGATAAATTATCATCTTTCTGTTAGATAAATTAAATAAACTTTTATAATTAACTCCAAAACATTTAAAATGATTGATGAAACCAGTTGATTAGGAAAAATTAAGGAAACATATAAATCCGTATCGCCCGATGCTAGTCATCCGTATAGTATAGATATTATATTATCCTATGGATGTGAAAGACTGAATTTGACCAATGAGAGAGGCAAAAATTTTTGGAAAAAATTCTTGAAAAAATTTTTTTAATTTTAAAGAATTTACCAGGCTCCCTAGGCCTTTTGAGCGCATTCATAACAATTCCAAAATTAAGCACAATAAGTAAAACTAAAGGACCTACAGCCATAAACACCTAAATATAACAGACATATTTTAAATTTACTTAAAAAAATTCTACCGTATACATGTACGTGTAGTAGACAGAATAGTAAATGTGATTCATTCTAAGATGGAAAGGGTATTTAGAAAAAATTTGGAAAATTTTTTGGTTTTAGTTTTCCCTACATATTAATATTTATAAAAATTTTATACTAGCTCTTCACATTAAATTTTAATTTTCTAATCATTTCGGCCTTTTAAAAATTTTCAGAAAATTTAGTTTAATTAACCTAAATTCTGTAGGGCATATTTGAAGACTTTTTTGCATTATTCCCTCTCTCTCTTCCACACATTCAATAGCCCTCAATTCAAAAAAATGTGGAATATTATAGAAAATAGCTAATATTGAGGTAATAAAAACAAATTTTTTAGCTCTTTTAACTGTACAATAAGAAGAACTTAAAGTTGTTTTTAATGCTACATTAACAAATAAATCTACAGCTGCACCGACACAAAAATAAACAGAAGTTGTTTGGAAGGTTGATGCTAAAGGAAAGAAAAAAGGAGCGCCACGGCCATATGCAAAGGCCAAAGCTGTTTTTAAAAAATTAAGAAGAGATTAAAATGAATGTTTAATAAACAAGGGTATGAGTGGAGGGGTGGTAGGATGAAAGGAACATAATGGTTGTAGATTGGATATTTGTTTACAGATTTTGAATAGATCCAACTTTCTATAACCTGGTCATTTGCCCTGAGGTATATTGGTAGATCGGGGATACTTTCCGTGAACGGAAAAAGGACCTATATTGAGTGCAATAAAGTCCAAAAGATTTTTTATTCAACAAAATTCTTACAGATAGGCCCATGATGTCTCCAAGCCTCCAAAACAAATAAAAACATTGCTGTACAAGTCATAAGCAAATCAGAAATTGCCAAAGCTCTTAAATAAACGGCTATTGAATGTGAACGTTGTTCGGGTTGTGAATATACAAAAATTATTAAAAGATTGCCAACAAGACCAACAATACCTATCAATGCTAATACAGTTCCGCTGACAATCAAATTATAAATCTAGAGAAAATAAAAATTTAAATTTTTTGGGACTTTCGGAGGGTTGGTAGGGTGAAGGGAACATATAACGGTTATTGAGAACATTTTTAGGTTTAAATTTTCAAGAATTATGTGTCAAACAAAGAGAATTAATAGCTCAGTTGATGCGGCTAAAAGAGCTAAATTGTATATTTTTTGAATCAGATCAGTCAGTTAATTTTGAGATTAGTTATGATCGTTAAACATTTTTGAGGGTAATGACCCTGTAAAATAAAAGGATAATTTTTGCCTGATAATCAGAATCTGTAGATCCTAAACAAATGTTACAATTAGGTAAATTTTCTTCATCTTTATCTTCCAAAAACATTTTAATTTTATTTTTTAAATTGTTGCTTTTTTGTTGTTAAAATTTAAAAAATTCTTAATTCCCTAAAAAATTTTTAAAATTAATTTTAAATTTAATAAATATCAGAATAAAGGGTAGAAATTTAAGTTAAGTTACATTATTTACCTCATTCAATTTAAGTTACCTCCGATAAATATATTCCTAAATTTAGGATACGTTTTGGGTAGGAAAGCTGTCTAAACTGCTGCCTAAAAAGGCAGCTAAAGAGCTGCCTAAAGGTTTATTTCTCTCCAAATTATAATGAGGTCCAAATACAAATAAATGTAAAAAAAATTTTAAAAATAAAATTTTTAATTTAAATGTAAAATTTTAATTTTTATATGAGGAGGAGAAAATGCAAATAAAATATTTAAAAAAATAAATGAAGATTTTTGGCAAATTTATGGTACTGGTGGGATTAAATTTCAATTTTTGGCAATTTTTGATATTAAAGAAAAGTTGCCTTTTTTAAAAAATAAAAGGAAATGAAAAAATATATGAAAATAAATGATAAACAGGAAATAAAATATATACATACATAGACTTTTATAAAAAATTAAAATTAAAATGTTTATTACTTTATACATTTCGATAAGTAATTCAATTTTTCGAATAAATTGGGTTTAAATTTTTTAAAGCCTTTGTCCGTAAACATATGCACCGTACTGTACATAGACTTTTATAAAAAATTAAAATTAAAATGTTTATTTTCCTCATAAATTTTAAATGTATGTTTGCGACGTTTGGAGGGTTAGAGGAGGGTGAAGGGAGGGAAGATATATAACGGTTATTAATTAAAATTTTTTGGAATTATTTATGTGACAGCTAATCCGAGGCGTCGTGAAGAGCTGAATTCAATAGAAATTAAATTAATTCGATAAATTAATTTTGGATTTATGATGCTCGAGTAACATGTATCAAGAATAATGATCGTGATCGAGGTCTGCCACAGATCGAGGTCTGCCACTTTTTCTAAAGTTAACTATCATGCCTACTTCCCTAAACAAGTTAAAGAAAAATTTTTTACCGAAAATTTCATACCGTAATTTTTTAAAATTTTTTGGACAATGCTTTTTTGAACTTTGGGAGGAATTAAAATTTTGCAACCGCCAAATCTTTTGGAAAAAGATTCGTTAATGGAACCAGGCTTATAAGCCCTGAAATAGATTTGAATGGGCTACAAAATGAGTTAATAATAGTAAAAAATGTAAATGGGGAAAAAAGTTATTGCAAAATGAAAAAGTGTCCTAAACTATTATGGTCACCCTGTATATTTAATTATTTTTGAAAAGAAAAGTAAACTACATACTTCTTCATTTTTTGCTAAAATGTTTCGGATGATAAATTTTATCCTTATTTGCTAATCTAAAAGTACTAAAGAGTCATAAAAAGTGCCAAACACTTGAATAAATTAAAAAAGGAAAGAAAAAATAAATTTAAAAAATAATTTTTTTACAAAAAAAAATTTTTTATTTAGCACATTTTTGGTATTTTTTAATTAAAATCATTCAACCAGAATTTATTTTATATGGCAAACATATTAATTAAAGAAAAGGGAAGGGAGGGAAGAAGGAGAGTTTTATTCAACTATGGAAGCAAAATATTAAATAAATTTATTTAATACATTAAAAAAGAATATTTGGAAAATAATAAGCAAATCCTGGGAAATCCACAGATATCCAAGATTAAAGTATTTATGAGATTGTCTGGTGACGGAAAAGGTTTTGGGAATAATTTTTGAAGAGACAATGCAATTGTTGTTGATGTTGGCTTTTTTAGAATTTAGTTCTTGAAAATTCTGAATGGAGTTGTCTGCCAAAATCGGAAGTTAATTTACAAAAAGAACTTTGTCTAAAAAGTTGTTGCCTATAAATAAATAATGTCAAATATTCCCTAGTATAAATAAATAAAAGTTTTTTTCAAATTTCTTCGCAAATTTTAATTTTAATTACAAAAATATGTAAATAAACGGAAAAATAAATAAAAATATTTCAAAAAATTTTGTCAAAAATTTGAGTATTTTCTGTTTTTTCTAATTTAAATTTAAAAAATAATTGTTTTTATTTTCTTTTAAAAAATCTTTTGTTTAAATTTCAAACATTTAAAAATATTTTTTAAACAAGCAACTCCCTACGGGAAAAGTTTTTGGCATTTTTAAAGTGAAGAAATGTCAAAACCAGCAACTTTGCTTTTTATAAAGATATATTTTTGAAAATAAAGAGAAGGAAATAAAAATATTTTTTTTTATTTAAAATCTCAATAATCAGAAAAAAAAAGATTTTTTTGAGTGTATAATTAAATAAATAATATTTAGTTATTAAAAGAAAATTAAAAATATTTTTTAAAAAATTTAAAAGATATTTAATTTTTAGTTTACATAAAAAAGTTAAAAAAAAGAAGATAAATAAATATTAGGCTAACAAAAAAATATTTTTTATTTTTAAAATAAATAAAAAAAGAAAATGTTAAAATTAGTTTATTTAAATTAATTACATTTACGTTTTTCTTTGGTAAAATTGTTGGTTTCATCAAATCCTTCGGTTAAATAACACAGACAAACAAATATAAGGACTGTTCAAAAAAATTTTTTTATTCCCTCCATTATTCCTGTTAATTCTCTAAAGCCTCCAAAATATTATTTTCATACAAAAATAATTTTTTTATTTCCCTCCCCCACATTTTAATTAATTATTAATTTCAACTTTTAGCGGGTTAATAAATTTTCTTTTATAATTTTTCCCACAAAATGCTCAAAAAATGATTGATTAAAAGCAACTTGAAAATGAACATTTGGCCGAGTTTTTTTGGAATTTATAAATAAAAAAGGAGTGGAAAAATTTTTGGAAAAAAAACTTTTTTATATACAAAAATAAGAAGAATTAATTTAAATAAAAATAGAGTTGATATCTCAAAACAATACGAGATTTTGTTTGAAATTTTGTTTCTGAACAATCTCCTAATAAATAAAATAGTCTACAAAAGTTTTTGCAAAATTTGAATGATTGATTGACAGATGGGGAAGTAAAAACAAATAAATTAAATAAATAGAAAAAACAGAAAAGTACATATATTTAAATTTGTTTTTAAGTTTTAAAAGGGCATAAATTAAATAGTTTAAAAATAACAAAAAATTGAAAAGAGGGAGGTCGGGATTTGTTTGGATGTTTTTGTTGTTTAAATTGATATAAAGGAATTAAAGGAGGAAGTATAGAAAATTAAAAGAGGACGTGTAGAAAAAAAATCACCAAATAATCGTGATCCAATATTTGAATCGAAATTTCAACTTTAATTTAAAGAAGGCTTTAAAAACAAAAAAATTAGAAACATTTTAGAAACAAATATTTATTTTAAATTCTTTCACATTTATAAAATAAATAAATGTACTTTTAAATAAATTAAGTATGTATATATTTGTTTTTACTTTTAAAAAATAGCAAATGTTTTGGATGACCTCAGAATTTAAAATTATGAAGGATGTGTGTTTGTTATTTAATTTATAAATAAATACATAAACAGAAAATATCTAGAAAATAAAAATTTTAATGGGATTTAAAAATCAAAAATAAAAAAAAATTTTCTAACGGCTAACTGAGAAATAAAAAGCAAAAATATGGAACATCAAAAAAGATTTTTTAAAATATTTATTAATTTATTTTGAAAGAGAATTCCCAAAGAGATTTCTTCATTAAAAATTCTTCTAAATTTAGTATTTTTATTTTTATTTTAAATTTAAAGCTCATTAAAATTAGTTCATGCTCACATCAGTTTTTTAATAACAAAAATTGCGTGTTCAAGTTATTATTAAAATTATTTTTTTATTCAAAAAAGCCTAACTAATTTAAATATTCTTCTTTTAATGTTGCCAAATTTGGAAATATATTTTACCTCTCTCCTTTTTTAAAAATTACTATTTTAAGACAAATATATATTTTGATTATTATTAAAGAAAAACAAAATTTTTAAAAGTCAAAGAATAATTCAAATAAAATTTTAAAAAAATAATTTAAAAATTCATAAAACAACAGATAAATTAGATATCTAACAAATTTCAAATTTTTAATACTTCCTTCCTTAGCCTTTAATTAGTTTATAAAATTAGCTCAAAATATGCCTAGTTAGGATCCTCATTAATTTTGCAAAAGAAAAAATAATTTTCAAAAATTAAAATATTTTTCATCTTTTCATTTGATAATTTTAGACTTTTTAATTTTTTTTTCGTTTCTCGAAGTTCGACCATTCTTCACGCAATTAAGGTATAATTAATTTTTTCTTGTCATATTTTTCTAATTAAAAAAAATTTTCTAAAAATTTATACTAATTTGATGAGTCATTCCTCTCATTTCCCCTAACAACAACAACAACAAAAAAAATAAAAACATTTCCCCAAATCTCAATAACAACAAAGCACTTCCCTCTCTCCTCTCCTTTTTTTACTTTATTTTTATTATCGCAGGAGAGTAAACATTTAAAAGTTTTTTTATTTTCATTCCCTCATTTTTCTCGTTATTATTATTTCTCCATTTTATTTTTAGTTTTCTCTAAAAATTGGCCAAAAACGATAAAAAATCAGACAACAACATTTTATTTTTTTGTTTTCAAAAAATTTTGTTTAAAATTAAAACCACATTTCTTATAAAATCAGTTTCCTTATATTAATTTCTTTAAATTATTTTCTTTTAAGATTTTCTTCATACTAAGTTATTTAAAGGCGTAAAATGGTAAGTTAATTAAAATTTAAATTTTGAGAAAAATGGACGTTGTTATTAATAATCACTTTTATATAAAAATTAAATTATTTTTTAAATTGTTTTTGTTTATTGGGAATTTCTTTAAGTTTTCTTAAGCAAATTAATTTTTTAAAAATATTTTTTCAAACCCACAAAAAGATATCACAAATTTTTAATTAAAGGCCCACCCACATCTAACCCACATAATCGTCCCCTACTCTTCCCGTTTGCTGTCAGAATTACAGCCAGGCCAAACACTTCTTGTTCAAGGCAATATTTTACAAGAGGCTAAGCGTTTTGAAATAAACTTGCTGAGTGAATGTTTTGAAGTAAATCCCCATGTTGGCTCTGTTCCCCTTCATGTGTCTGTTAGATTTGATGAAAACAAAATTGTCCTAAACTTGTTTAATGTAATTTTTTAATTAAAATAAAATCAGGAACCTCATTAAAAGGGATACCCCGATGAAAATGGAAATGTTGTTGGTTATAACTAGAGATAACTTAAAGTGAGGGTATTGTTGCTTAATTAGGATTGTTTCGACCTGCTAATTTTTGCTTAAGGCGGCTCAAAAGTCCTTAAAATTTCCCATTTGGCCGTCATGAAAAATCTTATCTTAAATTTGGACATCTAATTCTGGGTATATCTTATAGTGTGGCCCAGCTTATAATGATTATATTATCTTAAAATTCTTCAACTTTTTGGAATAATTTTTAAAATTTATATTAATTAAAGAAAAAATTTATTTTAAAAAGGCTGGTGAATGGGAAAAGGAAGAGAGACATTCAAATCCTTTTAAGAAAGGGGAAACTTTTGATATTCGAATTCGTGTGCATGAAGAACGCTTTGAATTACTTGCCAATCAACACCATTTGGCTGATTTTAAACATCGACATGCTTTCACAAAAATTGATCATATGCAAGTTTGTGTTTTGCGGATTTAAAACAAATGAAATTTGCGGATAATCCGCAAAAAAACTTTTTTTAGATAATTTTTTAAAGATTATTTTGTCTTCTAATTTTTCTTTTTTTTTAGATAACTGGTGATATTACACTCTCCAACGTTCATTGGGGAGGGCGTTATTTTGAAATACCATTTCAGTCAACCTTTCATGGACATTCACTTAAAAATGGTTTTAAAAAGATTTAATAAATAAAAATTATTCCCCCCCCTTTTCCCTTTCCATCTACAAAGGTCAACGTGTTTTTATCTATTCAATTGCGAAAGGCGATTTTAGCGTTAATTTTGTCGGTGCAAATGGAGATTTTCTTTTTCACTTAAATCCTCGTTTTAGTGAAAAACAAGTAATTTTGTACAAGAAAAAATAAAAAGAGGATATTCTTTTTAAAGATTATTCGAGGTTCTCAGAAAAATGGAACGTGGGGGGAGGAAGAACGAGAAGGTAAATTTCCTTTGAAAAAGGGGGAGGCTGTTGATATTGCGATACATAATGAGCCTTTTTCTATTCAGGTAATTTTAAAAAAGAATTTTTTAATTCTAAAATTATGAAATACAAAGGAAAAATAATTTTAATTTTAAAATTTTGGGAATAATTAATAATCCTCCACATAATTTAATACTAAACGATTTTCCAAAAATTATTGAGAAAAAGATATACTTAATCCAAATAATTTAAATTTTAAGGTTTTCATTAACGGTAGTCATTATTGTTCTTTTGCCCACCGAGTGGAGGATCCAAACAATGAATATAAATTTTTACGTGTAGAAGGGGATATTGAATTAACTGGAGTTGAAGTAAGTCATTGAATGGAAGAAAAGAGGAAAATGGAAATTTGTTAAAGAAAAACAAATTAATTTTTAATATTTGTAGAATGATTAATTAAATTAAATAATTTTTATGTTAAAAAGAATAAAGAAAAGTTTTTGTAAAAAAAATACAGAAATTAATTGGAAGATAAAATCCAGAACTTGATATATGTCGTCTAAATAACCCGTTTAAATTTTAAAAAATAAAGTCAAAGCATTATACAAAAAAAGTGGAAAAAATTGTATTTTAGTAGAATTGTTGAGAAGTATTGTTGATTTACTTGCGTTGTTAGAGGATACTTTTACTGAAATGTTTCTAGCGGGTATTTATTTGACGCTGAAATATGACGATTTTTGGCCTCTTGGTCTTCCAAAATTTTCAAAATTTTCGCCTGCGGCGCAAAAAAGATTTTTCGAGTAAACAATTCACTACAACTAGGGACGGTGAAAGCATTGGTCAAGTCAACTGTAATTTTTAATTAATTGTTCGGATTTTAATAAGATAGACATTAGTATTGAAAAAATTGCTCAATTCAATTTTTGGAGTCAAAAAATATAACGCATAAAGTAATCTTAATTCAATTTTGTGTTTGATGATTTTTTGCGGATTTTTGATTAAAATGCGGATTTTTCGATCAAAATTGCGGATTTTTAGAAATTCGAGTTCGAAGCCCTAGTATAAAAGCGCCTTAATAGTTTATGCATTAACCAACACTACAACTCACTGCACTTCGTGACGACAACGCTGTGCTCAATTCAACTAAAGGCCGCTTTTGGTTCGTCGCTGTGCTGCTCACTCTTGCTTTGACGTCTCAGTACAATGGCCGAGAAACGAGGATGTATCATACAAGGGTTGTCTTCTAAACTAACTTTTTTTTCTCTTTCAGCTAAGAAGTACATTCATGAGCATGAGGCTACCATCGAGATCCAAGACTCGGACATGGGACTGACGTTCTTCAGTGGGAGCTCGCCGCCGCGGATACAGAAGATCGACATCTTCTCCTACTTCTTTGGATGGTTGTTCGTTGGAGACTGGATCGTGCAGATTGACAAACGTGTAAGCTTCTGCGATTATTAGGCTAGTACTCTGTTTAAACGTCACAATTTTTCAGGCCATAAAATCGGCAGAAGACTTCACGGGGGCAACTCAGCATTCTGGCGCTCAACCCAAATCTTTGCTCATCCGTTTCCGCAGGGACGACTACTTCAAAATGGCCACACTCAAGGTCGCAGAAGTCACGCGAAAGCCGAACCGCGTTTCCGTCTTCATGCAGATCAGATGGCGAGAAGATCTCCCAGTTGGGATAGTTGTGGAGAGGAAGGTAATTGCTTGAGTAATGAAGGCTTGACATTAATAATAGCTTTCAATTCCAGGGAGCTAATATCATGGTCGCGTCCGTTGAGTCAGGCAGTATAGCTGCGCAGAACATCTTTCCAGGCGACATGTTGATTGACGTTAACGGCAAGGAAGTGAATAACGACGTCTCTGCAGCTAAAAAGGTGTTATTTTTACAAGTAATTTTGTAAACAATTTTAAATCCTTTAATTTACAGGCTATTCGACAGAGTATCATTGAAAAGAAAAATGTGGTACTCAAGCTCGAACGGGATGTCACACCACTGAAGATGATCTCGACTCCAGCCGATGATGTGCTTGCCATACTTAAGCGCCAGAGGGGCTTCTGGAGGCGTCGGTCTAAGTTCGAGCCTATTGAAGAGGAAGAACCAGGGAAGCCGAAGAGAGGTACTCGAATAAGTGGAAAGGAGTCATTGGGTAATTCTTTAAATTTCAGTATATCATGTGCCCAACGTTGAGTCCGAGCCATTGCCAGTTGATGATACGGGAAAGAAACTGGTTGCAACACCGAGTCGGGATGGTGGGACGCGCACTGAAGAACCGGTGGAGACGGCCGAGGAGGAACCTGCCACAGAGGAGGAAGAATTCTAAAGAGATAAAAATGAACTGAATATAATATCTAAACTCATATTTTCCTTTGTTGTTATCTTGCATTCATTTATATGTTGTATATTTCCTAAATTTCCTTGTGTGTAATATGTACATATGTCTCATAATATATTCTATTAGATTTGTTGTAAATTTGTTTTGTTGTAAATGTGTTTTTCGAATAAATTGTTTGTAAAATATTTTGCAATATTCTATATTTTTCTAATGATCAATTAGAGAACGGAAAATTTGAGGTTATAGACTAGGAACACAAAAATATCCATTTATATTTTAAATTTTACAATAACCCGTTTAAATTTGAAAAAAGTAATTTCAAAACATAGGAAAAAATTATATGTATTCTTTTAAAGTTGTTGAGGAGAAGCTGGGGGCAAAGAATTATCCAAAAACCATTGTTCCTTTAATCCATAATTAAGTGGAGCACTCAAAAAAATCATTAATATTGCAATTAAAAATGCATATAATTCCAAACGATAATCCGCAGTTAAAAATAATTCAAGTCTTGCATGAGAATCCCATCTAGATTCTACCCAAGTTGAATATTGTCCACTAGAGAAGTTATAATCTGGAAAAAAAGAAGTGTTTTGAAAAAATAAATTGTTAATTCTAAAAGTTAAATGGATTTAATATTCTCGTTAGTTATGATTTAAAAAAATTCCGTTTCTGAAAAAAATTTCTGGGTATTCTGGTTAATGAAAATTCTGATTTAATTATTTTTAATTTATTATAATTTGGTTTTGATTTCAGAATTTTATTTAAAATAATTATGATTTCTATAAAATTTATTTACTTTCAATATCAAAAGCTGGTGATTTTGCAATACCCATATAAATGCTTGTTCTATAACATGTTCCATTGTTAGTTTGGGGATCATTTTGCCAAATATATGTGTATACCTAAAATAATCGATTTTTTCTAATCAAAAAACTTTTTTAAATTAATTTTAAAAATTCACGTCTTGTTTTTTATTTTGGTCCATACATTGTTGTTCACTTGCTATATTCATTGCTGGACCTTTTTGTCCAAGAGAATTCACTAATAAAGAATGAACGATTCTTCGAATTCCAGATCCTGGATATCCAGTTCCAATTGATAAATCATTTGCTATTTTAAGGTTAAAATTAAATTTAAAAAAATTAAAAATTTACCTGTAGTCCTTAGCCAATATTTCATATCTGGATCATTTGTTGCATTTGAAACACGCAAAAAGAGAGGACAATCCCATGAAGATTTTAAAAAGAAACATTCACCAAGTGTTTTAGCCTTTAAAGAAGTAAAAAATAACAAAAAACTAAAATTAATAAATAGCCAAACCTCACTTTTAGATAAACTAATGTGAGTGAAAAAATCGTATCTTACGATGGGAAGTATATTAAATATTAACGCTTAAACAGGTTCCCCACCCAGTGGCCAATTAATTTTGAAAAACATTTTAAAGTAAGGTGTATCTAATTTAGTGGGTATCTACTAAAAATGAGATGTTTGACTGTATATATTCTTTCACTCACATAATTCTCATCAATTTTGAATTGTTTAATAATTTTTGTATCATTTAAAAATAAATAATTAAGAGCAGTATTTAAAGTTATTTTTGCAGCTAAAGTAATTCTATTAATAAATTGATTAAATAATTGTGTATTATTTCGAATTTCAATATCAAAAATTGAGTTTAAATAACTAAAGAAAATTAATTATTTTTCTTGTTTTAAATTAAATAGAAAATTTACCTAAAATTATATTTTCCTTCACCAAAAGAAGAAAATACAAAACCAGGAATATTTTTAGATTCTTTAAGTAAAGAATGATAGCTTGAAGGGGGTAATGATCCATAAGAAATTGTTTCTGGATTAATAAAATTAACTTCCGCTCCAGAAATTTTTGAAGATTTTATTAGAGTGTCAACCTGAATATTTAAATAAATTTTTTATAATTTTTTGTTTAAAAAAAAATAAATAATTCTAAGAAAATTTTTAACTTTTAAAAAATTAAAATATTCAAAAAAATTCCTCAAAAGAGTTCAAGAAAATTTTTGCAACTTTTCAAGAACTTTTTTTAATTTCTCAAAAGTATATTCAGATTTACCAACCAATGTTTTATTCTCCAAATAAACTTCTTTATCTGTATGTATAAAAAATTGTTGATTAGTCCCAATTTGTTGTAATTCCATAAAAACCCCAATAGATTCAATTCCCAATTGTTTTATATTATCTCCAGGTAATTTATTATTTGGATGTGGAAATCGTTTATTTTTCATTTCAAAAATCCAGCGACTACTTCCAATATACCCCAAAGATTCTCCATGAAAAAATCCAAAAAGTAATTGGCGAGAAGTTTTTTGTGTTTTTGTTAAAAATAATTGAAGATTTTGACCAATAGAATTTGCTACTAAAAGTAGGGGAATAATTGATGAAATTGTTGAAAAATCTCCTCCATGAGAATTATAGATAGAAGAAAATGAATCTAACTAAAAAATTAATATAATATTAAGTAATATTCTTTGAGTATCCAAAACTAAATCGAAAAATCCTTTCGAATCAATAAATTACTCCAATCTATGAATAACAATATTTTTCGTTAACTAAATGTCTAAAGAGCGAAGAAAAACTTGAGGCTGTCTGGGATTATCTTTAAAAGTAGAAATTCCAGGATTAGCTTAAATTAAGAGAAGCTAAATTTCTTTTTTTTAATTTAATTTCATTTTTACATTTTTTTAAATTTAAATTTGTATTTTAAACACTGTTATCGGTATTTAAAAAACTGGGATGTATTTTTACTCAATCCACAAATCTATCCTATAAATGCAATAAAAATATTTGATTTTAATCCAAAAAATACTTTTAAAGACTAACCCTAGCAGCCAAAACAAAAATATTCGGTTTAATATCCTTTTGTTTTTGTCCAAGAGGGGGTAACATAGCAAAAACATTACGGTCTTCAAGGTGATCACATAACCTTTAATTAAAACAAAATTTTTATAAAAACCATTAATTTTTCTTCACTTACATTACTTGTTCTCTTAATCCAGAACTTTTTTCTTGTCTTTCAATACATAATTTTGAATTTCCAGCTGCAAACATAAACAAAACCATTCTACCAATACAGCGAAGGCTTTCTTGCTTTATTTGTTTATTATAGAGAATTGAACACTAAAAAATTTAAATTCATTAAAGATAATTTTTTTTTAATCTAATGCAAACAAGAGGTCTAAAAAACAGTTCCATTTACTAAAATTGAAAACTAGAATTTTAAAAAATAAGAAAGTCAATTTTGATGCTAGACGACAAAAAATCCCAACTATATTTAAAATAGTTCTGAAACGGATCATGGGATAAAAATAAATTTATAAGATTTAATTTTAAAAAATTTCCCAACCTTTTCTGTCAAAATATCAATTTGAGTTTGATTTTCTATGAAAAATATTGGCTTATCAAAATTTTTAAAGCGCAACCCATCAGTAGAAATTGCACCCAGAGAATTCCATCGTTGGCAATGTTGTTGTTCAGATTTGTAAAATGCTAAATAAAATTATTTTTTATTCTTTTATTAATTTCTAGAGAAATTTTTCTAAAAATTACAAAAATAAAGTTGAATTTATGGAAATTATCAAGAATAATTGTAAAAAAATTCTAGAATTTTTCTAATCAGGAAAGTGATTAAAGAAGCCAAATAGGACGAAAAATGTTAAGGACAAAGAAAATAAAATTTTACAAAATTGTTGATTAGGACAAGCAGCATCTTCAGAAAAACTTTTTGGTAATTTTTCTCCTCGATAAAACAAAATAATTCCTTGAACATTTTCATTAGTCCGAACAGCTTCAATTAATTTACTAAAAAATATTTTATTAAAAAATCATTTAAAAAATTAACCTATCCAAATTATTAATATCAATTAAAACAATTAAATTTTGAATTCGTAAAGGAAGATCTTTGACAATTTCATCAATAACTTTTGAATTTGAAATTTCTACAATAACTCCAGTATTACCATTTTTTGTTGCTAAAATAAAAAAGATAAGAATTAAAACAGAAAAACTAAAATAAATAAATTAAAACGATTATCCGAATGGTATTGAATCCAAAACTGTCAAAAACGTCAAATTTCAGAATCAAAACAGATTTAAGAAAACTGGGACCCCAAATGTTAGAATCATGTCGTGAAAATAATCCGACACATACATTATTGTCGATTAAAAAAGGAATGTCTTTAAAGACACTCTTGTACAATTCAAATATAAGTTTAAAAAATTATTTCCAAATAAACTAACATTGACATCCAACCGAATCAGTTCCATTTAATATTCTAGTACAATAAAACTCCAATGGGGTTAGTTCGAAAATGATTTCTTCTCGTAAGTATCCACCATTTGCTTAAGTTTAATTAATTAAAATACTTTTAAAATCCAAACCTTCTGATACAGTTAGTATAACCCAACAAAAAATTAGTAAAAACATTCTCCTTTTAATTTTAAAATTATACTAGAAAATGAGTATGAAAATATATAGGTAAACTTTAAAAAGTGAAAACAACTTTTTAATAAATAATTTATAAATTTTATAAAATTTAATAAAAAAAATCACGTGAATCGTACAAATAAATAAATTTTTAGATTATCCAACATACAATTTTGCACCTTCTTTAGCAAGTTTATCTGCCTGATCATTACAATAATCGCCTGAATGACCAGAGACCTTCTCAAATAAAACATGAATTTGCTTCTTAAGTTCATCAATGCGTTCAAGCAACTCTTTGTTTTTAACGTCGTTCCCTTCATAAGTCTTCCAATCATTTTGTTTCCATCTGTGAATCCATTCATTCATCTAAAAATAAACACAAAGGTAAGAATTTAAAAAATCTTACCCTTCCCTAAAATCTTTTTTCGAAATTTAAACTTACTGATGAAATTATTAGTCGAGAATCTGTTCGAATTAAAAGACATGATAATCCCTCAGAAATTGCTTTTTCCATAGCAAAAATTATAGCAGTATATTCAGCAGCATTGTTCGTTGCACGGCCAGTAATAGGGGCAGAAATATTCCATTTATGATCATCACCCCAATAAACACCAATACCCGCCTAAAAATATATATCCTTTAAATAAAACACATATCAAAAAATATACTTTAGATCCAAAAGAGCCATTATTGCTACATGCCCCATCAGTATAAACAACAGGAACTCCATCTTTCATAATAAGCCCAAATTCATTAATTTTATCCGGCTCGCAAACCGGTAGATTTAATTTAGCCTTTGTTTTTGCAACTCGTTTTGCTTGTTTAAATTGTGGTATACTTGTAACTAATAAATGAAAAAATAAATTGAAGAAATTGAATAAAAGTAAGGTTGGAATATGAAGGGGATGGGATTTTTTCGAAAATACCATTTCCCAGGCAATAATCAAGAGCATACCCGTTACTCGGCAATAAAGCTGTCGGATAGTATCCGAATCCGATCTGAAAATTTCGGATATCCGGCCTTTTATAGGATCCGACAAGTCTATCCGGCACACTTGAAACAGATATTTGTATCTTTGTACGAAAATTTTGTTCGTTTACTGTCTCCTACAGCGGGTAGAAAGCATAACCAGGAGACAAATTTAGGTTTATGCTAGACAGTATTTTTGATAGCATTTATGAATTATTTATTATAATTAAAAAAAACCTCCGTTTTTCTCGATAAACTCTTTTGCTTCCTCCTCAGATTCAAACTTTTTAAAACTAGCACGGGGAAATTTAAAAACTTGTTTCTGACATGCAGACCATGTTTTATAAATACCGGTCTGCCAACCTCTGGCAACGGCGTAGAATTTAGACATTAAAAGCTAAAAATTATTTTTAAAAGATTATGACACCAAATATTAGATAAAAATATATTAAAATATTTAGGAAAAAAAAACTTTTTTGAATTTAATAATTTTTATATTTAAATTAAACAACAAAAAAAGATGTACATAAAACAATGAAATATAGCTAAAATAACAAAAATCATCTTATTTATTTTGAGCATTGTCTCTCACGTTTTCCTTTCTTTTCGGCCTAAATATTAAAAAATTACTAATTAAATCCAAAAAATATATATTAATATCATCCAAATGAATATTATAGAATTTTAAATAAAGGATACATTAACGGCCTTCCACTTGTTTTCTATGTTTTAACCCCAAAAAACTACCCCTAATCAGTTAAAAAGAAGAAAACACGGACAATTAAAAATTCAAAACTACATAATACATAGCCAACATAAATTTATAAAAAAACTAACCGAACAATAGTATCCAATTTCCTCAAAGCATAACCAGGTTGATGATCAAAAGCCCTACCTCTTTGGGTAGCTTTAATACCTTCAAAGCATTTTTGGGACTGAACATTTTCAATTTTTGCCCCATTTAAATCAATCGCGTAATCGAGATTAATCGGATTTTCCAAAGCTTCGCGAACTTTTTCGTCAAGATTTTCTTTAGTGATGAAATTTTTGCTTTGCTCCTGAAATAAAATTATTAATTAGTGAAAAATAGTGGATTAAATTTTTTTAAATCCCCTGGGTATGTGTAAAAAATTGAGTTTAAAACGAATTTAATTTCTGGCCCTAGTAGGACACACAAAGATCTAATAAATAAAAGAAATTTAAATAAACTTACAATTAACGACAAAATTTGTTCAGTTTTTATCGCAGCCTTTTCAGTTTCACGATCCAATCGACGTTCAATTTCCAAAAGAGTCTCTTCCTCAAGTCTTTCAATTACTTCTTTTTCGCGTTCTGCTCTTAAATATTTTTAATTAAAATATTTTCAAGCAAAAATTTTCCCTCCCCCCCCCTTCAAAAACATTTAAATATATCCTTATTGCAAACCTTGCATCAGCCAAATCTTTATTTCTCTTTTCATTTTCTTCAATTAATCTGTCAAGCTCGTCATTTGCTTCTTTCTTTATTTGGATAGCATTGAAACCAGTAGGTGAGGCCTCATATTCTTCCCGAAAAATTCGTCTCATTGAAAGTATTGAACTATTGTACACAATTCGACGCCAAAAAAGATCCTTAAATTTATCTTTTTTATAAAATTAAAAAAAATAAAATATTTTCTGTGTCCACGTCAGATTCCAAACTTGTTTAGTAGAAATTTTTGGAGTTTAAATAAATTTCAAAAATTTTATCAAATCCTTTTTAAAACTAACCGCAACATCCTCAGGAGCTGTCCATTTAGCCTGTTTAACTTCATAAAGCTCCAATTTCGTTGGAATTTGCATTTGATCGTCGCTAAATATTTTTGGTAATTAATTTTAATAAAAAGTAAAAATACAAATATTTTGGAGGACTCCTTTTAAGCTTTTTAGTATGTAGACAACGACAGGATACAAAATATGGCAACCGAAACAATTGATTCATTATAAACTTGAGTAGATTTAGACTAAAAAATATTTTTAAAAATAAACGTAGTAAATGAAGTAATAAATAGAGGGAGAGAAAGGGTCAGAAAGGAAAATGTTAAAAATGGTCAGCCGTAAAAAATTAAAAAAAATAATTCTTAATTCGAAATTATTTTTAAATAAAAAGATAATTGTAGTGATAAAACATATCTTTAATGAGCTTATTAAAATATTTTTTAAAAATTTTATTTTCTAAAAATTAAACAAAAAATTCGATGGAAATTAACGAAAAAATTAAATAATAAATGCTGGTTCAATAAATTTTCTAAAAAGTCATCGAAAGACAATTAAAAATAAACAAAAATTAATTAAAAATGATTGTTTTGAACATTAAATGGTTGTTCTTTATTTTCTTTCCAAGAAGAAGAACCGTCAGAATATAATTCCTTAAATTATTTTTTAGAGAGGAAATAAAATTTAATTTTTAATCTCAACTGCTTACAATCGCTAACTTCGTTAAAATAAATTTTTTTTATTAAAATTAATTTCCAAAAAAACCTTTTTCCAAATAGGAACTCTTTCTTTCAAAGAATTAATAAGCCATTCAGTTGCTTCAATTGCTGCTTTTCTTTGTGGAGAACTTGTAGCTATAAATACAGAAATCTCTCCTACTGGGACTTGACTGAAAATTGGAAAAAAAAGAAATTTTAAAAATAGAAAAGCTAATTTTTTGACATTCACTCATCAATTTTTAATTAAACAAAAAAATCTCTTCCAAAAAACAAACCCCAATCTGTGAAAAATACAAATCCTTTCAATTGTAGGGATTTTAATTCTAACTTTTTTACATAATTTACTCATTTCAGAAATAGCCATATCATTATAAGCTTCATATTCTAATTGTTTTACAATTTTGTCTTCAAAAGTATCTCTTGTTGTACCTGAAAAGAAATTAATTTTAAAAATCTTAAAGAGCAATTTACAGGATAAAAATATTTGAAGGAATTATACTAATTTGTGAGGAATGAGTGATTACTTGGGATGATCGGGGAAAAGGGAATATATTCCAAAGGACGATGGAAAATTTTAAAAATATACCGGTTGGATTATAAACCAGTGATGGGCGGGTCACCAGAAACACGGACTTTTTTCTATCCGAAACCCAACCAGACTTTTTTCTCAACCCGGTCAATCCTTGTATTAACGCATCAGTAGTCTTGAGAATTGGAAACCAAATAAAAAATTAAAAAATAAAAACCAATAAAAATAGAAGTAGCACCACAATTTGGAGAATTTACCCATTTTGTTGAATTATTAACATTAATTAAAGATGTAGTCAATTCAAGTTTGTCACAAATTAAATGAATAAATTCTAACACAATTTCATCCAAAGGAATTAAATTATTTGAACATTTAAATGCCACTCGTTTATTGAGTGTTTTTAATTTTATTTTGGTTTCGTTTAATGTTTGTTCCCATGCTGGCCAAACTATTTGTTCAAAATAACTAAAAATTAAAAAAATTGATAAATTTGCGAGGTTTACAGAAAAAATTTTGGTAAAAAATATATTTGGGAAATAATTTGCAAGTCAGGTTCCCGTCAATAATAAAATTATGAAGTAACGCTTTAAAGAAATTCCCAGGAAAAGGAACATATACACTGATAAATCATAAGAATTGGTAACTAGAAGATTGGAAGGCTGGGGAAAAAAGAATAATCAGAATAGATCTTTAAACCCCGATTTAAGTAAATAATGAAAATCTTTCAAGGGTTTCAACTCTTTCAACTCCTTCACAGGGAAAATAAAGAAGTGTTGTTCTATTAGGAATTTTAGGTTAGTATAAAAGCGCCTTAATAGTTTATGCATAAACCAACACTACAACTCACTGCACTTCGTACGACAACGCTGTGCTCAATTCAACTAAAGGCTGCTTTTGGTTCGTCACTGTGCTGCTCACTCTTGCTTTGGCGTCTCAGTACAATGGCCGAGAAACGAGGATGTATCATACAAGGGTTGTCTTCTAAACTAACCTTCTTTTCTCTTTCAGCTAAGAAGTACATTCATGAGCATGAGGCTACCATCGAGATCCAAGACTCGGACATGGGACTGACGTTCTTCAGTGGGAGCTCGCCGCCGCGGATACAGAAGATCGACATCTTCTCCTACTTCTTTGGATGGTTGTTCATTGGAGACTGGATCGTGCAGATTGACAAACGTGTAAGCTTCTGCGATTATTAGGGTAATACTCTGTTTGAACGTCCATTTTTCAGGCCATAAAATCGGCAGAAGACTTCACGGGAGCAACTCAGCATTCTGGCGCTCAACCCAAATCTTTGCTCATCCGTTTCCGCAGGGACGACTACTTCAAAATGGCCACACTCAAGGTCGCAGAAGTCCAGCGAAAGCCGAACTGCATTTCCGTCTTCATGCAGATCAGATGGCGAGAAGATCTCCCAGTTGGGATAGTTGTGGAGAGGAAGGTAATTGATTGAGTAATGAAGGCTTGACATTAATAATAGCTTTCGATTCCAGGGAGCTAAAATCATGGTCGCGTCCGTTGAGTCAGGCAGTATAGCTGCGCAGAACATCTTTCCAGGCGACATGTTGGTTGACGTTAACGGCAGGGAAGTGAATAACGACGTCTCTGCAGCTAAAAAGGTGTTATTTTTACAAGTAATTTTGTAAACAATTTTAAATTTTTTTATTTTACAGGCTATTCGACAGAGTATCATTGAAAAGAAAAATGTGGTACTCAAGCTCGAACGGGATGTCACACCACTGAAGATGATCTCGACTCCAGCCGATGATGTGCTTGCCATACTTAAGCGCCAGAGGGGCTTCTGGAGGCGTCGGTCTAAGTTCGAGCCTATTGAAGAGGAAGAACCAGGGAAGCCGAAGAGAGGTACTCGAATAAGTGAAAAGGAGTCATTGGGTAATTCTTTAAATTTCAGTATATCATGTGCCCAACGTTGAGTCCGAGCCATTGCCAGTTGATGATACGGGAAAGAAACTGGTTGCAACACCGAGTCGGGATGGTGGGACGCGCACTGAAGAACCGGTGGAGACGGCCGAGGAGGAACCTGCCACAGAGGGGGAAGAATTCTAAAGAGATAAAAATGAACTGAATATAATATCTAAACTCATATTTTCCTTTGTTGTTATCTTGCATTCATTTATATGTTGTATATTTCCTAAATTTCCTTGTGTGTAATATGTACATATGTCTCATAATATATTCTATTAGATTTGTTGTAAATTTGTTTATGAATGTGTTTTATATGAATAAATTTTTTGTAAAATATTTGGCAATCTTCAATGTTTTCCTAATGGTCGGTTATAGAATGGAGAGTTATAGGTGAAAGACCTTTTGACTCACGATGGTTACTTAACCACCTTATTCTAGGCTCAATAATTAATTTTTCGGCTCTCGTTTTCGGTACCAATTTTTCTTTTAATTTTAACTTAAAAACGTCCAGATACCTCAACCAAAATTAAAAAAAATTTCAAACCCCTTTTCATCTGGAGGATCATAAATTCTTTTACTTCTCCTTTCCTCACATATTTTTTTGTCGATAGTTAACAAAATAATTGCATCAATTTCTTTTAAAATTTCCTCTAAATTTGTCACCATATTTCCCTCAACAATAACAACTTGATTTAAATCTTTTGCTTTTCTCACGGCTTCCAACATTTCTTCAGTCTTTAACTAGAAATTTAAAAGAATTATTAAAAAATTTTTTTTTGAAATTTACAGAATTAATTTGGTCATAATTATAAAAAAGAATTGAAGAATCCTGTAAATTTGTTAAAGTTGTAACTTCTTCCTTCTCTTTGTAAAAAATATCTTGATGAATAACTTGTGTAGAAATACCTTCATTTACCAGCTTAAAATTAAAAATCGTTAATTTTTAAATATCTAGTCTTTTAAAATTTTATTTTGGATCCCCAAAGTTTGGTAAAACAATAAAAAATATAAGTGAAAATATTAATAAGTTCCGTTAAGACTGCCACAAAAAACTTTAAAGGAAAAAACCTTTTGACTCAATTTATTTGCTAAAGTAGTTTTTCCTGTACAAGTACTGCCTGTAATTCCCAAAACAACGCTCTTTCTTGTTGTTAATTTAAGCTTGCCAAAAGCTTGTTTAAGCATTCAATAATTGGCAAAAATGAAAAAAAAATCTGAAAATTTTTTCAAAATATTTTAAGAATCTTTCGGCATTAATAGGCTGTTTCTGTGCCACTTCGATAAAAATAAAATCCGACTTTTTTCGATAATTTATTGAATTTTAGCCATAATATTTTTCAATCTACGTAGTAGATTGTGTAAAAATAAGGGTTATATGTATGTACATATGAAAGTAAAAGGAAATCTATTTTAAATCATTGACAACAATTTTCTTTTCTTCTTCAGTTGCCAAATCTTTACTATATTTTTGTACATAAGAGCAAGTTGGATAAATTTTGTAATTATTGTCAATACAATAACGAAAGGCTCCCTAAAAAATTTTTTTGGAAATTAAAGAAATTTTACAAAAATTTACTTTAACTAAATCTTTAGCAATTCCTTTCCCTCCAAACTCTTTTGGAACTTCTGTATGATACAATTCTAAAATTTGATTAGGCAATTTTTTGTATTCAAGAATGGCTTGATTTTTGTCTGCTAATCGAATAAAGAAAAATAAATTTTTAATATTGTGTTCAACAGTTCGAGAGGCCATTTTTTAAATTTTTTTAAATTATGTGGTAAATAAAATTATTATCAACGCCGCCCATTTAGACGCTAGTCTATTAGTTGATCTATTAAGGTGTAATAATCATTGTTTCCAGTCGAGAGTTTACTATAAAATATTTAAAGACAAAAAATACGAAATGCTCTCTAAAAAGCATTCACAACATCAACATGTGTAAAAATTTAACATTTTATCGTTACAATTTCTCTATTTTTTATGAAATCCAAAATTCATTCTTATTATTATTCATTGTTTACTTCGACTTTTACAAAAAACCATTTTAAGCACCGCCGAAGCAATGCAATTCCAAAATTTATTCAAGCCACTCAGATCTTAGAGGGCAAGAAGCAACTAGTACCTTAATACTAGGGTTTATAACCGAGGAAGTGAACAAAAGTTTGAAAGAAAAGAAAAATTGTTTAATAAATTTCAGACGTGATATAAAATAAAAGGAAATTACGAAAAATAGAATATAGAACTGCATATCTCACACACTCTTTCTTCTAATTAATTTCTCTACTTAAAATAACATTCTTTAGCATTATTTCATAATGTTAAAATCTGACAAATTTTTCATAATATCAAAACGTTTTATTTCTCAAAATGGTCATAAGTACAGAATATTTAAATTTGTCGTTCTTTAGTTTTTGCTTTTTCAAAAATTAATTGTTTTTAGTTGTTTTCGCCTTTTTGCTTAATTTGTGGAATAATAATCAAATAATTTAATTTATATTTTTTAATTGTTAACAATGTAAATTGAATTAAACTCTCCCAAAAATTTTGTTTTAATTTCTTTTTAACAAATTTATTCTTCATTCCCAATTTCCTCACAATTCTTTTTCACATTTCTTCATTCTTCTCCACCAACAGTAGAAGTATTTATTTCTTCTTCCTCCCCCTCATTATTTAAATAATTATCAACTTTTTCCAAATCTTCTTTTATTTTCATGTCAACAACTAAATTAAATAAATTATTGAGAACATCTAAAGGAACATCGTTATGTATTGGACTAGCTTTGCTAGGTGGAATATTACGTCCACAAAGATTAATTGTTATTTTTGAAATAAATAAAAATAAAATTAAAATATTTTTAATTTGCATTTCTTTTTATGTAAATCTGAAAAAAAATTTTTTCTAAAGAAAATTTTTTTCTAAAGAGATTCTAAAGACTTCTAATATGTTTTGTTCGATTTCCGATTTTAGATGGGTACTCACAAAAATTTTAAAATTATTTTTCGATTCTTGAAAATTTTTTTGTTAGAAACAGCTCTGGTCAAGATTCGTGGAAATTCCTTTTTCCTGTTTAATCTTTATTGAGGACCTCCGAAAGGGATAAATAAGCGATGCTCGTCCCCGTACAGAATCGAGCCATACTTGGGCAAAATTTGTTAATAAATTTTTAAAAAATATATATTGTTGATTGGTTTTGCTCTTCTTTTTATATACATACTTATGTTTTTAATTTTTGCAAGATTTGCAGACAATTTTAATTCCAAAATTTATTTTTCTATTTATGTATGTCTCTGAAATGTCTCAGAAATTTTTTTTTGCAAATTAAGCAATTTACATATATGGAAAAACTGACGACCATACTATGAGAATGATTTTAAATAAATTTAGAAAAAATTTCAGTTAAGAAATTTCCTTGCCGTAAAGAATCATATTATTTTTCCATTAAAAAGAATTTTTCAACTTCTTAAAGATTTTTTTTCTAATTAAAAAAAGAGAATCTTGGGAGATTTGAAAATTCTTTTCAATAGAGTTAATTGAATTATGAGGGAATTTGCGAGGAAATTTCCTAATCGAAGCTTGTCTAATAAACTTTAAAATTCAGAGAAGATCACAAAAATATACATATATTCATACAAAAAAGTATAATTACCGTAAATTAAAATCCGACATTAAACTACAAAGTCATAGTATACCCAAAATTAAATTTATTTATTTAACTTGCAATAATTATGTAATTCTTGATTTTTTTAATTCTTAAAAAGGAAATTAATCTATTAATTTATTTTCTGCAAATACTAAAATACAAAAAAAAATTTTTTGCGAAATTTTTAGAAATTTTGGCTGACGATCATATGAGAATGATTTTAAATGAATTTAGAAGAAATTTTAGTTAAGATTTTTGGAAACTTAACCGTTACTCTCGCATGCAGGATCCCGCAAACACGATTTTGCCGACCATAAATTAAAATATCTTTTCAATTTTTTGTAAATTTCAAAATGATTTGCAAGCAATTTTAATTCCAAAATTATATTTTTTAAATTAAAACTTCGAAAAATAAAGTAAAAAAATTTAATTTTTTACAGAGAAGTAGAAAAATTAATTTAAAAAATATTTTTCCAAAATTTTTGTTAATTTCCTCAGTATCTCCAACTACATTACCACATAAATTGCTATTTTATTGTTCGTCGAAGATTTCGTACAAAAATCTTATCAATACACTTATTAAGTTTAACTTTCTTTCAAACATTTAAACAAAAAGAAAATTCTCCTTAAAATAAAAGAGAACCCCTCCCCGCTCCCAAAAAACCTTTCCCCCTTTAATTAGCGTTAATCTTTATAAATATTTTTCTTTTGTATTTTTTAATAAAAAATATGTTCTTGACTTATGACATTTTTTTAAAAATCCTTTTGTTGTTGTATGTGCCGATGAAGAATATGTAGAGAAATTATAAAAAACAAAATCCTCCCTCCCCCTCCCTCCTTTTATTTTTTTATTAATTCTTAAAAATAATTATCCAAAAATATATTTCCATTAAATATTTTCAAACAAATATTATTTTAACATTCTGATTTTCTAAATAAATAATTATTTTTCAAAAAAAAATGAAAATTATTAATAATTTTCAAAAAGAAAAACTAAATAATCAAGCAAAAAATAAATTAATACAACAAAATTTGTCTTTTGATGATTTAGACGGAATAGAGCCATCAATTCCAATAGATTGGTTAAAACCTAAGGTATTTTTTAGAGTTTTTATAAGAAAATTTTTTATGCGCCGAACAAATTATTGAGAAATATTTTTAAAGAATGAAGAATTAAAAATCACAAAAAGGACAAAAAATGGAGTTCGTCCTTGGTCTGCTTATGCATTGTTTTTTCGTCAAGTACAAACAGAAATACGTTCTCAATGTGGAAATATTTCTTTTGGGGAATTATCAAAAACAATTGCAAATAAATGGGAAAAAATGGAGAAAAAAGAGAAAATGGTTTACACTGAACAATTAAAAGAATGTAGACGAAGATTACTTCGAACAAAAGCTAAAGTTTATACTTTTCAATTAATCTTTGGAGAAGGAAATAATAAAAAGGAAGGAAACAACAGAGATTAAATAATTAAAATTAAAATATTTTTTTGATGCTATAATTACAAATAAAGTTGAGTGTGACTTTGACACAAAAAAATCAAAAATCGGATTTACGTTCTCAAAATTTTACTCAAACCGCAACCATGAGTAATCATAGCCTAAGTTACATCTTAAAGATTTGATTTTTTTGGATTTAATGTAATTCTTATTTATTTTTGACAAAAATTTTTTTGAGTAATATTTTCTGATGTTTTATTTAGGATTAAAATTAAAACAAATAAAATCTTGGGTTACCTAAGTAAAATAATGTTTTCCAAAAAAAGCTTTATTGGTCTGTAACTGTTTAGAAATTTTGGAACAAGTTACATATTTTATATCTAAATACATACATATGTACATAAGAGATTGAATATGTAAAATGTTTTTGAAGGGGGTTCCGCGAAAACCCCCCGATCCAAAAATTGATCTATCCAAATCCTTAATTGCAATGACCTTTCGAAATATTTAAGTAAAATATTAAATATAATTATACATATTAAGTAAAATTTTCTTTTTTTTAAACCTAAATTGGACAAAATGACAATTTGGACAAAATGACAATTTTAATTAGTACAAAAGTATTTAGAATTTTACCAAGAAAATAACCAAAACTGGCAAAATTAACAAATCACTAATTAAGAGATCCAAAATTATATTTAAATATTTTTTAAATTTCGATACTTCTTTTCATTTTTATTTTCTTCTTCTTTTATTAACACCCAAAAGTGAAGAAGCAAAATAATCAGTTAAAATTGAAGCAACAGATTCTACAGGTCTGTCTGGGTCTCTAACACGCGGAATTGAATTTAAAATGAATTTTTCAATAACACCGCCCTTATTTTGTACACCACGGAAAGCACGGTTTTCTCTTCCAGGAATCCAAGCGGGAGGTGGAGGTTTGGGTAATGGTGCACCTGAAAATAAATTAAAAATCAGAACAAAAATAAATTATAAGAGAAAGTATGCAAAACTATTATAGTTCAATTAATTTTTATCAGAATTTTAAATACTAATTCTTAACGAGAATTTTGGAGATTAATAGGCAAAAAAGGACGACATTGTTGAATTAAGAGCGAGGGGATGGATTAAGATTAATGGGATTAAGAGGATAACGGGTATTCACAGGAATTAAGAGTTATCGGGAAAAGATGGATGTAAAGGTAAAAGAGAGATATTTTGAGAAAACATGGATAGATAGGATTTTGAGTAAAAAGATAAGTGTTTTAAGTGGATATAACGGGTTTAATAGGTTAATAGGTTCCGATGGGGAATTAAAAGAAATATTTCCCTAAGTTTTATTCTGATTAAAAGTTAAATTTATTTTGATTTTTAGAAATAAAATAAACTTTTACCACTTCCAGTATCAGCAATATAACGTAAAGTAAAGGCCCCAACTTTAGCTCCTTGAGGATCAGAAATAACCAAAATCTCTGCTTGTTCAGAAATTACTTCAATTCCATGTTCATCACAACAAGCACGAAACCCGATTTGTTGGAAATCAGAATTATGTTTTATTTCAACAAAACCCTGACAAGTAGTGGAACAAGAATAGGAGACTGAATCGAGAATAAAACGAATTCTGTGATTTCCTTCCGTCTTTAAAAATTAAATTTTGTTTTTTTTTAATTTTGTCCTCTCTACCTTAATTTTCCAATTACATTTTTTTGCCCCTCTATGTGTTAAATGTTGCCATAACCCTGTATTTGCTAATAATTCACCTCCACAAAAAGGATCTAAAATTAAAAAAAATTTTTTTAACGAAAGTCCGAGTTGATTTAAACTACCTTCACTCGGCTCTACCGATGCACAATTAGGTCCGCCCAATCCAGGGGGACATTTACATCTATCACAATTATTTGTATCAGCATAACCTCCATTTAAACAGATAACTGAAGTGCCTTGACACATATCTAAAAACTTTTTAATTCTGAAAAAAGTTCTGATTTTTCAGAACTTTTTTAAAATTAAAAAAAATTCTGAAAAATCTTACGATGACAATAAAGCCTATTTATTTGTTTAACATCAATAAAGGAAGGCCCTAAACGTTGTCCAATACTTCTTTGATATTTTGAGTCTTTTGTTATAATTGTAATTTGATCCCAGTCTATTGTAAAAGCATTGGGTCCGTAATGCATTACAGAACTTTTGAAAAATCAGAATTTATTTCTCAGGCAACCCCCTACCCCAAATCATAAGGCAATCCCATTCCATCAGCCTCAAGATCACTCCTTTTGGCAAAATTCCCTTCGGTTCCACCCATTATATAACGTTCCTCAAGTCGAATATATTGGTCTCTAAAAACGATTTTCTAAATTTATTTAAAAAAATATTATGCCTGTCTGGCCGAGATTGTTCATGCCAAAAACCAAGTGCATGCCCAACTTCATGGGACACAATTCCTTTCTTTAAAAATAAATTTTAAAAAATCTGAATTAAAGTCTGAAAGGAGCCGTTATAATAATTTATTCTTACATCATCGCATCCATGCCCAATAGATATTTTTTGAGTTCCTCCAGTCCTTCCCACACTTGAATAACAACTACACATTCAATATATTTAAATAATTTTAATAATTTTTTTTCAAAGTTTTACCCGCTTCCCCGAATAAATTCAATTTTATCTTTAGCAAAATTACTTCCTCTATTTTCTTTAAATCGTAAACAAGTCTCTTCTTCCCATAATCTTAGACCATCTTGAATTAATCTGTGCCAATCTTCTAATAAATTTTTAAAAATATTTTTGTTTTTAGAAAAATGTGAAACAAACTGTCTGACTCTCGGAAAGTGTAACTAAAAATTAAAAAATAAATACAAAATTTAAATCAGAATTTTTACAAAACAATTATTAAAAATCAGAATTTATAATAAATTAAGGGAGGGGTAAAAGTTTAACCCCGGGTAGTATCAATCATGCAATCTCATAACTAGGCGCTTCGCTCACCAAATGAAGGTCCTTTACTGATAAAGGGCAGTCATCTTTTTAATAAATGTAGATCTTAAAACCAGGGTTGTCGGTTTTAGACCGAACCGAAGAACCAATGATTTTTCGGTTCGGTTTCGGATATCCGAGGAATCTCCAGTAACCGATTACCCTTCTTTAAACCACCCTCCTAGTAAACGTTTTTTAAATAACCTGTTGAATCTCCTTTTATCCTAACATTAAATAAACTCTGTTAAGAATTTTCAATTTATTTACGGTATTGGTTGTCCTTTAGGCCATCTATAAGCTGACCCAGTAATCACTTTTCTTTTTTTTCTTCGTTTTCCTTTACGTTCTGCTTCAGCCAACACAATTCTTTAAAAATAAAAATTAATCCAAAATTTATTTGTTTTCTCTAACGCTTTTGCTTGTCGAGCAGTCAAAAGAATATCACTTTCAAAAAGTTGATCCATTAAAGGCCTATTTCTTCCCAATTCTGTCCCATCATTTAATGCTGGCATCGGTCTAAGAGGCTAATATATATTTAGGTTTTTTTTGGCTAATATTAAATATTTTATTACTTTTTTTGAATTTTTAGTCATTATTTTAAGAAATGAACGCATTAATTTATTTGCCTCAGCAAAATCTTTAGCAACTTCCACTGAATTTCCAGGTATTAAAGGTGGATCTCTTTCTCCTGAAGCTGAAGATGGGGGAAAAGTTGAGAATAATGTTGGGGGTGTTGGAGGTGTTGGAAATAATGTTGGGAGTGGTGGAGGGGGTGGAAGTGTAGGGAATGTTGGAAGCCAAGGAAAGAGTTGTTGTAATGAAGGGGTTGTTGAAGAAATGGGTAATGAAGCTGGAGGTGTTAAATGAGCAGGAGTTGATTGACCAGGCATATTTGCATATTCATAAAGTTCGTCAAGCATCTATGGGGAAAAATGGAAATTTTTAACGAATTATTTTTAATTGAATGCCCGGTCATTCTATTTTTCAATCACTTAAACCCCCACTAATGATCTTTCTATTAGAGTATTACAGTGAGATGAAAATTTTTTGACGATTAGTTAAGGAAGAGGTAAAAATTTTTTTATTGTAAGATTCTCCAAAATTGTTAAATATTTTAAACGAGGGTTCTTAAAATTTGTTGGCCAAGATTTAATAAATTCAATTTAAAAATTATAAATTTTGCTATAATACGGTAACCCGAATTATTGAAAAGAATAAAAGATAAGTAGAAAAAGAAGAGAAAAGTTAGAGGAAAAGAGAGAAATAAATTTTTTAATTTTTCACGTCTTCATTCGGTTTTTCTACAAATTTTTTTTATTTTTACACATTTTAAATAATTTTATTTTTTATTTTCAGATAACCTTGTTTGGTTTTATTTAATAAAAATATTCTAGACAATAAAAATGGATGACAGAGATTTTGGTTAATTTATGGTTTAAATTTTAATTTTTTTAATTTTCAATAGATGTTGACTTGCCCGATGAAGTTATTTATTTTCTGCGTTATTTTAAAGAAATGATTGAAGAACAGAGTGTGACAGAAATTTTGGGATTATATGAACATGGATTTACAGAATTGACTGAAAAATTTTTTAGCGAAAAAATGTGGCCGGAAGACAAAATTGTTGAGAAAATTGTTGGGACAGGTTATTGAAAGGAATTTTTGGTAAGTTTATTTACTTTTTTAGATAATGACCTGTTCATTATTCTCTATAAAGAACTTTATTATCGAGATTTGTATACAAGAATGCAAAGAGGCCCTTCGCTTATTCATCGTTATGAAAGTTATATGAATTATTCTAAACTTTTTTCTGAAATTTTGAGAACTAAGGAGGTTAATGATAAAACTGTGCCTAATGAACCTGTAGCTTTACAATTGGTTTGTTTGTTTTTAATTTGGAATTTTTCTTTTAATTAAATTAAAGAATCATTTACATTAACCGTAAGGAATGTATAGGGGAAATTAATGGAATTAGGTTCGCCTTAAATTCTTTGGTACCGGAATATGCCGGGTTGAGAAAAGAGTCGGGGCGGGTTTTCAAAATCTTCGGATCTGATTCCTTGACGAAAAAAGTCTAATTGGAATTCAGAATTTTTTCCTAAATTCACACCTCAAAATTCCCTTTTCAAGGAATTTTTTTACCACCTTTCTACTTACAATTAAGTAAGAGGATTCAAAATTAATTTAATTTTTTTAAGCCGAATATTTGGCTTTGGGACATTATTGATGAATTTGTTTACCAATTTCAAGCATTTTGTCTTTACAAAGCAAATCCATCGAAACGTAGTGCTGAAGAAATTGAAGATTTGATTGAATTGGAACAAACACAAAATGTTTTTTTTAATTTTTAGAAAAAATTTTAAATGCTTTTTAGGCCTGGAATATTTACCCAGTTTTGAATATTCTCTATTCGTTGCTTACAAAGTCTCAAATTAATGAACAATTGAAGGCTATTCGTGAAGGAGGTTTGGAAATTAAATTGTTTTTCATAATAATTAGATCTAAATTAGAGCCCGCGTTTCCATTTAAATCGATTTATAAATGGGAAAGGTTTTATTCATACATAACGCGCTTATTGTTAGAATGAGTAAATTTTGCAAAAAATTCTTTTCTTATTTCCACTCTAGACTATGAGAAGTTCCAGACTTTTCTCATTGCCAGCTCCAGAAAATCCGTGGTATACATGCTTGGGTTTCATTTAAATTTTATTTTTTCATCCCATCACTGAGAATCTTAACTTTAATTTCTTTCCAAAATTTAAATGAATACCAATTTACTTAAAAACTCTAAAAATATTTTTCAAGGCAATCCTGATGATGTTGCTGACGAGTTTGGTCGAAGTGATCTTTACTTCAAGCTCGGATATTTTTCTTTAATTGGTTTACTTTAAATAATTTTAAAATTTCCTAAAAATAAAGGTCTTCTACGTACTCATGTTCTTTTGGGTGATTATCACCAAGCACTCCAAACTGTTGAATATTTGGATATGGATCCAAAGGTTTTTTTAATTTTAATTGATTTTCTTAAATCTAGATTTTAGGGTCTTCATAATCAAGTCCCTTCTTGTCTTGTTACTCTTCATTATTTTGTTGGGTTTTCTCATATGGTTAGTTTTTTTGGTGTTTTTATAAAATAAATATTAATAGAATTTGTAAGAATATCTAAATACCTTGTTTAAATTAGGACACACATTTTAATCTTTGCGGACAGAAATTTAAGATAAAATGCTTATAGGTTAGTTTTGAGAAATAAAATTTAAAGCACAACTTTAATTAGAATAAATAAACTTAAATTAAAGTTGATTAATTAAGAGATCTTAATTAAGAGACAAAAATCATTCAGATTTTAAATATTTTCTAGATGATGCGTAATTATGCAGAGGCAACTAAAATTTTTATTAATTGCCTTCTATATATTCAACGTACACAAAATATGCAACAACAACAGCAACAACAAAACCAACAAAGAAATAAAGCTGGGAAGTATGATGTGGTTGGTAGTTTTGGTAGTTGGTAGTTTCTAAAGAAAGCGTTTTGAATATCTTCCTTGGTTTTGGTCAGAAAAAAGGGGCTGAGTTCTGGATTCGATCCTTATAGAACAGTAAAGTGATTTGTGTATATCATTTAAAGTCACTTTTTTCAAATTATCCTCTAATTTAAAAAATCACAAAAAGCTCATCTTTTTTTAAGATTGGAAAAACAAACGAACAACTTTATCATTTACTTACAATTTGTTTGACACTTCAACCACAACGTATTGATGATTCTATTCAGACACAATTGCAAGATAAATTTAGTGAGAGAATGTTTAGAATGGCTAATGGGTTTGTGATAATTTTTAAATGAATGAAAATTTGAGAGAGAAAAAATTTAGAAGAATAAGACAATCACATTCTTTAAAAAACCTTAAAGTCTACAAATTAATTTTTAAACATTTTTTAGTGATATTGATGAATTTCGATCAGCTTTTCAACAAGGGTGCCCAAAATTTCTGTCCCCAACAACTGTGGTCTATGAAGGGGCTAATATTGCTAAAGTAAAAATTTTTAAATTTTCGATTAATTTTTCTTATATTTAGGAGCCTCTAATTCGTCAATGCGCCGCATTTTTGGAAGGCATAGAAAGTCAAATTAGTTTACCAATTTTGCGTGGTTATTTAAAACTGTTTGTTTTTATTTTTAAAAATTAAAAAATAGATTTATTTTTCGTTTTTAAATCGAAATTCGTTTCAACATTTTATTTTCCTACTTCAGAAATCCAAATTTTTTGATTAAACTTTAAGGATAAATCCAAAAAACCCTAATTTTTTACTATTCCTTCCTTTTTGACATAAAATTTTTTTTCACAGTTATACAACTCTTCCAATTCAAAAATTGGCTAGTTTTATGGATGTTCCAGAACACGAAATGGATACATTTACTAGTAAATTGTTGACATATAAAATGATTGTAGCTGAATTGGGTAAAGAGACTATAGATAGAAATGATACAACAAATGATGATTTTACTGATTTGGACTTTTATGTGGACAAAGTAAGTAAAAATGGAGTTAAAAATATATATTTGGGGAAGTAGATTGTATTAAATGGTTTAAAATGTAAATTTCAAAAAATTCCTATCAAAACATTGCCTTCTTTTAACTAGCTATAGTTGAGGTCTCATTTAAGCCAAATGTACAGAGTAAGAAAGAGCTAAAATTCAAGCCTTGAACGGGTATCCTGCGACCTTCTAAAAGTTATTGCTAATCACTTAACACTGGCCTAGTAAACGTTATAAATGCTAGCCAGCTGAATCTCTCATCCTTACAATACTGTTAGCTTTTTATCTAACTCTTTTACCCTTTTAATGACATGTGTTGATTATAAATATTTTAATTTTTGAATGTCTTTAACTATTTTTTTCATAGTTTATATTCTTAAATATTTTTCAAGGATATGATTATGATTGCCGATACAAAAGTTGCGCGCCGCGTTGGAGAATACTTTATTAAGCAAATTATTAATCTTCAAAAGGTGGGAATTTTTTTAAATAAAAAAAACCAAAATACTCTCCCTCCTTCACCCTCTCTGTTTCTATTACTTTAAGCTTTCTGTTCTTTTAATTTCTTTTATTAGTTCTTTTTTATTCTAAATTCCTTTATTTATCTTATTGTTTTTTCTAATTTTTTTTTCATATTTTTCCTGCTCTTTTTTAAGCGTAGACTCGCAATTAATGACAAAACCAAGGAAAGTTGGTGGTTATCGAAAACCAAATCAAAAATCAATTCTCGAATATTTAAACAATGGCCGGAAATTAAAATTGAAGAAGTTTTGCCTTCCAAATTAGTTGAGAATGATGAAGCGGTTAAAACTATTAGCGATAAAAGTTTGTGGGGACGTTTACTTAAAGAGTTGCCAGAGGGAACGCCTGTTTAGTAAAAAGTTTTTTGATGAAAATTTAATTATATTAGAGATTTATGATTATGAAAGTTATTTTTTTCGCTATTTTCTTTTAATATTGTTTGGATTTTTTGCTTTAAATATTATTTATTTTAATATTATATTGTCTTGTAATGTGTTCTTGTCGCGGCAGAAGATAAATGTATATTTGTAGTAAGGCTGATTTGCATACTACCCCTATTATTTCATTTAACTTTACATTTAAGAATTGAATTGTCCTCGTCTTTAACTTTATCTTAAAACTTTATATTTTCTACATATTGCGTAAATCCCAAAATTAAAGATTTGCACGTGTTTTAAGCTTTTACTAATATCAAACCTTTATTTGTTTTAATAAAAATTTCTTTATCCTTAAATTAAATATCTTGTAAATTTTCATATTGAGTTTCTTTTAGTTTTTCATTATTTTTCATTATTCACTTTATCAACTTCTCTTCCATCAAAAATAAAAAAATTCATGTTTTCTCACTTTCCCTATAATTACAGATAAGACAGAAAGTCAAGACCATCGGGCATGTAACTACTACAGCAGTGAAGAATTGAGGAGTTTCTTAATCCATTAATTGTTAAATAACTAAAATTTGATTAACCAGTATAATTTTGGAATAATTCCAGTCTTGTTACTTGTTTACTAATGAATAAAGCTATGTGATTCTTGTTGTCTTTTTATCAAGATCCATTTGAAGTTAAAAATTCCTCCGAACGTTTAGTTGATATTGGCCTTAGATCCAAAAAGGTAGTAATTTGATTTGTGACAAAAAAGTGAAGGAGGATTGTAAGAGCTGAAATCATTTTTTGTTCGTTGGGAAGAAGATTACCGCTAAGAATTGTCTCAAGCATATGTCCTTATAAAAGCCCAAGTTTTACCCTTAATTCAAGTCGCTCTTCATCGTCTTGTAAAACCGCACATCAGAAACAATGCTTCAATTCTTCCTGGCCGCTTTGCTCAGCGTTGTCTTCGACGTCGAGTCACTGCCAATTGGAGATGGACTAATTCGCATCAAACGTTATGCAAGGTAAACGTTATACATATTTTAGAAGTAACCAGAAAAACGTTATTGTCTTTACAGGATTGAGTCCGGTCCGGATGGATGGCTAGTGTTCAACATTGGGGCTTGGAATGTTCTTTTCTGTGTGGTTTGGTTCTATTTGGGCATGTAAGCCTTAATAAAGAGAAATTTAAATTTTTGAATTTTTCTCCATAGATCTATCCTCATTTATTGCACAACTCGATGCTACATTTCTTGCTGTAGTCTACTTGCTACTGCTGCGGAACGTAGTGCGGCGAAACATGATGAAAAGGTGAGAGAATTTTTCTCTCAAATTTCTCAAAAAATCTTCGAATTTTAGGACAAGTCCGACTCAGAAGTTGTCCATTCCATCACGATCAATGTTAGGCGTTCTGGATCGGAACATACTCAAGCCTCGTCCAAATCAGAAAAATCAGTTCCAACAGCGCTGGAGACAAAGGACAAAGTAATTCTTGTTCCACAAATTCGTCAAAAGCTATTCACTTGCCGTGAGATGAGTCGCCGAACTGTTAGAGAGGCTACAGACTCCAAGAGGAAATTCAAGCCAATGAAAACTGCTGTTAGCGGTAGAGGGATGCGGGCGGCAACGAACACTGCAGTGGGCCACTCCAAAAAAGGAGTCAAAAAGCCGAGTCTGCATGCTGATTCTGCAAGATCGACGCGTTCAGGAACAAGTAAAACAATTGAAATTTTATTTAAATCTCCATTATTCTTTAATTTCAGTCAGTGGCTCTTCCAATGTTTCGACGCCTTCGTCTAGCAGCAGCAGTAGTAGCAGCAGTTCTTCACCAGCTTCGGAGTCTTACTCTATCTCTGAAGTATCCTATGGCCGCTCAAAGCGCTCATCTCGTTCTGGAAGGTCTGAAAGGAGTAAGCGGAGTAAACGCTCTTCCCGTGGTTCTAAACGTTCGTCCCGTGGAGGCCGTTCCAAGCGGAAGAGTTCAAAACGTTCTGGCCGATCTCGCAAATAAATTCCGGATAAAGAATGGGGAATAATGTTGTATGGATGGAATAAAAAGGGCATGAGTTTTATATTCTGAAAACTTTCCGGAAATAATAGTTCTGTATATTCTATTGTCTCTATTTAACGCTCTGCCTGTTAAATATAGCCCCAATGACCATAAAATACTTGTTAAAAATCATTATTTGTATTTTCCCCTAAATATATTCTATTGTTGTTGTATTTCTTGTTGTGTTAATATAAAATATTGTTTGTTGGTATAATTATTTTTTCTAATAAAATAATGTTTTTTATTATTCATCATTTTAAATTTCCGGTTTCCAAATTTGGTCTTTAAATGGTTTTCTAAGAAAATTAATTTAAATTCAACTTAATCCTTTAAAATATTTTAGGAAATTTTATGTCTAATAGATTTATTTCTTTTAATTAATTCCTCGCGTGAATCAAATGCATTTGCAAAAAAATATTTTTTAATGTTGCCACTTTGGATTAATTTTTATTTTTTAAATTAGTTTGGCTCAAATTTTGAATTTAAATTTAGATTTTTAATAAATCTCCGAAATTATTTAAAATTAAAATTTCTAAAATAAATATTTTTAAAAGACCAATAAAAAACACTAAATGTCTATGTTTAAATTTAGCTGTTTAAATCAGGGCTCTCATTCGTGCTTTATTTGAAAGTATTATACTTTGAAACCGACCTCCATACTTAAGAAATTGAATTTATACTTTATTGAAAGTATATACTTTAAAATCAACATTTTGGATTGAAAATGAAATTGGGGAAGGGATTGGGCAAAAAAGTGAATTTTTTTAGCCTTGGGCCTTCGAAATTATCAAAATTTTCGCCTGCGGCGCTGAAAAAGAAAGAAATCTGGCTTCTTGGGCTCCAAATTTCAAAAAATTTTCGCCTGCGGCGCTGAAAATGGGAGAAATCTGACTACTTGGGCTCCAAATTTCAAAAAATTTTCGCCTGCGGCGCTGAAAATGGACGAAAGCTTGAGGTTAAGACTGTCAGGGCTTTATTTCTTGTATCAGCGAATTTTGACATGTCATGCGTTGAAATGCACAAAATGCCCAATGGAAGCAAGAAATTATTAGAAAAGATTCATTTAAGAGAGAAATATAAAAGATTTGAGCACGAACAAATATTTTCCAATTTAATTTTGAGTATACTTTAAATTTGGAAATTTTCTCCCTATATACTTTTTTATCAAGATTTTGATACTTTTGAGTGGCATTTTGTCGATGAGAGCCCTGGTTTAAATCTCCATATTTCCTTAAAGCAACAAACATAAAAATCCGCAGAAAGACATTTTATGAATGTTTAATTATCAAAATAAATAAACATTTATGTTTATATTTTCCAAAAACACGTTTTGTTTTTTGTGTATTTTTTTTTGTTTTTTGTGTATTTTTTTTTGTTTTTTGTGCTGCTCATCTTTTGTTTTTTAATGTAAATTAAAGAAATTTTTATTCAGCTAAAAGTTTAAGTCTACTAATAAAAATATTATTTTCTGTTTATTTATCTACTTTTATTATCCCCAAAAGGAAATTATATATTTAATAATAATTAAGCATAATATACGTAAGAATATTTAAGTGTTTATTATTTTTTTATATAAAAAATATCCGTTAGCTATATTTATATAGATAGCCCTTTTAAATATGTCCACCCACTCAACTCCAAATAAAACTTATCTCATTATTTACTTATGTATATTTTCTCTCTAATTATATAAAAACTTTAAATTAATAAATTAGAAACATTAAAAGTTGAAAATAAATTTCAGAATTCAGAATTAATTTAAAAAGGAAGTCAAACTAACTTAAATGAAAAAAACAGAATTTTGTATCAGAAAATAAACTTGATTACCTTAAATAATTCTATTAAAATTACGTACTTTCTTTACTACATTTAATAAAAGGTGATTCTTTTTATTAAATATTAAAAGTACTTTTTAAGGAGAAACCCTAGAAAATAATCTCTGTACAAGATTAAGATTAGAATAATGACAAATGATGTTATAAATAATGATGAAAAGAGAATTAAAGTACACGAGAGTTTGAAGGATTTAAAAGAAAAAATTCAAAAATCATTATAAGAATATTTGCCTTAAGAATAAATTTTTAAAGAAAATTTTAGTTTTAGAATTTTAAAAGAAAATGTTATTAAAATCTTCAATTTATTTATTAATTATTTTAATTCAATTTACATCATCAACATTAAATACACAACAAAAAGAATATCAGAAAAAAGAACAACAAGTTTTACTTAACCCAGTTATACGCTCATTAATTAGACAAAAGCTAAACAAGTTGAAGAAGGAAGCTATTCTTTTGGGGTAAATAAAAATATTTTGAAATTCTGATTTTGAAAAATAAATCAGAAATAAACTTGAAAAGCAAAACAGAAAAATCAGAATTTTAAAACAAAACTTGGAATCAGAATAATGAAAAGGAAAAGGTTGAAATCAGAAAAAAATCAGAATTAAAAATAAATTAAAATTAAAATCAGAATTTTTTTATAGGCAAAGAAATGAGCAACAAAATATAAATAATTCTGATTTACAACAAGTTGTAAGAACAGAAAGTAATATGCAGTATATACCCCTAAATTGTTTCTTTTCTCCAGTAACTTGTCGTTTGCCAATTATTGGAGTAAAAAGAAAACAAAGACGACAAAATTTAATAAATAAACAACAAAAAAATATTAAAAATGACAATAAAATGGAAGAAAGAGAAGAACCAAAAGTTGGAAGATATTTTTTGGCATTAACTTATTTTTCGTCTCCACAAAAATTTTTAACGAGAGAAGATAATTTATAAATTTTAAACGAATTTTTTTAATTTTCAAGAAAATTTTAAATGAAAAAATATTTTAAAATTAATTTTAAAAAATTAAGTAAAATCTCAAATTAATTATTTTTTAATCTTTAATGTTCAGGAAATTGTAATTCTTGAGAAATACTTAATAAAAAATAATTTTTTATTAGAACTAACCAGATACTATCTAAAATATCTATAAAAAATTTCACTGCTTTAGTTATTCTTTTACTCATTTTACACAGAAATAAATGTTTCATTCACTTAACACCCATAGTATGTTCTCCCGATTTACCCACCTGAAAAAAATTTCTTCCAAAATTGTCAGTTATTCTTCCAATAGAAGTACTTGCTTGAGGTGATCTATAAATATGTTGTCGATTTATTGGAGGTGAATGTTGATAATCTTTTTGTTGTTTTTGACGTTGTTGACGTTTTTCTGTTGCTCTATGGGCTATATCTTCGAATAAATTAAAAATACTTGGAATTTGGGGAGGAGATTGTCTTCTTTTTCTTCTTTTGTTATTTAAAGCTGAACCTAAGCCAAAACTTTTTCCAAAATTTAAATATTCTGATGTTTGAGAGGAGGATTCTCCACCTCCAGAATTACTAAATGCTGATAGTAGTGTCTAAATTAATATTTTTTTGTTAAGTAAAAAATATATTTGAGAACTTTAAAAATTGTTGTGTCCGCACTTGCAGAAAGAATATAAATGAAAATAAATAACCCAACATCGGGTTGGATGGTGGCACAGTCGGTTGTGCTTTCGGTTTGGGCTCATTCCATGATGGTTCAATTCCATCTCCCATCCACAATTTTTCCACAGCATGAATATCGTATTATTGTATACGATATTCATGCTGTGGAAAAATTGTGGATGGGGGATGGAATTGAACCATCACGGAATGAGCCCAAACCGAAAGCACAACCGACTGTGCCACCATCCAACCCGATGCTGGGTTATTTATTTTCATTTATGTTCTTTCTGCAAGTGCGGACACAACACTCCTTCCGCCTTGCGAAATCAAGCGTCCTCGCTTGATTTTGCTTGTCTTCTATAACTATCATCTGTTTTGATTTTGGAGAGCACACACAGAAACCCATTTGTGGCATTTTATTTTTCTTACTCGCTGCGCATCATCGGCGTCTTACGCATTTTTATTTATATAGCCTCACACCACCGGCTAGCCTATCACAACTCAGGCATTTTTAATTTCTCACAGGGTCTTCTCCTTTTACTCTCCACAGTGACAGAATGTCAGATCATCACAGCATTTGAAGGTTCGCTGAAATTTCCTCAGGCTAAGCCTGGCCTGTCCGACTGCGCCATTTGTCAAGTCCGAGTGTTCGTACTGTGGAAAAATTGTGGATGGGAGATGGAATTGAACCATCATGGAATGAGCCCAAACCGAAAGCACAACCGACTGTGCCACCATCCAACCCGATGTTGGGTTATTTATTTTCATTTATATTCTTTCTGCAAGTGCGGACACAACAAAAATAATATGTGTTAATTAGATTATTAGTTTCTTCTAAATTCTGGAAAAATAGTAGAAATAAATACAAGTTTGATAGGAAAGTTGGAAGTGAATATTGAACTAATTAATTTATTAAATGTAAATACTTTTAAAAAATAATTTAAATATTCAGTCATGAATATTGGAAATGCCTGCTTATCTTGACTTTTTTCAGGTTTAGTGGTAGGAAAAATTATTTATAGTTCCCGTCAGGTAAAAAATCCAAAGGAAATAAAATTTTTTGAAATATTTTTAAATATCAGGTACCATCTTACAAATAAATTTAGGTCTATATAAAATCTTTACTTGTGCTGAATTAGCCAATTGTTGCAATCTCTGTCCTTTATCATTATTTTGTTGATTATTTTCATTATTTTTAAAAGCAGAACGAACATTTTCAAACATTTCAACAAATTGTCCAATACCTCCAAATGCCCCTCCTCCATCATTATTGGGTGGTGGTTGGTCTTTATTTTGTTGAAAAAAAGGTTGGGATTGTGATTGTTGTTGTTGATTACCAAGAAAGGGTTGTATAAATGAAAGAAAATTTTGTTGAGCCTTGGAGAGAAAAAAATAAATTTATTTATAACGGGTATACAAATTTGTACACTAATTTGATTTGAATAAAACTTTCAAAAATGATTTTCATTTTCTATTTAGGACCAGCGACTAATCGAGTTTTGTCAACAAAGAACTCGACAAACCCCCTATATTTTGACAATTTAAACTTGTACTAGCTTAGGGGTAGTTATTTACATTTTTAATTACATTACTTTTTTTCACATTTTAGAAACTACATATTTTTATTTAATCGAGAAAATTTTTCGAGTGAAATTTGGATTGTTTTGTAATGAAAGTGAAAAAGAAATTAGTTTAAATTAGACAAAAAATATAAAAATTAAAGGAAAAATTTATTTAATTTAACAAAAATAATAATAATCTTTAAAATCCAAACTTTTATTTTTGCAGTAAAGAGAATCATAAACAAAAACAAAAAATATTTATAATAAAATAAAAATTGAGCAAATTTAAAATTAATTTTATTTAAATTTTTAATTTTCATTGTTGTTGCTGTTGATTTTTTAATTTCTATAACATTCTAATCTCTTTTCGGAGTAGAGAAATACCAACTAAAAAATGGAAGAGGCCAAAAATCTGAGAGAATTGCTATTTTTGTGTGTTTATCTTTTTGCGCGATGTTTTTGCATTTAATTTTTTTCCTTTTTTCGGGTTTTTCTATTTTTTTACAATAAGGTCAAGGCAAATAAAGCAATAATAAAAGGTAATGGACAATACACACAAGGCCATTTCTTTTTTATTTTTTAATGCGTCATTTTAATTCCTTAAAATCAACAAAAGAGGGGATTTGTTTGTTGTTTTGAAGCAAAAAATAAATAAATAAAAAAGGTAGTTTAGGTAGTTAACAAGGAATAAAGGAGAAGATGATGAAGGCCACCGCTGTCCGGCAGTCATTGCAACTTATTGAGATTTTTGTGAACAGCTTATTATAAGAGACAATTGAGTAGCAAAAATTAAATTTTGGATAATTTTAAGAATAAGAATAGCTCTTTTGAATGATTAACGGATCAAATATAACTTTGGATTTTTGTGTTAATATATCAAGGTGTATCGTTTAGCCTTCATCTTTGACTAATTAAGGAATTGTAGAACATTCATGTCGTTTTGTTTCTCCCTCTAAACCTAGACTCAAAAATTGTCTTAATCGTAGAGTTGCGCACCTTCCCATTTATATCCTTTTTAAACAAAAACAACTAGAAAATAAATTATAAGCTTTTTCCCATTTGTAAACAGGTTTTGGGATTATCCTTCTTTTTTAATGGCCTTCTAAATGTCCTTCAAATTCCTTATTTCTCTTTGGAAGAGTTGAAGCTGATCTAAAGGCTATAAAGTTATTTTTTTATTTATATGTATTTGTTTGTAAATGAGGGATATTGATCGATAAATTAACTAATATTTGAATATTGGGAGAAGATTTAGTAAATGATAGAGTTACAAATTAACAAGAAAATGTTTGAATAAAGCCTTTAAAATCTCATTAATCCGAGCTGCACAAATGGAGAAAACTTAGTTTGCGACTTTACATTTGTCGTTCAGTTAAGAGAGGAGTGTGCAATTCGACCTCGTCATTATTTTCTGCATATTTAATGCGTAGTTTTGGATATTCTACATATTTTGGGCTTTTGCGATGTATATTTTGGACCACCCAATCGTCTTATTTTTGTATTTTTTGTATTAAAATAAAATGTTTTTTATCAAGTACAGTAATTTATTTTGAATTTAAATATTTAATTTTCGCTAATTGGCAGTTATTTTTTACATTGGCATTTTGCATTTTATTTTTTATTTGCCCTACTTTCTCTTTGATCTTCTTTATTTTTTTAATTAATCAATTTTTCTTAATCCTGTAAATAATGAATTCTTTAACTAAATTTTCTTTTGATTCTGTCAGAGAACATTCACAACAAGATTTTGATATTAATACAGATTGTGATATGAGAAGTACAAACCAAAAACAACGATCTAGTGAAGATATTATTCATACAGCATTTCCACACAAACAAGAATTACTTGTTGAAGACATAAAACCAAAAATTAAAATTGGTTCAATTTTTGCTTTGCCGTCAAAGAAAGCTAAACAAGAGGTTTTTTTGAGAGAAAATTGTTTTTTTTTGTAATTTAAATATTTTTAAAGGCTATTGATGCAGAATTGGAAAATTTAATAAACCCTGTTGTTTCGTCCAAATCTTTGCCAAGTGTTTTAAATTTAAATAGGCCAAGTGTTGCTACAACTTTTGAGGTTTTTAAATGCTGTAATTTTGTACTGTTTAAAAAATTCTTGAAATTGGGCGAGGAATTTTCTAAAAGATTTTAGAAAAATTTTGAAATTTTCGAGTAGCTAATTACTTAATTTATTTTGCTTTTTTTCTAATTACTATTTAACTTGGTTAATATTAATTTTTGATATTTTGATAAATTACTTTTGAGGGAAAATTAGTGAACAGGGTTTTTCACTCTTCTGTTAAAAATTGGAAAGTAGGGGAAAGTAGCGACAACCTAAAACTTCACTTTTACATAACTAACTATTTAATTTTAATATTTTTTAGAGAAATAAAAGTCCAGAGAATGCTAACATACCTCCTCGAAAGGATACCTATCTTCCTTCTCAGGACCTGAAGCCAGCAATAAATTTGAAGAATTTAAAGTGTGAAGGGCCTCTTCCTCAAAATGTTTATAAGCCTTCTGCTACAGAAACTGAGGATTTGTCTGATAAAGATTTTCGACAGGTTGATAATCTAGTCATCAATTTGGAATTTGATATTGCATCGATACCCTTACCTGATGAAATACCTGGGAAGGTATAATTTTTTTTAAATTTAAATTTATGATTTTGACGAGTTCTTCTTGTAACTCAAATTGTTTTTAATTAATAGAATTGATAAATTCTGCCTCCGAATTAACTCAAAATTTTACCCTTTTCTTTACCGAGTCTAATTAAATTTTGTTAGAATGTTCCTGCTTATCATTATCCAAATTGGCGCCCTCCAACACCGCCTCTTCCAGAACCAGAAGAAGAAGAAAGACATACAGAATCCTGTTCTATTGAGGTTTTAAATTTAATTACAAATTTAAAAACAATTTTTTTCAGAATTTTAATTTTCCTCCGCCTCCACCAAAATTTGTTTCAAAATCTTCAATTCAAGTATCGGTATAAATTATAATTTAAAGAAATTAGTTTTTTGGTTTTTTTAATATTTTCTTTTTCCTTTTGCCATTAAATTATAGAAATTGCAATTTAAGAAAGAAATTAGGTCATCCCTCGCCCCTCACGAATCAAGATAACGAACAAATAAAAAGATTTGGATTAAAAAAAGAATTTTTCACGTGCATTAATAAATATTTAGCTTAAAAATTAATTAATAATTTTTTTATTTAAAAATTTTCTTTTTTCTTTATAGGGTGAATCTCTATTAATTTCTCAATCAGAAAAGCCATCAAATAAGAGAAGTTCGTCTATATCTGTTCCTGAACCTGTTACGGTTAGTCGAATATTTTTTGGTTAAATTGGCTTAATTTAAAAGTGTCAACTTTTAAATTTTTAAATGTTTTTAATTGTTTGTATTTTTTAAATCAATTTTTCAGGATGCTCCAACGACTCCAGTTAATTCACAGACTGAAAAATTGCCAAATCAAAGAAATTTTCAAACCTCGATAAATGAAACAGTTACGGTTAGTTTATAATTTTTTTGTTTTCTTTGGATTTAAAAAATATTTTGTTTAAATAATTTTAATTAAATTTAGGGTCAAATACAAACACCAATTCTTCCAAGTTGGCGTCGCACTTCAGAAAGACAATTACAACAAGTTTATCTGTTTTTCTAAATTTTTTATTTGATTTTTATTTTAAGGATAATAAATTGGATGAATCTTCAGAATTTAAAAAGCCATCGTTTAGAAAGGTTTTTAATTTTATTTTTTAAATGATATCCCCGGTAATATTGAACGTGACAGACCCCCTTTTTTCCTCCCCAAGTTTTCCCCCTATATTTTTACAGAATGGTCAGACTTTTTCCTTTCTCCCATCCCAATTGCCTTTCTATATTTACCAGCAATCAAGTACTCCTCCTTTTTATAATCCTTTTTGTTTGTTTGCAGGCAAAAATTAGAAAGGCAACTTGGATGGAAGAAAGGAAAAAGTCTGACCATTTTTTAAAAATATAGACTGAAAATTGGGGAGGAAAAAAGGGGGTCTGTCACGTTCAAAATTATCGATATCCCCAATTAAAGACTTTGAATTTTTGATTCCAGAATTACCAACAAAGTTGGGGTTAGTGGATCCAAATAGTCTGAATATTTTGGATCTGGGAATTTATCCTCCAACCATTGACTAAATTGTCCTAAAAATATATTGATTACAATTTAAAATTTCAGCAAAATTAGTTGAGTTTTTGTTTTTTACAATTTTATTTTTTAGCGTCTCCGTTCTGATATTAACGACGATATTAACAACAAATCTCCTTTAACCGACACAAGTAAAGATGCTGGTTCCCCTTCAATAAGTGATTATATTTATCCACCAAAAGATATGGAAGAAATGGATTCAAATAAAAATTTCTTTCCTTCTCCAACAAAATCTGTAAATTCATTACCAAATACTTCATCATTAACAACATCAACAAAACCAACAGAAACTCTTCTAAATTATCGTTATTTAAATTTCTTTAACAATTCTTCTTCCTCAACAAATTCATCAATAAAATCACCACCAACAATAACAACAACCCCTCAATCTTCTCCCTATAAAAAAGAATTTAATAATAATTTTTCTTCAAAAAATTCTTCAATAGGAAGTGGACGTTTCACATTTTTTACACCAAAATTTAATCCTTTGCGTTACAAAAATGGATGGCTTTTTAGACATTTATGTGAAAAACCTGCTTTAAAAAATCCAGCAATTAAAAATAGTCCAATAAAAGATGGAGAAGGAAAAAACGAAGGGGAAGAAGGAGGAGGAAGGATAAATGATTCAATAAGTAGTGAAAATAATGCTGATTTGGTATAGTTTGAAAAAGTTTTTTTGAAATTTTTTGTTTTGGTTGAACAGGCTCTGTTAGAGAATTAATTTTTAATTTACAATTATTTAGGGGAAATTTAAAAAAATATATGATTATCAATTAGCTTCTCTTATATTTACTAGAATTATTCTTCATTATTTAGTTGGTCTAAAATTACTACGTAAATTCGCCAAATACCGAAAAACCCCAGAATATGCGTAAAAATATTCAAAATTTCCTTAAATATGCAGCAAAAATCGATATTTTAAGCCTTTAAAATTTAGTTTAAGAGCACTTCTAAAAGATTTTATGGTAAATTTCTGCAAAAAATTTCTTGATTACGAATTTTGTCCAATTTTTGTAGGCAATTTTTGACAATATTTTACAAAGAAATGACGAGTAAAATGTTCGGACCACTGTAAAAACATCATTTTTGGGCTTCTTACTTTAAGGCATAGTAACTTGACCACCACTCTATTCATTAATATAGTAAAATCCGCTGAGTAAGAAATATGCAGGTCACACGCTTTGGGGAAATACATATATTAAGAGCTCTTCTCTATAAGCTTGTTGGATTGGTCGGCCGGCAACTTTCATTTGAGTCAATGAAGTGATCTTCCTTATTGTTAGCCTAGTCTATTAGAGTGTATTGTTAGCCTAGTCCATTAGAGTATAGCTTATTTTCCATGATAAGTTAGTGGCAATATTAATCTTATTGTTAGATAATCTTGGGGAATGGCTGTTTATTTTGTGCTGTTTATAATTAAGGCATATTAATGTATTTTGCCTTATTATAAATATATTTATTTTGGCGAAATTTGATCTAAAAATTTTCAGAAAAATTTTCCAATTCGTCAAAAAATTGTTTTTTCAATGGATACATTTTTTAACCAAAAATTAATTTGTTATGTCCTAATTTTTGTGATCATTTGAATGGATTGACTTAAATATTATTAACTTCAACGTTTGAATAAGCTTCATAATATTAATTAAAAAGGTGATAAATGTGAAATTATTTTTAAAAATTAAAGTCTTTTTTATTTTTCTATTCCCCCTCCTCATCTAAAAAAGAGCCTGTTCGACTTTTTATAATTTTCTGAAATTCTAGCGTTCAACAAATCGGATAGTTCCAGTCATCTTCTCATTTAACCTCACACCAATTGCACCTTTCTTTACCAGTTCTTATTGTTTTAGTAATCATTATATGGTTGATTATTTAAAGATTGATGGTAGTGAATAATTGTTTTTTAATTTTTAAAACATTTTTATATTGAATGTTAGGTAGTTCAAACCTCCGTTTTCTGACGCTTTTTAGATTTAGTTAACCAAATTTGAGCTATTAAAACATACTTTGATCTTACTCTTTCCTTTAGTTTTAACTTCATTTTTCACAATCTCTACATTTATCACAATTATAACAAAGTTTTCTAATCTGAATTATTATCAAATTTAAAAAACTCATTTGGTGGCTAATAATTTTAAAATGTACATATTTAGTAGGTTTTTCATTCCTGACTTTTTCCGTCCCCGTTTTTTAATCGGGATTTTTCCTATTCTTATTTTCTTATATTCTTTTCCTTCTCATTTTTATGTTAAATATAAAATCTAAAATTCTAAGGCTACTTTTAATTTTCAACTTTTACAGGCCAATTCTTTTGCTGTACCGAGCAATACTATATGTTCTACAAAGCTAAAGTTTTTAATGACAGAAAGGCTATGAGTGATATTATGAGGACTAGGGATCCAAAATTTATGAAAAGGATAGGTTCTCAAGTTGTTGGTTTTGATCAATCAAAATGGTTTAAAATTAGTATTCAGGTGATTGGAAGAGAATTTTTTTAACAATTAATTTTTATTTTTAAAGGTTATGGCTATAGCAACATATTACAAATATTCATTAAATAGAGATTTGCGTCTGCAACTTTTTGAAACAAGTGGAGCTGAAATTATTGAAGTAAACCCTACAGATAAACGATGGGGGATTGGATTGCCTATGGATGATTGGCGTATTCGTGATAAAAATGAATGGAAGTGGGTGAAGTTTGGAGTTTTTTGTATTAATTTAAGGATAGTTACAAATGTGCTTAAAAATTATCCTAGTTTAATTCTACCGTCGAAACTAAAGGCACGCAGACATATCGGGATATTTGAATGTATGAACAGTTACCCTACTGATTTCGGGACCTGCGGCCACTGGGTCTTGGATAGTGTCCTATTGAAGAATAGCTGTTATTTTTGTCACCTCAATCCCGATACAAACAAAATTTTTAAAAAGTCATTCTTCTCTTAATATTTTTTGTTACCATTTTTGTTGTCTTTGTCTTAGCTCTCCTTAGCCCTACACGAAATAAACGTCCTTGCAAATAACCATATAATTTTTAAATTTTAGAGGAACAAATATTCTTGGTCGTATGCTTACAATGTGTAGAGACAAATTGCTTCAAAACCCAAAATTTTCTCATGATAAAAATTTAATGATAAAAGAAATTAAAGAATCGTTAGAAGCAGCACGTTCTGTTGGGTGTTTAGTTGAGAGATGATAATTTTTAAAAGAATTTTTATTTTATTTTCAAATTAATTGCCCAATTTCCTCACAATTTGTTTATTATTATTTTTCGAATATATTTTTGTTTGTTTTTATTTATAAAAGGCAATCTTTTAGTTTTTTTCTGTTTTATTTAATTTAAATTATTTAAAAAAAAGATTGCTTTTATTATTTCATAGATATTGGAGAAAATTTAGGAAATTCTGTACAGTTCGCAGAAGTTTTTTAAAACTTAGTTTTGTTTACTATGAGGAAAATCAAAAATATTTGGAATGAACTGTCAAGAAAAAAATATTTTTAGAGTATCATTTAATTTTTATTTGTATATTATTTGTTCTTGATATTTGCCCTAATTGTCTTTTAATACTTTTTTGATCTCTAAATTCAAAAAAATTAAACCTAATCAGAATGTAATATTTCCCCCAAAATATCAACACTTTATTTTAAATTTGTGTTGATATTTTTGTGTTTTTTAAATTTGTTTCGAAAAAATTTTTTCTCAATTTTTTATTGCAACAAAAATAAATTTATATTTAATGATAAATTGTGTTTTTTAATCTTAAATTTGTTGATTTTTTAACTCTAAATTTTTTAGAAAAGGTACTCTTGTGTTATATCCCCGCCCGAATTTGATCGGCTATAACTTTTCTATGATTGATCTAATCCAAATAAATAGAAGGCTCTCGACAAGCGCTATCTTTTTCCCACCCCCACTCTTTCAACATTTAATATTTTTTAGCTGTTCTTTGCAGTTTTAAATTTTTTTATTTAAATGCAAAACTGACAAACAAAAATGTTTAAAAAAATTTTTTTTAGCAGAACTTGTCTTATTCAAATTTACTTTTTTTCTGTGTAAGTGTATATTTTCGCTAAAATAATTTGTCTATCTAATCCATTTACTTTTAGTAAAAATAATTTTTTAAGTGCCTCTCAATTATGTTAATACTTTACACGTTTTCAGTGAAGAGCAAGGGAAGGGAAGGGGTTAAACAATTACAAGTATTTTATTTTCAGATCCACACGTGTAAAAAAATTTTTTAAGAGTACTTTGGTTTTGAGAGAAAGTAAAAAATATACATATATTTTAGTTATTCACTTTCTAAAGAAAAATATTTAAATATTCTCATTCTCATCATTCCATTTTTCAGAATTAACAAAAATTTTAAAAATTTTTCTGATTTATTTTTATTTGAAATAACAGGATTGCCAGTTTGGATATCCGAACATTTTCCCTATAAAATAATTAAAGCTTCTCTCTAATTTATTATTTTTTATTCTTTAATTAAATTTTAAAATTTTTATTTTTTTTTGTCATTTTCTTTTATTTTGACAAATGTCTGGATTTTTAGGTTAAAACTTTGTAAGCCATCCATATTCACACAGGATTCATTGGATTGTTATAAAATAAAAAAAGAAAACATTTTCTTTTTATCGAAAATTAAAATGAAATTTAACAAATAAAAAAATTTTTTGTTTTATCCAAATTATTCCCAATATAATTTCCAATATGACTTCATATCTCGTGTGAGTATTCTTTTTCATTGTACACCTTTCAACATCATCTACAATACCTTCCTATGCCACATGTGAGGTCTGACTTTACTTAAATATTTTACATAATTTCAGTCACAAAAATATTTTTTAACAAAAGTTTTGTTTGTTTGGTTTTTAGAGAGATTATTTTCTCCTTTTTTTTTATTATCAAAAATTTACATTTTTCATTGAAATTTAATTCACTAAATTATTTAATTGATAAAATTTTAATTTTTTAATTGAAAATTTTTCTTTGGAAAAATATTTTATTGAAAATTTTTTTTTGTAAATTTTATTAATCTCCACATTTATACTTTTTAGAATAATTTTTAGATAAGAGACAATTTTTTAAAAGTATTTGTTAAGAAGGAAAAGGAACAGTTTAACAATTCACATTTTTAATATTAAAAAAATAAAATTAAGCGAGAAGAAGCAACCAAATATTTAAAAAATGTGATTAATTTTTACATCAATCAGGAAATAGACTCATTCCTCTTTTACCTGAATATAACACACTAAATAACAGAAAGCACTAAAAATTTTCAAATTGCAAAGAAAAATTGTTTTTTTGTCCATAAAGTCCATAAAAATATTTTAGTTGTTAATTACCCTCCTCTGTCCTCTATGATTAGGGCAATTAATTTACAATATAAATTAATTATTATATATGTATAACAGAAGATTACTACAATAATTAAAATTTTATATCAATTAAGTTCGCGCCTAAACGTCGCTTAAATCTGTTATCTTCTTTTCTTTAATTTTTTTTAAAAAATATTTTTGTTCGTTTATTTACTTATCAATTCCTCAAATTATTTATATTTACAAAATTTATTTTCTTTTTAAAATTTTTCTCATTCCTTCCACAATTTAAATACAAAATTAAATAATCAGAAAAATTGTTTATTTAAAAATTAATGTGTATTACAGTGTGTTTTGAGCTAATTTTTTTAAATTGTTATGGACTTTGAAACAAATAAATATTTCTGGATTAGATTCAGTTTAAGAAATCCTCTCAAACATAAATAAATTAAAATCACAAACTTTATAAAAATAAAAATATATTTATTTAATTCAAAACAAGTAAACTCAGGCTTAACTCGATTTTTTTTGATTTTCGGTTTCATACTTTCTGTCGGTAAAAATAAAAATTTAAGTCTAAAATACCTTTCCTTCCCCTAAATTTAACCAAAATTTATTTTTGAGAAGAAAAACAAATTTTAGGAATTTTTGGCAATAAACAAAATTTATTTTTAAAAAATTTTTTTTATTTAATTTTCTGATTAAAAATTAATTTTTATTCTTTTAAAAACGTTTTCCCCTCTTTTTTATTTACTAAACTACTTTTTCTTTTAAATTTTTTATTAAATCAAATTAATTATTTAAACCTTTATTTGTTTAAAAGAAAATGTTTGGAGTATTTCTATTTTTGTTATTTTCTTCTTTATAATTGTTTTAATTTAACCCTTTTTTAAATTTAATTTTAAATTAAAAGCTACATATTAAAATTAATTTTTAAACACAAAACTCCAACTTGTTGAGGGCCTTCCAATTTTATGGATAATCAGGTCCTCAAGGCTTGTCGAAGCTACTGAAAGATGTCAAGCATTTTTATTCATAGAAAAAACAAAGTCACTAAAAAATATAAAATAAAATATTTAAAACTTTTTAATGCCACTTTACTTTTTAATTTATTAAAAATTAAAAAAACTTTTTCATCAAGATCCAAAATTTCAAAAATCAACGCGAAAAAAAAAATTATTTAAATAATTTTTTGACAACCTTTTTTGTTTAAAACTTTTTTTTAATAAAAATGATTTCATAAAAAAATATTTTTTGTTTTAATATCAGTCATTATTTGGTATTTAATTTTCTAAAGTTTTTACATAAAATAATAATTTCCCCCTCTCTCCCTCTATTTATGTACCAGATATCAAGTTGCACGATTTTCTTTTTGTTTTTCACGTGAAAAGTAAAAAAATAAAATGTTAAATTTTTACTTTTGAAAGTTTTTTGTAAAAAAGAAAATTTTTTTTGGGAAATGACACTTCTTTACTGCTCTTTAATTTATTTAAAAACAAAAAGTCAACTTAAAATCGAAAAATTTTGTATTTAAATAGCGTGAAAGTGTTGACAACTTTATTGTAAATTTTGAAAAAAATTTATAATTAACTTTGGAAAAATCCGTTAAAACAAAAGTAAATTAAAACTAACCCTTCAGTACCTACCTTACTTCAATCCCAAATAGTTAAATTTTTTATTTTTCTAATTTCATCAGGTTTTTAGGTACAGGGATATTTAAATTATAATTTGATTACCTATGTACTTTTAAAGAATAAATTTTAATTTAAAATATTTTTAGTCCCTTTCTAATTAACATTTTTACTTATTTTCATTTATTTAAAAATTAATTGTTTAAAATAAAATTATTTTTTTAAAGAAATTTTGTAAATAAAATTTATTTTTTAAAATTAATTTATTTAAAAATGTCTACAGAAAATAACAACTTTGAAAAGCCCCCACCTTTTATAATTAATGGAAATAATAAAGTTTGTGATGAAAATATTGAGGAAAAAAATTTAGAAAAATCTAAAAAGAAGACTGGATTGGGGTGGTTTGTTGCTTGTTTGTTTGTGGTTAATTTATTAATTTATTCTGAATTTTTTATGGGAATTTAAATCTCGAATAACTAAATCGAATGAACCTAATAAAAAGTTCGAGGAGGATCTTTACTGGAAAAATTCTTATTTTTTGGCACATCTTTTTTCTGTTATTAACAATGTTCTACAAAAGTTTAGTATTGAAATTGAGGTCCAAGTCTCGAGTAATCCCCCGACCCTTTACATAAATCCAAATCCCAAAAACATTCCCAATTTTCTAATCAACATTTTTGTTTAAAGGTAAGCGATATGGCTGGAGGTGGATTGGTTGCTTTGCCTACAGCAATGATACAAGCTGGTTATTTGGGGGGGGGGGGGGGGGGTTTGGAATTAAAAAATATTTTTAAAGGTTTTTGGACGGGCATTTTACTTTCATTTTTGATGACTTTAATATTTATGTTTACATCAAAAGCTTTGGGAAGGAATTGGGTTATTTTAAGAAGGAGGTGGCCTGTATATCAAAAACATTGTAGACAGCCTTATCCAGAAATTGGAAGAAGAGCTATGGGGAAATGGATGGGGTGAATTTAATAGAAAAAATAATTTCAGTTTATATAGAATTAAAAACAATTAGAATTTAAATTAAATATAAAATTTAATTTAAAAATTTTCTTTTAAATATATTTTTTAATTAAAGAAATGTTGTCTCTATTTGCGTTGACATTAATCAAGTAGGGACTTACAAGAATAATCTTTAACCAGTCAAATGAAAATTTTGTGATTTTTCTCTGTTCGGTCTATTTAAAACCGATTGGTCTTATTTTAGAAAAAAATAAATAAATAGACAAAGATTATTTTATAATAGTCTTATCTTGTAAAAATATTCTATTTAATTAATTTTAGTTCGGGACAACAGTTGTTTACCTCCTTCTCTCAGCAAAAAATATTCACGATACTTTAAAAGTTTTTAAATATTTTTTAAAAATAAAATAATTATTTTTAAAGTCACTTTTCGATGCAAATATAAGTTTTTGTGTTTTGCTTGTAATTTTGGCTATTTGTTTGCTTCCAATTACTTTTTTGAATTCTCCACAAGATTTTTGGTAGCTTTTAAATATTTTACAAATATTTTTTTATTTTTAAAGGTTAGCTGCTGTAGTTGCTGTTACAACAACATCTTTGGTTATTTTTTAGAAAATATTTTTTAATAAATAATTTTATTATTGCTTTAAATACTTTTACGGCTCTAAAAATTCGAAAATCAAAAGATTCCATTTATGGGCAATTAAAAATTTAGCGGTCCGAGGGAAAGTGGTAGTCACTAGGCATGATCCTTGTATTTTACTGGATTACTATTATCATAATTTATCAACAATTATATCACCTAATATATCGTCGAACTTCATTAAAGTGTCTGACAAATTGAGAGATCTTTCACAGAGAGCGCCTTTGAGAGAGACACTCACACACCTATTCTGAGAGTAATCTCTCAATAATATAATTAAGTCTTTCTGTAAACGTTAACATAATTAAATCTTCATATTTTTTATTAACTTCTGTATATTCCTTCTCTTCTATAATTTTTGATTTAATTTTCTTCTAGGCAGTTATCTTAATTTGTATCGGTTCTCTACTCGATTTTGGAGAATGCCGACAACACCATTCAATTCCTGAATTTCAAATTACAAATTTTTTCTTGGCTGTAGGAACTCTTTTATTTGCCTATGGAGGACATCCAGCATTTCCAACAATTCAAAATGATATGAGAAAACCTGAAGATTTTGAAAAATCTTCTTTGTTGTCTTTTTCTAGTTTGTTTTTTTATTTAAAGAAAAAAATAAATCTAGTAGACTTTAATGCCTAATAATTAAAAAATTTTATTATAGTTGTGTTAATTAAAGAAAATTTTAATTAAAAAATTTTCCTAAAAATAAAAATAAAAAATCCCCCCTCCTAGTTCTCTTCTGTATGTATACCCCAGTCTGTATTATTGGCTATATGACATATGGAAATAGTCTTCGAGAATCTGTTATTAATTCTTTACAACATGTTTGGATACAACAAGTATTTAAATTATTAAAAATAACCTTAAATTAATTAAATAGATTGTTAATTTAATGATAACTTTACATTTAATATTTACAATAATTATTGTAAATAATCCTTTAAATCAAAAAGTTGAAGAAGTTTTTAATATTCCACACGGTTATTTTTTAAATAAAAATATTTTTTTAAATTAATTTTTAAAGATTTTGGTTGGAAAAGGGTTGTTGTGAGGACTGGAATGATGATTTTAGTTTTGTTTGTTGCTGAAACTGTTCCTTCTTTTGGGCCTTTACTTGATTTAATGGGTAAATTAATTAGGTATTTATCCGTTTTTCCCCCCACATTCTCTTCTGGTTAAGTAGAGCTCTCTTTTCCTGTAAAACATTCTCATGGAATACATGTCCTGCTGAAAACAGAGGTCCCGGACCATAAGACAAAAAACTTATCGCCATAGATGGCAAAATGATTTGTACTTATCAATCATTTTATACGCCCACAATAGAGTGCCATCCGACATTGATTGGCTATAACTTTTTTAAGCTTGATCCAATTAGAACAAAACTTTTTTTCTAGTAGGATATATCAAGTCTGATCACTCGTTAAAAAGTTATAACTCGATAAAAGTTATAACTTCTTATGTACAATAATAAGAGATACACAAAACAATGGATAATAAACACTCTTCTATATTTTACAAAATTTTCAGCCCAAAATTGTATCAATAAATGATTATTTTTTATTATTATTTATTTTTTTTTATTATTATTTCAAATTAGGACTTTTAAAATTAATTAATATATTCAATAATTATAGTATCCCTTAAAATTTTTCTTTCAATTTCAATTTTAATTAAAAGGTGGCTCTGTACTAATGTTGTGTTCTCTAGTATTTCCTTCACTTTTTTATCTTTTTTTGAATGCAGCAGAAATTAAATCAAACGAAAAACCAATTAAATATAAAACAAAAATTAATGGATTAAATATAAATAAACAAGGGGAAGAGGAGGAGGGGGAAGATTGGGAAATTGCTAATTGGAAAGAGTTTAGTTAATTTTTAATTAATTAAATTTAAATTAATTTTTAAAGTGTTGTTGAAAGAACTGATAAATTAACTTTATTTGGTTATATTTTTATTATTAGTAAGTTTGGTACTTATCGGTTATCTCCCCACACATTATTTTCCTTCTATTTCCCCTTCTTCTTCTTCCCATAAGTTACAAAAATGCCACATATTTTTTCCCTGTTTTTTCTCTTCACCTTATTCCCAAAAGTTACAAAAATGTCACAGGCAAATAATGGTAACGTTTAAGTCAATTTAAAAATACATACCTACCGTAAATACTCTAATATAAGCCCAGCCTCTAATAAAAGCCCTCCTCTAATATAAGCCCTCCAAGAAGACCCATTGAAAAATATAAGCCCAGCCTCTAATAGAAGCCCAGTCAGTGTGACCCGTTGAAAAATATAAGTCCAGGGCTTATATTAGAGTATTTACGGTATATAGACTTGTGGGAAGAAAAAGAAGAGGTAAAACAGGGAAAGAAAATGTGGCATTTTTGTAACTTATGGGAAGAAGGAGAAATAAAAGGAAAATAATGTGTGGGGAGATAACCGATAAGTACCGTAAGTTTTTATTTAAAAAATTTATTAACTATAAACAATAACTATAAACAATTTACATTTTTTAATTAAAATTTAAAAGTAAATTATTCTAATAAAAAGGAAAAAGAGATAAAATGTACATAGGTATTTATGTATTAATAATTAAAATTATTAAATAGTTAATTCTAGAGATCGGCCTGGGTCTGGACCAAGGCCTGGAGCTTTCCTGTACCCATAGTCCAGGCCCAGCCATTCTTGACCTTCCTGGGGTTTTCCTGGGCCTGGTTTTTTCCCGGACTACAGGCTCAGGATCCAGTCCAGGTCAATGAATCAAACCCAGAGTCCAGGAACAGGTCCAGGCTTTTCAAAAATTCCAATCTTTAATTAATTCCAATTATTTATTGTTAGTAGTGCTTTGATTATTAAATAAACCTTTCCAGTTTGTATTTCCAATCTCTTTTTCCACAAGGATCGGACACATTTAATAAATTAATGAAAAATAATTTTTGGGAAGGGAAAAGAAAATAAAAAATATTTTAATTAAAAATTATTAACAAAAAATTTTTTCAAGTTTTTGGAATATGTGGAGGTTTAGCAGCAACATATTCAGCAATTCGTTCACTTTCTGTTACCCATTTTGTCCCTCCCTGTTATTTATCTTCAATAGCTAATGGGAAAGAACCAAATGCTGGGGGACATGTTAATTGTTGTGGAAAATATCAAAATATTTCTGTTTTTGGTTTACAAGAAGAATATTGTTCTCCTTCTAATTTAGATTTTTATTCTTAAATTAATTATTTTTTGAAAAAGGAGAGAAGAAAAAGTTTTTAATGTTAATAACTTTTTGGGGGTTAAAGCTCTTTCTTTCTCCTTATTTTTTGTTTTAATTTTTAATTTGCTTTCTTCTAATGATTTTTTATCAAAGAATGTTAAGAAAAATCCAAGCTTTATTTGATAAATAAATTTTAATAAATATTTGAAAGTGAAGGGGTATTTGATTTTCGGGATTTTGGATTTCTATGAAAAAATGATTTATAGACTTCGTTCTTTTTATTTTTCCTCCCAATAATAAATAAATTAAAACAAAATTTGTCCGTTCAAATTTAAACAATTTTTCAAACAAAAACATAATTCTCAAAAAGAAAAATTGAAACAAAAAATTTTTTAAATATTTTATGAAAATTTCTAGTTTTTTAAACACAACATTTTTAAATATTTAGTGAGTATTACCATTTTGAGAAATAAATAGTGTTGATGTTTTGAAAAATTTGATACATTTTGACATTATAAAATGAAGCTAAGAATCTTATTATAAGTAGAGAAATTAATTAGAAGAAAGAGTGTGTGAGTTATGCAGCTCTATATTCAATTTTCCACAATTTCCCTTTAATTTATATCACGTCTAAATTTTATAAAACAATTTTTCTTTTCTTTTTTACTTTTGATTGCTTCTATGGTTATAAACCCTAGTATTAAGGTACTAGTTGTTTCCTGCCCTCTAATATCTGAGTGGCTTGGATAAATTTTGGAATTGCATTGCTTTTGCAGTGCTTAAAATGTATTGTTTAAGTGGTTTGTGTTTCCTGGTTTGCGTCAACATTTTCTTATTGCACCTTTGAAGCAATTTCTGTCATTTATTTTTAGTCAAATGAACAGCCAATGTTTTCTTCTTTAAAGTTCAAAAGAAAGTAGTTCGAAAAATTATTTAGAAATTAATTTATCCTTTATTGTCAATTCAAAAAACAACAAAAAACACAAAAAAATTTTTCACATAAAATCTTCTTCAAGATCTCTTCCTTCTGTATTTTTGTTTGTTGTTGACATTTGTTCAGGGGTAAAGACACGGTCATAACTCATATTTTTTGATTCTCGTTCAATAGCTTCTCGTTTAGCTTTTTCTTCATTAAGGAATTGTTTCTGTTTTTCTTTCTAAAATTAAAAAAAAGTTTGTAGAATTAGTTGGGCATTTTGTTAATTATTTGACATTTTGGAAGTCTACCAGCAATATTTAAAAAAAAATTAGTTATTACAAAACCGTGGTAGGGCACCAAAACTCAGTTCGATAAGAATACTGTCTAAAGAGAGAATCAGACTACGGGGGCTGCTCCTTTCAAAGGTGTTTCTTGCCATTTTCCCTTTATTCTGGCGGTTTTTTGGTAAGGACGGAGTTTTGCCCCTTACCCCAACATAATCTTTGGGAGTAATAAGAAAACACTGTTGAAAAAACATAAATCAACAACTCCCCCTCCCCTCCCCCACCACAAAAATTAAAAAAAATATTTTTCTCACCACTTTCTGACGCTCTTCCATATCCCTTTGCTCTCTTAATTGTCGAAAATCAACACCAGTTGCGTGAGTTTTAGTTTTGTTCAGTCTATTAATGATTTCCCTTTGTTTCTGTACCCGAACCTAAATTTTAAAAAATATTTTCTTTTTCCAAAATTTTTTCAAAAAACCTTTTTAACATCCTTATTTTTGTGAAAGCCAACTTGTCCAGTAACCATATCTCCAGTCTTTTTTAAATTACTCCACATTGTGTAGACTACATCCGTTTCGGATAATTTACAGCCCTAAATTTAAAAATTTTGTTTAAAAAATAATTTGGAATTAAGGGGATATTGGAGGAAAAGATTTGGAGGAAAATCCAAAAGAATTATTTTAAAAAAACCTCAATAGAATTAGCTTTAACTAATTGACAACAATCTTCAATTAAATCCTCAGAAATGTCACTAATTTGTTGCCCAGTTTGCAGTCGAAGGTAAACGTGGGCAGAAGAAAGCTAATTTAAATGTAGAAAAGTTAATTAAAAATTTAAAAGAAAATACTTTATCAACGTGAAACCAAACATCCTCTGGCCAGCCATATCTAAAAATTGTGGGATGATTTTGAAAGATTAAAAAGTTTATGTGGAATTATTATGCTTGACAAGATAATTCCATAAGAGAACTAAAAAAGGACCTTACAGGTTAAATTACCTTAATTAATTACTAGAGAGCGATCTGGATCTGGATCCAGACCTTGATTTTTCCTGGATCCAGAGTCCAGATATAGCCATTTTTCAGAGTTCCTTGATTCTTCCTTGACTCAAGGTCAAAAATCTGGTCAAGGTACTCAGCCGAAATCAAGGACAAGGATTTTTGAAAATCTCGCTCTCTATTAATTACCTTACAAAATTATATGGAAACAAAAATGATTTTTCCATTAAAAAATTAATTTTTAAAACCAACTTAATTAGCAATTCATTCTCCTCTTTGTCATCTCCCATATATAAAACAGCTGGGGGATCAACAACATTCGAAGTAAAATAATAAACCATTCCTTTTCAAAACACAAAAATTAATTTAATTTAAAAAATGTAAAAATATAAGAGAAAAACACAATTCTTTAATCAAAAAATTCTTTTTTTAAAAATTTTTTATAAACAAATTTAAACAAAAAAATATTTTCTTAATTATTTTTCACCTAAAAATACTTATATTTTCATTTCTTTTATTTAACATTCCTTCTTTCAGCCAAATTTTTGATAATTTCAAAAACCTTCTCGCGGCTTTCATTTTCAACAGAAATACTTTTTTCAATTCCATATTCATATCTTTAAAAGAAATTTAAATTTAAAAAATAATTAAAAAACCTCGCCCAAATTTTAGGTTTAATTCCCGAACATTCTCTAATTAAAATTGGAAATAACCGATTTCCTTTCTTTAAATCAACATAATCATTTTCGATAAATTGTCGAACACCGTTACTTTCTGGCGATTTTTGACATAAATGGATTCGAAGTTCGCGTAAAGCAGTACCGGTTAAACGAAAAGAAGAAGCCATTAAAAAAACAATTTTTAGCTAAAATTAAAGTTTTTTAAAAGAAAAGTTGAAAAGAAAAATTAAAAGAAAATAATGAACGACATTTTTAAATATTTTGTGAGTATTACCATTTTGAGAAATAAAGAGTGTTGATGTTATGAAAAATTTGTTACATTTTGACATTATGAAATGAAGCTAAAGAATCTTATTATAAGTAGAGAAATTAATTAGAAGAAAGAGTGTGTGAGTTATGCAGCTCTATATTCAATTTTTCGTAATTTCCCTTTATTTTATATCACGTCTGAATTTTATAAAACAATTTTTCTTTTCATTTTTACTTTTGTTCATTTCTTTGGTTATAAACCCTAGTATTAAGGTACTAGTTATTTCTTGCCCTCCAAGATCTGAGTGGCTCGAATAAATTTTGGAATTGCATTGCTTTAGCGGTGCTTACAGTTTTATTGTGTATTATCTTTCATTTAATTTTTATTAATTTATTTTCATCGTCATGAAAACAATAAAAGGTCATGAACGGTGCTTCGACGCTCGTTCAAAAATTTGTAGGAGGTTGGGCCAACCTCCTACGAAGTAGAATGTTGGCCTTCCAAAATTCTTAAAATTTTCGCTTGAGGCCTTTATTAAAAAGTGGGATATTGTCTTTTTGGCATTATGAAAATCCAAAATGTTTGATTAATCTTTGTGCCCTAAAATATTTGAAAAAAATCGCCTGGTGTTGTAATTATTGTTGACTTAGACATCAGTTTAGGAATTATTAAAAATGAAGACTACAATTTAAATTTAAAAATATCATTATTAGACATAAAAAAATTTAATTTTTTGTTTTTAATTTAAATTTAGCGGCTGTAATTTTCTCCTTCTTCATTTTTATTATTTAAATAATTATTTTCAATTTCTTCCAAATAAGCAAGTAAATTAGCTAAACCGGTGGCAGAATCAATTACATCATTATGTAATGGATTAGAGCCGGAAGGTATTAGACGTCCATTAATTGTTGTTATTGTTATTGTTGAAATAAATAAAAATAAAATAAAAATAATATTTTTAATTTGCATTTTTTTAAATTTAAAATCTTTTAAAAAAGAGAATTCTTTTTTTAATAATCTTTTGTTAGGTAAAAGTTTGTTTTTTCAATTAATTTTCAGAAATATTTAATATTTTTATTTTCGCTAGCTTAGCTCACAATAAGGGAAAAATTAATAATTTTTCTATTTGCTCCTCAAAAATTTTCCCATGTAACTTTCCAGCCAGCCGTTCAAGTTAAATTAATTTTTGAATTTAATTGAGCTTATATTTTATATAGTACTAGTTATTTAATTCCTGAAGCTATACAAGAGTAAAGAATAATCGAAAATGTTGATTTATTCTCAGCCGCCGATTTAACTTTATGCATTATCTGAAGGAGAAATAGGTAGCTATTTAGCTAGTCTAGGTAGTTTAGCTTTAATTTATTTTAATTGAAAATATAAAAAGATTTTTTAAATAAAAATGAATTAATTAATTCTTTTTTCCTTAATTTTTTATAACACTCCTCCCAGCTCTTTCTTCTTTTTTATTTTGCAAAAAAAAGACGTCAAATTTTTTTAAATTTTCAGTTTAAATTTAATTTTTAAATTAATTTATTGGAAATTATTGACGTTAATCAAATGGCTCCCGGACAATCCGTCAGTGGACAATCCGGCAGTGGAAAATCCGTCAGTGGACAATCCGTCAGTGGTCGGACAATCCGTCAGTGGACAATCCGGCAGCGAACAAATTCGTGATTCTTACCTCTACCCGACCTACCGCGTGAAATTTTTTGATGGATTTAGAAGGATTCGGGGATTTGGATGGATTAGATTACATAATTAACGTGTAGGATTATATTGGATACGGATAGATATCGTGGGATTATGGGAAGTCCTCAAATACGAGAGGTTGTTTTTAGATGGATATCATGGAACAACCTCCAAATCTTCTTAATCCGACTATATCCCTTGATATCCCACTTAATCCACAAAATCCCAATTAATCCCCAATTTCCTCGATAAACACCATAATACTCCAAATCTATTGTATTTCCATTAGTTCCACGATATCCTTTGAAATCCCCGATATCTCCCAAATCCATTGATCTTTTAATCCAGCCAAATTTGCCGATTTTCTCATTAATCTCCAAATTTTCGATATCTCTTATAATCTCCACACGAAAAAATGAAAATTTTTGGCCGCGGTATGTCGGGTAGAGGTATGAATAACGGGTTTGTTCGCTGACGGATTGTCCACTGACGGATTGTCCGACCACTGACGGATTGTCCACTGACGGATTTTCCACTGCCGGATTGTCCACTGACGGATTGTCCGGTCACGAATCAAATTATTTAAATAAATAAAAATTTTTTATTTCCTCAAAAATTTAAAACAAAAATAGCTGAAAATATATTTGAAATTAAATTATTTATTTAGCTAAATTCTAAAAAAGGGAAATACTTCTTTATTTGAAATTCTGCTAGAAATTAAAAAAATAAATTTGCAATCCAAACAAAAATTTTTTAAATTTTTTTTCTTGCATCAATCTTCGTCTAAATTTAAACGACACGTAGAATTGCCAAAAAAGGATTTTTAGATAGAATATTTTTAGATTATTTCTCTTTTTTCTTGCTTTTTAGGGACCCAAATATTAATAAGCTCTTAAACTTTGAATTTTTGAATGAATTCAATTGAAAAACAAGACACTTGAATGAAAGATTAATTTAGTATTTTGTCTGTAATAATTTATTTGAGGATTTTTTATTTTTCCAGTCAAAAATTGGGAAAGTTTTTGGTTTAAATAAGATTTTTCTTTTTCCTTTTGTGAACATTTTGTGGATATTCTCTCAAATTTAAATGCCTATTTCTCTATTTAATTTTACAATTTTCCTTTATTTAATTAGTTTATTTATCAACTTTCTTTAAAAATCATTAAATTTAAATATATTTTAAATGATTAATTGAGAATATAATCTTCGCTAAACAAAAATTAAAAAAATATTTATTTAAAATAAAAAAGAATTTTAATTGAACAATAAATTTAAATGGTTATTTGTACTTGCCAGATGATCGATAAAAATGTGTGAATATTAAATTAAAATTGGCGAATAGAAGAAGAATGAACAAAAAAATAAAATTTATTAAAATAGTGAAACCAAAATTTTAATCAAATTTATTTAAATATTCTTTGATATAATTTGTCAATTAAAAAGTTTTATTTTAAAGAAATTCTTAAAAAGGTAATTCTTTTTAATTTTTTATTTCCTCAATTTTTTTGTAATAAACTAAATAAAGGAAGTAATTAAAGAGATAAATTTAGAGAGAATTTTTATTTCCTTTTGTTCTAGGCATTTGACAAATTTTTAAAGATTTCATTAAAAAGTAAATAAAATACATATTCTAAAAACCATTTCTCTGAGAAAAGTTAAGATATTCATAAAAGGCTTGGATTTAATCTTGAATAGAAAAACTCCTCCAAATTTAGTCCATTCCTAATTCAAAAAAATTATTTTTAAATTTTTTTCAATTTCTTAGGAAAATAAAAATTGAATGACCCAAATTCACGATATAAAACATGCCCAAACAGAAAGAAATGAATGGGGGAGTTCTTGGCAATTTTTGTTAACTTGTATTGGATATGCTGTGAGGAAATTTAAAAAAATATTTTTAGAAATATTATTTTTTATTTTTAAGGTTGGACTTGGAAGTATTTTTTGTTTGGAATTTAAAATTAAAAAAATTTTATTTATAGATATTTGGCGCTTTCCAGCTTTAGCATATGAACACGGTAAAAATGAATAATTGATAGTATATAATTTGAGGAGGAGGGGGGGGGGGGGGCTCTCTGGAAACTCCTCCGATTCATTAAGGGATAACTACCCTCTAAAAAGTATCGACCAAATGATTAAAATCAACAAATATATCGCCTTGTAGTTATCTACGACTGTTAATTTTCCAAATATTAAGAGTTTTAGACGTCCCTAAATTAATTAAAAATAATTTTTAAATAAAATTATTTTTTTTATTTTCAACAGGTGGTGGTATGTTTTGAATTTAAAAAAAGAATATTATTCTCAAAATAAAAACTAAAAAAAGGTGCCTTCTTAATTCCTTATTTGATATGCTCTTTGTTGATAGGATTTCCTTTATTATATCTTGAAATGAGTATAGGGCAATTTTGCAAGGCTGGACCAGCTGTAGCCTATGGGTGGATTAGACCTGCATTTCAGGTTGAAAATAAATTTTAATTGTTAAAATAAAAATTAGAAGAAATATTGGGGAAATGGAGAGAAGGTTAGAGAATGCTCTCTTCATTTTCTATAGTCTTTTTTCTGGTTATAAAAAATATAAAATTTAAATATTTATAAAAATTAGGGTATTGGATGGTCAATGGCTATGTTATCTCTTTTAATTGGAATTTATTATAATGTTATAGGTAATGAATAAAAAATAAGTTGAAAATAAATTTTTTGAATATTTTTTTAGTCGCGTGGACATTAATTTATTTGTGGACGGTAATTTTAATGAAGGATATTTTAAGAAAAAAAAAAGTTTTTTTTGTTTAGATTATAACTGGGAATTCTAACCAATTCTCATCTTGCACTAACCAATTTAATACAATTTGTAAATTTTATTTAAAAAAATTTTTTAATCGTGGCTGTCACTCGTGTGTTGCCAATTCATTCCCTTTTAATCAACAGACTGTCAATAAATGCTGTAGAGGAAGGGCGGGATTTTTTCCACAAAGAGAAGAGCCTCTCTGGAAACACATAAAGGGAATAACAGATAAATTAGAGGCCAGGTTACAATCCCAAAAAATAATTTTATAAGAATACCCGTCCTGAGGGAAGCCGGCTCGATTATCGTAGGCAATTATAAGGCTTATAGCTCCTCCCTCCCCTCTCTAATAATTATCATTCAATTAATTAAAAAGATTGTTCATCCTCTTTGGAAGATTTACGTTGTTCTAATGAATTAAAAACATTGGGAGCATTTTATTTTAACAGAACTTGTAATTTTGGGAATGATACAATTGCTAAAAGTTTGAAAGACAAAACATTTTCTATTTTATCTGCCGTTAGTCCTGCCGAAGAATTTTTTGAGTAAATTTTAAATATAAATATAATTATTTTTGGGAAGGGAGTATTTTATTTTTTAATTAAATTATTAATAAAAATACTAATTATTCAAGTAAACGTGTAAAATTAATTAACAATAAAGCTAAAATAATTTTAAAGAAATTAACTGCTCGAGCAAAACCTATGTAGTTATAAATTAAAAAAAAAAATTTTTTTTTTGCTATACCCGGATTAAATTCAATTAATTTTCATAATTTTTTACATTAATATTTTCCAGAAATTATCAAAGTTTTTCTATTAAAAAAGAACTGTTCCCAAACAATTAAAAACTAAAGATTAATCTTTAAAAAACAAATTAAAAGGAGATATGTACTCGAAAAAACGGCTACATTATCCGAATTTGGAGGTTTAAGTTTAAAAATGGTTATTTCCCTTGGATTAGCTTGGTTATTTACTACGCTGGTTTTGGTTAAAGGTGTTGAAGTTATGGGGAAAGTATGTATTTTGGAATTTAGAAATTATAATGAATAAATATTACCTTTATTTTTTCTTTTTTATTTTTTGGAATTAAAATTTTATAGTGAAAAGAAGACAAAGATTTTAAAAATTTTTAACAAATAAAAAATTCATTTATCTTTTAGAAAGAGTCTCTACTGTGTTTTGTTTCTTTAAGATAATTGAATATAACAAATATAAAGGAGATTTCCTTTTTTAATCAGTTCTCTCTATTTTTGTTTCTCAATATTAAACATAATTAAATTAATTTATGTTCTCAGAACTTTTTTTTAATTTTTTAGATTGCTTGGTTTACAGGAACTACACCCTACATAATAATTGTTATACTTTTTATTAGGTTAATTTTTTATTTAAAAAAATATTAATTTAAAAAAATTAAATATTTAGAGGTATCACATTAGATGGTGCAAAAGCTGGCTTGGATTATTATTTATTGAAGCCTAATTTAAGTGTTATTTGGCTAGCTGAAGTAAAGAAGGGGGGGGGGGATTTTTGGGGAGAAAATAAAGTTTGAATTTCTAGACCTGGAGGGCTGCGGCAACCCAAGTTTGTTATAGTTTGGCGATTGGAATGGTTTGTTAATTAAATTTTGGAAATTTTGAGTAAAAAAAATTTAAAAAAGGGCGGCCTTATTTCCCTCGCTTCTTTCAACGATTTTCATCAAAATTGTTTCAAAGATGCTTTTTTAATTACTTTAGCTGATGCTTCTACAAGTGTTTTAGGTGGAACTGGTAAGCTTTAAAAGGGAATTAATTTTGATTATTAGCAAGAAAATATTTTTTAAAAATTTAATTGGGAATTTAAATAATTTATTTTTTAAGCTGTGTTTAGCACCTTAGGTTTTATGTCAAATCAATTAAATATATCAATTGATGCTGTTGTTCAAAGCGGTATTTAATAATAATTAAAATATTTTCCCTTAATATTTTTAAGGAACTGGACTTGCATTTATCGCGTACCCCGAGGCTATGAGTCGAATGCCGGGATGGCCTTGGCTTTGGCAGTTTTTATTCTTTTTAATGGCTAGTTATTGATATTAAATTACATGATTTTAGCTTGTTACTTGAAGTATAGCTAAAATTCTCCCGTTATAAAGAAACCGTCTCTCATTAGTTTCCCAAAATTTTAACGTTTTGGTAATATTTAGTAATATTTTTGCGAAGGATAAGAGAGTTTTATACTAAAAAAGAGAATAATTACACATATCAAATACAATATCCCTGACATTTCTCTTTTGAATTAAAATTTAAGAAAAAACAATTTATTTATTTAGATATTAATTTTGGGTATTGCCTCACATTTTGGATTAGCCGAAGTTATGTGTACAGCTTTATATGATCAATTTCCTTTTTTAAGAAAACACAAATCTTTGTTGGTTATTTTTGTTTGTTTAAGTTGTTATATTTGTGGATTGGTTATGTGTACTAGAGTAAGTAAATTAATTAAATAAATATCCAAAAATGCCTTTCCTCCCCTAAAAAATCACCCAAAAATAAATATGGTTAAAAATGGGGGGGGGGAGCAAAAGAAACCCCCTCTTATTAGGATTTGGAGTAAATTTTAAGGAAAGCTTTAATCAGAAGTCTTTAAAATTTATTATTTTTTTAATTTTAAGGCAGGAATATTTTATTTTAATTTATTTGATGATTATACTGCTTCATTTTCAATGATGTTACTTGTTTTGTTAGAATTGGTTTTGGTTGCACATATTTATGGTTAATTAATTAATTTAAATAATAATTTATTTATTTTATAGGTTTGTCTAATTATGTAATTGATTTACAAATAATGATGGGACCAGCTAAAAATTGGTTAACTAGAATATATGGACCTACTGGAATTTGTATACAAATTATTTGGAGATTTATAGCTCCTTTACTTATAATTGTAAAAAATTGTTAATTAAAATTAGAATTAGGGGAAGGGAACAGCTTTTAAAAAACGAAAGGTGAAACGGTACATCCCTGCTACATATGTACATTATTTCCTTTTAAAGAAGGAATATAGTAGATAATCAGATTTCCGGAATATTTTTATTTAAAAAATTAATTCCTAGTTTCGGAACTGCGCGATTCATGTTTTTACACAAGTAGATATAATTTGATTGTGGGGAATCCTAAATTCGAGAAGCTCTTTAAGAAAATTTTTCTCCTTATCCCCCTATAAAATCATTTTAAAACAACCCTTTGCTTATATAAAATTTATTTTTAATTAATTAAATAAAAAGGTTGTCTTCATTTTTGCCTTAATTTCTCAAATAAAAACGAATAAAAGAACTTATGGCAAAGATAAACGTTTGTATATATTCCCGGAATGGGCAATAGTGTTTGGTTGGATATTATCAATGATTTCATTAATATTTATTCCAAGCCTTATAATTATTAATTTAATTAAATTTAGAAGAAAAGGAAAGGTTTTTGTTGAATTAAAAATGAAATTATTTTTATTTTTTAAAAGGATTGGAAAGAATTATTTCAATTACAAACTAAATGGCCATCTTATAAAAGAAATTTAAATTTAAAACAAAATAAATTGGTAAAAGAAAATATTCAAGGAGGGGAGATGAGTACACAAATGTGATGATTTTAAAATGGAAGAAAAATTAAATTGAAGGAAAAATTATTACATTATACATATTCTAACTTTTTAAAAATAATAAAATATGATTGGAGTTTGATATAAAAACTGTGGAATGGGGCCTTATAATGAAAGTTTTGTCCTCAAAAATACCCTTAAAAACTATTAATATCTAAAACTAGCCCCAAATACACCTCCATATTACAAAATTTGGTTGCTTATAGCGGTAAGAGTTGCATAATGATACTTCCAATCTAATGTCCTGCCTCATTGAAAGGTACGATTTATAGTCGGTAAATGATAAAAAAAGGTACTATGTGTTTATATTATCCCCGCATTTTCCCCTTTTGCTAATTTGATCGAATATAATTTTTTATTCTTTATCTAATCCGAATTAATCTTATATTATTCGAAAGCCCTTAATAATCTTGCAAAATTAAATTTATTAAATAAACTTAAATAAAGATTAATAAAAAGGTATAAATTATTTAATATGTAATTTTATATGTAGAACAAAAAATTGTAAACGGGGCTTTTTTGTAGGTATTTTAAATTCTTTAACTTCTCCCAATCATTTCTTGAACAATTAAATTGTCCTTATTTATTATGTATTGGATTAGGGTCTGAAGGTGGAATACGACCTCCATTAATAAATAAAATTGTTGTTGTAAGAAAGAATAAAATTAAATAAATTATTGTGGAAAATTGCATTTTTTGAATTAAATTTATGTAGATATTTTTGAAAGAAAAAATTATTTTAATTATTCCTTATTTACAAATCATTTAAATATTAATTTTGTTTACCAAAAAAATTACAAAAAATTTACAAAATAATTTGCAAATAATTGCAAATACATTTGCTTCTTCTATTTTTATCTCTTTTGGAAGTAATTCTTCAATTTTATTTTAGAATTAAATTTTGCTTAAATGCAAAAGAAGACAAAATAAATTTTTGCAAAATAATATTCTTAAAAATCATTAAGTAAAAAAATTTTTTAATAAAAATCTTTAAATTTTTATATTATGTACATTTCGAAAACGCCTTTTTTCCTTCCGAAACTTTTGCTTAGCATGTTCACCAGAGAGAATAACCTCAACAGCCTCGGAAACATCATTGACATACCCTAAAAAATTGATAGCAACCCCAAAATCTTTATATTAAATCAGGGGATTTCTATTATTTTTATGAGATTTCTTATGGGATTTCTATTATCAGAATATCAGTTCTGGTTCATCTTTATACATTAATTAAGAAGAACAAGCGATTAAAAAAGCTAGAATTAAACAAATTGAAGACGTGGTGAGACTCAAATGGTTAAAAACCTAAAGGTTTAGGCTTCAAAAGGTTTAGACTAAAAGCAACCAGGTAACGAAAGAGTCTTAAAATATGGCACTAAAACGAAAGTTTTTGGGATATAACTTTTTTGTTTTTAAATCAATCCAAATAATTTATGCTTTAATTAAAAGCTCTGGATGTGCTGGTTATTTTTTCATAGAAATTGTTTAGTTTTACCGTCTTTCAAAAAAGTTAGGAGCCGTTAACTGCGAATAATCGTGATTTAACATACTTAGGCGGGTGTAACTTTCTAGGAAATGATCGGATCCTTTCATAAAGTTAATAAAAAGAATAAAAACAAATATAGATTCTAATTGATAAAAAAAATTTCTGGAAATGATCGAAATAAAAAAAGTTATGGCATAGAAAAAGGCGTTTCGATGCTAAGCCGCCGAGACTCTATTGATAAGCAAGCCTAAAGGTTTAGGTTTGTGCTGAGACTGAAAATAAATGTAAAGACAAAAGAGTCTTGCTGACTTTTTGACATAATTCAAGACAATTAATTGTTTTCATCTGTTTCTTTACAGATTATTTATGCCATTATAACATAACAACACCATTTCATCATTTTACTAAACAAAACCGAAAAATTAAAGAAAATTTTAAATTTTTATTAAAAATTATTTTTTGGCATTGAATAATTGCCTTTGGTTGTGCAAATTGTTGTTTTCTAAAACAATAAAAGGAAACAAAAAAGAATAAAAAGCAAAATAATTATTCAATTAATTTGTATGTATTTATCAACAAATGTTTTCTTGTTTCGTAAATATTTACCAAAATTTCTACTAAATTTATTTAAAAACTTGAAATGTCTCAATCTCAAGAATTAAGTCGTGTAAATCCTCCACCCGGAGTTGATGCAAATCAAGCAGCAATAAGTTTAATGGTTTTTTTCTTTTATTATTTTAATTTTGCCAAAATAATAATGAACAATTTAGCAAGGCAGGTACTTATTTCCTCCCCCCTCCCCCCCTTCTACCCATTCCGAATCTTACTTGAGGAAAAGTGGCTGAATGAATTTGACTACAGGGAATTTTTTTACAATTATGCAAGAAAGAAATGACTGACCATTTCATGTATCAACTAAAATTCGGACTGGGGAGGAAGGGAATAAGTACCAGATGCTTTTTGTGTTTAAGAGTGATATTTTCAAATCTCCTTAAATTCTCTTATTTTTATTTAAAATTTATTCACAATTTTTTCTGAGTTTTTTTCTATTTTTAAGGCAATGGCTGAGACTTTTCGATTGGCTTGTCGTTATAAAATGGCGATCAAATGTTGCATGGTTAAATTTAAAATATTTAAAAAATAATTTTTCTATTTTCTTTAGACAGCCCTTCGCGTCCCAACTTCCGTTGAAATTTTTTCTCTTTGTTCTTATGAGCTGGGAAAATTACTTTGGCTATATACTCGTAATTATAATATGGCCCGTCGTCATTTGGAAGAAGCTCTTCGAACAATGCGGCAATTGGGTTCTTCGTTAGAAACTGAACGTCTAAAAGTTTCTACAATGCTTGCTGAATTGTTGTTATCTGGAAGGCATTTTAGGGAGTGTTTGGAGGTTTGGAATTATTTTGTTTTGATAATTTTTTTCCAAAATTTTAGTTTCAAAAAATTTTAGTTTTTTGGCACTTGAGTTTCATATTTTGCGTTTTTTAATTTTAAATTCTGGGATTTATTTGTCATTTTTAAGTTCTTTTTTCCATAAATTTAGCTTATTTAAAATATTTTTTAGAATATTTTTGTTTTTTTTTAAATTGTAGATATTATTTCCTATTTTTCTTAAAAATTAAATTCAAAGTTTTTTTTAATTTTCTAGGTTTGCAAAGCAGAATTGCCTGATTCTCCTCGTCATCCCCAAGTCCATACAAAACTTCTTTTTATTTATGCTGAGGCCCAGTTACGTCTAGGGGAATTTTCTCGAGCTTTAGAAGCTGTAAATGCTGGGATTCAATTTTCTGGAGGTTCTGGTGGAGTTCTTGTTGAATGTTATTTTAGATTGGTTAAATCTTTGGTAATTTATTTTACAAAAAATTATTTTAGAAATTTATTCAAAAAATAGTTTTAAAATGTTTTTTTGATTAAATAAAAAAGTAAGAAACTGGAAAAATTTATTCAAAATTTTCTTTAGATTCTTTCAATACAAATGACTGATCAACAAGAATTGGGTAAATCAGTTGGAGAATTGGGAGAAATCTTACAAACAGTTATAATTTTCTTTTAAAAAATTTTCTTTTTAATTTAAAAAATAAAAGGTAGCTTCAAATAATAAAGACCAAACAGCAATTAACGATATTCGGGCATTTTGTTATTCAATTCAACTTTGTTATTTTTTGGCAATTGGAATGGTTAAAAGTGCAAAACAATGCCTTAGACAATTACATATAACTGTACAGACTGCTGAAGCTGCGGCCAAAAATGAAATGTCTGCAATGAATTCGTTAACAACAATTTGTTGGTTAAGTCCTGAAATGGTTGGTTTTTTTAAATTAAAATTTGTGAATTTTGGAAGAAAATGTGTTTACTTTTACGTTCTCAAAAATAATAAAATTTCTGAATTTTTGGGTCCTTTTTTGGATTTTACTAAAAAAATTCTAAATCAGATTTAATAATTACGGCTTTAAATTACTACCTTACCACCAAATAATTAATAAGTTCTAAACTTTGTAAATCATTTTTTTATTTTCATGTCACCCAAGGAAATCAATAAAAGAATTTATTTCTTCTAATAATTCAGTTTAATTAATTTCTAATTTTTTTCAGTTGACTGGGTAAGCGTCTTTTAATTGGCTATAAATATTTTCAAATACTTTTAAAAAAGATTTGCTTATGTTTTAACTGTTCTTTGCAATATTCAATTTACCAATTTTGAAAGAGCCCATCGTTATTATTTAACAGCAATTAGGCATTTGGGAGGAATTAAATTATTAATGCAAAAATCGACAGATTCATCTCAAATTGTTGAAAATCGGATGGAATCATTTGTTGAATCTATGGAAATGTTGTTACATGAAGGACTTTCCCAATTATATTTAGTTAAACAAAGCCCAGCAGAATCTCTTTCAACAGTAAACATTTAAAATAAATTATATAAAGCCTATTTTATTATGTAGAGGAAACTGAGTTTCAAAAAAATTTATTTAAATCTAAATTTTGGATGCCTGAATATAGCTTTAATTGTAAATTAAAAATACATTCGAATTCCCTAGCAGGGTTAAGTTTTTTTGGGATATATAATAATAATTTCGATCATTTCCCATGAATCATTTTTTTCAGATCACAGAAATCTTCAGAACAATACATCGTTCTCGTGAACCTTTAAGATTAATTAACGATTTTGGTCCTCAATTACACACAATTTTGGTTTTTTTTAATTTTTAAAATTATTTAAATAAAACATTAGGGAATGTATGCAACAAATATGAAATGTTTTGAGGCTGCCAAACTTCAATTTAAAACAGCAATAAATAAAGGTGCAAAAGAATTGGAACTGTGGACACTCGCAAATTTGGGATTGGTAAATAATTAATTCATTTTTTAAGGGTTTTTAATTTATTTTTTGGGTTTTTGACGATTTGACTAAAAATATTTTTTTTAAATTTTTACCTTTAAAAAAATACAAAATCATTTAAAAATTAAGGCTTTAGTCTATTTATATACTTCTCGTGATGCTGATTTCTATGAATTGTATGATGCCATTTCTCCATTGAAGCTTCGTTCACAAGCCAATTCTACAAAGTCTGCTGCTCTTCTAGTTCAAGGATTTCATTATTTTCTTAATTCAAAACAACAAGAATCAAAGTATTTTATTTAGTTTTTAACTAATTTTAAAATATTTTTTGGAGCTTTTAAATAAAGCAAAATTATCTTGCATAGTCATTTATTTACTTTTTACATTAGCAGATATGAGTGGTTAGAGTTCGAGTCTTTCCAGCTTTTCTCTTATTTTAAAAACTAATTGTTAACTGACAAATAAAACTAAAAAAATTTCATTTAAAAAATACTTTAATTTAAATATTTTCAAAAAGGAAATATTTAATGGATTCAATTGCAATTTCAAAGGAAGAGGATATGGCTCGTCTTCAAAGCATTGCTTTACTTTTACTTGCAAAATTGCTTCGATCAAAGTTTTTAAAATTTTTAAAGTTTAATTTATTTTTAAAAGAGATGTGTTGAATGCTGCTTGTGAATGGGCTAATAAAAGTGGGGATAATTTACTTTTACTTTGGGCTAAATCAGGTTAATCAAATATTTTGAAATTTTAATTAAAAATAATTTAGAAACAAGCTTTTTTGAAGGAGGAAATGAAAAACAGATTGGAGTAATTAATGAAGTAAAACAGCAAAGAGAACAGTTGGAAATTAATAGAAATGCTTGTATTCAAACAAATGCACATAAATTAATGATACAGGTTTTGAAAAATAAGAAAACTAAAGTTTTGATTTTAGTGGACTGGTGGTGAAATACCAAGAGAAGTATTGGAATGACTGACAGAAAATTTGAAAGGAAAATGTTTTAAATATTGTAAATATTTTTTATTATTTTCTTAAATTTTATAACAAAAATTGAAAAAAATAAATTTAAAATTAAAAATCAGCAAGGTTTATTTCCATTTTGGACAACTACATCACTCCTCAATGGTGAAAAGAACTTCTTATGATGAATTTGTAATCCAGAATCTAGTTCAACAATGTAAGGGGCTGGGCTACCAACCTAAAAAAAGAAATTTTTTTACAAACTTGTAAACGAGACAGCGAAATCTGATTTTTAAAATAATTTTAGCCATATTAGAAAAACATTGCAAAAATAACCAAAACTATCATTACTATTTTTCAAAAAAAATCAAAATAATTTCCAAGTTCCCTAATTTTACAAAAAAAACTTACATTTGGATCAAAAAGTAACATATCTGGAGTGTTTAAACAATGACCTAAAAATTTTATTTTTAAAAAATATTTTTTAAAAAAACCCCCCAACCTAAAGCAAAAACATTAACTTGATGAAGAACTTTTTGTTCAATTGGCGTTAAAACATAAAATAATTTTCTTTGAGGATTTATTGCTCTAATTAATCCAAAACCAAAACATTTAAGCATTGGATGGATATTTCTCTCTAAAGGAATTATTTCTTCGTTAATTTCTCCACCACTAATTGATTCTTCTGTATTTACTTCATCTGAAAGTAATTCTAATCGAGATGGAAGAGAAGAGTCATCCAGAAGATGTTTTTTCTCAAAATTCTGAAAAAATATAAATGAAAACATGGAATTGAAAAAATTTTGGGGAGAAAAGGTGTTGAGTTTTTCAAAAATACACCGAGTAAAAAGTAAAAATAAGTTTTCCCGAAATAACCCCGAAGAAGTCTTCTCTTAGGCTTTTTATATTTTTTAAATTTTATAGAGAATTACATTACATATCAGAAAAACTATATAAAATACCCAATTAAAATTATTCAAAAAAAAATAAAAAAATACCCTTTCAAATCCTTCCTCAATTTTACAAAGAGCAACAAAAGAACAATTTAAAGCACACAACATTAATTTATCATCTACATATCTAAACTCCGGATGAATATAAATTGAAACAGAACAAAAACGAACACGATAAGCTGGCAAATCGGCAAGTTTTAAAGCTTGAAAAGAAGAACCTTTTGAAAAAAAATATTTTCAATTAAAAAACCATTATTTTGATTTCTTTCAATTGAAGATCTTTCTTGTGTAAATAATTGTGCTAAATAACCAGCCATTTGAAAATTTCGAAGTTGTGCCGAAGTTGGGTGTTTGGAATTTGTGAAACTAAAAAGTTTGAAGATTTTTATTTAAATCCAATTAAATAGAAAAATTCAATGAAGATAAAGAATTTCTTTTATTATTCTAATTCAGCATTCATTTATTTACAAATTTAGAGAGTATCTCAAAAAAATTCCTTTCAATTTTTACCCAAAAAACCATTTTCCTTTTTGCCAAAATTTAATACAGAATTCTTTTTAACAAAATACTTACATAGCACTTTCTCTTTTTCTAGTAGTTATTGTAAATCTTCGATAATTATTTGGAATCTAAAATTTAAAAAAAAAATAATTTTAAAATTAAAAGATAAATTACTTGAAAATTAATGTCATTATTTGTTTCCAAATTTACCAAAAAGTGTGGCTTTACTGTATTTAAAACACGAAGCATTAAATCATAACCGAGATCTAAAAATTAAATAAAAATTATTTCAAATCTAATTTCCAAACCTGTAATCCATCCCAACGAATTAACAATTAAAACAAAATTATCGTCTTTATTTGAATCCTCTTTTATCATTTTATTAAAATAATCAATTAAATAACCAATTAATTTAATATAAAAATCTGTGTCGATTGCTGGAGAATTAGAACCAAAAAATAAAGATTTTGGAAGTGATGGTAATTGTGAAGTGAAAGGAACACCTTTTTTAAAAATTAAAAATATAAAATTATTAAATTAAAAACCAACCAATTAAAGGCTTTTTAATTTCACATAAAGAAACACATCCAGCTGGGGAAAGTTCTGATTGACCAACATCTGTATCTAACAAAAATATTCTGCAAGAAGGCTTTGATGGGTGAAGAAGTGAACTTGGAAATTAAAAAAATTAGAAATTAGTTTAAAAATGATAATAAAATCCAAGGTTTTTGGGGTCGCTAATAAAATACTAAATGTTAAGTGAAAACGTCGTATTAGAAAAAATTTTCAAAATTGAAAAATTTATTTTGGATTAGTTAAAAAATCCTCAAATTAAGCAAGAAAGACATTTTTAATTTAATCTTACAGAAATAATGGTAAAAGAGGAAACCAAATAATTTAAAATTATTATATTAAGACAACAACAACAGACTCAGGCCCGTAGCCAGGGGGGGGGGTGAGGGGGGGAATTCCCCCCCCCCCCCCGAAATGGGAAAAAGGAAAAAATTTGGGGAAGGGCTGGGGCAAAAAAAGTGAATTTTTTGGCCTACGGCCTCTGAAATTAAAAAAATTTTCACCTGCGGCGCTGAAAAAGGAAGAAATCTGGCTTCTTGAGGTCCAAAATTCTCAAAATTTTCGCCTGCGGCTCTGAAAATCAAAATTTTTGGCGCCTTCGGCGCCAAAAATTTGGCGCAAAAAATTTTCCTCCCCCTTTCCCCCCCCCCCCCCCCCCGAAAAAAAATCCTGGCTACGGGCCTGAACAGACTAATCTGACCAAAAGAGGAAATCTTTAAAAAATTCAAAAAAAAACATACTATGTATTTAATGCATTAATAACAAAACGTGAAGTTGTTGATTTCCCAACACCTTTATTTCCAGATATAAAAGCGATACATTTTTCTTTAAAAATTAATTTAAAAAAATAAATATTTAAAAATAAACAAACTTTCACTTTCAACAAATCTATATATTTTTTCACAAACAGAATAATAATCTTTCTCTAAAGTTTCTAATCCTTCAACATCTCTTGCATTCATTTGATCATTTAAATAACATAAATTCATCCCTAATTGAATCCCAAATTGTGGAAATATATTTAGAACATCAGAGGAATTATTCTTAATAGATAGTTTTTAGTTTGCAGAAAATCCGCAAATATCGTCCGCAATTTTTTGAAAAATAAAAAAATCAGAAAGTAAAAAATGATCTTGTATTATGTAACACAAAAATATAAAATTATTATTAAATAACCAAATAATCCAAAAGGAAAAGGAAAGTGTAAAAAATTTGCGGATTTTTTGCAAAGAAAATATAAAAAAATTTAATCTTAACTTTTTGTTAAAATTTTAAATAAAACTATTTTGTTTATAAATTTTTTTATTTTGTTGGTTTATTTGCTAACTCGATTAATATAAAATTCGAAAACTCGTTACTTTTCTCTAATTCAACAAAAAAATTAATTTTTAAACAAAAAAATTTAAATAAAAACCAATTGTTGTTGTATAAATCTCGAAGCATTATCCATTCTCGTTTTAATTAAAACAATAGCTATAGGCTTATTATTTTCAATAAAATTTTCAGCTTTTTTAGGATCATTAACAAATTCACGCAACCGACTTTGTATTCTTTCAAAATGTAATTCTGTTGATAATTTGTCGTTAATTGAAAATGTTGCCTTAAATTAAAAAAATTAAAAATTAAATTTTTAATTAATTTTTCAGAAAAAAATTTTAATTTTTAAAAGATCGACACAAAAAATCTGAAATTAATTTGACAATATTGATAAAGAAAGTTGCTAACGAATTACTAAACGGTTTTTAGTTTTAAACTTTACACATTAAAAAATGGATACTAAAATTTAAATTTAACAGACTCTTTGGGTAGCAGCCCGAGCCTTCGGGGGCGGGAGTGTCAGGTTTCGGAGTTTGTCAGGGTACAGTCTTCGGGGTTCGGGTCGAGGTTTTTGCCAAAAAATTCTTCGGGAAACGGGGTGCTACCCTACTTTAAAATGTTTAAAAAATAAATAAAGACAACTTACAGGTAAATATCCACAAGGAATAGCAACTTTAACATAATTAGAATAATTATACTTTTTTGGAGAAAATAAATACCCATTAACATTAATATATCCATATAAAACTTGAAAAGAAAAAACTCCATTTAAAAATAATTTTGTTTGTTTTCCAAAAATTAAAACTGTGTGGGAAGGGTCTGTACAAAGACATTGAAGAAAACTTTAAAATTAAATTAATTTTTTTGAATTAAAAAAAAATAAAAAAATTACTTTCCTCCAAATTTTGGTTTAAAATGTATAGGAGAACCCAAAGATTGTTGTTGTTGATTTACTGGAATCATTTTTGCTTTAATTAATTTTAAAGTTTTAACTAAAAATTGGCGAAAAAATAATAAATTCATTAAAAATAAGAAAAGTTGGCTAGAAAATTTTTTTGGATTTTCATAAAAATTTTTGAGTTAAATATTACGGGGAACGGAGGTTGCGGGGAATTCCCCGGAGATGTAAAGTTCAGTAAAATTGTACAAAAACGATAACTTTAATTTAAAAATTTTTTAGTTACTATTTACTTGTATATAAACAATTTTCAGCGCAAATTTTGAAAAATTTAGAAGATTAACAAGCCTTAATTTTCCTTTTTTTCAGCACGAAGGCAAAGATTACTGAATATTCACGAGACCAAACGTCAAAAACTCACCCTCCTACAAAAACCCCCAATAAAAAGAGAAAATTTCAAATTTGGTATGGGTCCATTCGATAAGAAATTCCCTGCACAAACAGTGAAATCAGAAAACCAATTTAATCCAATTACACTACTGGGCCCCGAAATACTAGACCTCAGTACAAAAAAATATTCTAGTAATTTAATTCCTCGGTACAAATATTATATATACATATAAATTATCCATCGGTACCAAGGTACTAGTATTTCTAACCAACGATAGCCTCAAAAAAGAAAAAAGAAAAGAAATAATTTTATAAATTTTCTCTATGATATAAATTAAGGATAAATTATGAAAAATTGGATAAAGATTTGTTTAATTTACACATTCTTTCTTTCAATTAATTTCTCTACTTTCAGTATAATTCTTAGCATTAATTTTATAATGTCAAAAAGAATGAAATTTTTTAAAACATCAAAAAGGAAATAAAATCAGAATATCTATCTTTAAATAGTAATGTTTTCATTTACTCTCACATCGCGTTGATTGGGCGCGCCCGATAAGGCGCGGCATACAGTATACATACTTGGCAGGTTTGGGCGAAAATTTAGTTTGTCTTTGTTGTTTTTTTATTGTTTTGTATTGATAAAGATGTAAATTTCTTGAACCACTTCTCTTCGAAATTGAAAACTTCAACATCGAAAACTGTTAATAAACATACAAAAAATGACAAGAAAACAATATTGCTGAAAATCGGTAACCCATAACTATTCTATCCATCACCAAACTGCACAAAATGTAATCGGACTACATATTCCATCACACATTCGCAAAATCTATGCAATTTCAAGCCTGGCTAGTCCCTGATCTCCTTCGTCTATTTTAACCACAAAACCACAATCCCTCCACCTACATTAGTTTATATTTCTTCTTCGGATGAACCTTTATTCTTGTGCTCGTCGACATTGATAAATCTTGGATAAATAACCCTCGGACACAAAACTTAAAAAAAACTTTTTTCTTCAACATTTCTTTTAAAAATTATATTTTTAATTGAAAAACAAAATCAAAAATTTTGTTTTAATTTTTCTTTAACAAATTTATTCTTCATTCCCAATTTCTTCACAATTCTTCTTCATTTCTTCATTCTTCTCCACCAATAGTAGTCGAAGTATTTATTTCTTCCTCTTCCTCCTCTTTATTTAAATAATTATCAACTTTTTCCAAATCTTCTTTTATTTTCATGTCAACAACTAAATTAAATAAATTGTTGAGAACATCTAAAGGTACATCGTTATGTATTGGACTAGCTTTGCTAGGTGGAATATCACGTCCCCAAACATTAATTGTTATTTTCGAAATAAATAAAAATAAAATAAAAATATTTTTAATTTGCATTTCTTTTTATTTAAATCTGAAAAAAAAATTTTTCTAAAGAGATTTCTCGACCACTTAGGGATGTGGGTACGATGTTTGCTTTCCAATTTGTTTTGTTCGTCGAGCCTAAGGCCACGCTCTCCTTCTGCAATGGAAGAACAAACAAATAGAAAAGAAGGAGTTACAGTTAATTAGCGATCAAGAACCGTTATTCCTCTTTTAGTGGGGTGGGTTTCTCACATCGTCAACTTAAAGTTTCCTGCAACTTTGTCAGAATTTATCATTATTTTTACATAATTTTGTATTTGATCGTACTATAATTTTTTGATGATTTTTGTTTGGAATAAAGATTTTTCGAACAATTATAGGTCACATTTTCAAGATATTCTGCTACATACATACACATATCGACAGGATAATTACTTTAATAATTATTTTCTCCCCATTATTCAATAAATTTTCCAAATGATTAATTACTTTCCTTTCCCTTTATTTTACAAAATAAATGTACTACTATTTATTATTTCCAGAAATTTTTTACAAGTGATTATATGTTTTATATTTCCCATTCTCCTAGCATTTACGAGTATCGCTTGAATGCACTAAAAATTGCAAAAATCATCATCATCTCGGCTGTGCATACAAGCAAAACAAGGACTTTTTAAATGATTGATTACTTTTATATTTTATTCCTTCTCTCTTTTCTCTTCTTTTTTAATCGGTTGTTGATGGGGGGAAATTGTTTATATGGATGTTGATGTTTTTTTTAATATTTTTTTATTAAGTGACATGAATCGGATTATTATATTTCCGTTACCTTTATTGATTTATTTACTAAACTTTTAATATTTTTAATAATCAGAATTTTACTTTAATAATTTATGTATTTTAGTCCATTTCAGATATTTTTTACACAATTCTTTAAATTTTACGACTCATTTTAATTTGCCATTTATTTTTTATGGGACACGCCCAAGTAGGCGCGCGACCATAAAGGCGCAAAGCCATAACTTGCTGGAAAATTTCTGGCCCTTATCATTTTTGGTACCAATCTCTTTAGTTCGATGAGAGGATTCGTTTAATACTAAATTTGGTAAGATTCGTGAATCTTGAAGCAAGTTATGGCTTTGCGCCGTTATGGCCGCGCGCCTACTTGGGCTGTACTCATTTTTTATTTGTTCAAAAAATACCTTGTTCATTACAATTTAACCTCTCCTTTTTATTCCCCAAAACTTTAATTATTTATTTACATTCACTAAAACTTTTTTTTGTTTTTTTAGTAAAAATATTAAAAAATGCCACATTCAAACAACAATTCCAATTCTGAAAAAATTCAAGTTAGTGCATTGCCTCAATCGATAGATGAAGGTCCTTCGCCTTTTGTGCAGCAAGATGTTTCAAAAAAGAAGTTAGTTATGGCAAAGGTCAATTATTTGGACGATTCCCAATTGAATTTTCATATTCACGTAAGGAATTAATTTTTGGGTATTTTGTTTGGAGGGAAAGTGGGCATTGGTTCTTAAATTTTCTTTAAGCTAGGTGACCATGGATGGCAATCCTGTTAGGATGGCAATCCCTATCGATTTGTGAGACTCGAATTTCCATCTCTCATTTTAGTCTGATACTCGATTTTAAGACTTCAAATTAATTTTTAGAAAAATGCTCTAGGCTCTGTTTTGTTAGACTTGGTGATTGCACAAATGGGTTTAATGGAACGTGATTATTTTGGACTAACATTTTATGATGACCAAAAATTACAGCATTGGCTATATCCTGACAAAAAAATTAAAAAACAATTAAAAGGTTTTTTAAAATTTAAAAAAAAGATTTAATTTTTAATATTTTTAGGTGTTCAATTAGAATTCTTTTTCAAAGTAAAATTTTATCCTCCTAACCCTACACAACTTTTGGAAGACTTTTCTCGTCATTTGCTTTATTTACAACTTCGAAAGGATGTTTATAGTGAACGGTTTGATTTTTTAAAATTATTAACTGATTATTCCTCTTTTCTATTTGTGTTTTAAATTATGTGATTTGAGTACAAAATTATGTAAAAAACTTAATCGTCTAGATTTTTACACAATTTTGGACACCTTAATTGTTTCTACCTTACATTAGTATTTTTTTAGTTTACCAGTCTCATTTGCCGCCCAAGCAAGTTTGGGATCATTAGTTGCACAGGCAGAACTTGGTGACTATCAACCTTCTGAAAATTATGCACAACTTCTTAGTAGTGTCAAAATAGCTCAATTAACTTCTGAACAAGAGCAATTTTGTAATAAAGTTGGAGATTTACATAAATTACATAGGTTGGGATTTTTGAAATATTTTATTTATATTAGAGATGTTTTGTATAAATGATTGGGTCATCTCTCAAATTTCATACTTTACATTTTGTTTTTTTTCTGCTGATCCCCCCAAAAAATTAAAAAAAACTTCCTTTTGAAAATTTGAGATAATCTGTTGTTATGGGGGAAAAATGTTTTAAAAAATTTTATCAAGATAAAATACTTTTCTTTAAATTTAAAGAGGACTTACTCGAACAGAAGCTGAATTGGCATATTTAAATGAATGCAAGTCTTTGGCTATGTATGGCATTCATTTATATCCAGCAAAAGTATAAGATTATTTTTTATTAAAAAAATTATTTTTTTTCTAGGACAGTAAAAACAAGCCTATTCAAATTGGTATTTCTTCTGTTGGAATAAGCATTTTTAACGACCAAATGCGTGTACATCGTTTTTCTTGGGCTGGAATAATTAAAATTGAATATCGTAAAAATAAATTTGGAATTAGATTGAAGCCTGGAGAGGTTTTTTATTTAAGAAAAATTTTTTTTATAAAATTTTTAAAAATTAGTTGGATCAATCACAAAAGAAATCAACAACTGTCTCTTATGCTCTAGTTGACTATAAACATGCTAAATTGGTTTGGAGATGTGGAGTTGAACACCATGTTTTCTTTAGGTATTTTTAAATTGATTTTTTGGTTATCGATTCCCCTTTATGATTTTTTTAATCTGGCTCTCGCTAAAAAATTTTAAAAAATTTTATGACTGTTTAATTTTATCTTCCCTTTTGAATATTTTATTTTTAGAAGATTATTCAAAAATATTTATAATCATAAATTTACTTCTATAAACAATTATTTTTTCAAATTATTTTAATTTTTTCTCTTAAAAAAGACTTGTTCAACCAGAAACTAAACACAAAAATTCATTTCTGAGTTTTGGTTCTGCACGTTTTCGTTATACCGGCCGAACAAATATTCAATCACAAATGGTCTCACAATTATTTGAAACAAATGCTCCAACATCTGCTTCCCTTTCTAAATCAAAATCTGCAGAAATGCGTAAGAAAATTAATTTTAAAGATAAAAAAAAATAATTTTTTTTAAATTCAAGTGCCACAAAACCATCAAAAAGAGCCTCAAACGCCTTTAAATTATATGGATGAAGTTTGTTTTTTGCTTTAAAATTTAATTATTTTTATAGTTAACTCCGCAAAAGCAACTTGCCCATGTACAACCACTAGCTACTAGTACTGCTCGAAGCGATAAGAAGGTAAGTAATTTTTGTATTTCGTTTTTGACTTTTTAATTGGGGAATGAATTTTTGTAATGAGTTTTTAAATACGGGGTTTTATTATCTTTTTATTTTTATTTCAACCAGATACATGGCCATTAGTATTTTTACTTTTTAATTGAGATCACGTGTTTTCATTTTATTTTTTAACCTATTGCATTCATCTAGTTTCTTTCCAAATTTTTCAATTGTTAACTTACAAATTGCTTTTATATTCTATTTTTTTCTTCCAATTTTCATTTTTCGCGCACTTCTCTAATTCTTTCAAAAATAATTTTCTTTTTCTATTTTACATATATTTTGCTTGTTTTGGGTTGTTTTCTTTTCTTTTTTTTCCATAGTAGCAGCACTTATTTTGCCCCTGGTAACGCGTGGGAGTATTTTATATATTCTTGTATTGATTGCCACACTTTTCTTTTAGAAAATTTTTCTGCCAGCCCTTTTATGAGGTTTTGGCCATAAAAATTTTGGACATTTAAATTCTTCTCTTTTTTCTGTTTATTTTTACTTTTTAATGGGCTTTTATAGTATTGTTTCCAATTACTGTGTTGATTCTTTTTTTCTTATTTCATTCGGAATGAGAAAAACTTCCAGATTTTTATAATTTTAGGCATTTTTTATTTTTGAGATTTTCTTATAATGTCAATAACTGATTTACCTTCAACCTCTTCAAATATTCTTCCCTCCCAACAAACCCTTTCTACATCTCAACAACCAGAAAATATTAACTTACCTCTACTTTTTCGACATTTTGATTTACAATATTCTCCTATTGACAACCATGTTACTCTCTACAATTCTGGTCTATATTTTGAAATTGATATTTCTCGCCGTTTAAATAGTTTTGGAGTATCAATAGCTAAAAGAGGTCGCCAACGTTTTCAAAATAAAAACAATTTACTTACTCGAATTTGGCCATATAATGAACAAAAACATTCGGAGAATAAAATTGTTTCAAAATTTATTCATTTAACTCCACATAAACATTCTTCATTACTTCATCATATTAATCGCCAAGAAGATTTGCCATATTTTCCAATTATTTATTTTGTTGCTGTTCGACATTCTGGTTTTTCTAAAAGTCCAATTAAAGAAAAGAAAGTTTACAAAAAATTAACTGAAGAATGTTTTGATGTTGATAACAAGAAAAATAATAATTTATTTCCTTCTACTTATTCAACACTTCCAAGGGGAATATGTTTTGATCCATTAAGGCTTGAAAAAGTTAAAGAACTTCCTACAGTCGCACTTTATTCTCTTTGCAGTTATCGTGCTAGGAAATGGAGGGATTGTCAAAAAACAAGAAGAAGATTTTCCCTCCTTTCTACAATTTTCCCCCGTTTGAGAATTTCCTCGGCTATTTCTACCTCCAAATCTTTACCGATTATTCCTTCTGAAATACTACAACACCAAAAACCTCTCGAAAGTTTTCAACAAACACCAATAAATTTATTATCACGTAAAATTGAATTTCAACATTGCCCAATTGAAAATAAAATAATTCCACAAATAACTAAAAGTGAAGATAAAAAACAAGAAGAAAATAAACAACAAAAATTTGAAGCTTTTATTGTTTTAAAAACCCGTACATCACCAGAAACTAAACTTAAAACTAAAAAGGTTCTTGGATATTTAAAATTATATTTTACATTTTTTCTATCCTTACTCTTTATTTTTTATTATTTTTATTTTATTTCTAACATTTTTTAAATTATGTTTTCTTTCCTTTTTTTTATTGAAAGTTGTTTGATTTAATTACTTTGAAATAAATTTAAAAAACTTTTTTGAGTGAGGTGTTATTAACAATTATCAAAACCGTATTTACTTGATTAATTCCCCATGCTATGTGTTGAAAAAATAATTCCCCAGGGGAATTAATCCGATTAAACACGCTACTTTATTTGTTTAATTTTTCTTTTATTTTTTTTAAATTTTATTTTTAATTATTTTTAAGTATGAAGAACCTAAAAAAGACAAGACAGATAAGAAAAAAAAGAAAAATAAAGAAAAGAAGCAAACTGCTGGAATTTCTTCTGCTTCAACTTCGTCTTCTTCCTCTTCAAGTTCGGATGCTGAAACAGAGGAAATACACATTGTTTCTGGTGAAGGTCAAAATTTACAGACATCGAAACAAAAGGTGGAGGAATTTTAAATGAATTTTTTAAATAAATTAATACCTCCTTAGGTTGAACCTCCTCCTCCTCCTGCACAACAACAGACAACTTTGGAAACTTGCCATGAGGAGATTATTGGCCCAGAACAAGTTACGACAGAAATTGATGCTGAGGGAAATATTATAAAGTATTTCTGCTTTAAAAATAAAATTAAGAAAAAATTATTTTTAGGCGGGTTGTTCGAACCGAACAGATTCGCCATACTGTCCAGTCTCACTCTGTCCAGTCTGTTCCTGTTGATGAAAATGGAAAATTTGAAAATGTTGGTTTATTTTAATTTTTTAAAAATGTGGAAAATACTTTTTTGGAATTTGTGGATTAATTAATTTAAATATCTCTAAAATAATTTTTAAAGTCTCCAACAACAGCAATCAATAATTCTCTTCCATTTTCTAATGGCCATCATTTAATTGGTTCCAATGAAGAAGCTAAAGGGGAATTGGTTTCTTCAAAAGTTGTAACTACAGGAAATAGAACTGTGGAGACTTTAACGGTTAATTATTAATTATTTTTTTAAATAATTATTTTTTTAGTACAAAACAGAAAAAGATGGAATTACGGAGACAAGAGTTGAACATCGAATAACTATTCATAGCAATGAAGAAATTGACCACGATTCGGTAATTTTAATAAATTTTTGAATAAAATAATAATAATAATTAAAAGGAATTGAGTAAAGCTATATTAGAAGCTACAAGTATGAATCCAGAATTAAAAGTTGAAAAGGTGGAAGTTTCAAAGAAATGAAAAAAGGGAATTAGTAGAATTAAAAAGGGGGAAATACTAGAGATCGGCCAAACAAATATTTGGTCAAATAAAATCAAATATTTGATCAAATTTTATTTGAATTTATTTGATCAAATATTTGTTTGACCACTTTTTGGAAAAATTTGATTTTTTCAAATATCAAATAATTTTCAAATAATTTGATCAAATATTTGTTTGATGAGGGTCAGAAAAATCAAATATTTGATCAAATATCAAATAATTTGAAAATTATTTGATTTTCGTTCAAAAATGTAAAGTTGGCATATTTTTCATAGAATAACGATATGGTAACCGGGATTTTTGCTCAAGACAAATTATTAGTGATCGCCGAAATAATTTTTCCGGGTCATGAAACCGGATTTTGGGTTTGCCGGACCGGATCAGCCTGATTTTTCCGGATTAATGCGGTCCAGTTTTAATCCGGTGAAAATAATTTCCGGAGTCCGTCAGAATATACACGGATTTCGGACTGGATCCGGGGTTTTTTCGGATTTTTCAAAAAAAATTTCTTTTTAAATTTTTGTGTTTAAATGTTATATGTGTTAAGCTGTTGTTAGCGGGGATATCTAAGGGTTTTGAAGGATTATGAAGGATATCTGTGGATTTGTGGGTAGTAAAAGGGATTACGAGGTATTTTGGTAGATAAAATGGATAACAGGTGATTTGGGGAATTGGAAGGGATATTGCGGGATTGGAAGGATTTTTGGATTAAAAGGGATATAGGGGGATTTGGGATAGATATCGAGGGATTAAGTGGGTCCCTGATATCTCGAATCAACTATTAGCCCTATATCCTTTCATAGACCATTTATCTCCCCTTATGCCCGTTAAGCCTTACAATTCCCTTATATCAACCTTAATCCCTGCACATCCATCATAATCCTCCGATATCATCTCCATATCCTAATATCCCCGATATACTATCAAATACCCCGATTTATATAATATTATAAAATTTTTTAAAAAATTTGATATTTGATCAAATATTTGACTTTGAAAATCAAATATTTTCAAATATCAAATAATTTTCAAATAATTTGATCAAATATTTGTTTGATGACTTTTGGTAGAAATCAAATATTTTCAAATATCAAATAATTTTCAAATTATTTGATCAAATATTTGATTTTGCCTTCCGGCCGATCTCTAGGAAATACTGCCAAATTAAAAAAAATTAGAGTAACAAAAAGAATTTAAAATTAATTATTTCTTTTATTTATTTTAAATTTCTGTCTCTTTTTGAATTAAATTAATTTTTTTTAATTCTCCCATCTTTTCGAGAAAAATTTAAATTTGTTGGTTTTGCCACTTTTATAATTTTAGACTTAAATTGAGTGAAAAATATTTAAGGACGGGAATTAATTAATTTTAGAATTTCTTTTTAATTAAAATTTTTAATTAAAAAAATTTTTTTGACTTTTTTCAGAAAATTTTTAAGAGTATGGCAGAATTAAAAAATTTTTCTTTATTGTTAAATAACTCCCTCCCTACATACATTTGCTTATATAAATATTTATTTTATTTTTTGGCTTAAAATCAGCAAAAGTTCTTTTTTTTCTTTTATGACATCGCCATTTATCATTATTATTTTTAAAAGTGCTTGTCTAAATATTTATTTGGTGTGGTTTAAAGTTTTTTAAAAATAATTTCCTTTTGGATCTACTCATTTAAAAAACTTTAAATCACACAATTTAAAAAAGCTTTATTTTTCTCTCTCCCACAAAATTTAATGTAAAATATATTTCAATTAATTTGTGTTTGTTGCTTAAAACTGACATATTTACACAATGCTTGTAAACAAATAAATATATATTTATCTATATATTTTTTTCTTTTTCCAATTTTGCATAATTTTAAAATTTTAAAAAAGTTTTCTTTTGCTTTGAAATAAATTTTAAAAATTATTTTTAATTTTCTTCTGAATTTTTAAAGGCTTTTACCTACAATTTATGCCAACAATTTTCCTTATGCTTATTAAAGACAAACTTTAGAAATACTTTATTTTTAATAATTTATTTCAATCTTAAATAATTTTAATTTCAAAATTTAAATTTTAAAAAGAAGCAAAACAAAAATGGTATTAATATAAATATTCTCTTTTCTAAACGGTTTTTCTTAAATTTAGAAATTTCACTTCAATGGCGGACTTGATTGCCCAGAATGGGTTCTTTCACAAATTTCGCGAATTTCAAAAATTGTTTTTAAATAAAATTTAATTAAAATTATTTAAATTAATATTTAGAGTTTAAACGAATTTAAAGAATTATGTTCAAAAATTGTAGAACATTTTGAGAATAAAACTGACAGATGGGAGGAAATTAAATTTTCGTTTAATGATAATTCTGCTAATGGTAAAAAGTAAAAAAAATAAAAAAAGAGAATTTAATTTTATTGAAAGGGCTTCGAATCTCCAAAGCTATTATTGCAACGCTCAGCTTTATACTAGAAAAGGCAACAAAATATGATTGCGAACAAGATGGTGATTTTTTTAAAATTATATTTTTATTAAACAAGGGGCGAACATTAAAAACATCTCGTGTTCAAAACATATCTATCATAAATATTATTAAAATCCAAAAAAAATTTTTTTTCAGATTTAGAAGCAGAAATGCTCCAACTTGGACTTCCCGCAGGTCTTTGAAATTTTTTTAATAAAGAAAAAAAATAATTTAAAGAGCACACAAAAATCTTACTTGATAACTACATCAAAATAAAAAACTTCCAAATATTTAAAGAATATCCATTTAAAGGTTTCTAAAAGGTCATATAAAACCTTCCATTTTAATATACCAATTTAAGCCCCTCCAATAAAAATATCTTCAATTGAAAAACTTCAAACAAATGAGGGAGAAGAACAACAATTTTTACTTTCTACAAAAGAAGAAATTAAATTTACTATAGAAGAGGAATTACTTCTAAAACTTAAAAAAGGTTTTTTTTAATTTAAAATAATTTTTAAATTAAATAGATATGGGGGCAGCACTTAAACAATTTGAGACATTTTCTTCTTAACTAATTAATGAAAACAAAATTTTAAATTTTCTTTTTTAAAAAATATTGGTTTAGATTATTCATAAATAAAGTGAATAATGAGATAAATTATTATTTTTTGAATCCTGATAAATAATCAAGAAAAAAAACTGAAAATTCTTATAATATCAAAATTCATTTTTTAGGTCAAAAAAGTAAGGAAGGAAAATCCCAATTTCCTTAAAACAAATATTTTAGAGAGAATGTTCGTTATTTTATCAAAAGTGGCCCCCAATCATTCTTTTGCTTCCTCCGCCACTTTCTTCTCCTTTCCATCATCAACCATCTCGCCGTTGGTTGCAGAATCTTTACCTTCATCCTTCCCGTCCTTTTCAGCTTTCTTCCCTTCTTTGGGTATTCCTTCATTCTCGTCATCCACATCTTCCAAATCACCCATTTCGTCATCTTAAAATTAAAAATAATTTTTGTTGAGAAATATAACTTGAAACAAGACCCAAGTGTAATAGCTCCCCGAATTAATGTACAAAAATCATACCATAGTCGTGGTCATCATCACCCAAATCAAGATCATCATAACCTTTACCGCCGCCGCCTGGAAGGCCAAAACTTGAAAAGTCCATATCGCGCATATCTATATTTTTGATTTATTTTTAACTAATAAACAAAAACACAAACCGTCTTTGTCATCTTCATCCTGGTCCTTCCACTTGTCAAAGTCAATTTTTATCCATGGAACCTAAAAGTTTAAATATCTTATTAATTGCACGAAAAAAATTTGAAAGATTTAAAAGTAATTTTTGTCAAAAAATTTGATGCCGATTATCATTTTTCAAAAAATTTTTGCTCTTCAAAAGATATCCAAAAAATAAAGCTTTATTACCTCCCCCCTATAAATAGATATATTGCCAAAAATTAAAAAAAAATTAACTAGAATTTTTAATCCGTAACAAGATTTATTACTTTTAACTTGTTCCAACAAAAATAAATTTAATAATTCTAACCTTTCCCGAAACTTTCAAAAGACGTGGCCACCATTCTTCAGTTTCTTTTGGAATAACAAATTCAATCCTTCGATCAGTTTCAATCTTTCTACGTTCAGCACCTTTCAACTTTCCATATAAAACAAGATCTGCCTCATACTTGTTTCCGCCTTTTTCTCCTCTAAAAAATTTTTTTAAATTTTAATTTTTATTTACTTTAATTTAAATTTGTCATCTTCACAACAGAGTTCGTCAATTTTTAAGCCACCATCTTCAATTGTCAAAAAAATTTGTCCAGCACGTTGTGCCCAAAGAATTGATGGATGTTTAACAACTAAAGTCATTATGTATAATTTTTAGCTGCAAAATTAGAAAAGATTAAAGAGAATAATTATTTATTTATCTAAAATGAGAATATTTTAGTGAGTGATTTGTTGGACATTGGAAAAAAAGAAAAATAAATGAAAGAGAAAATAATATTTTTTGATGTTCTGTCAACCTTCTAGAATAAAAAATGGCCATTTGAGTCAAACAGAGAGGGAGATATAGAACGGAGTTTGAGACCCTCACTCCACCCTACCTAAATTTTGGATGAGTGCCCCTAATAAAAAAAATTGTTAAGATATGTATATACAAAATATAAATTGATTAAATAGGAATAATTAATTAAAAAAATATTTTTAAGCATTTTATACATAAATATAAATTCAAATTTGTCATAAATAAATTAATATAAGGGAATAATACCTTTTTAATATTGATTTTGTTTATTATTTATTTTTGTTTTTAGCTTTTCCAACAATTTATAGTCAACGTAAATGTATGGGTTTTCTGGCAAAACCTTCCCTCTTTTGTCGAGAAAGCTTCAAATAAAAATTATTTTGAAAATTAATTTATTTAAAAATTTTATTTTTCTCTCTTTCCCACCAAATACATTTTGTGTACACCCTACACTTATTTATTTAGTGGTTCAATTTTAGCTCATAATATCTATATTTGGCTTCTATCCAATTTAGCTTTATTCAATAATTAAAGAAATGGAGAAATTAGAAATTTTAGAGATTTTTAAAAACCTTATCGGTTCAGGAGAACACAAAGCTTTCTTCAAATTTTTAGAACGACTTCCAGCGTCAAAAGGATTTCTGACATAATCAAAAGTACATTTATAATCCTCATAACTTGTAATTCCCTTCAAAACCAGTGGTGTATGGTCATAAATCACTAAAAATAATTTTATAAACCCTTATTAACTTAAAATTAACATACTCATCGTAACACCAATAAAAGACGCGAGGAAAGGTAAAACTAAAAATAAAATTTTTTAAAATATTTCCATTGACTCAGATTTATGTAAATGGCCAATTCTTTTAATTTTGGGAGGCCAGAGTGCCAGCCAGATTTCTTCCTTTTTCAGCGCAGCAGGCGAGAATTTTGAGAATCCTGGTCTGGAATAAAGGTTTCTGAAAAATGCCACAAAGTTCAAAATCTTCTTACGAGACTTTTGGGAGATAATAAAAATTCAAAAAATACTTAATACAACAGGAATTGGGTTGTCCAAAAGTGAATCTAGAAACGCGCCATCCTTTTCAGCCATTACTGTAAATTGAATTCAAAAATAAATGAAAAACAAAAAAAGAACCAACCCAAATAAAAATGCAAACAAATACAAATAATTGCAAAAAAGCTTGTGACAGCAACAAAAGTAATAAAAAGATAAAAATGACGAAAGTTTCGTGCTCCAACACAGTTACCAATCCATGGGCAATGATCTAAATATTTGAAATTTAAACCTTCAAAAGAAAAATGTTTACGATCGAAATTCAAAACACAATTGTCACAAATACTGCAATGCCTAAATTTAAAAAAAATTAAAATAAATTAAAAAAATTATAGACTAACGAACTACGAGGCGGTCTAAAAATTTTACAGGTAATACAAAATTTGACTAGAACACCGCAGCCATTAATGTTAACTATCCTTTCATTTAGCAACTCTCGTTCTTTATTAAAAGAATTATATTTATTTTTATTTAAAATTTAATAAAAACCTTCAGGAGTCTTTGCCATCTTTTTTATTAGATTATACTCAGAAATCTCCGCTGCAGAAGCTCGTGGAATAATGCCAGGATCGGTGAATGCTGCACGAAGCATTGTTGATATAACGAGCAAAAAAAGAATAACCATAAAGATTGGAACGAAAAGACCGATTTTGATTGTTAGAAATGGAAGGCTTAAAGAATTATATCGGTTGGAAAGATCGTTTTTGGTTATTATTGCTCTTCCTAAATGCTGGATACTGCAAAATTCAAAAGGTTCCGGGAACAAGTCATCCATGCCTAAAGTGCAAGATGTTAAAATGGAGTGGGTGTATTGAGTGACCTCTTCTTACATTAGCAGAACAATCAAGCTTTTAATTTTAAAAAAATACCAAAAAATGTAAAACATGCACATCACCAATAGCAGAAGGGAGAAAGTAAACATAAACAGTAAGTTTTGTCGACTAGATACACACCTATAAACAAAAAACATGAAAGTATTCAAACAAAATAACAACACCTTCCATTTAAAAAGAACTTATTCCTGCCTTGATGTTCTTGCCATTTACGAGTACATCCCACAGAAGGCATTAGAGAAAGGTGATATACAAAAATTAAATCAAGTAATTAAAAATCAAACATTTGTTTTTCTAATAGGTATTTCAACCAAATTTTAAGGGGTCAAAAAAATAAAAACAAAAATTCTAAATACATTTTACACAATAAAAATATGCGCACAATAATAGTCAATCAATCTCACAAACGATCAAAAAATCAATCAATGGTGCATTTCGTTCATAATTCATGAATTCTAAATTTCTTTGATCAGTCAATTTGATGCCGCGTTTGAAAATAATTGAGTGGTTGGAATAGAAATTCTACAATTCATCTTTGGAAGTTGATGTTGCTGATGATGGCGCTGCTTATGTTGATGATTTCGTTGAACAGGCTGTTGATCGGTGCCTCCATGCGAGTAAATGTCATGTCTACCTAAAACCGACAAAAATAAAATTTTTATAAGAGAATAAATAAATACAATGTTGTGCAAGCTCCAAACGAATGAAACAGTCTAAGCCATCAGGCAATCTATATGGGACCAAATGAGGATTCAAATGCAGCTTAAATCTGTCCGTCACGCTATAAAGAGAAAAAGTTAGGCATTTTTGAAAAATCAAAATCAACTCACTAATTCATTGCACTGTCATCAAATTGTGGCCGCTTTTGCGTTGGACTTTGAGGGATTGGACGCACATAGAAACGATTTTTCGCACTTACCCCTTTGAACGGCAATGGTCGAGACTTAATCATCTCTTGAAATTCCTCATCATGCATTGGCACAACATTCAGTGGAGGGAAAACAAACTTAAAAAATTAAGGTTTATACTAAGAAAGAGGTAGTAAACCTTGAATTTAGTAAGCAATTGATCACCGTTTGGTGCGACTGTATCTACTGTTTTGATGACTCGTGCCGTTGGAATACTTTTAAACAGTCCGACACACTGGTCTACAGGTATGCAATAACCAACAATTTGTTGAATTCCTCAAAGAATTTTAAAATAAATTATTATCGAAACAAAAAAGGCTATTTAAGACTGGACATTCAAACGAGAAACTAAAAAATTTCCTCACCGTCGTGCAAATTGAAGATTCTAATGTGTTGGCCATGAGTAGTGGGAATTGAACATGGATCGACCATCAAAAGAAAAGCAGAGTTCATTTCTTTCATAAATAATTCAAATAAAAATTCAGTTTCAGTCGTCCTAATTGAGCTTCCAAAAAGTGAATGAAGGGCTAAATAAATTTCTAGCAGTATATTAAAGAAAAAAGTTATAATTGAAAAGCAATGAATGAATAAAATAAAGAAGAAATTAATTTAATTTAAATATGACAAAAGTCGAGATTTTCAACAGATCGCCAAAAGATTACTGTAAATTTGTGTTAAAACAAAATTTAATCGAATTCGAAAGTCTGAAAATCTAATTTTTAAGGATGTGATTGTGGATTTAGTCCTATTACTTCTACATATGGCCTAGAAAACTATGTACGCAAAATCATAAGCGCATATATTCATCGGAAAAGTTAATTTTTGTTAGATCATTTTTGTAAACTATTGGTGCTATTTGAGTCTTACGTACTAAATTTTTCGGGTTGTTTCATACATTAATTAAAATTCTACTACTATTAAATATTTATCAACTTTTAATTGCAGATTTTGTTTACTTAAAAATAATCTACATATTTTTAATTTATGGAGAAATATCCAAATTATGTACCCCCTTTGCCAGTTGGATTTGGTTGGAGTGAAGATGAGGAGGATGATTTTACTGACCAGCCTTCTTCTACTTACCAACTAACAACTCCTTCATTTTCACATTTTCAATTAGAACCAAATACTTCATTAAACAACAAAAATAATTTAAATAATAATTACAACACTTCAAATAAAATGTTACAAATTGAAGAATTGGTTGAGAAAAATAGGCAAGCTGATCAACGTATTTTTTTTTAATTTTAAGAGAATTTTTTCATTATTTTTTAGAAGATTTAATTAATTTGGAACAGTCTGGAATTGTTATTTCATTTGAAGAAAATACTAGTCTTTCTTGCCCTTCTTCTACTAGTCCTTTAAATTCTAATTTAAAATATCACCCTCTACCTTTACAATCAATTGCCTATGATTATACTTGTCTTCCTTTGCGAATAGTGGAGCAAGAACGTAAATTTTTACCTTTGGTTAGTTTAATTAACTGTTAAATTTTGATAGTATATTTTTCTTTTATTTTAATGAAATTTTAGAAAATAAAATTCTAAAAACTATAAAATTAAATGATTTGCATTAAGACTAAAATTATACCAATTTTTATTTAAAAATATGTAAATTATTTTTTAAAAATTTTAGATTGGAGAAATGAGCTCTCCTTTTCTTCGGCCAATACTTGTTGATGGAATTGGATTAATTAAAGCTTATTGGGAAGGTTGTAGTGAAGATGATGAGGATGGAAATAATGGCAATATTTCTTATTTACGAGATGATGATAGAAGGTTTTTTGAATAAATTTTTGAAGTTTTTTTATTTTTTAAATTTTTCCTTGAATTTTTTAGTCAAAAAAATAGATTTTTGTTATTCACCAAAATTAATTTTTTTCCAGTTTCCCAATAATTCCAATTATTCGATGTTTATTTTACTGGATTTCTCGTGGCCATTTAACAAAGCTTTGCTTCCCAATCGATTATAACCCAATTGCGAATCGACAAGAATATGCTGTAAATGATCAAAATCTTAAAACTTTAAAACAATTGGAAACTTTTGGAATTGCTTTATTTTTTGATTCTAATTCTGTTAATTGGTATTTTTAAAAAATATTATTTTAATATTAACAAAATTATTTTTAGGTTTGCAGATAAAAAAGATTCAATACGCGCTTGTTTAATTACTTCTATGGTCCATTATGTAGAGGGAATGCCTTCTAGTCTTCGACGACAAAATTATAGCTACAAAACTTGGAATGAGACCCATATGGTTAGTTGAAGTTGGGCGGGATCTTTTCCCGATAGGGTTCCTGTTATTTTTGAACCGGGAAAATTGATTTTTATTTTAAGTAATCCAGTAAATCCCATTCATATATACTGATCATTTTTCTCCAAAGAATTTACTCAACCATTAAATAACATAACTTTGATCCGATTTAGTATCCTAATGTTTTTGTCTTACTTAATTTTCATATAAATTTTGGTTGTTAAAATTGAAAATTTTTTAAACTAATTTTCAGTGTTCAGAACGTACTTTGCAGCCTTATTATGGTCCTAGAGGTGATTTAGTATTTTTCTCCCCAATCAAAGGAGTTAAAAAAGAATTTGTGACAGACACTGTTCTAGATAATGATATAAAAACTGAAGAAGAATTTAAACAATTTGAACGTTTTCAACTTCGATTTATTAATCAAGTTTTTTTAAATTTTAATTTAAAATTAATTTATTCTAATTAATTTAAGGCAAAACATTTAAAAATTCTTTATGATTTACTTCCAAAAGAAAAACGGGCACAAGAAGCACATGTAATGGTTGCTTTATTGAATAGACTTGAATGGCATTTAACTCATTGAAAAGTATTTGATATATTTTTAAAAATTTAATTACGAGTATATATTTAATGCAAATAATTTACATTTTTGATTTTAAAATTATTTCTAGATTTTTTTACATAAAAATTTTATCACTAGATTTAAATGTAAAGGAAGAATTAAGGAGTAATCAAATACGAATATTACCAAATAAAACCCCAATGAAATTAAAATATTTATTCAAAGTAAGTAAAAATACTTAAAAAATATAAATTCTCTATTATAAATAAAATTTATTTATAAAGTCAATATAGAAATTAAAACTAAATTAAGAACCATATATTTTTAGTGGCCGTATGAAGAAGAGGTTAAGTCAATTTAGAGAGAAGCAATACGTTTCTCTTGGTCATTTAATTCATTGCGGATTTTCTCTGGAAGGTCAGAATTAACCTAAAATTATGGGAACTTTTTCGGGGAAAATTAAAGAATTTTACCTGTTCCTCGAGGAATTTTCTAACTTCTTTAGAATCTTCATTCCAATAGTTGGGAGGTAAAGACATTAATTCTTCCCTTAAAAATTTTTTTGATAAAAAATTATCCAGATTCGTATTTATGTAATATTACAGTCGAACCCCATTTTTAGATAACTCTAAATTAGATAACTCTCAATAATCCTCAATTTGGTGGCACTAACAAATAAGTGGATATCCAAAAATCAGGTTCGACTGGATTTAACCAATTCTTTTGGATTTATTATTTTACCAATTAATCTCTCCAAGTCCATTCAAATTTAAAGAATCCTTTGTTGGAATAGTTCCGATAGCTGTTTCCTAATAAATAATTTTTTAAAAATATTTTCTTTAAATTTTTACAATTCCAATTCCATTATCTCCATCAAGACGTCTAACAATCCAATCAATAACTCGAATATTTTCACCATATCCTGGCCATAGGAATTTTCCTTGGGATGATTTTCGAAACCAATTGACCTTTAAAAAAGAGAGAATTTTGTTGTTTTATTTAAATAATTTACATGAAATATTTTAGGCATTTTACGCCCAGGCTTCTTCAAATTACACCAATGCTCCAAATATTTACCAAAATTGTATCCCATAAATGGACGCCTTTTAAAAATTTGTTTTTTATTTTTTAATTTCATTAAAAGTTTACATTGCCATAGGGTCATGCATAACTGTCTTTCCTTAAAAATTCCAAAATTTCCAAAGCAATTTTCCTTTTCCTTTTTACCTTTATGTTCAGCAGCAGCCGTTGTTTCTGATTTAAGACAAGCACCAGTAAAAATGCCATGTTCCCACGAAAAACATTCAAAAACTAGAGGAACACCTTCGGGACGACGACCGCCAAAAATAATTGCATCAATTGGGACGCCTTCTGAAAAAACAAACAAAAAATTAATAGATTAGTAGTATCAAAAATTAGTAGTATTCAAATTATTCATTAAATTATTTATTAGACCAATTAATTATTCAAATAATTTTTATTTCAACTTACTCGGGGATTCCCAATTTGGATGAATAATAGGACATTGCTTTGCCGGTGCACAAAAACGCGAATTTGGATGTGCTGCTGGAGTAGTAGATTCTCCCAATTTCCAATCATTTCCCATCCAGTCAATTATTTTTATATCCTCCTTTTTTAAAAAATTAAATATTTTATCTAGATATAACAACTTACTCTATCTTTTATTTCATCTTCCAATCCTTCCCAAAAAACTTTTCCTTCATTAGTTTCTGCTACATTTGTAAAAATAGAATTACGTTGGAAAGTAGCCATTGCAATTGGATCTTTTTAATTTTATTTTAAAAATTAAAAAAGTATTTTTTACTTGTTTTCATTGAGGTGCCAGGGGCTACACCAAAGAAACCGGCCTAGAAATTGAAAAAATAATTATTAAAAATTATTTGAGGATTAAATATTAAAAAACATTGGGGAATCCCTTTTGCTCTGTTAAATACAATATTTCCCTACCAAGTTAGAATAAACTTTCATTTTTCCATTAAGCCCATTCTCTCACAGACTTAGAGATTTCATTCAAAAAGAACTTTTTTGAAATGTCAATTCCAAGTCTGATCAACCCTTCCAATTACCTCAGGATTAATTGCATAAAAACGTCCATCTTCTTCATCAAATTTCATCCAAGCAATATCATCCCCAACACAACGAACTTTCCAACCCGGAAGTGTTGGCTCTAACATTGCTAAATTAGTTTTTCCACAAGCAGAAGGGAAAGCTGCGGCAATAAAATGTTCTTTGCCCTCCGGGCTTGTTACACCCATAATTACTGAAAATAATATTTTTTCAATAAATTTAAGAATATTTTCCCCATCCCGAAATAAGTAAAGACAAATGACTGTAAAAAGTTATGGATATTTGAAGAAGATTATCCTCCTTTCGAGTCTAATTGTTTATATAAAAATTTAATTTTAACTTACACATATGTTCAGCTAACCATCCTTCATCCCGTGCAATATTCGAAGCAATTCGAAGGGCAAAACACTTCTTTTATTTTTTAAATTATTAATTTAAAAATAATTCTTATTTTTTTACCTTTCCAAGCAAAGAATTTCCCCCATAACCAGAACCAAACGACCAAATTTCTCTTTCTAAAGGTCGATGAGCAATAATTACACGTTCTGACAAAATTTTTAAATTCAAAAAATATTTTAAATTTACCAGGATTACAAGGCCAATGACTAATTACTTTCTCTTAAAAAATAATTTTTTTTAAATCAAAAAAAATTTTTAGTTTCAAACGTTTAACAGGACGGGGCAATCCAACAGAATGTATCCCTCTAACAAAGTCTTTGTCACCTAAAGCCTCTGCCACATCAGGCAAAATTCGAGTCATAACACGCATAGAAAGAACAACATATGTAGAATCAGTCAACTTTTTTTTAAAATATTCTTCCAAAAATTCCCCCTTTTTTAATTTACCTGAATTCCAATTTTAGACAAAGGACTGCCTAATGGACCCATCGAAAATGGAATTACATACATAATACGTCCAGCCATACATCCAGGAAAACGAGCGTCTAATTCCTCGGCAAATTGCATTGGAGACATCCAATGCCCCATTATTGGCTCGACATTTTCTGGAGTATGTGTGACTGTCTGAATGAGAGAGAGGTATGTAAGATTTTATGAGATTCGAAAAATTAGAAGGGACAGTTACTCTACTACCGAAAATATTGAAAATATTAAGGATTTTATAATTAATGGGGAATCCTTTCTCCTCTAATTTCTCTTAAAAAACTTCCCCCCAAAATCTTTTTCACCTCAAATTTCTCTCTAGTAACCATCCAAGTTTTACTTTCTACTCTAGCACAGTCTCTAGGGTCTGTTCGACATAAATAATTATTTTCATAAGCAGTCAAAGGTGTAAGAACTCCACGCTTTAAAAAAAATTATTTTTTTTTTATTTTCTGAAAAATAATTCTCTCCCTACTTCAACCAACAAATCAGTCATTTCCTCTGCTTCGTGTTCAGAACCGTCACAAATAAAAATCCCCTAAAAAAGGAAAAAATAAAAATAAATTCAAAAAATATATTTAAACTCTTGGTCGGCATAATTCTGCTTTTTCAGCTACAAAACGTTGAACTTTAAATGGAAGTAAGTGAAAATCGCCCTAAAATTATTTTTAAAATTAAAAATATTCTTTTTTTTCTATTTTATTTTTAAAAATTCAGAATTTATATAAAAATTCCCTATTATTAAAAATAGGGAATTTTTATCCTATTATTAAAAATAGGGAATTTTTATTATTTAAAAAATTTTTATTAAAACCCTTTATTAAAACCCCCCATTGATTCCCACCACTACTAATTTAAAAACAATTTCTTCCTTCCATTTTTTACCTTCAAAATCGGCACAGGCCCCAAACGTTTCAAAACAACTTCATTAATTACATAAAAAGCATCAGCACTAATTTGTCTCAAAGAAGAACAAGCCCCTTGAGTTTCTTTAAATGGTGGGGGTATTGTTGGGACAGCTTCTGCTGTTGGTTGTTGTTGGTGTTGGGGAAATGATATTGTTGCTGCTGACATTTTTATTAAAAATAAATTTCTAAAAATTAAAAAATGTTTTTGGCAAATATTAGAATTTATATTCATATTTTGTTTAAATTAAGAGACACAACTAGAAAATAAAATATTTTTAAAATCAATTCCACACTCTCTATTTGAAGCTCATTCCCTAATTAAGCACACCCTACGAGAGGATCAAAAAATATAAGCGCATGTGTGGATCTATTATTTTTTGTATTCTTCCTAAATTCCTAAACAATTAAAAAGTACACATTTATTTAATGACAAAAATAGAAATAAATAAAAAAATAAGTGTTGATATGTATTATCAATTTTTGTTTAAAATTGCCTCGTGTATTTATTTTTGTTTAAAATGTAAACAAAATAAGAGAGCATATGATTTTTTATTTTATCATTTTCTAAATGCAAATCTCTTTTTGTGGAAAGAAACAAAATTTAACTTAAAAATTTTAGTAAAGTTTTTTGAATTGTAATTTAATTTTTTGTTGAATTATTTTTTTTACAAAATAAAAAGGAAATGTCCAGAGTTCAATAAAAAGTATTTTTTATAGCATTTAATATAAACTGGACAAAAGTGGAGCATATGATTTTTAAAAAAGTGATAATTTTGACATGGAAAAAGACTAATTGTAAGTACATTCACACACACACAAATTGTTAACTTCCCCCCAATCGTTAATCTACTAACTGCGGTTATATTTCGATTTTTATATACACATAAACCTATGGGAAGTAACAAAGTCCGAAGAGCACGTCCTCGTGTCTGTCGGTGTTTTCATAAATAAAATTTAGAAAAAAAATAAATTTGGAGGGGGGGGGGAGAGAATTAAAAAAGTAATAAAAAAATTAATTTTTAAATTTGGGGAAGGAATGTTTTTTGATTAATTTATATTTGATTTTTAATTTAAAAAAAGATTATTTTTTGTCATTTAAAAAATTTTGACAATAAAAATAATTAAAAAAATATTTAGTAATCGATTAAAATTTTTTGTTTAAATATAAAATAAAAGAAAAAAACCCCTCAAGAGATTTCTTTTTTTTATTGACATAAAAAAGGAATAAAAAAGCGAGAATGTGTATTTGTTTACTTTACAATTTTAAATCAATAATTAATTTAATTTTAAATGTTTTGGAATTTAAATTAATTAATTTGGAAATAAAAATTAAAATAAAAAATTTTAAATATTTTAATTTTTTTAAAATTATTTTCCCTCTAAAATTGCATGGAAAAACTAGAAAAGGTAAAAATTTATTTAAAACAAACAGCCGCTTCCGGTGAAAGAAAAAAAGTTTTTTTCTTCTTAAAATTACTAATAAAATATTTATTTGTTCTCTCTAAATGTTCAAAAAAAATTTTAGAACAACAAAAACATTTGTTTCTAAAAATTATTTAAATAATTTAAAGGCCATATGTTTTTTGAAAGAAAATATTTTTCTCGATATATTTTAGCCTCGATTTTGTTTTTAATTTTGAGTAAAATAATTTTTAAAATATATTTTTATTAAATGTACATTACAAAAATATTAAATTCCTAATACAAAACATTGGAATGACCACTATGGAGTCTCTGTTTTTAGAAAAAAATTGTTAGAATTACCTATAAAGTTGGTTGTATATATTCAATTAAATTATCTAAATTTGTTTTATTTAATTAAAATAATTAATTAAAATATTAGCTTAAATATAGCTAATATTAGCTTAGAATTTATTCGAGAGATTAACAACAAAAGTCGAGACTTTTAGACAAAAATATTTTCGATCATTTTTTCTTCTCCTCAACTTGATGCTTTTAAAGAGATGATTAAAAGAGAAATAAAAAAAGAAAAATCTGTTCCTTCTTTTTTTTCTTGGCTTTTCTTTCACGTTTTTCTTTTTTTTGTTCAAATAAAAATATTTTTATTTATTTATTTCTGTTCTTCTCCTCCTTCCCCCCACGTTTTTACCTCAATTGCTTGATTTTTTCAATCAATCGTTTGGAAATTAAACATAAATTTATTTTTCTTTTCTGTTTCTAAACTCTAAATAAATTCCTTCCAACTTCCTCCTCCTTTTCATCTAACCTGAGTAAAATTATTTTTTTAAGTCTTTTTTTGAGGCCTTTTAAATATTTATTTACTACATACAAATTGATTAAAAACAAAATAATTTTTAAAGTTTTTTTTATTTTAATAAATTAAAAATGGCCAAAAAGGGAAGTAAAAAATTTAAAGAACCATCAAAACCTTTAACAAGAAATACAAGCAGTGAAAGGCGTAAAAGAGAAGCTGCTGCAAATGGTGGGAGAAAAGATGGAAGGATATGCTGTTCTTCACTTAGAGTAAATAAATAAATAAATAAATAAATAAATAAATAAATTTTTTTTTAAATAAGAAAGGATTTAATTTTCTTATTTTACAAAAATAATTTTTGAATGTTAATAATTTCTTTGTTTATACCAGACTTGCACACGGATACTGATCTTGGTATCCGTATCCGGATATTTACGGCGGATACGGACGGATATCCGCAGGCATTTTGATATTATTTGTATCCATATCCGTATCCGTGTGCAAGTCTGGTTTATACCCTTTCTTTTCAATAATTTTGGTTGTCAGATCGTCTCAAAAAGGTTGAAAGAAAATAATTGAGGAATAAGAAAAAAATTTCTAATTAAATTGTGTTTGTTAATAATCTTAAATTAATCTTAAATCGATGTCTCTTTCCTTAAAAATTCGGTTCGAGGTGACTTCTTATCGAGATTGGACAAATACTATATACAGTTGAACCTCGCTTTATTATACACTTTTGATGTCTACATCTTAGTTTAGTATATAATTTAGGTATCCCGAGATGTAAGGTTTAAAAGAGAAGCTGCTCTCTCAAATCTTGGCTGTATATATTGAACCGTTTTGAACCGATAAAAAATTAATTTAAAAAAGACAATTAAAGTTGTACATTAAAAATCTACCAAAAAATACCCCACCCCCACCCCCCCCCCCCATTCCAAAATTTTATTTAAATTAATTTTTTCATTTTTCTAGACAGCTGGTTTTGTAGTTGCTTTTGTAGAGTTTCTTCTGTGTATTTTAACAGTTTATGGATTATTCTATAATTTGTTTATGTTTGGAGGTTCTTATGTAATTTGGTTTATTTTGGGGATTATTTCTGTTATAATAATATTAATTGCTATTATATTATTAATTTACGCTATAAAGAAGGAAAGCTCTAGATTTTTAATTCCACACATTTCTGCACAGGTAATTAAAGATTAATTAAAAGAAAATTTTTAAAATTATATAGAAAAATCCTTTTGAGATTCCAAAAAGAAAGATGGGGATTTTAGAAAAATTAAATAAATTAAAATACAAATTTTAAAAACAAAAATTTTCTCTTTGAATTGCTGGCACCTACGTCGCTCCCTGCAAGGGGCGTGGTGTTATTTGTAATATCCAGTTTAATTCCCAGGAATCGTGGAATAATTATACCTATAAGTTACAATTTTTAAGCCCAAAGTTTTGTCTTCATTATAAGGACAAACAAATGTATTATCTAATAATAATTTTTTAAAAATTATTTAACAAAATTAAAAAAATAATTTTTATTTTTTCCAGATATTTTTAATAGGATGGCTTATAATTGTAGCAATTGTAGTTGCTCTTTTACTTCTTTTTGGTGCTTATAATGGAATTAGACGTTTAGTTGGACATGGGGATTATAAAAGAAATTATTGTTTGTTAATTAAATTTAATTAAAAAATATTTATCTTTTAAAGCAACTCATTGGCTTGGAATAATGATTATTATTGTTTATTTGGCTATTGCTATTCTTGAAATATTCTTTTTATATATTGTTTGGCAATTATATAAGTAATTAATTATTATTTTGAAATAAAGAAGGGTTACTTACCCATAAAGTACATGAGTGTTTAAATTATACGAGATGAGGGAGTAGGGGAGAGAAGTACATACTTCCAGCCCTCACTTATCCAAACAATCACTAACCTGTACACACCCTCAATTTAATGTACATTTTTTAAAATCTGGTTAGCCATTAGGAGGAGGAGCTGCTAGTATTGTGTAAGCCACAGTATTATGCGCAAAATTCACCTTTTTATTGGAAAAAATTGGCTATGGGTTTTGAACACAAAAAATCTTAAATAACACCCAATATATCCTCAACACCTATTTACTCCTAAAAACACTTAATATATAATTTTAATTAAATAAATTTAATTAAAGGCAATATCGCGCTTATGAAAAACTTTCTGGGAAATATGGCAAAAGTGGAATTATAATTAAAAAACGAAGAGCAGAAGACAAACAAACATTGACACACGCCCCTGCAGACGGGGATTGGTATATTCCCCCAAAAAACGAAAATTCTTATGGAGGATCTCCAAATGCTGGAGGTTTTTTTGTTTAAATTTAAAATTAAATTTTTTTAAAAGATATTTATCCTTATGAACCACCAATTAGCCCTGTTTAATTAAAAAAATGTTTGAAAAGGGAAGAAAAAAAAGAAAATTAATAAAATTGCCATAATAAATGAAAATAGAATTTAATTAATTAGTTTTTAAATGTTTTTTAAAAAAAATAAAAATTTTCTATAAAATTTTTATTTAAATTTTTGGTGTTTTGGGAAAAGGAGTAATAATTTTTTCCTTCGAAAAAATTAAAAATTGCCAATATTTCTCTTGAAATATTTAAAAGAAAAATTATAAAATTTTATTAAGAAATAAAAAAATATTTTTCGTTAAATGAGAATTTCCTTAAATTTCAGAAAAAGTATCGTGTCAAGAAAAAAATATTTTTATTCTAAAATAACTAAAAAACTAAACAAAAACCTTTATTCTTTTTTAAAAAATATTTTCTTCAAAAAATTAACAAATTTTTGTTTATATCCAGGCATAAAATAATACATTCCCATTTCTTTCCTTTCAATATCAGAATTAAATTTTTGAATTAATTCTTGTCTATAGCCATTAACCCCAGCTGTGTATTGCAAAGGAAATTGATTAAAATGTTGATTATTTTCAAGACGTTGTAAAGCTTTTAAGAAATAAATTTTGGAATTATTTTGGTTAAAAAAGGGGAGGGGAATAAAACAAAGGGAGGGATTTTTAAAAATATTTAATCAAAAATTTTGTATTAGTTTCGAAATTGGAATAGGTTGTTTTAATTTTTCCGTAACCAAATTTTAAATCTTATTTCCTAACTTGAGTTTTTCCCTTGAAAATCTCAGTTGAATAATTCTGAAGTGGAGGCATTCTTGATGTCTAGGGTTTTTCTAACAAAACCCAACTTTAACAATTAAGAACGGCAATGTAAACAGCAAAGGGTCTGTCACCCACTCCATTATATCCCTCCCAATCTTAACCTACAGATATATCTTTGTAAATAAATTAATAAATTAGAAATGAGGGAAGAAAAACTGCGACAGAAATAGAAAATAGTTCATTTTATTAAATTAAAAAAACCTTCAAGACGTTCCTTGCATTTAAAAAAATTAACATTTTTATTTAAATTTCTCTCGTCATTTTGTCCACTTGGAGAAGGTTCAAAAGCTTTATTTAGTTGTTTTTCGAGATGAAAACGAAAATTACGTTCATTTGATTTTGTTGTATCAATTGGCCAATTTAATAAAATTCTTCGATAAATTTTGTAAAGATAAGAACCCATTTATATATCTAAAAATAAAAAAAAAGTTTAAAAAATTTTTAAAGAAATTTGCCAGTAAAAATAAATAAATATATTTTAATTGATATTTTGAATTTTCGATGTTTTGAAAAATTTCTCCCTTTTGACATTATAAAACAAAGCTAAAGAATGTTATTATAAAGAGAGAAATTAATTAAAAGAAAGAGTGTGTGAGTTATGCAACTCTATATCCAATTTTTCGTAATTTTCTTTTAATTTATATCCCGTCTAAATTTTATAAAATAATTTTTCTTTTCTTTTAGACTTTTGTTATACTCTTTGGTTATAAACCCTAGTATTAAGGTACTAGTTGTTTCTTGCCCTCTAAGATCTGAGTGGCTTGAATAAATTTTGGAATTGCATTGCTTTGGCGATGCTTAAAGGTTTTTTTTGTTGTTGAGTGTTTGGGAAGTTTGTCGGCTAATTTTTTATTTGGGTTTGTTTTGCTGCGCCAAAATTTTTCACTTCAGAATTTTGAGTGAAAATTTCCATCTATGTATAAGTGAAAAATGTGCCGAGAGCACAGAAAATTTACTATTTAGTTTATGATGATTTGGGTGGGGGCTAACTCAAGGAATACCAACTCAAGGAACAGACAAATCAAGGAACGACAAGTCAAGGAACGACCAATTCATGGAACATACCAACTCAAGGAACAGACATGTCAAGGAAAAGACAGGTCAAGGAACGACTAACTCAAGGAATGACCAATTCATGGAATATTTTAAAAATCAGAATACAATTTTTGAAACCCAGAATTTTTCATAATTTTTTTTTAAATTCTGTTTTTTAGTGTTCTAATCTGTTTTTAAATTCTTATTTTCTAAAAATATTCAGATTTTTCAAGAGATTTCGATTTTTAAAATATTCCTTGAGTTGGTCATTCCTTGAGTTGGTCGTTCCTTGACCTGTCTTTTCCTTGACTTGTCTGTTCCTTGAGTTGGTATGTTCCTTGAGTTGGTCGTTCCTTGATTTGTCTTTTCCTTGACTTGTCCGTTCCTTGAGTTAGCCCGACACGGATGATCTCTTCCTTACAAAACTAGACTCTTCCTTACAAAACTAGACCTTTTCTTATTCAAATTTAATAGAAAAGTTATGTAAAATGGCATCCATGTTTTTAAAATAATTAAATGACTTAATAAGAAATGGTTAAATATTCATGTTGGTAAGAATTTAAAAGCTTCAAAAAATTATTTGAAGAGATCTTTGTAATGAAGCAGTGGGAAAAAAACACAAAAAAATTAGTACTTTTATTATTATTAAAAATTAATTAATGAAAAGGCAATTAATACAATAATTATATTAAGCACCATCACAAATAAATATTTTCGTTTTTTCTTAAAAATATTTGAATTACCCCCACTTGTACAAATTGGATTAAATTCCTAGAAAAAAATTTATTATTTAATTTAAAAAATTTATTTCCAAAAACCTTTGGATGTGAGAGAGTATAGTCTAAATCTTTTCTTTGTTTTCTTTTTAAAGATAGTAATTCTAAAGATAAATTACAGGAAGGAACTTTAAAAAATAAAAGAATTTATTTTTTTTTAAATTTTCCTTGCCTCGAATATTTGAATTAAATAAAGGAATTGAAGAAGAAAATGATTTTCCTTTATTATAACATTCACCATCAAAAATTAATAAATAAAGATTGGAGTTAGTAAATGGCAATAAACCAACAGTTCTTTAAAAAAAATTTTTTTTTAAGATTTTGAAAGGAAAGAAAAATAAATCGCTCTATTCACTAATTAATTTACTTTCACTATAGAACTGCTAAATTTAATATTTTCTAATACACATAACTTGTGAATTTATTTTCAATACTTCTTGAAAAGTTTGGTTCTAAATATTAGAGAAAATAAGGGTATTAAGAAATTAAAATTTGGAAAGAAATGTAAAAAAAGGGGAAATAAAAAGACTCTGTGAAATGTTAATTTTTAAAATAATTTTTAAAAAAGTTTTCAGATTTATATTTTTAAAATTTAAATTTTATTTTCTAACCGATTACATGTTTTTTCACGTATCCAAAAAGGTGTTGTTGACCCCCCTTTTTGTTTTTCTTTTAATTTAATTCGAAATTTTGTTTTTTCAATAATACAATGTTCAAGCATTTCTTTTGGTTGTGAATTTATAGCTTCATCGTCACATTCAATATTTTCTAAAGGAATAAATTGATCTGTTTGGGTTGTTTTTGTTGCAAAAACATGAAAAGAAGGAATCAGAAAGTCTAACCTTAAATAAATATTTTTTTAGAATTTAAAAGAATTTTTAATAAATTAGTTAAAATGCATATCTATATGTATTATGTTTGAATCAAAATTAATCTATCACATCAAAACTGAATAATTAAGGGGGTCTCGCGAAAACCCCCCGATCCAAAAATTCGAAAAAATTAAAATTGTAAATTTTACGTAGTTGCCAGAAAATAATAAAATTTAAGTAAATTAATAAATATAGTTTTATATATTAAGTAGAATTTTCTTTTTTTATCAATAAATTTAACAAAATGCCTATTTCTAAAAAATTAACTAAATACATTAAGGAGGCCTTTAACCAAAAAACTTAAAAGTCAGTAAAATAGGTAATTAGTACTAAATGAATTGTTGAAATTAATTGCTTTTTAATTTAGATTAATTTAAATTTGTTTTTAAGGATAAAGACTTTTAATCATTTAACTAATCGTTCTTCATTTTAATTTTTAAAATTACCAGGAAAAAAGAAAAGTTAAAAATTGTAAAAAAGGAGAATAATTATTTAATAAAGAAGAAGAATAATATAAAGAATTGTCCAAATTTTGTTGTTGGAGTAAAGAAAATTGTTGTTGTTGTCGAAGACGTGAAGTTTCGAGAATCATAGGGCAAAGAGAATTTGGATTTCTCCAAGTTATTCTAAAAGTTTATTTAAATTTAAGTTGACAGTCAAAAATTCAAAATCTCAAAAGTTAACAAATAATTGGAGCTGGCTTAACTAAAAAATAAGCGCAGCAAGGCAATGTTAGGACAAATAAAAGCCGATTAGATATGTCGCATCATACCAAAAAAATTAGAGGAAGGACTAGACATTATGGAGGAGAGAGATACTTCCTTCCAAATTTCTAATTTAAAAAAATACTTTTTAATTAATTCTCTTTCCAAAAATTCATTAAATAATTCTGGTTCTATTTGTGATAAATGTAAAGGACTAAATTCAGAATTTTGATTGGAAGCTAAAACAAAAGAATCAGAATTTAATAATAAACAATTTCTGTGTTGTTTATTTGTGGTTGAACATTCTGTCCAACCATTTTCTGTTTTTGTTTTTATAGCTAATTGGAATTTTTGTTGTAAATAATTAGAACGTAATTGAACCTTTAAAAGGAAATTAAAATTATAAAAACACAGAAAAAAGGATTAAAAAAAGATTTTTGGTTTCTTCTCTTTAAAGAACAATGGGTAAAATCTTTTATAAGATTTCTAATTAAATGGATAGTTTAAAACATTATATTTAAAATAAAGAGTTTATGTAATTTTGGCATATTCAAGTCAAACTGTAACATCATTTTAAAAAAATTATCCCCAAAAAAGGAATCCGCAGTTTCCAAGAATGTAAATTAAAAAACATGTATTTAATAGAAAAATGGGAAACATTAAAAGAAAATACCTAAAATTAAAAATATCTAAAAAATGCCAACCCCAATTCTCGCCAACGAATTACGTCGTGATGGATCAACCACACCAAAAGACTGCTCTACAGTAATTAATTCTTTTTCAGTGTCAAAATGGACAATCACATTGTTATCATAACCATTGTCATTCTCAAATGAATTATGAAGAAATGAACGAATAGATGACACTTTACTGTTAAAAAACAATATTAAAGATAAAAGGGAATTAAAAAATTAAAGGTTTGAAACGGCTAAGTTCAGTTTTTTCTAATTAAATATACCATGAGACACACTCATGCATAAAATTTTAAGCACCGCAAAAGCAGCACAATTCCAAAATTTGCATCAAAGCCACTCGATCTTTGAGGGCATGATGTTTTTAAGCTTTACCTCAAATTATTGGGTAATAACCGAAGATGATGGCAAAAGCACATTTAATAGTCAAACAAAATTGATAAATTTTAGACGTGATATAAATTAGCATTAAATTTAAAGAAAAAGAACATACAGACTAGACAATTTTCACACTCTCTTCTTAAATATTTTCTCTACAAACTACTATACTCCTTAGCGCATCACAAAAAGTAAATAGAAATATTTTTTTCATAACACCAAAAAAGACAAAATCCCCACTGGTGAAGATTTCTCAAAACGGTAAAAAGTAAAAATATTTAAATATTGTCATAAAGACTCATTAAATGTCTCAACAAATTAAAATCTTTCATCAACTAACCATTTAGGGAAAACAGCAACAATTCCTGGATAACCTAAAATTGCTGTAGATTTAAATTCTAAAAATGTTCTAATAAATGTTGTTGTCGTTGTCGATATTTGTTTCTGTTTTATTAAATTTTCATTTAAACATAAATCAACATTTTCCCATTTCTTTTCTAATTTATTTGACCATAAAGGAACTAATTCATTTAAAGCTAATACTGATAAATGAGAGAGAAGTAAATAACCAATACTTGAAGTTGATGGAAGTAATTCAAGTAAATAATTAAATTGTTTTAAAGGTTTGAAGCGGCTTAGTTCTGTTGACATTGGAAATTGTTGGAGTTGACTTTAAATTAAAAAGGGAGGGAGGGGAAGGAGGGGAATTAGAAATTGGGGTGTCTTTTACTTACTCATCTCGAAGTAATAATCCAACAGATGAAGGAATAATTGATTGTAAATTTATTTGTTTAATGTTTTTTCTGTTGCTGACAAAGCTCGATTTAAGGCGTTCAGATAATTCAAAAGGATTTTCCTGATAAAAAAAGTAAAAGTGGAAATTAAAATTTAAAGATATAATCTGTTAATTGTCTTTAAATTTTAAATTTATTAACTAATATATTTCCTCACTAACCATTTCCGGCTGCCCTCTCAATATAATTTTCGGTCTTCCTTTCCTCAACACAAATCCAGCAATTAAAGGAGTGCTTGGAATTGGAAAACAACGAAATTGTCTTTTATCATCTTCGAGTGTTTGTGAACATTTTCCAAAAATTAAATTTTCTCTAAATTTAATTAAAAGTTTATCCTCTTCTTTTTCCCTTTCTTCTTCAAAATTTTCATCTAATTCAAGTAATTTTAAAATATCTGTATGGGGAATTGAATCTATATAACCCATTTGTTGTTGAATAAATTCATCTGCTCTAGAAAATGGTACTCGAACATTTGAACGAATTAATGTAGATGTTCGGTGACAAAGTGTTCTTCTTACATTAAATACTTCTGCTGGGGGAGTTTTTAATCTTTAAAAATTAATAATGGATGAGTGTTTGGTAATATTAAGAAATATTTTTTAGTATCTTTCTACTAGAGGACTATTTTGTAAATTAATTGGATTCTACTAAAAACTATTTCTCACATTTTCCAAACTTGGGATTGAAATTTCTCCAAGTTCTTTAAAGTACCTGGAATTCCAAATTTCTATTCAAATTTATTTCTAATCTTTCCCAAGTTTATTTTTTTAATATTTCCCCATAAAGTATAGAGAGGGAATGTACAAAATAAAAAGGTCATTCTTTATCAGAACCTTGGATGGAAATAAGTTAATCCATTATTGTCCACAATAAATGCATATGCTTGAGTTAAATCAAATTCCCCCTCCAAAGATAAAATTTTTCCAATTGTTTCAAAAGCAATATCAATCGCTGCAATTCCCATAAACCCATCCAAATGAATATTTTGTTGTGATGAATTTGTTAAATTAATTTTGGCAAAATCAAGATAATTGTAAATATTTGGTTGATTGCCTAATAAAGGCATTGAAAGAGTTAAGACAGGACCTCCTTTCTGTGCATCCATATATGGGGGTGTCCTGAAAATGTGGACATTTTTAAAGACTTGTTGAGATTCTGTTAAATTTAGTTTTCTCTTAGCTAGAGTCAACTCTCTGTTATTTAATTTTAATAACAAGAAGTGGGGGCGTCTAAATAAATTTACCATTAAAACACACACCAAGTAATTGGACGATTTTCGGGACTCGCGGCTTTGTCCCGATATGCCAATGCCAATATTTCATTTAACTTCTTTAAATGATCTCTTGCTTTCATTCTAACTTCAGCTATAGAGCCAATAACTGCTTGGGAAAGTCCAGCATGTGTCCAACAATTTAACCAAGAAATAGCTGCTTGTGCATCCCTTCCATGCCCAACAGAATGTCCAAAAACTCTTATAGGTTCAGCGGAGGGATGTTCTTTTTGAAGTTTTTGGACTACTTCTGCCGGCCAAAATTCTATTCCATCGGTGAATAGAAGAACAATACTATGCCCTCCACTTCTTTGAGGAGGAGAAGAAGTATTATTATTGTTGTCTTTGTTTTTACTTGAACGAAAAAATTCATCGAAAGCCATTTCCAAGGCTGCCGGAAGTGAGGCTTGGTCTCGCTCTTCTACGCGATCCAATAAACGGCGGAATAAAAGCTATAAATTAAAGATTATTATAGTGTGAAAACAATAAATTAATTTTATTTCCTTAACACAAACTAATAATAAACTTGTACGGGTTTACAGTAATCGGATCTAAAAACACTAAGTATATCATTTAAAACGAGGTTAACTAAGAGCAGGAACTATCTAAATTCGATGGCAAGTCTTAAAAACAATTAATTTCCCCAAAAATAAAAATACTTATCCTTACTTTATTTCCACTGGTTGCTTGTACAAAAGAATCATAAGTTCCAGTACAATTATCCAGAACTCTTTCCCTTCTGCTATTATACCAAATACCAGAAAAGAAATCATTTGGTGTTAAAGTTTGTAAAACTGCTCCAACGGCCGTTTTAATTAAATGTGCACTCATTCCTTTAGCACTTCCACTCAAATCTAACAGAAAAAGAACATCGCGAGGTGAACTCTCTGATGAAATAAACCAAGGCCTGAAGCGAGGATCGAATAAATCAACGCCAAATTGTTCTGTGCCGTAATCCCATTTAAATCCTAAAAACATTTTGTGTGGTATTTATTTGTTGTTTTTAATATTTATCGGATTCTACTAACATGGAAAGAGATTCCAATTATCAAAGGCTTTCGTTGATATAAAAATTATAATTTATAGCTGATCAACCTCCCCTCCCCCTCCTCTCCTCTCCTATCCTCCCCCCCTCCTCCCTCCCCTCATACTATCCCAAATATTCCTCTCATAAATCTAATACCTAATTAAAAATCAGAAAATATTTTTGAAAAAAAAAAACTTGCCTGGGAATATACGTGTTAATCCACTATAAGTCCCAATATATTGCCTCATTATAGAAGAATCTAGTTTTATATTTTCAATCATTTGCCTTTCTAATTGTTGCTGTCCTGTCCAATTTAAATCTCTAACTACTTCCCCACTACATTTATAAGATTCTATAGCTACCTTTTTTTTAATAATTTTTATTTTAAAATATTCAAAATTTTTACATGAACACCAGAACGTTGTTGTAATTCTCCTTTATTTATTCTTTCCCATATTTGTGAATTTTTAACAGAATTTTTATTTAATTGTCTCAAATTACGAGAACATTCTTTGTCTGTAAGACTTATTGGTAACTCCTCATCAATATTAACTTTTAAAGCTTCTTTCTCCGCTGCCAATGCAAGCCTTTAAAATATTAAATTTTTAGAAAACCCCCTTTTTGTATTTCCTCATTATAACGATCGAGTTCCTCAAACTTATTTAAGGGAAGCCTTTATTTTATTCCTATTCTTTAGTTTTTAGGGAACCCCCAAAAGGTTCGTTATAAATATACTCCCATTCTCCGAACCAACCACCGTCTTCTCAAAATTTCTAACCTTTTCAATGCCCCTACTTTTGATGCAAAAAAGTTTTCAATTCTTTTTTCTGTTTGTATTACCGCTGCAGGAAAGTCAATATTTGTTTGGTCAAGTAAATTAAAATGCCTTTCTGCACGTTCCTCCAATGCCTTTTTTTAATTTTTTTTTTCTTAAAAATTCCTTTTAAATTAGCCCTTACAGATTTAACCATTCCAATTTGTCCATATTCTTCCAAAACAGCTTTATGGAAATTAAATTCAAATCTATCAACAGACTCTTTTAATTTACGCAAAGCTTTTTCAACCCCTTGATGTTGACCGAGAGAATTATAAAGTAAAAGTAATAAACCAAATATTGAGAACATTTTTATTTAAAAAATTTTATTTTTTGTTTTTATTGTAAAAGTATCCATCAAGGGAAAAAAGAAGAATTGACTCAATATTCAATGCCAAAAGAAAATAAAAGAGAAAAAATGGGCAAAAAATTTTCCGTTTTTTTCTTCTTTACTTGCCAATTTTCGCTTTGTCATTGCCTTATTCTTCTTATTTATTGAAAAAAACGTGAGTAGTAGAACGCTGTAAAAAAGTCTATACATAGAGCATTTGGCTACGTTAATATATGGATTTTTTCTAGTACTTTTTTTTTATTCTCCAGAAATTTAAAAGAATAAAACAAAAAAAAGTATTTTTTAAATAATTTACCAAACAAAAAAATAAGGCAAAACAAAAAAGAGAGAATGTTTAGGAAAACAAAAAAAAACAAATGAGAATTTAGTTTTATCAGTCCTCTCTATTATTCTCTCCATTATATATCCTCGTCATCTTCATCCTCATGGAATATTATTTCCCTTTCCCCTTCAATTTCATCTTCGTCCTCTGAAGAGTTTTCTACTATTGACCCGCCAGCTCGACTTGGTGTTGCGATAAGTTCTTTCCCTGTCTCGTCAACTGGAAAAGGCACAGACTCGATTTTGGGCACAAAATATACTGAAATTTTGGAATTAAGCTTAGGAAGTTATTTATTCTATTTACCTCGTTGAGGCTTTACTTCTCCCTTCTCTTCAATAGACTTGAGCATGCACTCTCGACGCCAGAAACCGGCATTACGCAAAAGGATGGAACGCGCGTCTTCGGCCATATCAGTGATCCTTTTTAATGGAGGGATGTCTCGCACAATCCTTAGAGTAACAGTATTTTGCATGGCAATACTCGTTCGTATGGCCTGTGAAAAAAGGTTTTTTGTTCCATTTTTTAAAATAACTAGCACCTTTTTGGCTTCAGCCATTCTAGTCACTCTCTCGCCATTTACGTTAGTTATGATATCGCCTGGATAGAAGTGATTTACTGCCAAACTGCTTGCCTTAACGTCACATACTACAACATTCTCTCTCTAAATTTTACGCTATATACTTTGACAAAAATGACGAACCTTATCAGTCACTATTAGTCCAAGAGAAATGTCCTGTCGCCACCTCGCCTGTAGAAGGATAGCAAAACGATGTGGCTTTCGTCTGATTTTAGTGATCTTGAGAACAAGGAGACGGTAGAAGTTATCCCTGCGAAGGCGGACCTGAAAATTCCTGAGTCCTTCCATGGGAGAATGATTTATTTCATCGATGTCCTGTGGCGATTTTATATCCTTAAAAAGCTAATTTTGACATTGCAATCTTTTTAAATTTTTATAGAAACCCACCCGTTTGTTAATCTGCAAAATCTCGTCTCCAACAAGCAGAATCCCCACAAAACAGGAAAGGATGTCAATCTCCTTTATTCGCGGCGGTGAGCTCCCATCGAAAAATGTGAGACCAAACTCTTTGTCCTGTGTCTCAACTGTGACATCACGCTCTTCGATGTAATTCTTTTTATCTAAAAAAAATAAATTTATTTTTTGCTTAAAAAAATGTTCTGAATACCTGTCTCCTCCCTCATTGGTTGTTGAAGATGCCAGTCTGTTGTGACAAGAGCAAGTGGTGACCTTAGACTTAAGTGAGAGATTTTTTGTTTCAAGTCTTTTATATTATTTATCGGAGGGAAGGAAAACATTTCCTCAGTTTCAATAAACTTCTCCTTTTCCAAACTTTGGAAAGTTTTTTATCGAAACAGTTAAAATGATCTGCCGTAAAGATGTAAAATAAAATGATAAAAAATAGATTTTAAATTTAAATTAAAAAAATAATATTTATGATAATTTTATTTAAATTATTAGTTGACATAGTAGATTGTTATTAAAAATTTTGTAAAGTTAATAATCTCAAACAAAAATTTAATTTGTTTCTCTATTTTATTTCAAATAATTTTTAAAAATTTTCTTCTTAATTATATAATTTTCTATTACTTATTTTTAATATTTAATATCTCCATGGTAATTATTTCCTTTATTTATTTTTCTTTATTTTTACCTTCACTACAACATTTAAACTCCCCCTTTCTTTTATTCTAAAAACTTTAAAAAGTTTATTTTTTAAAATGTTCGAACCAACATTTGAATTTCCAGTAAAGGTTTGGAAAGTAAAAAATTTTAGGAAAAAATATTTTTAAGACAGGATCTGCTTTTCTTTCAAACAATTTATCTGTATATAATCATAAAACAAAAGGACAGACTTATGTTGCTTATTTAGGAAAGGATGCGGTTAATTTTATTTTGTTAAATTTAATTTTTTTAGAAAACTAAAAAGGAAAAACGAAAGTTTAGTAAAAATAATTTTGATTTTAAAAGGGTAGACAAATGGAGAAGAAGAAGCTGGGCTAATTTAAAAATTCAAAAATAAATTCTTTCTTTCCCCAAAAAAGGTCCAACTTTTATCTTGGAATGAAAAAATGGAGCAAGATTGTTGTGAATTATTAAGTGAAGAAGAAATAGCTAAAAGTGCTGGAGAGGCTGGTGAAAAGCCGATTTGTTTAATGCAAATTTATGGTTTGAAACGAAAAATTTATTTAAAATCAATTTAAATAATATTTTAGTTGCTTTACCATCAAACAGAAGTAATATTCCTGTAATTATTATTTTAGCTGGAACTTTTGTTTCGGTTAGAAAAATTATTTCTTAAAAAGTAACCTCTCTTAGACATCCTTTTTATTATAATTTAACGTTTTAATTAAGGAAATAAAGTTTCAAGGGACATATATTTAACGTTAATTTTATTTAAATTTAATTAAAAATAAATGTAGATATTTGACTTCATAACAAGAAAATGTTTATTTACAAAACAAACTTCAGATCCTTTATTAACCTGTAAAGATAATAAAAAAACATTAAAATCAACACCTTTTACTAGAGGTTGGTTATTTGTTTTTTTAAATTTTTTAAAAAATAATTTATTTTTTTAAAGGAATAAGTTGTGTTGAAAGTATAATACTTGTAGGTAAATTTAAAGAAAAATTTAAATTAATTTAAATAAAATTTAAATTAAAAAGGTTGTAATTCTGGAGAAATAATCCAAATAGCCTGTAATAGTGAAAATAATTTTCAAACAAAAAAGAATTTAAAGGAACATAATTCTCCTATAACTGATATTGCTTCTTGTAGTTTTGATTTAATTACTGTTTCTGGTGATGTTGGGGGTAATTAATTATTGAAAAATATTTTTTTTAATTTACAAAAAATTAGGAGATTGTTATGTACATATTTTTAGTTAATTACATTCAAGGAAAATCAAAAATTTCATAAAAAATACAGATAAACAATACTGGAATGATTATTAAAATTTAAGCAATTTAAGGGAATTTTCTTCTTTTTATAAGTAAATTTGTCAAAAAGTTTAATTGAATATTGGAAATTTTTTAAAATAATTTTTAAAATATTTAGGAAATATACTAGTTTGGACAAAAAACTTAAAATCCGTCAGTAAGAGAATTAGCACAAAGTAAGTCGTTGAAATTTTAATTATTAGTTGCTTTTTTTCTTATGTTTAATTCTTGATTAATTTAATTTTCTGTAAATTCTAAAGTAAAAGAATTTTTTAAAATTTTTAGTCAGCCATTGTCAGTCATAAATATTCTAAGAAAACAAGTATTTTGTGGGAATTTATTGGGACAGATTTCTGTTTATTCTGCCACAAGTGGTGCTTTATTAGCAGAAGTTAATGCACATTTTAGACAAATAACAGCTTTGGCGGTTGCTACAGAATCTGCTTATATTGTTTGTAAATATTTTATATAAAGGCGGAGGGATATATTGTAAATAAAGGGAGAAAAAGGGAAAGAATTTATATAATTAATTTAATTAATTAAGTTATCAGCAAGTGAAGATACTTATATACGAATTTGGAAATTACATTCACGAAATCCTGATGCTTATAAAGTCTTTTAAAAATTAAAATCAAATGATAATCTAATTTTGTCATTTTTAGATAGAATTTCGTTATGGACAACGTTTTGATAATATGCCAATTGTTGGGGCTAATTTTGCTAATACAAGAGTAAAAAAAGAGAAGAGTGTTCTAAACTTAAATATTATTTTAGGGAAGCGGATATTTGGTTAGCTTCTACGAAAATTTCAAAATTCTGCTTTTTAAAATTACACGTCCAAATCGACCAATTTCAGAAGTCACAATTAATACAGCATTAGAATAAAATTGGAAAAAAAAATATATTTTTTATTAAAAACTTTTTATTAATGCATTTTGTTATTACCACTTACTGAACTATTATTTACTGATAAAGAATAAAAACACCTAGGTAAAAAAACCGAAACTACAATAAAAACATGGGTGAATAACCCAGGTGTTACTTAAAATGGAAGTAAATTACTTAAAAATCGACCTTCGTACTTAAAATTCTCAAAATTTCCAAAAACTTTCGTACTCTGAAATGTCCAATTCTTGCCGTACTCTGAACCGGCTACTCCGAAACGGCCTTGAGTTGCTCTACTCTGAAACGTCCCCTACAATGAAGTGGATCATTGAGTCCCGCCGGTTGAGTCCTGACACAATTCCATATCTTTTTGGTTTTTCGACCATTACGAATAAATCTAATCCTCCTTTTCTTTGTCTTTTCCATTTAAACTGTTCGAATTAAAATTTAGGGAAATTTTTCAGGTTTTTTTGGCTTTCTTCTTTTTCAGAAATGATAAGTTTTGACGAAGTCAGTGAGGCTGATGAAGAATTCTTTGGCAACGAGAATGTTTCGGTGAGTGAAAAAAATGCAGAAAGTGAAGAACAAGAACAACAAGATCAATTTGACGAGAATCTAGAAGACTTTGATTATAATGAAATGGAAGAATTAAATGATTTGGGAGAAGAATTTTCTGAAGATAAAGCAGAAGCTAGAGCTAAAGTTTGTATTTTTAATTTATTAAATGGTTATTTTCCAAGAGAAATTAAAAATATTTTCTTTTGTATTGTTTGAACAAATTATTTTTTATTCTTTAAAAATTTACTATTTTTAAATAAATTTTAAATTTTAGAAAAAAGCAAGGAAAGCAGCAAAACGTTTAAAAAAGGAAGCAAAAAGATTAAGACGTGAAAAAAGGCATAAAATAAAGTTAAATAAAAAGAATGCTTTTGAGGAAACTTTAAATGAAGAAAATATATCTAATGATGATATTGATACTAAAAAAAGAGTAAAAACTTCAAAATCAGAAGAAATAAAAAGGCACAAAAGAAAGAAGGCAGAAAAGTTTTTTTAATGAAGTATTCTTTTTAATTAAAATTTTTTATAGGAAAAAGGAAAAACATATTAAACATAAAAAAAGGAAGAGGAAACATGTAACTGAAGAGTTGAATGAAGATTTAAGCAAGGAAGAAATGGAGGAAGAAGAAGAAGGGAGGATTGAAACAAAGAAGTTACGGTCTAATTTTGAATCGGAGTCTAGGTTTTTTTATATTTATTAAAAATTAACCAGTATTTTTAATTAATGTTGAAATATTTTTTCCTTGACATTTATTCGTTAAACTTGTCCAAATTTTTTTTTATAAATTTCATTTCAGGGCTAGTCATCACAGCGACCGTTCGTTTTCGCCACCACATTCGCCAAGAACACGTTCTCCGACAAAATCAACTGAAAGAAATAGATCACAAAGTTCACATTCTAGAGCGAGTAGCAGCAGTAGTAAACGATCATCTTCGACTTTAAGTCATTCAAAAGACACTAAACGTTCATATACAAGTCATTTTTTTAAAATTATTTTCTAAATATTTTAAATTTCGTTAAGGTGAAAGCAGTGATGACGAGAAAAAAGAGAAAGCTCCGAAACTTCGTGATTATGGTCCGGATGTTTCTTCTTGGCGGATGTAAGAATATTTTAATTTTTGCTTTATTTCTTCTTAAAATTAAATAAAAATAAGGAAAAATATTCCTTTTTAAACGATTTTTTGTTATCCGTTATTTTCCGTCATTTATGCTCATTTTAAATTTTGCATTCTTCTTTATTTTAAATTAAATATTTTACCAAATTATCTATTTTACATTTAATTATTTATATTAATATTTTCTAAGGTATGAAATTGAAAAAGAAAAAGCAGCTCAGGCAGCCAGTTCCTTTCCTTTATCGTCTAGAGGCCGAAATCCCAATTTGGTATCAACATTACGGAAGCCATATGTACCTGGAGGTGGGCGCAAGGCACTCGCTTATTTTAAAGCTGCAGCTCGTGGGAGGGGTCGTGGTAGAGGAACCTTCCTTCCTGGGATGCGTGCACGAGGGTAAATAAAAATTTTTAATTGAATTAATTTTCAACTTTGATTGCAGACGTGGTCGTGGAAGAGGACGTGGTATTATGCGTTTTTATGGCCCATTGCGCCCTAAATCTGGTTATCTCGACAGTAGTGGAAAAATTGATAGAAAAAAACTTTTGGAAATTGCGACACAAAATGCAACAAAACTTGCAATGGTTTCTATTGTTTTTTAGTTATACTTAAATTTTATTTTTAGGAAGGAAAATTACCAAAAGGTGAAGAATTATTGGAGGCAATAAAAACAAAATCAATGGAACAATTAGCTAGTAACTTTTATTTTTATGCACAAAAGTTTTGTTTTGATAGCTAGAGACCTGAAAATTTACTCTATGCAATTTTTAAAGACTTGTTCGGAAAATTTTTTGATATATTTCAACAATTTTTCAGTAATACTAAATAGCTGCTGCTAATTTCATAAATTTATTTTCCTTCCCCATCTTTATATAGTTCTTATAAAATTTAACATATAAAATATATTTTGATTTTAAAATTTTCTTTATTATTATTATTTTAAAATTAAGCAATATCTAAACAAATGGAGGATGAACAGCTTAAAGTTTCTTCAGCCCCTGTTCCATTTGTTCGTTGGATGAGTAGTACTTTTGCATTAGCTTTGGAACAACAAAATTCTAATTCTTCTGCTCCATTACTTCGAGTATATTCATTTTATGTTTAAAATTTATTTTAATTTTTAGCCAAAGAGAGGTTTTCTACCATCAGATAATACAGCGCATTTAATGGAAAAAGTTAGTAGTAGTGAAGATGAGGCTGACAAAGAGGAACTTTTTCAAAGTATTAATTTTTTACCAATTATTTTATATTATGTATAATCAATCATGTCTGGAAATTAGTAGGCTAAAGAAATAAGATAACCATCATTCTCTTGAATTTCGTTTCGTTTCTGAACCCAGCGTAATTTATAGCTTACAATATTTTTAGGACTTATTGTTAATCTCATATATCTAGTTTATGCAATCATTGTTTTGGGTTTGACTTCTCAATTAAAAATTTATCTTTTAGGGAGGCATGAAAGTTGGAAACAACGAACAGAAAAAAGGGCAAAAGAACGGGAGGCTGAGGAAGCGGAGGAGGATAGCGAAAAATATATTGGTGTGACTAAAGGTGGACAACCGTTTAAACGAAGTGGACCAATGCTTGGTTTTAGGGATATAAAGATTAAAATAACTGTAAGATTTTTTAGTTTGAATTTTTAATAAATTTTTTACTTATTGTTAGCCTTCCCAAAGCGGGTTTTCTTCCACAACAATTTCATCAACTTCTACCCTCCCACCACCTCCACCACTGCCTTCTATTCAAAAATTGTTGCCTAACATTACGGACATTGGGTTAGAATTTTTTAAAATATTTCTAATATACACTTACAGATCATCATTTCCTTCAAGTTCTGAATCATACATGGTTGGTTTCACTTCAAAATCTTCATCAAGCATTTTTTCTGATACTATAACAGCACAAAGGTCTAATTTACACATTCCAACTCAAGAATTTCAACAACAACAGATATTACAAATTACTTCTCTATTTATGGTTAATTAAAAAAAAGTTTTATACTTTTTATTTTAAATATTTCAAGGATAAACCGTCAACCACTTCTTCGGTCACTTCACTGGCATCTATGTTGGTACCTCCACCACCTATTCCACCTTCATTACCACCTGCGCCTATACCACCATTTTTGCTTGACAAAACGAAAAAGACTTTTGAACAATTTTCATCTTCCTCTCATTCAGAATCCTTGTCAGATGTCTTTTGCACTCCACTACTTCCTCCCCCACCAGCACCGCCTCTTTTAATGCCTAAATAAAATCGCTCATTTTTATTTTTTTCATTAGTTTATTTTTGGTGTTTAAAATGGTAAAGATTTGTATTTAATTAAAGTTGTTTTTTGTTGCAAGTTTCTCATATTTACCTCTTTCAATCATAGTTTAAGGATTTTTTGATGTTTCCAGTTTAACATTTATAGTGGACGTTGATTCTATGCATTCTGACTTACCAACTGAGGGCCACTTTTCTGTATCTTCAAAAAGACGCAATTTAGACGAAGGTAAGGCTGGATGTTTTCTGATTTATTGTTAAACTTTTAGAAATGGAAGTTTTTGATAATACGAAAAAGCGACGTCTGCCCGCGGGTGGTGATATTGGACCAAAATTGGTTAATATGATAAAAAGACTTGATCAAGATTTGAATGGTGGTACTGTGGAAACTGCTCTTGAAGATTTAGTTTCAGTTTTGGAGTCTAATTTAGATCCTTATGAAGGACAAATAATTCATATACTTTTCGAATGGTTAGTTTATTTTGGTTTTTAATGTATTTTGTTTTGTAGTGCTGCTTATTTACCTGAAAAAATTACTGTTTTCTCAACTCTTGTTGGTTTATTAAATGCTCGTTCTGAAGCGTTTGGAAAAGCGGTAACTTTTTATATTTTAGGGGTTATATTAATCCATTCAACAAAGATTCTGCTGTAACTATTGAGACTTTTCCAAATAAAGACTTAATTGGAAATCTTTAAGAAACATGCTTCCTTTCATAAATAACAATTAAACTATTTTAATATTTGTAATTTAAATAAGCCAAATTCTTAATATTTTTTTAGTTAATATCAAAATTTTTGAAAGAGTTGCACAATTTATTTGTCAAAGAAGAATATGAAATTTTCATTCGTCTTGTATGAATTTTTTAAATATTTTTCTATATTTTAATTTAAAATCTAGGTTGCCTTTTTGTGTGATCTTGGCAATTCCCGTGTTCTTACGCTAAGTTCAATTCTTGATTTCCTTGAGGATTTTATTGACAATGCTGCAGAGGAAAGTGTGAGAAAAATTTTTTAATAAAAGTAATTTTTTTATAATTCAAAACATTTCTTTTAGATTAAATCTGACTTTTTCGTTTATTCTGTTTTACATTCTCTTCCTTGGATTGGTACTGCACTTAATGAAGATTCTCCAGAACGTTTTGATTTACTTCTTAAAAGGATTGATCTTTATATTGGGAAGAGAAAGAAACTGCACACTTCGGTTTTATTTGCTTTTTTATACTAAAAAATTTTATGTTATTTTTTTATTCTTTAGATGCTGCAAGTGTGGTCGGATCAAAAAGTTTTACAAACTGATTATCTGGACAGCCTTTGGATGCAAATACAAAAGTTTAGTGCTTCCAATTGGCTTGAGAAGCATATTCTACGAATCTATGTCTCGTTTAATAATTCTTTGAAAGATGCAATCCAACATGATCTTCCTTGGTTTGTTTCTTATTTAACTACCATTAACTTATTTTATTCTTCCTTTTAAGTATGGACAATTCGATTATTACTGCGGGAAAGAATTATCCACTTCCTCGTGTTGTCTTTCGACTTTTTAGTGTCTCAGAACTTCCTGAAGACGTTAATTTTTCTTTTACAATGCATTTCTATTTAATTTTTAGGAACCACCATTATCGTCAGATGATTCGATTGAACGTTTTTTGGTTGAGGAAGACTTAAATTGGATTATTGATAATAATTATACTGATAGAAAGTCTTGTGCAGATGCTCTTTTGGGTTATTACCGAAAAGAGGCCATTCCATTAAATTATATGATTACTGAAGTTATTTTTAGTCAACTTTTTCGTTTGCCTAAATCGCCTCATTGTGTATAATTTTTTTTGAATATTTTTTAAAATAATTTTAAATTTTATAGGAAATTTTTTATGGTTCTCTTTTAATTGAACTTTGTCGTAGTCAATCCAATTCAATGCCTCAGGTTTTAGCTATGGCCGCGGAACTTTTATTTCAGAGAGTCGATTCTATGCAAATTACCTGCATTGACAGGTTTTTTTCTTTAATTGTTCGATTTATTCAGAACGGATTTTGATTTAAAATTGCCCATTAAATCGACAGCTTGTTTATGACTTGTTGAAAATAATTTTGGCGGGAATTGACTAATTTTATAATTTCAAATAATTGTTTCTTTTGCCGGTCTTTTCTATTCAGCCTCTAACCACTACCTTCAATTGTTTTTTAATTTAGATTTGTCGATTGGTTCAGCTTTCACCTTTCCAACTTTGAATATCGATGGTCTTGGAGTGATTGGGTAGAATGTATTGAGGTTTATCTTAATTTGTTTTTCTCATAAATTTCGTAAAATTTTTAAGTTTGATTCTTTACATCCTAAACGAATTTTTGTTAGAGAAGTTATTGATAGATGCTTGAGATTATCTTATCACAAAAAGCTTGTTGAACTGCTTCCTGGTGAATTTGGTCCAGTTATACCTGATGAGCCTGTAATTAGCTATGTTTTAGATGATGGTTGTTTTCAGTCTTTTATTTAATTTTCTTTTTTATTTTCTATTTTAGAAGGGCATCCAGCATTTTCAAAGGCTGAACAGTTCAAAGAACTTATAACACAAAGAGCGAAAGATGATGAGATACTCGCTTTATTGATAGAAAACAATGCAAACGAAGACGAACAGATGGAAGACAAAAATGTTTATTCTGAAGATTCTTTTTCCGTGTTTTTTGCGGTTTTGCTCAAATTAGCATCGAAAACTTTAACGCATTCGTTTGCCGCTCTTACTAGGTAATTTTATTAATTTATAGATCAAATTTAAATTCTAATTTCCATTTAAAGATATCATACAACACTTACAACACTAACAATCAACAATGAAGCAATGCAATCGATTATTTTGCGAACACTTTATGATTCTTGGAGTTTAAATAAACAGGTATCTAATTTTACAAATAAGATTTTTTATACATATTTTATTTTAGATGATGACAGTTCTCGTTGATAAAATGATCAAAATGAACATTTTAGAACCAGCAATTGTACAGGCTTGGGTTTTTTCTGAGGAGATGAAGATTGAATTTAAAAGGTGGCTATTGAATGTTTTAGTAAAAAATTAAATTTATTTCTAAACTATTTTTATCGTGTTAAAACTATTTTAGAACTTGGGTCTGGGACGTACTCACCGCTGCAATTATTCATTTGGATAGGCGTCGAAATAAACTTTCACGTGATTTAAATTATTCTTGCGGCTATTTGAAACGTCTTGAAGCATGTAATAGTGAACGTGAACAACAAAAAAGGAACGGGAATTTAGCGGAAGGTGGAAATAATGAAAGGGAAGAGGGAGAAACTACTACTGAAGAAAATATTAATGGAGTGGAATGCGGAAGGGCTAAAGAAGTTTCGTCTGAATTAAACTCGGGTGATGATGCTATGGATTCGACTAATATTAATAGTGAACAAAACAAAAAGCGAAGAGAAGAAGGAGTGGATCTTTTGGACTTGGATGAACTTGTAATTTTTATATTATTGATTATTTATGAATTTTTGTTTTAGAAAATTTATTAATATCTTTTAGATAGATTTTTTATTTTCATCGTAAAATTAGGATTTACATGATTTAACTCATAATAATCCTTGTTCTTTCAGATATTTCAAGCAAAAGACAAAATTGATTTAATTAAAAATGACATTGAACAAGTAGATGAGGTTCTTCGAAGTGTTTTTCTTAATATTTGTCACGTTAGTTAGCTTTTTAAAATAATAAAAAATAAATTCTATTTTTTCAGAAGTTTACACTTATTCTAACAGAACATTTATTGAATTGCGAAACAGATGGTACTGATGTAGAGACAAATTTTTATAATTATGTGTCTGGACGATTCAAATATATATTTTTGAAGGTATGTGAAATATGAAATTTATATTTTAAATTTTTTAGCATGATGCAAATATGTGGAAATTTTCAAACGATTTGGAACAAGAATTATTTTCTTCGCCAACAATTGGCCCAAGGATTCGTCAAATTTTTGAACAATTTGTTGCTTTGCGTCGTTGATTTTGATTTGGGCTTGATTAAATATTTTTTATCTGTTACGCATCTCAATTCATCTTTATTTTGAGTTAACCTTTTTTTCTTTTTTTTTGTTTAAAAAAATATTTACGTAAATTTATATATTTTATTTGTTTGAATGTTAAGTTTGCCGGAATTTTTTTTTGATTTTTGGTCAATTGCCTAATTTATTTTAATATATTTTTTAAATCTATACTATTTACTTTGACGATTTTTTAAATTAATCTTTTCTATTGTATACATGCCAAACAACATAATAACAGTACAGGTTTGGTAGCTGTTTAATTAGCTCTTTCGAATTATTTCTATCTTTAGGTTGGTCAATGTGGAAATCAATTAGGTATGGCGTTTTGGGAACGGTTATGCGCGGAGCATGGAATTTCTCCATTAGGACATATTGCAAAAGAGGATAGAAAAGGCGAAGATTGTAAAGATGTTTTCTTCAACGAGGTTTCAACGTTATAAAAATCGGGGAAAATGTTTAACAATTTCAGGCGAATTGTGGAGCAAAGTGGGTACCACGTGCAGTTCTTGTTGATTTAGAACCGCGTGTTTTGGGCGAAATCTGCAACTGCGAATTAAATCAATATTCTGATCTATTTGATGTTGATAATGTTTATCAAGGTCCAACTGGCGGTGGCGCTGGAAACAATTGGGCAAAAGGTTTTAATCAAGGAGCTGAGGTCGTTGAAAGCATTTTGCAAATAATTGAAACTGAGGCAGAAAAGGCAGATAATCTTGAAGGCTTTGCAATATGCCATTCTATACTTGGAGGTTTTTATTAAATAAGTCTTTAATTTTGTTATTTAAAAAATTAATTAAGGCACTGGATCTGGACTTGGCTCAAGAATACTTCAGGAGCTTCGTGATAGGTTCGGACATAATATAAAAATTTTATTCAAATGCGTTTAGATATGGGAAGAATCTAATCCAGACTTATTCGACTGTACAGCTTTTGACTTGTAATGTTCAAGGTAATTATTTTTTATGTTTTGTGTATTTTTCAAATCGAATTTCGAAATAAATTATTAGTTAACAATAAAGGGCTAATTTTGAAAATTTCTTTGTATTTTCCCTGCCCTAACAGTTTTTTCTTCACGTCTGTCAAACTATTTTTTATTAATTAAAGAATTATTTTTTAGTTGCTCCATACAATATTGTACTTTCTCTCGACTCAATAATGGATCATGCTGATATGTGCCTTTTGTTTGATAATGATGCTTTCGAACGTCATTGTAAATCAGTTAATCCAATGCATCGTTTAAGAAGAGATGGAACTAATGAGAATTTAGCGACTTTAGCCATTTCAGAGAAGAAAAATTATGCCCAAATTAATTCGATGATGAGTCAAGTAATGGCTGGATTGACTGCTCCAATGAGATTTTATCAACCTACTTTTTCTCGTTTGATGCATATTTCTGAAATGATTTGTCCTCTTCCACCGATGGTTTTTGCACAGCCAGGTTTGAAAATTGATAGTTTTTTTGCGAAATAAATCTATTTTCTTTTCAGCACTCGTTCCATATGTTCCTGTTCGAGAAGATACTCAAAGACCTCAACTTGTCAAATTTCCAGAGCCAAAAAGCATTCTCAACCATTTATTAGATCCTCGTATGTTTATTCTTCTAATACACCAAAAATTTCTTCATTTCAGGCCAATTAATAAGCTCCAGCCAACAACTTTTAAAAGAACAAAAGGCGTCTATATTAAAACGTTCAGCTTCGGTTCACACAGATGTTACTGCTTCAACACCAAATGAAACCCGTCCAATCGCAGAAGAGGATGATTTGCACAATCTATTGTCTGGATTAATTATTTTACAGAGTAATACAGATCCAATAATGAGTTTTGCGGGGCCTACAGCGGCTGGTGGAATGGGAATTGGTTCATTGTATGATCATGTTAAAATGAGAAATATGACACAAAAGAACGTTTATAGGTGAGTTTGGTGTTTAAATAATTTATTTTTTATATTGGAGAGTCCATTGATATTCGTAGTGGATTTATTATGTTAGTTTTTCTCTTATATATAATAATTTAGTATTCAATCTTGCATTAGCTTATATAAAATATTAATATCTCAAATCAATTTATTTTTAAGATCACCTAGTTGGATGCCTGGAACATTAAATATGACAACCTGTCGTATATCTCCCTACATGAACCACAGTCAAAATCCAGTAACTGGTCTTTTACTAGCTAACCATACTTCGATAGCTATTTGTCTTCGCTCTATTGCAACAGATTTTCAAAAAATGTGGCACAAAAAAGCTAATGGTTGCTTGTTTATTCTATTAAATTTTTATCCTTTTTTGCAGTACATAAATTCGAAGAAGCAATGGAGCAAGGTGGAGATAAACAATTTGGGAAAAATTGTTTGGAAGAAAAAATGGAAGAAAGCAAAGAGAGATTAAATGAATTGCTTCAACTTTATAGAAATTCTCGTTCTTCAAAGTTTGTTTTTTTAACTACATTATATGGAGAATAGTATATGGAGAACATTCCATTTCTATTTTCCTGCCACAATTTACCTAATAGTTGAATTAATAATACTCTTGTGAAAATACTACAAATTAAGTTGATTCATACCGACATATTATGACTTATGTAAACTATTTGTCTGATTAAAACTAATATAAAAATTTCTTTTTTAGTTTCATCGAATATGATTTTCAAGAACAACAGCTTTTACTTGACGAAAATAGTAGTGAATATGCAACTTATGGTACACCAAAATAATTATTCTTCTTTCAACATGTTTTATTTATGTTAAATCAAGACTTTCTGTTATTTTTGACAAAACATTCCTCTCTTTCATTAAAATTTAATATCTTTTCTGCCTTTAGTTATTAAGGCGGGTTCATTTTGAATATTGCCACACTTATAAATGGATCTCTCCCAAATATTTTTTCGGACTTAAATTATTTTTGTAATTGAATTATTTTTTAAATAAAAATTTTGATTTGTTAAAAATATTGATAATATTTTTCTAATTTGCACACAGACACTCCCACACCACGGGAGCAGGCCAGTGTACGCGAGACCACTGTACCGCTGAGCTATAACATTGTTAAAAATTGTCGAATCCGTGGCGCCATGGTATGGTTCGATAAAGCTGGTCGATCTGCATCGAACCATATCAGGGCGCCACGGATTCGACAATTTTGAACAATGTTATAGCTTGGCGGTACATTGGGCTCGCGGTACATCGGAGTGTGCCCCTAAACCACTTACCCCTTGCACTGCGGCTTTTTGGCAAAAATCAAAAATTTTTTTATTTAATTAAACTCAAAAAAAATTTAACAATAGCCAATTAAACTAAAACAAAATAATAAGAGGCCAATAGAAACTTTAACAATCAAAAAAATATTCTTCTCAACTTTATTTCTTCTCCTTTTGACGTAACATAAGCACGCAATTATTAAAAAGCAAAGTTGCCAATTCAATATTTTTCTCTAACGAAGCACAACCCAAAGACTGAACAGTTTTCCATTTTGGATAAGAATTACATAAAGTTATGTATCCTTTCTCCAACTTTAAAAAATAAAATTGAAGTTTTTATAATTAAAACAGTTTGGCTGGGAACTCCACCCCACAGTGGTTTAAAATGGACATAGCGGAATTAGTGTACTATCTCGCCATTGACTCGATTTTTTATTTAGAATTTTGATCCACTAACAAGGGAACATCGGATACTGTTTACAAAAATTCGGTATTTTTTGGTACCATTCGATAGAGGACCATCGACTTCCTATTGCGAAATGATGCGGGTTTTCTTGCAAAATCACTTTGGGCCGAGTTATGGTCAGTCAAAGTTACGATTTTTTGGAGCGTTTGAGTATAGAGGTGGATGAGAGAAAAGAAAGGAGTGATTCTCTCTCTGCTTTTGCCTTTGACTCCTTTTTTTGAATAATATTTGATTTAGCAAAAAATAAATTAATTATGTGATAATTAATCACATAATTTTTCTTTTAAAAATGAAAAATCACATTTTTTTCTTTTAAAAATGAATAATTTGAATTGGATGCTATTTCTGATTAAAAAAAGTACAAATATTCCCGTAATAATTAAAATGCTATTTCTGATTTAAATATTCCACAACCTGATAATATTATTCTTGATTTCGACTCGGATACTGAAGTGATTATGAGGATTTTGATTACAGTGGGGAGGATAGCTGCCCTAACAGAGATCCAACAAAAGGGAAATATAATTATGAAATATGTCAAAAAATAGACCAGTTAGCGAAAGAAGGCACTACTTATGAGCGTATTTTGCAGAGCTATACAAAACTAAAAAGAAACCAGAAATAACAAGAATTAGGCAATATGTCAGTAAGGGGGAGGGGGTGGGGACCTTGCAGCATAAGTATTCTACAATTGACCAACATGTGTTAGATTTTTTTGCAGCATGTTAGATTTTTTTGCAGCGGATAAGTACCACCTCACAGGAATGAATTTGGATTTTTACTAATTTCATAAAATATTCATGGAAAATGGCTGGGGTTTTTTTCAGCGCACACGGTTCCGCGCCAGTTATAAAGGGCACGTTTCCGTGCCAGTCATTTTTAATTTATATTTTAAAATTTATTTTAATTTTTATAAAATCTATTTAAAAAATTCTCTAGGAATGTCTCAATTCTGACTAAACGTAATAGGCAAAAAATTCCACATAACGGATTTTTGTATGTATTTGACAGAGAAAATAAGGACGGTGACAAACTTTTTTGGCGATGCGAGTTTCAGGCAAGCCATGGAATTAATTGCAAAGGACGAATCCACACTGATGTGGATAATCAAATTCTAAAAGAAATTGGTAATCATGTGTGTATAGAAAGTGGACCGGCTCGTGTTCAGGTTATCAATTTATTTTTTCAACCTTTATGTTCAGGCACAAATTGCTGTCACCAAAATGAAAAAGCGGGCTCTCAAACCTTAGAGCAACCTTCGGAACTTATTTACTTTAACTATCCACCCCATTTATTCGCAAGAAGTTCATCAATCAACTTTATTTATTCAGAAAGGTCAGCCTTTCTTTCTTCCTCGATGTTACTCAATTTTCCCTGTGGCAAAGTCTATGAGAGAAATTAATAAAGAAAAGATAAATTTTTCTTTCCAATTTCACCAAAATAGAAGTTAACGTTTGAATCAATATTCTTATTTTTTCCATTTTAGTTATTACCACATGGTTAGGCAGGACCATGTACTTTTTTGGTACCATCTTTTTTATTCTTGTCTTTTTTACATGAGTTCTAACTTCTCTGGCTGTGCTTATTTAATTTGATAAACATGGACGAATCAAAAATCTTAACATTCACGACTCAGTATTCTGAATAATTAAAAAGGATGATAACGAATTTAGGAAATCAAGGACTAACCATGTGGTAATAACTAAAATGGAAAAATAAGAATATTGATTCAAACGTTAACTTCTATTTTGGTGAAAATTGGTGAAATTGGAAAGAAAAATTTATCTTTTCTTTATTAATTTCTCTCATAGACTTTGCCACAGGGAAAATTGAGTAACTGTTGTGTCCGCACTTCCAGAAAGAATATAAATGAAAATAAATAACCCGTCATCGGGTTGGATGGTGGCACAGTCGGTTGTGCTTCGGTCTGGGCTCTTTCAGTGATGGTTCTATTCCATCTCTCATCCACAATTTTTCCACAGCATGAACATCGGACATGACAGTAACATCGAGGAAGAAAGAAAGGCTGACCTTTCTGAATAAATAAAGTTGATTGATGAACTTCTTGCGAATAAATGGGGTGGATAGTTAAAGTAAATAAGTTCCCAACCTTCTACAATAAGAGCAGCTGGGCTTGAAAATGTGCCAAAACAAGCAACGAAACAAGTTAAACATTCATATTTTTATAATGTTTTTATAACTGGCGCGGAACCGTGTGCGCGGAAACGTACTGGCGCGGAACTGATCTGGCGCGGGATCGGTGGCGTGGTTCTATTCAATATATATTTATATATATATTGAATATTCAATATATATTCAATATATATTTATATATATATTGAATAGATATATTCCGCCACAACTCGGCCCAAAGTGATTTTGCAAGAAAACCCGCATCACTTCGCAATAGGAAGTCGATGGTCCTCTATCGAATGGTACCAAAAAATACCGAATTTTTGTACACAGTTTCCGATGTTCCCTTGTAAGAAAAAAAGGTCGAGACCAAGACTTCACACCAAGACCAAAACCCCCAAGAAAAGTCTCGAGTAGAATCAAGCTACGATTTAAAATGTTCTCTAGTACGTAGAAAGTAAGAAATAAAAAAATTACTCGAAAAAGATGTTTTTCATATATTTTGAAGGAAAGGCACGGAAACGTGCCCTACTGGCACGGAACCGTGTGCACGGAAACGTATTAGCACGGAAACGTGCCGACACTGAACTGTTCTCGCACGGAATCGGTGGCACGTAATCGTGCTTAACCGCAATTTGCCACCCTCTCACCTCCCTAATTTACTCACTCATCCCTTCATCTTCTATAAGAATGAGTGGTCATAAAAGCGAGAAAGAAAAAACCAAAATTAGAGTGAAGGGTAAATCTGCACTAATACCGTGTCAAAATCTTAAAAACCTCAGTAGAAAAATCAAAAGTCAGCTCTTCCTTGTTTTCATCATAACGCCGAGAATTGTTCATACGATGCACAATACAAGTGGTACCTTCATCTTCATAAATTAATCTAAAAAATTTAAAATAATGATTTAAAATTTAATTGAATCACCTTTGTCCATGCATTCGTGCAAAACGAACTTCAGTCTCTGGTCCAATAAGTGGATGTTTCTCTTTTTCAAGAAAATTGTCACAACCACCTCCTCCAATACATGTTTGTTTAAGCTCTTCCGGGCTTAACAATGGCGGAAGTGCAGTTTGCATGAAATTTTTAGCTATCAAATCGATAAATGCTGGAGCATAAGTTGAAAAAAAAGCGAATTTTTGAGAAAATTTGTTTTTAAAAAATTTTTCAGAAGCGAATTTTTGAGAAAATATTTTGGCATATGGAATAAGTCTTAAAACATTTAATAATTAAGAGGCTAAAAATGTTTAAAAAAACTTATTGTTCAATGAATCTTCATTAGGATATGCAATATCAGCCATACCACCCATATCAAAAAAATGTGGAGGAAGTGCGCCTCTCAAACGTTTTGATTTTTCCGTCATTAATAAAATAAATTCGCTTGATGCTTTTTCAAAGAAATGGGCATAAGAGAATTTACGGCAAATACTAATAGTGACATGATGAGAAAGTTTGTCTTGACCAGTATTGGCCTTCAAGAGCAAAAAATAATTGGAAATCAAAAAATAAGAACCTGATGAATAAATCCACGTGGCACATAAAGAACATCGCCTTGATCCAACCATCCATCAAAAACTGGTTCACGTTCCATAAAATCAGATTCATTCAAATTATCACTTGATTCAAGAGGCAAAGTATCATCCAAACTTTCCGGTGCATAAATTTTCCAATGTTTACGGCCCTCAGTTTGCAAAATAAAAGCATCAATATTGTCATAATGCGGAGCAAACCCAGCAGCTCCAGCAGGAGTTAAATAACTTTAAAAATGAATAAAAACAAAAAAGAATTTAAAAAACTTGTTAGCTCCAACATAAGAACAAAAAACTTCTTGAAGAGCATCACAGATATACCAAATTTTGTCATTAAAAACTTGAGGATGAACACATTGAAGTGATCGTCCATTTTGAAAATGTTGCAGAGCACTCGTGATTGTAGCGCGTTGCATCTCTTTCTTTAATGGATTATGGGTTTGTCTAACACCAGAAACATAACTGGCAACATTAACATCCTTTCCATAGAGAACATTATTCTTAAAATGAAAAGTGAAGGAGGACATTTTTAAATAAACTCACATTCTTAAGCATATCCTTAAAATCCCCAATATTAAAGAATCCATCAAAATAAGCATTTGTAGCGCGTTTCAAAACAAGAACTCGTTTTTGCAAGATGTCACTTTAAATGATAAAATATAAGATAATTAGAGGTAAAATTTAAAAACTTGAAAAATGTATCAGTCACAATTGGGCTCAGAATCCATTGCAAAACTTTCAATCCAACTTGAACGGAATGTTCAGTATCCGCAGAGAATTTGAATAATTTAAATGGGTTTGCAGCTGTAGAATAATCCTTCTGTGCATTGAGAACAATACAATTTGAAGTGTTTGTAGAAATATTATACCCAGTAATGTTTAAGTCGACCAATTCTTAATTAAAAATATTTAAGTTAAAAATATAACGCCATACCACCCATATCAAAAAAATGTGGAGGAAGTGCGCCCCTCAAACGTTTTGATTTGTCCGTCATTAATAAAATAAATTCGCTTGATGAAAATAGATTGTCAAAAACATTTTTGACATTTCCATCTTTTTTGACTTTTGTATCCTTTTTAGCATTGCCGTTTAATTCATTGTCTTTACTGAAAGAGTTGGTTAAGGTCTCGAGTTTGACTCGCTTTGAAGGAGGAGTTTCACGAGGACTACCTGAAAGAACGGCAAAAATGTTTTATATTAATCCGGCAAAATAAAAATGTCAGTAACTACATAAAAGCATCAGAATGGTAACCGGGTAAACAGTAATAAAAAAACAGACATACCAAAACGCTTTGCCTGAGCATCTCCTTTAATAACCAAATCATTTTTAACATGCTCATTCCTTTCAGAAGAATCAGTCTCGAATTTAACCTTCTTTTTTCCAGATGCTTCTTTGGGACTTTCTAAAAAATAAAGTAAAGTAGAACGATTTAACAAAACCTTTCCCCATAGATGAAACACTCGTATTTGGAGTAGTCTTTTGGCCAAAGTCCTTGTTAGGTTGCTAAAAAATTATGGAATATTTAAATAATGTACAAACATTAACAACAACCGAAAAGCCATCTTTGTTCATTTTATTTTCCTTAGGGCGTTGCTTTTGAAAGTTTGAAACTTCAGTATTCTCATTCTTACCATCCTTCTTCACTGAAACTTAGAAAAACAAAATTCTTACTAAAAACGTAAAAACATACCTCCAAACTTTTCATTCATCAGACGCCCTTCAAATTTATCTCCCCCATCAAAAGCTTTCTTTTTATTAAAACCTCCTCTTTTATTACCGCCATTAACAGCGCCTTTATCCTTTTTCATTCCTTGATTGTTATTCATTGGCTTGTCTTGTTTAAATTTCTTATTAAACGGCCCAGAACCAAATCTGTTTCCTCCTGCCGAATTTTGTTTATTTTTCTTGTTCTTATTTTTTCCCATTTTGATTAAATAAAAGAAAAAGTCTGTAAAATTTAATTGAAAAAATGATAACATTCTATTCAATGGATAATATAAAAATCGTGTCTGGTGATTTCGGCAGAAGTGACGTAGGCAGTGGTTAAATGGGCAGCGAGTGATTTAGGCAGCGAGGTGAGTGGTTAGGCAGTGAGGGTTTTTAAAAAAAATATTTTCCACATAAAAACAATTTGAGTATCAACGAAAAAATAATTATGCGTGATTTGGGCAGCAAATTTTATTTTAACAAGAAAATTTATAGAAACAAAATGGAGACAAAAAAATTAAATGAAAAGATATGGATAAACAGATGAAAATTAAAAGAAAAATTTAGATTTAATCTGCTTTTGCAGGCACCGACCGGATCCTACAACCCAAATTCTTAAAATTTCGCCTGTGGTACTGAAAATTGAATTTTTGGCCTATGGCCTTCAAAAATTCTCAGTTTTCGCCTACGGCTCAGAAAAAGGCGTTTTTTAACGCATAGAAGATTATACTCTCAATTTATACTCTCAAACAATCTTCTAACAATCAACAATCTTTATTCTTCAGTTTAGTTCAAAATAACGCAAATTAAATGGAATTACAAATGGCTAATTATAGGGTTTTGGAATAGGCGGGAAATAAGGAAATAAGTTTAGTTTACAGTTTAGATAAGAAAATTATATAGTTGAAGGTGAAGGTGTAAAAGTTAAAGGGCAATGTTTTGAATAAGATCAATAGGAAGTTATATTTAAAATATAGTTTGGGGGAACAATTTGAAAGAGATAGACAGAAACATTCATAAACATAGATAGCAAATAAAAACATCAAATAACGGACATCAGGGTTGCTGCGGGTACAAAAAATTTTCGGGTACGGGTATCGGGTTGGAGCGTTTTCATTTCGGGTCACGGGTTTCGGGTTGGAAAAAATATCGGGTACGGGTTTCGGGTTATAAAATTTTCATTTCGGGTATCGGGTTTCGGGTTGGCAAAAATTTCGGGTACGGGTTTCGGGCTTGGCGAAAAATTCGGGTTATTTTCGGGTGTTCGGCTATTGGTGAACTAAATTGTAAGGAGGCAGGCTATATTGCATAATAGGATTTTGGGTGATATAGAGAGAAGCAAATTTGAAGAGATTAAAACATTGTGGGATTTGGCGATTAAGAGGGATATCTTGGTAATTTCTTCCATTTTTTGCGCCGCAGGCGAAAATTTTGAGAATTTTGATGATCCTTAAGCTAGATTTCTAGCTTTTTCACCGCCGGAGGCGAAAATTTTGTGAATTTTTTAAGGTCTTAGGTGAAAGAATTCAATTGTCAGAACCGCAGGCAAAAATTTTTATTTAAGTTTAATTGATCATGAACCTAGAACTCTTAATTTTATGCGCCGCAGGCGAAAATTTTGCAAAATTCATGACTAAATTAAAATTTTTAATGCTCTTTCAAGCTTAAAATATAAAAAAAATAAATTTAAAAATCTAAAATGAAAATCAAAGTTTAAAGGCATTTATTTTTGAAAATAAAAATTTTTTAGGCATTATTTCCAGCCCTTGACTCGAACCCACCCCCAGAAAATATCGAGGCAGTCGTCTTACACACTCAACCACCGATCAACATAATGAAAAATTAAAGAAATTATAAATATTTCTTTCCCTTTTCCTTCCTTCTCTTTCTATAAATTTATTTTAAAAAATCGGGTAAGGCTAAGTTTTCGGGTATAAATTTCGGGTTTTAACCAATTTCGGGTCACGGGTTTCGGGTTGGAAAAAATATCGGGTACGGGTTTCGGGTTGGAAAATTTTCAATTCGGGTATCGGGTTTCGGGTACAAAAAAAGGCCGGGTTCGGGTTTCGGGTTTCGGGCGGCAACCCTGCCGGACATATCACTCCTCCCTCCTTTAACGAAATTTGTCCTCAAATTGAATCTCTTTTCTAATAGCATTTCTTCTCTGAAGTTTCGGCCATGTAATACTGATTTCATATAAGACAAATCAAAGCAACCAAAGCCAACAAGTATGGGTTAACAGCTCCAATTCTGGGATTCGAATTCTCAAATCTGTGACGATTTGGCGAACAATTATCATAATTCTCTCGTTTTTGTTTTCTCCAATTTTCTCTTTCTCTACTATTAGAACTGCTTGAATCACGCCTTTACGTTGACCATTTTGAGCCTTTTCATCTCGGCTCAGAATCAAGATCTCGAGCTGATTTTGGTGTCATTCTAATCAGCTCGTTGCTCCTTTCGAATGAGCTATTATTTGCATTTTCGATTTTTTGACCCCAAAAATTTTCAAATTTCGGGGGTCTGTAACTCGGCCATATGAAGTCGGATTTCGTTGATTTTGGTGTCATTCGACTCCGCTCGAAGAGCTCTTTCGAATGAGATATATTCGAATTTTTTACCCCAAAAATCAGCCTGGTCCCCCCTATGGGTTTTCAAATTTCAGGGACCTATATCTCGGTCCAAAAATTTTTCCTCGGGTTAAAACTAGTGGCATTCGACTCAGCTCGACGAGCTCTTTCAAATGGTATAACATTTGTATATCAAGCTCGGCACCCATATACTAAAGTGAACCCTCTAAATTGAAAAAAGGGGTATTGTTACTACAATTGTAGTTGGTGGTGTCATTATAATTGGTACCGTGGTAGTAGGATCTGCCATTGGAACAGCCAGCTATTTTGTATGATCTGCCATAGGATCTGCCATTGGAAAATGAAGAATGTATTAAAGATCGGGAGGATATTAGATCTCATACGATTCTCTCAGTCCGATCTCTAGTAAATTTTTTAATGTTAGACAAGGAATTATTACGTGTGTTTTTCCCATTACGGTGAATTTTTTATTCTATTTCAAATTTAAATTTTTTTCGCAATTGTCGTCCGCAATTGTCGCATCCGCAATAGTCTCAGTCGCAATTGTCGTCCGCAATCGTCGCATCCGCATGTGCGTATCCGCAATTGTCGTACCGCCCATTCGACAAAGCTCGACACAGCTCGACGAGTTCTATAACATAGGATTGACTTAACTTTTTAATACGTTGAGGAGGGAAAAAGGAGGGGGGAATTGAATTTTGCCCTTTGAAACTCCAAAAAACACCTTGACGAGTTTATAAATTATTTTTATTGTCCAAAAAATCTATTTTTAAATTATTTTTTTAATCCTCACTCCCCAAATGTCTACTCCCCAATTGTCCACTCCCCAAATGTCCTATAAATCTCTTTAAAAACTTTTATTTAATTAAATAGTAAAGAATTGGCAGTGTCTGTTCGGTTTCCCTTTTTGTTTGGTGTTACGACAATTGCGGATACGCACGTGCGGATACGACAATTGCGGTCGATAATTGCGGATGAGACACTTGCGTACGACAATTGCGGACAACACTTGCGGACGACAATTGCGGATGCGACAATTGCGGACGCCACTTGAATAAAATAAAAATTTTATTGAAATAAATAATTTAAAAATTTAATTTTTAAAAAATATCTTTTTACAAATCCTTCCATTTTAAACTGTTATAAATAGAGAGCGGATTTTTATTGATAAAAAATCGCAAAATATGGCCATAAAATATTGAAATAAATGGGCAAAATATTGACAAAAAATGCCAAAATTTAATGAAATATTGAAATAAATTTTCGTATATTTACTAGCAAAAAGCCAAAATAAAGTTTAAATTTAACAAAAAAAAAGTTAGTAAGTTTTTAAAATTTCATATTAGCTTTATAGTTTGACGAATTGGGTAATTTTACTCTCTTAGGCCTTTTGAGATTGACGAAATGAGGATGTGACATTTTGTGGGCTTATCCACTCGACGTACTCCAAGTGTAAGTACAAAAAGTGCAAGTACAATCTCCCAGAAGAATTACCCTATATACGCCAGAATTCCTAATTTTCAGCTCCTCAGGCGAAAATTTTGTGAATTTTTGTTGTCAGGCAGCCAGATTTCTTCACTTTTTTCCTAAAATCTATGAAAAATCCCTAAATTTTGGTAAAAATATCCAAAAATATTGAAATAATTTGAAAAAAGTGCCAAATATTGAAATAACTGGAAAATTGGCAAAATATTGAAATATATTGAAATGTATCTTAGTTCAAAATCATAATATCGAAAAACTAATGGCATATTTGAGCTTTTCTCGACATAATATATTCAGGAAAAAAAAATATATTTCAATAAAAATCCGCTCTCTAGTTATAAATTAAACTGTTATAAATTTAAAAAAACTTCATTTTTTTTATTAATTTCTTATTGGCTGCCAGCCATATAAAATTTTGGCCGCAGAAAAGCTGTATAAGAGCGGCTACAGAAAAAGCATAAAAAGCTATATTTTGTCTTTTAGCTGCCGATAACACACTAGAATAATATAAAAAAGCCGTGTGTAAAGAACTAGCAAAAAACTGTAAAGAACTAGCTGGGCCTAACGGTGAATTTTTTATTCTATTTCAAATTTAAATTTTTTTTGCAATTGTCGTCCGCAATTGTCGCATCCGCAATCGTCTCATCCGCAATTGTCGCATCCGCAATCGTCTCATCCGCAATTGTCGCATCCGCAATCGTCTCATCCGCAATTGTCGTCCGCAATTGTCGCATCCGCAATTGTCGTCCGCAATCGTCGCATCCGCATGTGCGCATCCGCAATTGTCGTACCGCCTTTTGTTTTTCTTCAACAATATACTAAATTTTTATTTTTTATTTAAAAGTGTCTTAAAAATGCCGAAAAACACAAAACAAGAAAGAATTATTTATTACAACAACTTCAACTAAATATACAATATATTTATTTATACTCTCGCAACACCGCCTTCTTTTTTGTTTTAGCTCTCGAATGGTTTATTAAGCAATTTTTGTTTGGCAAATACTGTAGCATTGAAAAGAAAATGGCTTTATATATGTATTTTCTTATTTTTTAAAAATAAAGTTAAAATTAAATTAATAGCATCAAACATTACTGTTAAGAAATAAAAGAAGGGAAAATTATAGCCAGTTTTATGGGGGTCAACCCTGAAGACCTACACCCCCAAGACCTACACCCTGAGGACCTACACCCTGAGGACCTACACCCTGAAGACCTATTCACCCTGAAGACCTACAACTTTTTGATCAACCCTCATTTTTTTATCTGTTATTTCTTTACATTTTAATCATGGGTCTGAGGGATTAAAGGGGAAAAAAGAGGGGTGTAGGTCTTCAGGGGTGGACTCGTTTTATGTACCTTATAGCCAGTTTTATGTACTTTTCTTAATACCTAAATTTATTATTTAAAAAATTCAAAATTTTAAACAAAACTTTATTTTGTCCTTCTGCTTATTTTCCCTTCTTTTATTGGTTGTTGTAAAATTTCTTCCAGGTATTAACTATATTAAATCGGTTATGTCACACTTTTTTTACAGTATTTACAAAGAAAAGGAGAATTTGTTTTGACACGAAAATTTTTCTTTTAAAAAATAAGAGAGAAAAAGTTGTTTTTCTCTAATTTTGCATGAAAAAGTTAAGTGTAAACAAATCAACCAGCCATCTGCCATTTAGACGCAGGCAGGCAATTTTTTGCAAATTAATCGAAGGCAGTTAATTTTGGTAAAATAAACGCTGCCATTTATTCGTAGATAGGAAACTGTTTATCTATTAGAGAAAAAAAAATGAAGAAATATAATGTTGATTTCAAAATAGGAGAAATGTTTTTAACTATATTAAATCGGTTATGTCACACTTTTTTTACAGTATTAAAATAAAAATCATGTGAAGGGATATTTCAAAACAAAATACAGTGATATAAATTATCAGCTAAAGATTTGTAAAAAATTTTGATTGATTTTCCACAAATTTCTGATTATTTTTACGATTTTAGACATTGAATTTAAATTTTTTTAGTAAAAAATATAAAATGGTGCGTCGAAACAAAATATTTCTGATTCACAACCTTCATGTTCGTCATCGGCTCTTCAAAATTCAGACGGGTTAAAAGCTCCCGATAAAAGCAGAAATATGGGTTCAAAGCTCCCATTTGAAAAAGCGGTTAAACCGGTTCAGAGCTCCGGCGGAAAAAAGCGGGCAGAATTTAAATCAAAAAATCTGATAAAAAATTTAGATAATATTAACGATGATTATTTTGAATTAGATTATAAATGTCTTGAGTCTAGAAAAAGAAAAGCAAAAGAGAGAGAAATTTTGAAAATATCTCAAACCCAAAACAAAAATGAATCTTATAAAGCGGCAGCAAATTTTTCCAATACTAAATTTTTTGAATTAAGTGAATTTAAATTTAAGTGTTAACTGTTTGCTTTTATACTAAAAGGAGAGAGAAAACTAGAAGAAAAACATAACGCCAAAATAAATTAATTTAAAGAACAAAAAGCAAAAAATAAACAGTATTGAAAAACTTAAAGAATTCAACAAAGAAATCACATATATTTTGAGAATTTAAAAAAGTAATATCTCAAAATTGCGAAAATTTCATTGTTTTTTAAAAGCAAAATGCGTTCGCTTAAACGGTCTGTTAAAACAATCGTTATTATTATAACCCAAAAACGCACAAGTTTTTCGTATCAAAAAAAACACAGCCCAGAGTAAGAAAGTTAATTTTTAAATTTGTTTTTAAAAGTTAAAAACATCAAAAATAAAAGAAGCCAAGAATCCTGAATATTTTTTTAATTTTTTTGGAAAATATACTTATCAATTTCTATTCAGCTCTGAAAAGGTTATATACGAGCGTTCAGGTGCCGCGAAGCGGCACCTGAACGCTCGTGGATTATTATGTTTGTTTTTAGTGTATATTTTTTGGATTAAAAATTGTAAAAAAATATTTATATTATTTAATATTTTTATTTTCTAAAAACTTTCCTGGAAAGAAAAAAAAGAAAACCACTACCACAACAACATTAAAAAAATTTTGGATATAGTATAGTATACCGGTGGAAAGGTTTCGATATAAGACCCATACCATTCGATTCGTCTCGGCGAGCTGAGTCGAACGGTACCACTCTTTTTTTCCGGAGATGCCTGTGGACCGAGATATAGGTCCTCGAAAATCGAAAAACCATAGGGGGGACCAAGCACTTTTTTGGGATGAAAAATTCGATTTTTTGAATGATAGCTCATTCGAAAGAGCTCTTCGAGCCGAGTCGAATGACACCAAAATTAGCTCGAAATCTTGATTTAGAGCCAAGATAAACAGGTTCAAAATGGTCAACGTAAACCTATGGAACGTAGGCGAGGCGCTTGTGCAAAACGCCGCGCTTCGCGCGGCGTTTTGCGGCACGCGCCTCGCGGGGAGTCTACGGGCTCTGGGTCTGGGCTCGTAACATGGTCCTATTCCTATCATCAATGGGGTGGAAATTCCCAGCTTCTTCCACAGCAGCAAAAACTCCACGGATGCCATACGTAAGGAGCTCAAAGAAATGATCATAACTTTGTGCAAACTTGTTAGATCGCGATAATTTTGATGTCATTCGACTCAGCTCATCGAGCTCTTTTGAATGAGCTATTATTTGTTTAAAAAAGTTTTTATTCCAATAATCGCCCCTTTGGATCTTCGATATTTATGGGTCTATATCTCGGTTCAATCAAGTCGAATTTCGTTGATTTTGGTGTCATTCGACTCAGCTCGAGGAGCTCTTTCGAATGAGGTATAATTTGCAATTTCGAATTTTTCACCCCAAAAAAGTGCTTGGTCCCCCCTATGGTTTTTCGATTTTCGGGGGCCTATATCTCGGTCCACAGGCATCTCCGGAAAAAAAGAGTGGTACCGTTCGACTCAGCTCGCCGAGACGAATCGAATGGTATGGGTCTTATATTGAAACCTTTCCACCGGTATACTATACTACAGCCAAAATTTTCAACAGAAGAAAAAAACATTTAAATAAAAAGTTGTTAGTTTTATATGTTTGTTAATGGATACTGAGAAATATTCTAATTTCTATATCCATATTAAAATGAATATGGACATCTTTAGGAAGTAAAGACAAGTTTCGAAGAGACATTTAAATAATTAAATTTTATTTAAAAAACGAGCGTTAGGACGCGCTTCGCGCGTCCTAACGCTCGTACAACACCTTTTAATTCTTTTTAGATCAACCTCACACTTTGGCGGACTCAAATCCCCGACATCTTACTTGCTACAGGGCTCGGCTCACAATTGATGGGAAGAGTCTTTTGCTCAAGCCCAAATCCCTAATATATCTTTATTCCCAAATCATTTGATATCCTCTTAATCACCACCAAAATCCCTGAATCACCCTTTAGCCTCAAACTCATATGAAAACGCTCTTAATCGCACCCAAATCATAGATAACCCGTTTTAACCCCAAAACCTCCGATATCCCTCTTTAATACCATTCTCTTAATCACCACCAATTAATCAAAAAATAATATGCCTCATAAACACCCCAAAATCCCAGAATGACCCATTAGACTCTAATCTTAAGAATTATCTCTTAATCACACATCACAGCTATCACCCTTTATTTTCAAAAATCCCTCAATCACAAAATATGCCTGTTAATTACTTCTCCGATACTCCTAATTACACAAATTTCACTTTCCAAACTTTATTTTCATAGAAAATACCCCTTTCTCCCGTCAAAACATTTGATAACACCCTTTAGCCTGAAACTCATAATATCCCTGAGCCAAAAAGCAAAGCAATAACTCCCCTTATTTGTCTCTTAATCCCTTAGTCTCCGATGATTAGGTTTCTAGGCTTTCACTTTTTTTTCTTTTTTTGTGTTGCGTATCACTCTAATCCTCGAAAGCCTTTTTAATTACCCTAAACCCCGATATCTCTATTAGCCCTTGATACTACTCTTTTCCCAAAAACCCCAAAATCATATCTTAACCACATCCCTCAATATCAATATTAAGCCCACAAAACTATTGATATTCCCCAAACACTCATCAGAGTCACTTACTATCACTAATAGCTGTTCTTGTATTTCCTAAATTACCCCAAATACTCAAAATTACGTATAGTCCCTAATATCCGTCTTAATGTTCGAAATCCTCAAAATCCCTTCATTAAATCTGAATTTATCATGCTTGTAACTAAAAGATCCCCTATATATCCCACTTTATATCTCAAATCCTCCATATCTTCACAGAACTTATGTTTTTAATATAAATCCCCCGATATCAATTCTAAGTACCGATATTCTCTTTAACACTCTCATTCGTAAGTTCCCAAAATAGTCCATATATCTATTAACTCTTCTTTATTTCTCTCTTTTTCTCTGATATCTCTGATATCCCTATTAATCCTCAAAATCCGCCATACATTTGCGCAAGTCAAAATATTCCATTAATTTCCCACAATCCACGATATCCCCTTTATCACCATCTTTTACACTCTAAATACGCAAATCCCCGATATTCTTTACAATCCTCAAACCCCCATACATCATTCTGCATTAACTCTCCCGAATCACAGTAAACCCCCGATATACACTTAATCCCCTACAAATCTACCGTTAACTTTATTATCCTTATTCACCTTCATCTCTTCAAATACTTAGTATTCAATTAATCACCAAACACCCTTTAATAATCTTTATTTTTTTTTAATTCTAAAATCCTCAATATCCCTATTTGGCTCTAATAGTGTTTGCGGCTAAAAGGCTGTGTTTTATTTTTAAAATTACTGCTTGCGAATAAAAGGCAGACGGCTGGTAACTGCCGCGTCTAAATGGCAGATGGCTGGATGTTTTTGTTTACACTTAACTTTTTCATGCAAAATTAGAGAAAAACAACTTTTTCTCTCTTATTTTTTAAAAAGAAAAATTTTCGTGTCAAAACAAATTCTCCTTTTCTTTGTAAATACTGTAAAAAAAGTGTGACATAACCGATTTAGTATAGTTAATATTTGAGATAAAAAAGTATGTAGCAGGGTTGCCGCGGGTACAAAAAATCTTCGGGTACGGGTTTCGGGTTGGAGCGTTTTCATTTCGGGTATCGGGTTTCGGGTTGGCAAAAATCTCGGGTACGGGTTTCGTGTTTCGGGTTATAAAATTTTCATTTCGGGTTTCGGGTTGGCAAAATTTTCGGGTACGGGTTTCGGGTTTGGCGAAAAATTCGGGTTATTTTCGGGTGTTCGGGTGGTATTAGTGAAATAAAGTGTAAGGAGCCAAGCTATGTTGCATAATAGGATTTTGGGTGATATAGAGATAGGCAAATTTGAAGAGATTAAAGAGGCATTGTGGGATTTGGGGATTAAGAGGGATATCTTGGTAAAATCCCACCTTGATAAAATCCCACTATATACTAATATACCTCCGCTTTATCTCCATTAAAGCCTCCAATTTTCTCCCATTTTCAGCGCCGCAGGCGAAAATTTTGGGAATTTTGATGACCCTTAAGCCAGATTTCTAGTTTTTTCACTGCCGGTGGGGAACATTTTGAGAGGTATTTCAAAACTACATAAATTAAAATTTTTAATGCTTATTCAAGCTTAAAATATTAAAAAAAATAAATTTAAAAATCTTAAATGAAAATCAAAGTTTAAAAACATTTTTGAAAAGAAAAATATTTTAAGCCTAATTTCCAGTCCAGGACTCGAACCCACACCTATGAAAATATCGAGCCAGTCTTCTATAATTTTTTCTAATCTTTCTATAATTTTTTCTAAAAAATCGGGTAAGGCTAAGTTTTCGGGTATAAATTTCGGGTTTTAACCAATTTCGGGTCACGGGTTTCGGGTTGGAAAAAATATCGGGTACGGGTTTCGGGTTGGAAAATTTTCTTTTCGGGTATCGGGTTTCGGGTACAAAAAAAGGCCGGGTTTCGGGTTTCGGGCGGCAACCCTGGTATGTAGATATTTTAATTTAATTAATAAACAAAAAATATAATTTTTGTTTGTAGCTTATGAAATATTAAAAGAATATCAATCAATTATAGACCTTTGAAGTAAAATTAATATTTAGTAAAAACTAATCGTATTTAAATTCCTTTGTCTATGTATAAAATAAATGTTTGTATAAATGTAAGTAAGAATGTTAATTCTGTGAATTTTGATACCCTTTCCCCAATTTTAATACTCTTCTTACCTTTTCTGGGAAAAATTATATAGGCATAGAGCGGCATTTTAAGCTTTTTCCTTTTTATGTAAATAAGTATTACATATTAATTTACACGCGCCAATTCATTCAGAAAGAAAGAAATTATTTTGTAAAGGTTTAGGAAAAAGGGCGGAGTTTTTTTGGCATCATATCAACTTTTGATTTTTTTCTAACTAAATTACCTCTCCATTTTTTAATTCAAAATTATTTTTTATTTAAAGATTTTCTATTTAATTTTTTAATGTTATGATAAACTAATAATGACTACTAATTCAAAGAAATATACTAATTTTCGTATGGATCGTCTTTTACGTGATTCTCAAAGTGAAAATATTCTTCCACAACAACAACAACCACAAAATAATTGTAAATAAATTAGAAATATTTTTAACAAAAGCGTTTATTTAAAAACCGTTAGGTCCTCCCATAAAATATTTTTAAAATTCTGTTTTGTTTTGAAAAACTTTTTGGTAATCCCAAAAATATTTATTTAATTTTATACAGTAATTCTTGCAAAAGTCCCCGCCGCTGAGTATTTTAAAATAAAATAAGATAAAGCAAAGATAATGTAAATAGAGAATAAAGATTTATGTTTTTGCAATTTTGTTAATGGCGTTGAGGCAGAGGCTAAGGCATTAGGAAAAAATTTTGACAAAGTTGGCAACTTTTTTCTAGGTTTTTGACTATTTCGTAAAAATGGACCGTACTAAAAATGAACAAAAAATTTTTACACTAAGGACTGTTCTTAATCTTTTGAATGAATGGAAAAATTTTATTTTCCAAAATGAGAAACACCCTTTCTCCTCCCACAAAAATTGGTCCGTTTCGCAAGAAGGCTTAATTGAATTCAGTTGATAAATGAAAATTTTTGAAGTGCAATTTCAAAAAAACAAGACTGAAAAATTTTAGATTTTGTTATTTAATTGAGAATTGAATGGACTATAAAAAATTAAAGAAATATTGACCCTTACTTATATTTACAGTTTGGCCATATACTCAAAATTTTTCTCCAAATAATATATTAACAACACCAACAACATTAATTACTCCATCATCATCTACACAACAACAATCCTTTCTACTAAATTCACAACAACAATATTTACATTCATTTCAATTTCCGTCTCCACCTTTTTTTATTCAAAATAATTTAACTCCAAATTTTTCAACATTTTTTTCTTCTCCTCCATCTTCTTCTAATACAAATCCATTTTTAACAGCATTTTTTACATCCTTATTTCAAAAACAATTTATTCTTAATCAATTACAAAAACAACAAATAACTTCAATATTTCAACAAAATACACCACCGGTAAATTTTAATTAAAATATTTTTTTTTAAATTAATCACAAAATATTTAACTAATTTTCTTAGTTGAGAGGAATATTAGTTAATTTTTTTAAATTTAAGTCATTTAATTCAACACCTGGAACTAGTAATAGTGAAGATAGTTGGAGAACAAATAACTCTTCAAATAATTTAACTTCATTTAAATATCCAAATAATATTTATCCTACAACAACAAAAATATCAAAAATTGTGGAAAAGGTAACTAATGAAAAGGTAAAAATTAGAATTTAAATTAAATTAATTTATTTTTAATTTTAAAAAAGAAATTATTAAATAAATCATCTTGTAAAAGAAAAAATGAAAATAAAGAATTAAAAGAAACACCAAAAAGAAGAAAAATAAACAATATATTAATTAACAACAACGACAACAATAACATACAAAAAGTACAGTGTAATGTTTGTTTTATTTAAATTTAAATTGGGAGAAATAAAAAAAATTTTAAATAAAATATTTAAATGTTTATTTTTAGGTTTGTGGTAAATCATTTGGTAGACCATGTTTGTTGAATGGACATAAAAGAATTCATGGTTTAGCCATACTTTAGCCAGTGGCCGGTTCAAAAGCCTCTCGATATGTACCCCATTCGATTCGACTAGCTGAGCTGAGTCGAACGATACTACTCTCTAGGTGCGTATATTCCTGTAGACAGAAATATAGATCCCCGAAAATTGAAAACCATAGAAAAAAAAAACCGGCCACCGGCTAAAGTTTATCCCATGGTTTTATAAATATTTTATTTTAAAATACCGTAAATCCTCTAAAATAGGCCCCCCCTCCAAAATAAGCCCCCCCTCTAAAATAAGCCCCCCCACTAAAATAAGCCCCCTCTAGAGGTCGATCGAAAAAAATAAGCCCCCCTCTCTAAAATAAGCCCCCCTCCTAAAATAAGCCCCCTCCCCCATAAAATTTTTAATTGTTGATTAATTGTTGTGTCCCATCAGTTGAGTCTCCATGGAGGGATATAGATGGATTAGAAGTGATTAAGAGGGTATTTGGAAGATTAATGATATATAAAGGGATCAATGTACATAGATATCGAGGGATTTGAGGTGATTAATAGCGATATCGGAGGATTTGTAGGTTTAATGGGATATATATGGATAGTGAAGATTAGGGGAGATTAGGAAGCATATCGGGGGGATTAAAAGGGACTTCTGGAGATTAAGAGAATAAGAAATTTCGGTGATTAACAGTATTTCAATGATTAATCGTGAGTTCATTGGATTAAGATGGTTTGAACGGATATCCGGGGATTTTGTTGGATCTCAGCTCCCTCTAAAAGTCTCAATATTCACCTTAATCCTCCGATATCTCCAACTTAAAGTCATATCTTAGCTGAAGGATCAATTGACAGAGTACTTGATGAGTTTTGGACAAGGTTTTTCTTGAAGAGACTTAGTAAAGGGATGAATTTTATTGAATTTTAGAAAATTTTTTCTAAATGTTTGGTAATAAATTTTAGTTTTTCAAAAATTTAGACATCAAAAAAAAATAAGCCCCCCTCCAAAATAAGCCCCCCCTCTAAAATAAGCCCCCTCTAGAGGTCGATCGAAAAAAATAAGCCCCGGGGTCTATTTTAGAGGATTTACGGTAATTTGTTTTTAGATGGAGAAAAACCTTTTAAATGTGAATGGCCTGGCTGTTCTCGTTCTTTTGCTGATCGTTCAAATTGTCGTGCACACGAAAAAACTCATCGACGTAAAATAATTTAGTAAATTTATTTTTTTTCAATTTTTTAGCAGAAAAGCCATTTGTTTGTGTACATTGTGGAAAGGCATTTAAATTAAAAAGTTATTTAAGTAAACATTTACGGGCAAAAGCATGTCGCCAACAAAAATAAAATTATTAAAACAAAGAATATATGTATACAAAATTTTATTTAAAAAGAAGAGAAGGTGAAATTTTTAAAAGAATTTGTACATTTTTAATTTCTCTTGTGCATTTTTTAAAAATTTTCTCATGTGCCTTTTTTGAATTTAATACTTAAAAAATATAAATTTTTATTTAAAATTATAAAAATTTCTTTTTGTTGGAGTTTCAAAAATTTTCTTTTGTTGGAGTTTCAAAAATTTTCTTTTGTTGGAGTTTCAAAAATTTTCAATTTTTCTTTGTTCCCAACATTAATGCTACGTAATATGTACCTAATGTACCTACATATGTATTATACAAAAATAAATTAATTTTATATAAATTTTGGGAAAAACTTTACAATACGTACCGGGAACAAAAATGGACAAAATATATGTCATTCGAAAGAGCTCGACGAGCTGAGTTGAATGGTACCAAAATTATTTGGGGCTTGCAACTTTGGGGTGAGATATCGGGATCGAAATGGTCAAAAATCATAGGACCAAAAATGTCAAAAGTTCAAATATAAATACTTGTTCTAACAAGTTTGTACAAAGTTACGATACAAATAACAAACAACGTAAACCTATGGGTCGGCGACTCCAAGCCGAGATACAAGGGTTCAAAATGCCGAGATACAAGGGTTCAAAATTTTCGACATTTTATGGATTTGACATTTTATTGGAAAACGTTTAATTCGTGTCGGGCTAAAACACGGAACGGACACGACACGGAACGACAAAACACGGTCGGACAAGACACGGTCTTACCAAAACACGGAACGACCAAAATACGGACCATACCAAAACGAGGAACAGACAAAACACGGTCTTACCAAAACACGGAACGACCAAAAGGCGGAACGACCAAAATACGGTCCAGAGGAAAAATATACCTTTTCAAATTTGCCTATTCAAATTTGCCTATAAAAAATTATTATAAATCCAACATCTCGTCAAGAAATTAATATTCCAGAAGAAATGAAAAGAACAAGAATTCAAGTGAATGACAATTTTTAAAATATTTTAAATATCAAAAAAATATTTTAAATACTGGTTTTTAAATCAAAAATATTCTTAAAATCAGAATATTTCTTAATATCAGAATTTTTTGAAATCAGGATAATTCTTAAAATCAAATTTTTTTAAATCAGAATATTAATCAAAATCTGAATTTTTTAAAATAAAAATTCTTTAAGAATCAGAAATATTTTAAAAATTGAAAAATTCTGATTTTTAAAAATATTTTGAATTAAAATTTTTATCATTTTGAATAATCATCTTTTAATAATATTTAAAATATTTTAAAATCATAAAGAATTATTATTTCTCTGGACCGTATTTTGGTCGTTCCGCCTTTTGACCGTTCCTTGTTTTGTTAAGACCGTGTTTTGTCTGTTCCTCGTTTTGGTATGGTCCGTATTTTGGTCGTTCCGTGTCTTGGTAAGACCGTGTTTTGTCGTTCCGTGTTCTGTCTGTTCCGTGTTTTGGAATTCCTGGTTTTGCCCCTCACCCCGTTTAATTTGTCTTCGGAGCAGTTCAACTGAGTCCGCACGATTGAGTCCCCCTTGTATATACCTCAATTGAGTCCCGTGGATTTAATTTAAAAATTTCATTTTTTAATTTAAAATGTTCCAAATCCTGCATGCAGGAATGAATTTTTTGTGGGAATTTGCTTGCAATCCAATTTCCTGTCACCAACATAGAGGTTAAGCAGGTTTTTTTTTCATTTTTATAAATGTTGAAAAATTTTTTTTTTAATTTTAATTTTCAACTATCGTATTTATTCTAATTGAATGACAGTCATTCTATTTTTCAATACCTCAGAAATTTGTCATTCAATTAGAGAGTTCATTCAAATACATAGAGTGGGTCATTCTATTTTCCGATATCAACTATTTCAAATTTTATCAAAAATTTTTTAAATTTTTAAGTAAATTTATTGAAAGCATAAACATAATTTGCCGAAATATCTCCTGGCACGAGTTTATTTCGACGTAAACAATAAATTAACCTATGTAAAAATTAAAATTTTTAATGAAATGACTAATAAGACAACTTACTATTGCTTTTTCATAAAATTCTGGTGCTTTTCGACTATGTTTTGATAACTTTAAACGAAATTATGATCAATTAAATAAACGCTTATAATAAAAGATAAAGATATAAATATGTACAAATCAAACATAATTTCGTTTAAAGTTATCAAAACATAGAGCTGAGTAAGAAAAGCCCTAAACATCTAATTTTGAATTTTTACCGCAAATTCAACTTGGTCGAATTTGCGGTCCGGGATTAGAAATAAACAAATTCTAAGTTGAGATCCGGATTCAGCACACTCGATTACCTACTGGCAAGCCTCAAAAATACCGGAGCATTTTTTACTAATTTTTTATTAGGGACCAATGATCTTAAGGATTACTGACGATCCTTCTCCATCTGATTATGTTTCTACGTCGATTTCATCGTCAATATTATCAAAAGAATCCATTCTTATTTAATTGAACTTTGTCGTAGTTAATTAATTGAACTTTAATTGAACTTTGTCGTATAATTATTCTTCTTTCAACATGTTTTATTTATGTTAAATCAAGACTTTCTGTTATTTTTGACAAAACATTCCTCTCTTTCATTAAAATTTAATATCTTTTCTGCCTTTAGTTATTAAGGCGGGTTCATTTTGAATATTGCCACACTTATAAATGGATCTCTCCCAAATATTTTTTCGGACTTAAATTATTTTTGTAATTGAATTATTTTTTAAATAAAAATTTTGATTTGTTAAAAATATTGATAATATTTTTCTAATTTGCACACAGACACTCCCACACCACGGGAGCAGGCCAGTGTACGCGAGACCACTGTACCGCTGAGCTATAACATTGTTAAAAATTGTCGAATCCGTGGCGCCATGGTATGGTTCGATAAAGCTGGTCGATCTGCATCGAACCATATCAGGGCGCCACGGATTCGACAATTTTGAACAATGTTATAGCTTGGCGGTACATTGGGCTCGCGGTACATCGGAGTGTGCCCCTAAACCACTTACCCCTTGCACTGCGGCTTTTTGGCAAAAATCAAAAATTTTTTTATTTAATTAAACTCAAAAAAATTTAACAATAGCCAATTAAACTAAAACAAAAAAATAAGAGGCCAATAGAAACTTTAACAATCAAAATAATATTCTTTTCAAAAACCTTATTTCTTCTCCTTTTGACGTAACATAAGCACGCAATTATTAAAAAGCAAAGTTGCCAATTCAATATTTTTCTCTAGCGAAGCACAACCCAAAGACTGAACAGTTTTCCATTTTGGATAAGAATTACATAAAGTTATGTATCCTTTCTCCAACTTAAAAAAATATATTTTATTCCCTAATTTCCCTCCCTAATTTACTCACTCATCCCTTCATCCTCTATAAGAATGAGTGGTTATAAACGCGAGAAGAAAAAACCAAAACTAGAGTGAAGGGCAAATCTACACTAACACCATCAAAATCTTAAAAACTAAAAAAACCTCAGTAGAAAAATCAAAAGTCAGCTCTTCCTTGTTTTCATCATAACGCCGAGAATTGTTCATACGATGCACAATACAGGCAGTACCTTCATCTTCATAAATTAATCTAAAAAATTTAAAATAAGGATAAAACAAAATTTAATTGAATTTGCCTTTGTCCATGCATTCGTGCAAAACGAACTTCAGTCTCTGGTCCAATAAGTGGATGTTTCTCTTTTTCAAGAAAGTTGTCACAACCACCTCCTCCGATACATGTTTGTTTAAGCTCTTCATGGCTTAAAAATGGCGGAAGTGCAGTTTTCATGAAATCCTTAGCCATCAAATCGATAAATGCTGGAATATAAGTTGAAAAGTCAGAAGCGAATTTTTGAGAAAATATTTTGGCATATGGAATAAGTCTTGAAATATTTAATAATTAAAAGGCTAAAAATGTTTTAAAAAAACTTATTGTTCAATGAGTCTTCATTAGGATATGCAATATCAGCCATACCACACATATCAAAAAAATGTGGAGGAAGTGCGCCTCTCAAACGTTTTGATTTTTCCGTCATTAATAAAATAAATTCGCTTGATGCTTTTTCAAAGAAATGGGCATAAGAGAATTTACGGCAAATACTAATAGTGACATGATGAGAAAGTTTGTCTTGACCAGTATTGGCCTTTAAAAACAAAAAAAATTAATTGGAGATCAAAAATAAGAACCTGATGAGCAAATCCCCGTGGCACATAAAGAACATCCCCTTGATCCAACCATCCATCAAAAACTGGTTCACGTTCCATAAAATCAGATTCATTCAAATTATCACTTGATTCAAGAGGCAAAGTATCATCCAAACTTTCCGGTGCATAAATTTTCCAATGTTTACGGCCCTCAGTTTGCAAAATAAAAGCATCAATATTGTCATAATGCGGAGCAAACCCAGCAGTTCCAGCAGGAGTTAAATAACTTTAAAAATGAATAAAAACAAAAAAGAATTTAAAAAACTTGTTAGCTCCAACATAAGAACAAAAAACTTCTTGAAGAGCATCACAGATATACCAAATTTTGTCATTAAAAACTTGAGGATGAACACATTGAAGTGATCGTCCATTTTGAAAATGTTGCAGAGCATTCGTGATTGTAGCGCGTTGCATCTCTTTCTTTAATGGATTATGGGTTTGTCTAACACCAGAAACATAACTGGCAACATTAACATCCTTTCCATAGAGAACATTATTCTTAAAATGAAAAGTGAAGGAGGACATTTTTAAATAAACTCACATTCTTAAGCATATCCTTAAAATCCCCAATATTAAAGAATCCATCAAAATAAGCATTTGTAGCGCGTTTCAAAACAAGAACTCGTTTTTGCAAGATGTCACTTTAAATGATAAAATATAAGATAATTAGAGGTAAAATTTAAAAACTTGAAAAATGTATCAGTCACAATTGGGCTCAGAATCCATTGCAAAACTTTCAATCCAACTTGAACGGAATGTTCAGTATCCGCAGAGAATTTGAATAATTTAAATGGGTTTGCAGCTGTAGAATAATCCTTCTGTGCATTGAGAACAATACAATTTGAAGTGTTTGTAGAAATATTATACCCAGTAATGTTTAAGTCGACCAATTCTTAATTAAAAATATTTAAGTTAAAAAAAATTTTTTTTTGAAAAATTTAACAATTCCAAAATAGTGTAAAAAACCTCGCGAAGTGTCAGGATCACTCTTTTCATCTTCCTCTTCATCAAAAATCGAAGAATCGTCCTCCTCATCCATCAAAGAATCATCTTCACCATCCTCAGAATCTTCAAGACCCAAAAACTCGCCATCATCTTCATCTTCAAGATCTTCCAAATCAGATTCATCTTCCATGTCCGAGTCCTTAATACTGCCATTCTCGTCGAAAACAACATTTGATTTGACTTAATTTAAAATGAAAAGTTTCAAAATAACGTTAAAAAACCTAAACTTTTTGATTTCGTGTCCTTTTTCCCTCCAATATCATTTTTGACATTTCCATCTTTTTTGACATTTGTATCCTTTTTAGCATTGCCGTTTAATTCATTGTCTTTACTGAAAGAGTTGGTTAAGGTCTCGAGTTTGACTCGCTTTGAAGGAGGAGTTTCACGAGGACTACCTGAAAGAACGGCAAAAATGTTTTATATTAATCCGGCAAAATAAAAATGTCAGTAACTACATAAAAGCATCAGAATGGTAACCGGGTAAACAGTAATAAAAAAACAGACATACCAAAACGCTTTGCCTGAGCATCTCCTTTAATAACCAAATCATTTTTAACATGCTCATTCCTTTCAGAAGAATCAGTCTCGAATTTAACCTTCTTTTTTCCAGATGCTTCTTTGGGACTTTCTAAAAAATAAAGTAAAGTAGAACGATTTAACAAAACCTTTCCCCATAGATGAAACACTCGTATTTGGAGTAGTCTTTTGGCCAAAGTCCTTGTTAGGTTGCTAAAAAATTATGGAATATTTAAATAATGTACAAACATTAACAACAACCGAAAAGCCATCTTTGTTCATTTTATTTTCCTTAGGGCGTTGCTTTTGAAAGTTTGAAACTTCAGTATTCTCATTCTTACCATCCTTCTTCACTGAAACTTAGAAAAACAAAATTCTTACTAAAAACGTAAAAACATACCTCCAAACTTTTCATTCATCAGACGCCCTTCAAATTTATCTCCCCCATCAAAAGCTTTCTTTTTATTAAAACCTCCTCTTTTATTACCGCCATTAACAGCGCCTTTATCCTTTTTCATTCCTTGATTGTTATTCATTGGCTTGTCTTGTTTAAATTTCTTATTAAACGGCCCAGAACCAAATCTGTTTCCTCCTGCCGAATTTTGCTTATTCTTGTTCTTATTTTTTCCCATTTTTAATTAAATAAATAAATCTGTAAAATTTAATTGAAAAAATCATAGGTTGGAAAAATTGCATTTGCGGGATCCAGCATGCGGGAGTAACTCCCGCGGGAATAATCCCCGGAGCAGGACGAATAGGCGCGGCCGAATAGGCGCGGACGAATAGGCGCGGCCGAATAGGCGCCGAGACAAATAGGCGCGAGACGAATAGGCGCGGGACGAATAGGCGCCCCAAGTTATTTTTTCCTAGAAAATTTTTTTCTGATTTACTTTTCTGATTATTCTGATTTTGATTTTGTTATTCTGATTCTGATTTTGTTCTGATTTTTTGTTCTGATTTTTTTTCTGATTTTCTGTTTTGTTCTGATTTTCTGTTCTGATTTTTTTGGTCTGATTTTCTGTTCTGATATTTTTGTTCTGATTTTGTGATACATGTAAGTTGTATGTCGAGTGACGGGTGTCGAGTGAGTGGGGAGATAGCGGAGGACTGAGGGTTGCGACTGCGGATTTTCCTTGATGGATTTTCCTTGACGGATTTTCCTTGATGGAAAATTGGTATTTAAATACTCTACTCTTAGCGCCGCATGCGAAAATTTTGAGGAATTTAGAAGTTGGAGAAGAATAAAAAAATCAGAACAAGAAATCAGAACAAAATCTCAGAAAAAAATTTCTAGAAAAAATAACTTGTTTGGAAGGAACTTCAGCTAAAGCTGGTGAATTTGTGTGTTCTAAGACGTGTGAACGAATGACTGTCGGTGGCTCCATAGTTTCCACAGCTCGTCTTTTCATTCCTGTCTTCACTTCCTGCGCAACAATTCGAGCTGGATTAGGTTCACAGGTGTGCTGAGTAACCATACGAACAAATTCATCCTCCAAAGTAGTCCATATACGGCCTTTGCATTTTTCAATTCCATTTTTAAATTCACATCTCCAAAATTTAATCGTTCCATCACTATTTGGTTTATCAAATATATAAAGTCTACCCTCATAATTTAACTTTTTATTCCCATTTTTAGTGTCAATTTCACGATTACAAAACATTCTTTTCTGTAAAAGACAAAAAAATTTAAAAAATAATAAAATTACAAAAAAAACTTTTGCAAAACCGTTTGGTCGCCTGAATTACTTCGGGCGCCTATTCGTCCCGCGCCTATTTGTCTCGGCGCCTATTCGGCCGCGCCTATTCGTCATGTATCGATAATCCCGCAAAATGCTGAACTGAAACGTCCTTGTACGCTTTTAAATTTGGATATTTGAGGACGAATTTATTCACTCTCAATTGTGTATACTGTATTCAAGCCTTAATCGAGAAAATGTTAAGTTGAAATACAAAAAGTTTAATTTATAAGTACATAGTGGAAATTTTTTCAAATATATTACTACAAAAATACAATTAAAAATTGGTACTTCTGATTATCTTCCCCCATTTTCCTTTTATTTTGCTTCTTTTTTAAAGAAATTAAGGAGGTTCTTATCGCCATAGATTTCTTTAACCATTTTATATTTCTCTCCCAAATTTTTTCTTTAATTTCTTGTTTCCACTCTAAGCTTGAGGAAAAAATATTTTTTTAAAACATTTTGGGACATGCCAAATTCTCAAAGTTGGTGACTAATAAAAATTTCAAAATAAAAAATTTAAAATAAATTCTAAATCATTTTTATATTTTGTAATATTTTTTTGTCTTCTAAGTTTTTTTTATAAATTCCCTCCCTTACTTCCTTTTTCTCTTTCTTGAAATAAAAAATAAAATGGTGTGTTGACAATTGACACCTTTATTTATTTGTAAAGTAATTCATCTTTTTGGCCGCGACAAAATAACTGATAGGTCAAAAGCACGGGGTAGCACTAAAGTTTTAAAACAATTCAGTCAAAAACCACGACAGTTTTTGTTACTGGTGGAGGGTTTTTTATTAATGTTTGAAAGAAAAAAACGATTTTTTAAGCTTTGAGTAATTGAAAATATTTTTTTAGGAATTTAAAATGGTGGAATGTTTAAATTTAATTGGGAGACTTTCGAGGCATGTGAAATTAATTCTCTTATCTTTAACTTTTTTAATTTACCAAAAAATGTTAGTTTATTAAAGAATTAGCCCTCCCCCCCCCCTCACCCCCCCCCTTTTTCTGTAATTTTTTAAAATAATGTGAAATTCATCTGTTAATTTTCTTATCTTCAATTACAATTTTTGTCGAAATAATTTTTAACTTTTGGAACAGAATTTTGTTTGAAATGCTCTTAAATAATAGAAAAAAATTTTTTTTAAGAATTTTAAATATTTTTTTTATTTTTAAATTATTTAAGGCAAACATAATTCTTTCTTAAATTTAAATGATGTCACTTCTAAATATAAATACTTTTTAAATTTTTTTTCCTATTTTTAACAAAACGAAAAATTTATTTATTTATTCATCATCAGCTTATATTTTAATTGTTTTTCTTTTAAATTAAAACTTGTGACTAATTATTCTCTTTTTCTCATTTGTTCATTTAAATATTTTCTCACAATTCTCTTCTTTATTTGGGGCTTCATTTTTCTTTTAAAAATTTTAAAATATTTTTTTTTGGATTTAAATTTCTTTCTTTTTTAATTTGCATATTTTATTAATCTTTTAATTTTTAAAAGAAAAACAAAACACACAAACATTAATTTTCTGTCATTTTAGAAGAGTTAAATAGGTCTTCTGACGAGATAAACAAATAATAAATCATTTTTATTATTTAAATATTTTCTTGGGGGATTTATTTAATCTATATATGTAGATAGAAATTTTTGAATTTAATTATTTAGATTCAAATTAACATTGAAAACAATTTAAAGAGAAATTTTTCAAATCAAAAATTATTAAATCAAAATACTTTTTTAAATAAAAACTTTTTCTCCCTTATCTCCCTGCAAACCAATTTCCAAACAATCCTAAAAATTACTTTTCAATTTTTTTAAAACTTTAATCATTTTTATTTAATCTTTGACCATTTCCTTTCTTTTTTTATTTTAAAAAAAGATTTAATTTTATTATTTTCTCTTTTCCTTTAGCAATTAAAAACACGAAAGAATTAAAACTACTTGAAGTGGTTGAATGCACGAATGAGCAACTACAGGGAAAGGAAGGGGAAGTTTTTAGATGACCTGTGAATACTGAATGTTATTAAAAGAATAAATACAGAAGGGGGGAGGGGAGGGAGGGAGGGAGTAGTTGAAGAATGATTATAATTTGGAAGAATGTTCTATTTATTAAGTTATTCTCAAAAGTAAATGACCCGGAAATATTTTTTTTTAATTAGCTGAAGTTTTTTAGAATTCGTTTATGATTTTGGAGAAAAAAAAGATAAAAGAATTACCAGAAGTTTTTTTCGTAGAATCTCGATTTATCTTTTACAATTTTACAACTTCTTCTGACTATAATAACTTTTACTAGCTAATATTCCCCGCTTCCTATAATTTTATTTAAATTATTTTTTAATTTCTCCTACAAAACCTCTCTTCATTTTCCTCTTTTTTAAATTTACATTTTCTGCAACTTTACTTTTTTAATTTTCAAAATCTTTCCCCATCCCCTTTTTCGATTTAGTATGCAAAAGACTTGCAAAAATGACAGATTTCTCCCACTCTTTTTTCTTCAAATCCCCGCATTTCCGCTTTCCTTCCATTGATTCATCACTCGAATTGTTGTCGCGACCTTTTTTTCTTTTTTTTTGGTTGGTGGACTTTCCACTTGAGAATATAAATATATTTTTAGACACACTTTAAAGTAAATTATGCACTAAAGAAGCACCCAATAATAAGAGCCTTTGACCATGAAAATAAGAAGATTTTGGGTGTTACAGGTTATAAGGGAATCTTTCTGATAAACAATTTATAAATTTTTATATTTTACATGTTTAGCTTCTGCAAAATAAAAATGGATTAAAATAAAATCCTTATCTAAAAGCTAAAAAGGTTCCATCCATCCATTTATCATACACCAGGGATTTCACGGGTTACCCGAAACCCGATCCAAAGAAAATTCTGAAAATCCGATACGGCTTTTTCTCAACCTGTGACATCTCTAATACCTAAACAAGTTCGTTTTGTTTGTATGAAATTTCCCTTGTAACTTTTGATTTGCTTTCTGAATTCTTTCCTACACTTTCTGGAAAATTGTTTAAACATCTAAGAATGCCCAATCAATTATTACCAACATTAATATTTTAACGTTTCTTTCATTTTTCTATTTATTTCAATTTTAAACCAGGAAATAATTTTTTAATTTTTATTTCAATTAAGGCTTAAAAACTTCAAAAAGCTTTCCTTGGATTAAAAAAATAAATAAAAAAGAACTTCAAAAATAGAAAAGTCGTTAAAGAAATTCTTTTTTCTCCACTTTCTTTCCAACTTTCCAACCTCATTTAAAACTTCCAGCAGCGTCTGAAAGTCGCTTTAATCCATTATTTATTCCAACAATTATATACTCATTCTTTGTATATTTTACGAAAATAGAAAAATTTGAAGGAGGGGAAAGGATTGTTGGAAGGGGGGGGGATATTTGGCTATACCTATTTTCTTTTAATTACCTTTAATTTTTATTTTATGTTCCGTCACTTTTCCTCATTTTTTTCTAAATTTTCTCTTATCTTTTCCCTTTATTGGCCCAATTTTCTTGTAAAAGGAAAGGAAGAATTAATATTTGGATTAAAAACGAGGATAGAGGGGAGGTAATAATCTATTGTAAATAAATATATAAATATATTTATTTTGTAGAAAAAAAACTAGTTTTATAAATAGAATAAATAAGTAGATATACTCGACTTTTTTATTTTCCTGTCTGGGGTAGAAGGGATTTATGTATGTTGTTATAATTTCCTAATTACTTCTACTAAAATCTAAAATTTTTTGAAATATCTTTTATAAATTTTTATAATTCTATTTATTTTAAAAGTCAGCATCTACATAACATTTATTTCTAACGTTCTTTTCTTTGTTTTATTCATTTTTTCATTGTTTTTAACTTTTACTTTTGTTTTATTATTTGTTGTCTCTCTTTATTTATTTCCAGTTCCGTTTTTTCTCTAAAATTTTGTTTGATTTTTCTTTTTATTACTTAAAATCTGCAAAAATTTGTCAGTCTTTAAATCATTTTTGATGTTTCAACTCAATTTGTTTGGCAGTTTGGGGGTTTTAAATTAACAGATTTATTTATTTTCTGTTCATTTTATTTTTATTTCCTTCAATTTTTTTATGATACTCACTCTTCTCTTTTTTTTAAATTAGTATTTTTAATTTTCTTTTGTAATTGAAATTGTTAGCACTGACTATATATGTATGTTTGTACATATAAAAGTTTGGAACATTTTGTTTTAAAGAAGCAGATCAATAATTTTTCTTTCATTTATCAGTGAATCGTCGGGATTAACTTTTTTTTTAATTAACTATAAGTGTCCTCTATAAAATGACACTAGATGTTTCTAATTAGTTTCGCATATTTTTATATTCTACCCTTATAATATTTTACACCCAAAAATAGGGTGAGCAAAAGTTCACTGTACAGTAGCAAAACTGTATATTTAAATCTCAACTTCCTCAATTTTTTAAACTTTATTTAGCCACTGGGTGAGGGGGGAGGGGGTGGGGAGCACCTAAGCGAATCCACAATATAATCAATACACTTCTATTTACAATTTTTTAGTTTGTGTTCCAAAAAATTAGTTTTGTTACAGATAATTTAATTAAATTTCTTGGTATTAAATAAAATACCTTTTTTTCTATTTCGTTTACCTTCAAAAAAATTCTGGATATTTTATATTTTATTTCTTTTTTTCATTAATGACATGTGTATACAAACAAAAAAAAACAAACTTTTTTTATTAGCTTTCAGAATTTCAACGTCTGTCTCTTAAAAGTAAGAGGCGTGGGAAAAGTAATTTCATTTGGACGGGGGCCTGAAACTTTTTGGGGAATTTTTTACTTAGTGGTTGAAGGAAAAAATGTTTTTTTAAAGGCGATGGAATGCATTAAGTTTTACTTAAAAGGGAAGAGGAAGAAGAGTTTTTTTTTTGAAAAAAGAATGTTTTTTAATAAAAAGTTACAGAGAAGGAGGTAAAAGTTGGTAAAAGTTGTTTTTAGGTAAAAGTTGTTTAATTAAAATAATTATTTTTTATTTTACTTGACTTAAATTTAAGGGGTTTTTACTTCATTTTTATCTCAAAATCCTCGAATTTAATGTCCATGTTTATTCTTTCCTTTCCTTTCTCTCCCCAGGGATTGTTTTATTGTCCAATATTTCCTTCATAAAAATATTTAAACAATAAACTTAACTTAACCTCTTTTTTCTCTTTTTTTATCATAAATACTAAAAAGATTACAATTTATTTTATCATTACTTTTTAACGAGACAAATAAATATTTATTTGTTGATAAAGGAAAAAATATTTTTATTTCCACAATTTTTTTTTGTATAATTTCCTCACGTCTGATTAGATACATAATTTACAGGCAGAGAAATATTTGTTTTTTTTTATTTTTGTTTAAAATTATTTTATATTTCTATATTTAATTTAAACCCTTTGTTTTTTCCCTTTATCTTTCCTTTATCTTTCCTTTTTTTTTTATTTTTTAAACCAATTTTTTTTCTTTATTTTTCAAGTTCATTTGTACTTTCTACTACTTTCCTTTCTTTTTTCTTTTAAAGTTTTTCTTTATTGACACTTCCATTTGCCCTCATTTTTTCCCATTCTTTTAAAGTTTATATTCCCTTTGGCGTCCCGGATGTTTGGTTTTTTTAAAGTATTTGAATGGGAATTTAACTTTTTTTTAATGACGGAAAAGTAGCCCCCACCTCCTTTTAATTATTTAAATTAATCTAAAAAATTGTTACAATTTTGAAAATTTTTTTTTTAATTTTAATTTTATTTTCTTATTAAAAATTAGAAGACTTTTTTTGTTGGGAAATTTATGATTGAAAATTATCGCTAAGTTTTTTAAAACTAAATGACATTAAGGAATTTTTTGAATTCACGTTCCCACTATTCTTTTCTGTTTTTAAAGCTTTCTTAAAATTTTTATTTAAAATTTTTTTGTTTATTTTTAGATTTTGTTTATTAACTTTTTTTAATAAATTTGCAAAAAAAAATATTTTTATTTTCTATAAAAGGCACATGGGGTTTCCAATATTATTTATTTTAATATTTTTGGATTTACTTACACGTACTTGAGACTCGAGGGATTTGTTTAACAAAATATTTATGTGAGGGAGGATTTGTTTTTAAAAAAGTAATGGAGGTATATGTATATCTATTTGAGAAGCACATATACCCTATATCCCCCAATCCTTTCTTTTGCCTTTGGTGAAGGACTGGAGGAGGGGGAATTGGTGTATTTATTTATTAAAAAAAGAGAGAAAAAAGGAGAGGGAGGGGAAGAGGGGGTTGTTCTCAAGCAACCACCACCACTACCTCCCCCCCTCCAATACTAAATTAATTGTTTTATTGATTTGTGCCGTAGAAAATATTTAAAATAAAAGTAAAATGAAATACTAAAAAGAATAATTGAATAAAGAATTTTAATTTGTTAATTTTTTTTTGAAAAAAAGGATTATTTTTTTATTAATTTTATGTTTTGGAAAAAGTGGTTGTTAAACAGTAAGTAAATTTTCTCTTCTTTTTCCCTCGGTTATTTAGATTAAAAAAAGTTTAGTGACGGGGGATTTTTAAATTAATATATATACTTTTTAATGACGGCATTAAAGTTTCTGTTGAAGAATTTTTTAATACATATATGTATACTTTCCCACAGAAAGTGTCCAATAAAAAAATTTTCCTCTTAAGCAACCAGCACTACCCCTCAACTACTTTTTTTCAATTTTATTTTTTTATTTAATTGAACATGCAATTATGTATGTAACTCTCAGACTTAGTAAATAGTTTTTATATTTAATTAAAATCTTTAACATTTTTTTATTTCAATATTTTTGATCTATGTTTAATTTAAATAAATATTCTTTTAATTACCGGAAATATTAAAACAAATAAATTTATAATTTCTTTTTCTGTTATCTTCTACGTCCTTAAATTCCTCAATTTTATATATTTATTACTTTATAATTTATCTATTTTTTCTTTCCCTTTTAGCTGATTAAAAATTCTAAAAAAATTTTTTTAAAGAGGATTTTTAAATAAATTTATTTGATTTTTTAATTTTTAGTTTTCCCCCTTTGAATGGGAAAAAAGAAAGAATGCAGCAGGATATTCAAAGGTTTTGGAGATGATGATTGTTATTTTAATAAAGATAATTTAAATAATTCTGACTCTTCTTCTAAAAGAATTTTTGTTAGTTCAGAATTTCCCTGTTCTCTAAACGGTTTGGTGAATTTTTTGAAAAAAAATTTAAAAATTAATTTAGGGCAATCAATTTCACTGGACAAGAACGGAACAACAGATATATTTAACAGACTTTCCAATCCTTTTAAATTTTCTTCTCAACATGATCAAGAATTTAATGATTTATTTACTAATTTGGTTTGTCTTTTTAAATTTTAGTTTTTTTATATCAATAAAGTATAAAAAAAAAAGTATGAGTAAGTTTGTTGGTGTAGTGGTTAGTGAGTTGTGTTTGCTCTTTCATTTAAGTGATGGTTCGATACCGCTATTCTCCCATTTATCTTTTTTTAATTTTTTTCATAATTTTTTTAGAAAATAATTTCAACTTCATTAAAAAGAAGTCAAAAAGAAATTCACAAAAGAAAAAAACAAATTTCTGCAAGATGGAGGAGATCAACATTAAATCAATTAACATTCTTGCTTTTTATATTTTTGTTTATTTTTCAACAACATTCCTTTTGTTTAGCTGAGGATAATTTAATTAGAGAGGAATCAGGTTTTATTTTTAATTTTTTAAAATTAAATTTTGTTTTTTTAGTAAATTCTCAACAACAAACATTCGTTCCTAAACGTGTTTATACAAATCAGTGGGCAGTAAGAATTGCAGGCGGTCATCAAGAACAAGCTGATGAACTTGCCTCTAAATACGGGTTTCGAAATTTGGGTCCAGTAAGTTTTTTTATTCAAGCAAACTATCATTCTGTCAAAGTCATCTAGGATAGAAATTTATTTAAAATTAGGGAACTTATATGGTTTAGATATGCATTTTAGCTTACCTAAGGTATCCTTTTTTGTCCCTCCAGTCTGTCTTCGACTTTAAATAATTTTTGCCAACTTAAATTTCTTCTTTTTCTATATTACTTAAATAAATTTTTAAGGTAATTCCCGGTGGAGAGTTCTTCCTATTTGAAAGCCGTACACTTGGAAAAAGGTCTCTACGTAAAGTTCGGCGTCATTTACACTCGTCTATAACAAGAGAAGAAAATGTATTTTTTTATTTTAAAATTTTCTAATAATTTTTTCTTTAATTTAAAGGTTGTTTGGTTAGAACAACAAGTTGTCAAAAAACGTGTAAAAAGAGATTTTCTCGCTCCTTTATCCCCTCACCAATTAAATCAAAATATTCATTCTCCTTCACTACTTCGTGGAAGAAGACCTCCAGGAATATCTTCTGTCAATATTCCAATTTTAAAGCCAATAATTGCTGATGGTTCTGTTATTCAACATGCTGATTATGTTGAAAATAATGGTGGAAATGGAGAAATTGAAGAGGATTATTTTATGGCTGGAGATGATTTTTTAGACATGAATAGAGTACAAGATAGGGCTTACTATGCTAGAATGAAGTTTTCTGTGCCAAACGATCCATTTTGGAAGGATATGTGGTAAGTGATTTTTTTGAAAATTTTAAGTATGTGAGTTTAGGAATTAACGGTGTGACGTCATATTTATTTTTCTAGGAACTCTATCATTTTGAGATTGTTTTTTAAATTTTTCGATTTGATAATCGATCATTTAATTAAAATTCTTAAAAATTATTTTAAAGGATTCTCTTATTAAATTATTATACAATTAGGTATTTGCACCGAAGAGATGACCAACCAGATGAAATGGACCATAATGTAAAAGAAGCATGGGCATTAGGCTATACTGGACGTGGAGTTGTTATTACAATTCTAGACGATGGATTGGAACGAACACATCACGATTTGGCAGCAAACTATGATCCAGATGCTTCCTATGATGTAAATGATAGAGATGAAGATCCAATGCCGAGATATGATTATGCAGATGAAAATAGGCATGGAACACGTTGTGCTGGGGAAGTAGCTGCAGTCTTTAACAATTCATTATGTGTTGTTGGAATCGCTTTTAATGCAAAAATTGGAGGAATTCGAATGTTGGATGGTATATATTTTTACTTTTTTTGGGATAGAATCAGCCTCTTATCGGAGACCCTAAAATAGATTTTATTTCCTAAATTTATTTTAAATAATTCTAAAACCTCTCAGGTGATGTTACCGATGCTGTAGAAGCTACCTCCCTTAGCCACAATTCTCAACATATTGATATCTATTCGGCAAGCTGGGGTCCGGATGATGATGGGTATTTATTTAAAATTTAAATAAATTATTTGGAATTTTTAGACGAACAGTTGATGGCCCTGCAACTTTAACTAAAAATGCTTTTGAAAGAGGAATTACTGAAGGAAGGCAAGGGAAAGGATCAATTTTTATTTGGGCATCAGGAAATGGTGGAAAAGGTTTTTGTTTAATTTTTTGAAGAGAACATTAGAGATTTTATATTTATTAGATCAAATTATGGGAATTATCTTTTTTCTTAATAAAATTTTAAAAAATAAAATTTCCTCAACTTTAAGATGCTGATTCTTGTAATTGTGATGGCTATACAAATTCAATTCACACCCTTTCAATCTCATCTGCTACCGAACGGGGCAATATTCCATGGTTTATTTTAAATTATTTTTTTAATTCAAAAATTTTTTCAAAGGTATTCTGAGGCTTGCAGTTCAACTTTAGCCACAGCCTATTCAAGTGGTGCTTCTGGTGAACGGATGATTGTAACAACGGATCTGCGTGACTCTTGCACTAAAACACACACTGGTACTTCTGCTTCAGCACCTTTAGCAGCTGGAATTGCTGCTTTGACTTTAGAAGCTAATCGAAATTTGGGATGGAGGGATTTACAGGTTTTTGGAAATGCTTTAGAAAATTTGTAATTCTTTTTAATTTTAAAGCATATTGTTGTGAGAACAGCTAAACCAGTTAATCTGAGGGCTGGAGATTGGAGATTAAATGGAATTGGCAGAAATGTTTCTCATTCATTTGGTTATGGTTTACTTGATGCGGGTGCTATGGTTAGATTGGCAAAAGTATGGAGAAATGTGCCTAAATCAAAAAAATGTCGTGCAATATATCCAAATCCTTACAAGTTTGTTTCTTTTAATTTATAATTAAATTGAAGAGAGAAAAAGAAAATTGTTAATTTTAAAATAATGTTAGAGTTTATCATAACGGGGCGGAACAATTTAAATTAACAGAATTTGGTTAAAAATGGATTTTTAATCATTGAATGAAGTTTATAGTTGGAAATTAAAATATACTCTAAATTTTCTAGCAAAAATCCTTTAAAAGTCTTCCTTTTTAATTTTAAATTTTTATAGAACAATTCCACGTGGTAACAGACTACATCTACAATTATATACAGATGTTTGTGCGGATAAAAGAGATAATCATGTAAAATATTTGGAACATGTTCAGGCTATTGTAACTTTGAGTGCACCAAAAAGAGGGGATATTCAAATATATTTAACAAGTCCTAGAGGTTTTTTAAAAGTTTTTTTTTTCAATTTATAAAAATTATTTTAAGGTACTCGTTCAACTCTTTTAGCCAAACGACAGCGAGATACGAGTAGAACAGGATTTAAAGATTGGGCTTTTATGACTACACATAATTGGGGAGAAAGTGCTTATGGAACGTGGTCTTTGGAAATTGATAATGATGGACTTGATGGTAAGGGAAAATTTTTTTTAATCTTTGTTCTACTTCAATTCCTTTTGTTTTGAAAGTTTCTGACTTAAATAATCACCTCTTCCATAATAAAATAATTCTTCTTTTAGATGCTGAATTGCTTAAATGGGAATTGGTTTTATATGGAACAGATGTTTTTATTGGGCCAACAGGCTTTGAACCTTCCTCTGCTCTATCCGAACGTTCTGTTCAAACATCACACAACGGGGATTCCTTTACAGATTCTGGCGTTGAACAACGGTCAATTAGGTGGATTTTGGTTTTGATTGCCTCTCTTTTGCCTCTATTAATTGGACTTTTAGTTTTATTTTAATTATTTTTAAATGAGAAAATTATTTTTAAAAAGCCCCTCGATTCTGTTACTTTAGTTCCTTCAATTTTTTAAAATTAAAATAATTTTCTCAATTTTAATCAAAAATATATACAATGTGATTGACTCTAAAAAAGTAAAAAAATACTACCTACTTTTTGACTTTTCGGCGCTTTCATAATTTTTTGTGCTTAAACTTGTCCCTTTAATGTTTTTAAAGCAATCCAAATTTAAAATAAGTTATTTCTTAATTCTCGGTTTTGGATTGCTTTTCAAAATAATTTTTCCCAATTTTTTGCCCAATTTATTTAACAAACTTCTCATTATAATGCTCTTAAAAATATTTTATTTTCCTTTATAACAAAAACTCTTTTTAAATTTTTGACTACATAGTTTACCTTTTTTTTAAATTTTATCTCCATTTATTTTGCTATTTACTTAAATTTGTGGGCATTTATCTACTTAATTATTGTGTATATTTAAATATATGTATATGTATTTAAGTCTGTTAGAGAGATTGAATGATTGAAGAGAGGAATTAATTAATTTTAATAAGAAAATTTAACTTTACATTCAATCTCTATTTTATTTAACCACTTATATCTAATAAATATATTAGTTGGCTAGTCTTTAAAAATTAATATTTTTTCTTTAATCAAAGATTAGTTTTTTAATTAATATTCTTTAAAAAATCCAAAAAATTAAATTTAATCTCATTTTTGTAATTGTCCCCTCTTTTTTTATTGCATTTTGTATACGTTTTAATCATTTTAATAAATAAAATAAATTTTTATGATTGAGCGCGAGACATTTTATTGCTTTGAAAATATTGGGTAATATATAAAATGCTTGCTAATTTGGTTTAAAATAAAAACTATTGATATTTGTCAATGATCAACATTTTCGAATATCCGATAAAATTACCCTTAAACCATCAGTAGTTATTGATGTGAGCCTACATATTTAAATGTCTATTAAAAAATTTCTAAAAATAGATACTTTTTAGGTGTTAGCTCTTTGTAAATATGTATGTAATCCTCAAAATAAATTTTTAAAAATTTCTTGCGTAATTAAAGAACTATTAAAGATTTTTAAAATAAACAAGTACTTAATTACTAAACAAAAAATATCCCCTCTCTTCTTTTTAATCGCTTAATTTCCCTCAATGTACTTGATAGACTTTCTCTTCTATTCTTTCTTTAGCTCCTTTTAAAGCTCATCTTCAAAAACATTTAGGAAATATTACACAATTTGTCGCCCCAATTTCTCGCGAGCTTAAAAAATATTTAATGGAAAGAAAAAATAAACGAACATTTTAAGAGTATTTTAAAGAACAAGAAAAGATTAAATATAAAAATTAAAAGAAAAAAGATTTTGTATAGCCGTAGGGGAGAAAGTTGCGCAAAGAAAAAAGTATTTTTAATTTAAAAAGAAAAAAGATGAGTGAAAAAATATTTATTTTTAAAAATAAAGGATTGAATACATACAACTAAATATTCTCTCTTTTTTGTTAGTTTAAGGAAAGAGAAATTTTTTTGGAGAAATTAAATATTTGACAGAAAATCTTCCTTTAGCCTCCTTAAAGCTCCTGTATGTTTTCAACAGAAAATTTTGTTTATTTAATTACACTTTTTTAAAAGAAAATTTAAATTATTTTTTAAATTTTCAACCACTTTTTATTTTCTCTGATGGGGAATTGAGCTGGAGATACCAAAAAAAGAATTTTGGTTATAGTCAATCCTTAAATTCTGTCCCTATTTTAAACCTTTTTTTCAAAGGTTTTTGATTTAAAGTTAAAATATACAAGGAAAGGAAATTAATAATTAAAAACAATTTAAATAAATTCTTTTTACAAATATTCAATTTCCATTATTCCCTCTTTTTTATTCTTTCTCCTCCTTTTTTTATTTAAAATATTTAAAAGTTAACACAATTTTTTCATTTTTTTTCTCAATTTCGAGGAAATTAAGCAAAAAATAGGATGAGTATATTTTCTTTTAAAAAAATTACAAGAAAGGAATTGTGGGAAAGAGGACAAGAAGAAGAAGAATAAAATAAGGTAAAAAATGGAATGAGGGGCGATCACCTGCATTTTGACTATTTTTATTCTTATAGAAAAGTCTTCCGTAACTTTCAAAATCCCTCTCTTTCGCTGCTTGATTTTCTTTTTTACCTCATGGCTTTTTTAAAAGAAATTTTTTTTAAATTGATTTATTTTAAATTTAGTAATGATTAAAAATAATTATGTTTATTTTTTATTATTTTTAATTATTCAATTAATTAATTTTCAAATATTTTCTAATTGTGAAAATAAAATAATAATTGGTAAAATAATTTTTTAAACATTAAAAAAAATAAAAATTTTTTGAAGGTAGACAGCAACAACAAAATTATTTAATTAAACGTTCACTTCAAAATAAAACAAATATTTTTAATAAATTCAGTACAAATCCTTTATTAACTAAATTGGAAATGTTTAGTGAAGGAGGGAATTATTTGGAAAATAAAAAAGAATTAATAAAGTAAGGGGTTTGAAAAATTAAAAATTTACGGATAGGTGTTTAAGGTAGAAAGAATTTTTGAGATAACTGACGTTCCATCTTGTTAGCTTTTAATATTTAATTGTAAATTTATAACGCAAGCGTTAATTAGATTGAAATTTTGTTTAATCGAAAGCTTTGAATAATTCTAAATTATTTTTTTAGTACTTTTGGAGGCTCTAACAGCACATATCTCCTCAATTTATCAATTAACAGAAAAAAGGCTACTAGTAGACTGAGAAAAGAAGAAGGAAGATTTAAAAAACAAAAAAATTCTTTAAAAAATTTGAGGAAAATTTCTGATAATTTTAATGAATTACAGCAATTCTTTAATTCAACATTATTTAATTTGGCTATTCCTTTAAATGAAGAAAATAATAAAATTGAAGAAAGGCGGTATTTAGATGCGTCTTGGGACGACAGAAATAATAGAAAATTAATTGTAGAAGAAAATAAGGTAGTGACTGAAAAAGTCTTAAATAAATTAGTTGAGGAAAAAATATTAAAAAACATTTTTTTCCTCAATATCAGTAAGAGAATTATTAAAAGTTTAGAATTCTAGTCGAGAAGAAAGTATACGTTATTTAATCTTTTATTTTCTTAAGCTTGGATTTAATAAACTTGTTTAAGTTTCCTATAGTTGTTGTTAGAATCTCTCTCTCTCTTATATTTTTCTCTTTTTTAAGGAAGAACAACAACAAATACCTCCATTTGAAGTAACCGATTCTCTTAAATTAGCACTTTCCTCAACAAAACCAACAATAGAGAGGAGAGAAGATTTATTAGAAACTCTAATTACAACAAAACCATTAGAAGAAGTACATAATAGTAATTGGATAAATCCTTGGGAAAGGCAAAGAGGAGAAGGAAGAAATAATAATTATTTTAATATTGAACAGGTAAATAAATAAATAATTTTTTATTTAACATTAAACCTGTAATTAAGTTTAATATTTATCTAATATTATCTCCAAAATTTAATTTTAGAAAAGAAAATCTCCTCTAAAAAATCTTCCCTTTTTTAATCTTTTATTAAAAAAAATTTTTTTAATTTTTTAGCCCAATTCAATTTCAACTTTTATTTTTTCTTCTTCCTCAACCACCCCTCCAACAAACCCTTTGTCATTTTCATTAAAACAACAACCACCCCCCACCCATTCAATAATGCCCGGTGCTCATTTTTATGTAGATCAACATGTTAGTAGAGGAAGGTTTGGAAGAGAACCTCCATTGGCCCCAACATTTGTTTATGATCCAAATGTTTTACAAAGGTATGGGGGAAGGGGAGGGGGGGGGGGAGAAAAATAATTTTGTTTTTATTTTTTAAAGTCGTTATGGCTTTAATGGAATACTTTCACAATTTTTACCTAATGGACAATTACAACGTTTTGGGACTGGAATAGTAGATCATAGACAAAATGGAGTTGTTTTGGTACAACAAAAATCGACGAGTTTACCTTCAGAAAATTGTAAAAATAAAATTATTCTTTTAAAAGTTTGGGGTGATTTTACGTGTTTTTTTATTTATTAGAAAAAAAAATAAAAAAAATGAGCTAATCTACACGTAAAATCATCTCATTAACAATTAATATTTTTTAAAAATTTTTTATTACAAAAATACATATTTTTTAAAATTAATTAAAGTAATTTCTTCTCCACCTTCTACTATTTTTATTATCCCTTCATCATCATCTTCTCTACAATTACCACTTAAAATAGCTAAACCAATTTCTACTAGTTATCCACCAATTAATAATTTAAATAAAAAATTAATTATGACACCACAAAGAGGGAATTCATTAAAATGGATACCTTTAAAAGAATTGGAAAAAATAATGCCAAAAAGTATTTCTTCTTATTCATTTACAACAAAAACACCTCCACCTTCTCCCCCTCCTCCAACAACAACTACTTTATCTTGTAATTAAAACTTTAATTAATTAAATAATTATTTCCCCCATAATTCTTTCCAAAATTTCGAATTTTTCAATTAAATATTTTAAAATTAATGAAAATAATTTTTTCTAAAAAATAATTCCTCTTTGAAAAAAACTTTGTTTTTTAAATAAAAAATTTTAAATTTAATATCTAAATAATTTTTAATTTAAAAAAAAAGATTTTCCTCCTCCAATGTTGTGTTCTTCTGGACGAGATATTATAATATTATCCTCTAAAGGTTATAGTTTGGCTGAAATAACAAAAAGGAAAAGAAATATTGAAGAAAATAAAGAAATTATTTTGGAACAAAGGGGAATGACTGAAAATGAATGTAATTTAGATAGCTAGGATTAAAAAATAATTTTTTAGGTATATTTTCTTGTATGGTTAATATAGCCAAAGGAAAACAGCCATTTAAATGTTTAAGTGCAACTTTTGATCAAATAGAAAATAAATGTTTACTTTACGGTCCTGGAAGTAGTGCTGATGGAAGTGTTAGATTGGTAGGGTGGTGGTTAATTTAAAAAAGGGGGAATTTTAATTTAACAAATAAATTATTTATTTTTCCAATTTAAAAAGTATTTTTTTCGGTTCGTATATCGGATCCGGATATCCGAAGATTTTCAACTATCCGCCAACATTAATGTATACTAGGGCGTCCTGTCGACATAAATTAAATTCCCAATTTCGAGACTGTAAGGAAAGGGGCTTTTAACAAAAAAGTTTTTTAAAATTAATTTATTTATCAATTTCTAGATACCAAACACAAATTCAATTCATTTTGAAAAAGGATGTATAAACGAGCATTTAGTTAATTACTGTAATGGATTACCTATTTATCGTTACCCCCAAAAATCATTAATTGGTTATGCTATAGGCTCTAAATATTCTGAAACTTTAATTAATTGTTTGGAAAATTGTTGGTTATATGTAGATGTTGAAAATAAAAAATGTAAATCTGTGGTAAGGGTTTTTTAAATTAAATAATATTTTTTGGTTAGGTTATTCGGAAGAGTATTTTTAGAATTGACAAATAATAATAAGGTGAAAGGACTTTTTAATATAAAATTTAATTTCCTCAATCCTTAATGAGACCTTTGTTTGATTAATTATTATATCAGGAGACAGGACATAATTAAAAAGTTAAGAATAATTTTAGGCAAAAATGTTAATTTTTTATTAAAAAATTATTTTTAAAAAGATGTTTTATTACGAAGAGAATTTAAATAATTTAAATTCTTCACATAATTGTATATTAAATTCACAAAATTTTGAAAATATTCCTTCAAATTATTTTGTTGATGAAAATGAAGTTTTGGTTGATTATGCTTCTTTTGAAGGGTGTAATAAGGGAGAAGAAAAAGAAGAAGAAATTAATGGGGAAACAACAACAACAATAATTAATGAAGAAGAAAATAAAAATATAAATTTTGGAATTAAAAATATAAAAATTGTTGTAAGTTATTTAAAAATAAATTTTGAGAGAAAAGAAAAAAGAGAGGTTTCACCTAAACTTACTTTATAACTTTCTTTTAGACCGGGTATCATAGTAAGAATATAGTTAGTAGAATTTAGAATCCTCGCTATTCCACAATCACACTTACCTCCACTTTCATCTTCAATCGGTCCCTGGGGGGGGTGTATATTAAATTAAATTAACGAATATTTATTTTCAAACTTTGCTTCCTTTCTACTGATAAATACCCAAAGAAAACAAAATTAATTTTAAATAATTTTTAGTCATCAAAATTAATTTCTTTGCCTTCTCCACAACCCAAAAAAGCTTTATTAATTCCAAAAAAATTTAAAAATCCTTCTCGTATTTATTTAAACAAAACAACCAAAAAACTTCAATTAATAACAACAACGAATAATTTACAATTAAAAAGGCATAGTGGAGAAACTAAAATTGAAAGAAGGAAAGAATGAAAAAATAAATTAAGTTAAAAACTTCCAGAAAAAATTAAAATAATTAATTAACAAATAACAAAATTTTTAAAAATATTTTTCTAAATTTTCTATTGAGAATTTTTAATTTCCTTTAAATTTCTTTTCGGATTTTAATAATAATTTTAAAAAAATTATTTTGGAATTTTTAAATTTACTTAATTATTTACTCATTAAATATTTTAATTTTTTATTGTTCTCTCAAACTTTTTTTAAATTTATTTTTCATCATTCCAATTGTTTTATTTTTTATATATTTTTATTGAAAATAGATTATTATTAAATGATTATTAAAATAAATAAATAAATTATATTCTCTCATTTAAATCGGATTTTATTTATTTAAAAAAGACCAATTATTAGATTTTTAATTTCACTTATATAAATATATTTATTTAAAGTTTAAATTTTATATAATTATTTTTTCAAAGCAATGTCAAAATATTTTTTAAGTTTTTTCTTTCTTTTAAAATTATTTTTATTTATTTATGCTCAGGTAATTTTTGAATAATTACTTATATTTGTCCTCAAATTAGGTTAATATGTGGAATTTACACAATTATATATGTATGTAGATTTGCGAAGGAATTTATTAAGAACCCCCCCCCCCCCTTCCCCTCCCACTGTTTATTTTCTGAGGTATACATATGTGGGGTTCGAGAGCGAAACTTGATTTAATTACTCTCGTCAAAATGTAGATCGAAGAATTTCTTTCCGGATATAAAACTCGAAAAGATACAGACCTCCCTGTTAATACTAAAAATTACATAGAATTAATTTTTAAATAATTTATTTTTAACAGTCATCAACAGATAATTCAACTGGTTACCAAATGAGTATTTCTGATTTAATTAATAAATTACCAATTGAAGAACAAATGGTAAGTAAATAAATTAATTAAATTTAATTTTAAAATATTTAAAAAAAGGAACTTCAACAATTATTAGCTGGAGGGGAAAATTTAACTAAAAGAATATTTAATGAACAATTGGATAATTGGGCAAGTAAACAATCAGAATATTTTTATGTAAATTTTAAATTATTTGAGAGGGGGAGGGGAGGGGAAGGGACTTTAAATTATTTTTTGGGAGGAGAGGAAGGGACTTTTAATTAATTTAATTTTTAAAAGTCTTGTTATCAAGAAATGGAACAGGGATTTTATGAAGCAAAGGAAATATTGGATGAAAGACATGATCAATTAATGTGTAATCAAACTGCGGAAGTTAAGGATGCCGATAAAAGAATTAGGGAAATTAACAAGTTTTTAAATAAAAATTATTTATTAAAATATTTTTTTAAATTTTTTAAGCAATCAAGATATTACAATGAAACAAGAAAGTGACCAAATTAATGTTTGAATTTAATTAATAAAATAAGGGAAAAGAAGTTATGTGTTCAACCAAAAAAATACCAAAATAAACATTCTCCATTTCTCATATTCCCTTTAGGGTTGGGGTTTTCGAGTCGGGCCAAAATTTGACTAAATCTTACGGATCTGGCCCCAACCCTAATTCCCTTTTTATTTTTTCTAAAATAATTTAAAAACAAAATTTAAATTTAATTATTTCTTTTAAAGCAAGTAATTAATTCTCTTCCACCAATTGTTGCTCAAACAGTTATTCAATTAGCTCCATATCAAGCAACAAACTCTAACAACAACAATGCTAACACATAAAAACAAATACAAATATTTTTGATTGTTTGAATGAAAAAAAACTTTGAAAAAGAAAAGAAATGTGTTTTGCCTTTGGGAAATATTTCCAATTTTAAATAAAAATATGATAAACTATTTACATTTATTTTTGTTTTTTAATGTTTAAAAGTAACATTAAAAATAAAGATTTATTTGGAATATTTTTAGTAAAAAACTTATAAAGATTAATATAAATATGTATATAAAATACTTAAATTTAAAAATTAAGTCTCCTCAAGAATTGCTTGTAGATTCTTGATTTAATAGAAAATATCCGATTATTTACATATATTTAAACTTTTGGAATGATTTGGCACATGCTGGCTGGTTGTCTTTGCTCCCCTTATAGAAGGGGAGCAAAGACAACCGACCATAAACGATTTCCATTCTTTGATAAAATCATTTTAAAGTAAAAATTGAAAGACTATTTCCATAGCAAAAAATAGCCTTTCCTTTCCAACATTTTTGACCAAAATATCTTTTTCTTATTTTTTTTTCAAATTTATTTACAACTCTTTTTTTTTCAAGTTATCTTGAAGGGATAAATAAATAAATAAATAAAAAGTTTTGGCACTAAAAAAAGAAAAGACGAAAGATATACATATGTATATTCCCTTTAAAGTATTCTTCGTTTATATTTTCATCCATCACGCAAATATACACAAAAAAATTTTCAAAAAAGAATATTTTGGTTGTCGAAAAGCACCAAATAAATCCTTCCACTCTTTTTGTTGGCAAAAGATAAAAACATTTCCCCTCCTCCTTTTTCTTGTTTTTCCACCCCCATTTTTGTGTTATCCCCCCTATATTTAGCTTTTAAAAAAAAGAGAAAATCATCTTTTGGCACTTTTTTTAAAAAAAAATATATTTAATTATAAAGACTGTTGCTTTTTTAATATCAAGAATTATATAAAAATGGTAATAAATAATTCAATTAATCAATCTCAAACAACAGAAAATAAAAAAGATGAAAAGAAAAATCCATCGGTTTGTTGTAATTAAATAGGGATTGTTTTAAGTTTAGAAACTTGGTTGGAATTAAGCCTGACAGTTCTATATACTCACTCACCACTTAAATGTGACTGAGTTAACGGGCAATGATTTCGCCTTCCCTTTTATTCAAATTAAAACATTTTATCTGCCAGTCAGTTATTAACCTTCCTTACATTAATTATTTTTTATAAAATTTTCTTATCTCCAAAAATAAATTTTCGATTAATTTATGGAATTAAAAATTCAACAAAGGATTTTATTTTCCTTCTATCCACATTTTAATTATTTATCTGAGATTTAAAGAATTACATACATATGTATAATCACAATTAATTAATTAAATTAATTTTTAGTGCCTCTTCTTTTACCGAAAACCTCTAGCCGTTAATTTAGCGTGCCTTTGCTTTTTATTAATATATTCAGTAATTGGTGGATGTATATTTTTATATTTTGAAGAACCTAATTGGAAAATGGCAAAAAGGGAAGAATTAATTGAAAGGCTAAAATGTGTTGAAAGAAATTTAGAATCAGAAAAAATAGAAGTAGAAAATGGAGGGGGAGGGGAAGAAGAAACACATTTAGCTGGTTAGAAAAAAGAAATTGAAATTTAATAAAAATCAGAATTAAATAAATAAAACTTAGAAAAAATCAGAATTTTATTTAAAACTTTCTGGAAACATTCTCTTCACTTAAATTTTAAAAAAATCAGAATTTTAATTTAATTAAAAACATATTTTGTAGCTAAACTTATTGCAAACAGAATAGTAGCTGGTTGTGTATTGTCTCAAGTTCGAGATGAAAGAATGGAATGGAATTTAAAGTTTTAAATATATTTTGAATTTTTTTCTAAAAATAATTTAAAAAAGGAATGCTGCACTTTTTGGGTTTGGAATTTTAACAACTTTGGGTTACGGAAAAATAGAGCCGAGAACAACTCAGGGAAGGGTTTGTTTGTTTATTGCTTGTTTTTAATTAAAAGAAATTCTTCTTTTTCTTTTAAAGTTATTTACTGTTTTTTATGGTTTTCTTGGAGTTCCCTTTACTGTTATTATTTTTACAAATTTTGGTCGTTATTTACAAAAATTTGAAAAATATTTAAGGAAACAATTTTGGCGTAGATGGAGGCGGCTATTTAATAAAAGAAAAACTTCACAACAAATTATTAGAAAAGAGTTAAGTTTAAATAAAACGTTTAAATTACAATTTAAATTAAACTAAAATAAATTTAAATTATTTGTGAGAGCTTGAAATGAATGTTAATTATCTAGGAAATGAGAGAAACGAGAATATAATTCGTAAATTATTTGTTTCTATTTTAATTTTCGAATTTTTCTTATTTTATTTAGAAACTAAAAATTATTTACACGATTTAACAAATTAAAGAAAAATTATTTTTGTTTAATTTTTTTTAATTTTAAAGTAGTTTAAATCCAAAATCACCCAATTTATTAGAAAATTGTAATGTTCAAATAGATGAACAAATTGAAGAAATAATTGAAGAGGAGGAGGAAGAAGAAGATGAACATACATCTCCACTTACTTTAATTTTTATTGTTATACTTTATTTGGTAAAAAAGAGGGGAGGGGGATTAAAAAAAATTAATTTTTTTAAAAGTTTCTGGGAGCTATTTTAATTGACTGGCTAGATGAACAAGTAGATTTTCCTAATGGAATTTATTTTGCTTTTCTTTGTTTAACAGCTATAGAATATGGAAAATTAATACCTTCTGAGTTTAATTTTAATTAAATTCTTTAAATTTTTTTTTTTAATTTTTAGAGTAATTTATTTACCTATAGTAATTGTTTATATTTGTTTTGGTTTGGCTATATCTACAATTGCTTTAGGTAATTGAAAATTAATTAGAAATTAAAAAACAGAGAGAAAATTGAATTATATAAAAATTGTTTTTAGAAATAATCCCCCCTCCAAATTCCTCTTTGAGAGAATTTCTGTAAATAAATTTGTTATAGCTTAAACTAAAAATAATCACAAAATAATTATTTTAAATTTCCTTCTTTTTTAATAATTTTAATTTTTCTCTAATTTTTAATAAAAATTAGAATATTTTGTTATTTAAATAATTACACAAAATTTATTTATTTTTAAAGATATTGGATCTACTTATGTCAAAAAACTTTATTATTTGGGTCGAAAGATAAGAAATATTGCAAGTATTAAAATTTGGTTTGGTGCAAAACAGTTTAGAAAATTTTTTAAAAAATCTAGAAAAATATTTTTAGTTTACGGGTCAGAGAATTGTTGGTAGCTTTAGGACAAAATATCGGTTTAGAGCCTGCTGTTTTGTGTGATCTAGATTTGGAAAAATTAATTTCGGTAATTTAAATTATTTAAAATTAAGAAAAAAAATATTTTAAAATTAAAAGAATGCTATTCAAGTAAAGGAAGGAAGACTTAATAGAGTACCTCAAACACATATGGTAATTTGTAATTTAATTCTTTTTAATTATGTATTATAATTGGATTCTCTTTATTAATTCTCTTTAATTATTAGGATTGTAATATTTTTAAAATTTTTTAACTAATTTTCCTTTAGAGAAAGGATTTTTTATAGTAAGAGATGATTACATAATTTAAATTTTTGAATAATATGTATATACAAGCAAACACTTGTTTTTTGATAATAATTATCAAAAGTTAATTTTTAAAGATTATGGATGGAATTTGGCCACCAGAATTAGTCCCTCTATTTCTTAGAGACGGACAATTCCCCGAATGGGTAGATGCAGATGAAAGAAATAAAAGAAAATGGAGTGCCATAAGCCTTTTACAAATCCAAAAACGCCTTAGAAGTAGTTTACGTGGGGGCGGGGGAGGAGGGGAAAGAGGTTCTTATCGTTCATCAATGGGACAACGTTCACAATCAGAAATTTCCAATAGAAAAAGTTCTGTAATAAATAGAGGAAGTGCTAGATCTACTTTACGAACAATTAATAGCAGTAGTCATCAACCGCCGGACACAACACCCCCACTACCTCCTGAAAGGCTTTCTGTTCGATTTGAGGTAATTTTTAAAAAGTTTATCTGACAATTGCTGACAATAAACCAAAGATTTCCATTTAAAAAGAAAAAATTTTAAAAACAAAAATTTAAAGATTAAAGAACTAAAAATTAATTTTTCTCTCCCCTATCAACAATTTAAATTCCCCTTATTTTTTTACACAATTTATTTATTTAACTACAAACAAAATTACAAAAATACAATATAGACGTATTTAACTACAAAAAAATTTCCTTTTATCACATAAAAATAGATCCAGCTTGTACACCAGGTGCAATATATGCAGAATTAGCTACTCCTCCTCCTCCTTTATTCTTCTTACTCTTATTTTCACCACTACTTTCCTCTTTACTTTTTTCTCTGTCCGATGTTGATTCTTCACTTATAGTATCAGGTGTAACAACGCCTTTAGCAGCATTTAATGAAGTAGCGCCAGTTGCAGAATTGACAGTCGATTTAGAACCTCCAACCATTCGGCTAGCTGTGGCTGCTGATTTTGTTGTTGACTTTGTTGTACTGGAAATTGAAAGAGTTCCCCATCGACTTGCAGCAGTTCCTCCTCCAGCTCCTACTTCCATTAGGTCAAGCTCTTGTGGAACATCACAAATTGATTTTGGGAAGCCATCTGATTTTTTAATGTCAAATGAAGATTTTGTTCCTCCTGAAGAAGATGCTCGCTGACTTCCCCCTCTTTTGGTATTTTCTCCTGATTTGTCGCGGCTCTTGCTTTTTGTACGGCTATTCTTGCGCGCCCGAGCATCATTCCTTGCCTTTTTCCACTTGTCGGAAAAGCACTTTATGGTACACTTTAAAATGATTAAATGAAAGAATACACTGAAATTAAACTCACATATAGAATAACACAGGCAATAATACTAGTAAGGGGAATACCAATGATTTTAAGGATCAGCCACCAATTCATCCCCCACTCCCGCTCGGCTGTTGCATCTTCTACAATCATTGACAATCTTCTTTTTCCATCATTTGGGTCCCGAAATTCCGGTTCGTTGTCGATAACAGCGACTGACTTTGCCAAAACAGCAGAAGTGTTGAGAAAAGTGAAGATTGTAGTGATGAGCACAATTTTTGAAATGTCCATTTTGAACTGAAAAATTATTTGAGAATTAAAAAGAGATTAATTAAGGAATAAAATAAACTTACATTTTTATGAAATGAAGACAATAACAATTTAGGTAGATTGGTTGGGTGAAAGAGTTCTATTAATAAATAGATTTGCTTTTATATAGTCTGAAAGAAATACTTTTACCCGGGGCTGCGATCGTGAAAATGTTAGGTTTATGTACAAAATGTTTAATTTACAAGTAACATAATGGGAAAATTCATCATTTATAAGTGAGCTACAAAAAAATTTTTTTAATTCACTTTTTTGCAAGCAAGATTTTTAGAATTTTGAGGTTAAATTTCATTCTTTAATCAAACTTACAAATATATGTAGGTACATATATTTTCAATTTCGTAAATAAGGAGGACGGATTGTAAGTATTGTGTACATCCAAAATAAGCACGAATCGCAGCCCTGCTTTAACCTTTTTTGATTTTCAATTTATAAACAAATAAAGTTAATAATAATTTTTAAATTTATCTGTAATTGTCTTATCTCAGAGTTACTATTAAATTTAAATAAAATAATTTATAAAATTATTTTTAAGGAATTTGTTCACTCTTACGATGACGAAGAAGAAAAATATCCAGAATCATCACCTATAACCAAATATTTTTCAAATCAACATTTTATGCGCAAATCAGAAACTGTGCCTTCTACAAATAATCCCGATATTACATTGGCACGTTTGTGTACATTTCCCTCACTGGCCTTTCGTTATAGAGAGCAACAAGAGATTAATAATAAGAAACAAAATTCTTTTAAAAATAGAAAAAGATCGAATCAAAAATAAATAGGTACATAGAAACTGTAAAAAATACTTTGTTTCTAAATTTATTTTTTCTAAAAATAAATAATTTCCTTTCTTTCAAATTTTTAAATTTTAAAATCACTAAAATTTTGCTGATAGATATTCTGTATTCCGATTTAGAATAATGTAGACGTGATAGTATAAAAGCCGGTACTTTTTTGACTGTATAACCGCGCCCTTCAAATCATCAACAACTTGTCTCTGCTCTTCGTGCTCAACGTTTGCTGCCGCCGCCATGCAAGTCTTTGTCAAAACGCTCACAGGGAAGACGATCACCTTGGACGTCGAGCAGTCAGACACCATCGAGAATGTCAAGGCCAAGATCCAGGAGAAGGAGGGGATCCCCCCAGAGCAGCAACGTCTCATCTTCGCAGGGAAGCAATTGGAGGATGGTCGTACGTTAGCCGACTACAATATTCAGGTGTTTAATTAATTTAAATCTCTCATTCTTTTTTAGCGCTAACCAATTCCCTCCATTTTTTAGAAGGAATCTACTCTGCATTTGGTGCTTCGTCTACGCGGTGGGCTGAAGATCATGGTTGTGGGTACTGGCCACTTCACCTGCATGAGTGACGGCAGAATCCAGGACATGGAGCTCAAAGGGGAAAAGTTCAGCGTGGAGGTCGGCGAGAGCGACACCGTGGCAGCTCTGAAGGATAAGATCAAGAAGGTGAAGAAGATGCCTCCGGCGCAGCAAATTCTGACACATCAGAAGCAGGTGCTGGCTAATGACAAGAAGGTTGGGAACCTCGGAATCAAGGCAATCTTTTTTGCCTTTCTCTAACGTCAAATAATTTTTTTCTTTTTTTGTAGAATGGCTCGGAGCTGCAACTCACCTCAACACTGGACAACGACGAAGACGTGTTGGCTACGGGAGACGAAGACTAGGTGCCGCGTTCGCACAGGACTGAAGGAACGAGGAAATAGGTCATAGATGTATGCCGATAATTGTAGCCCCACACATGTCGATAATTGTAACCCTTTTGATATTGTGATATTATTGCCCTCATTGTTGTTTTTGTTCACAAATGTATGTATATATTGTAAACTTGTATGTATATTTTGTTGTGTTGATAAATAAAGTGTTTAAAAAATTGTTTTGCTTTTCTAGATTAGGGTTTGAGTTTCTAGGGTATTTTCTCTGATGTTCAACAATAGCTTTTGAGTTTTCCCTTTGAGCTTTCACTCTCCTTTTGTCAGTTTTGCCCTTATTGCCCTTCTGACATTTTCCTCCACCGTTTGTTGAATTTATTCTTTCGTTTTCCGGACATTTTTAGTCTGAATTGTTACTCGATTTGAATTTTTCGCTCTTCACGTTTTGTTACCCTTTTGTTTTTAGGATTTTTAAGTATTAATATTACTTTCGATTTACTTTTTATCTGATGCATAAATAAATCTTCTTTTTAGTGTACAGGGTATTTTTTTCAAATAGTGCTTATTGTTAGTTGAAATACCCTGTATTTTAAATGATTCATATTTCTATTCCATCTACTCGAACACAAACAGAACCTGATGATCCATTCAACAAATATACTGTAAAAAATTTATATTTTTCTTTAAAATAAAATTAATTTTTAAAAGGTTTATGATATTCACGTAAATGGAGCTTTTCATGCAAGTGTTCGTTATAATTTACTTTATACACTTCATGAAAAACTTGTTGAAACTTTTGGACATCGTTTAGAAGCTCCCGAATTTCCGCCCAAAAAAATATGGAAATTAGACAACAAATCTTTAAATGAAAGGAGAGAAGCGCTTTCTAAATATTTACAAGGAGGTTTAATTTTATATATAATTTTGATTTTCGAACATTCTCCAATTTCCTCCTTTTAATTTTTAAGAAATTATTTTTCTAGTTATTTCGAGTCCAGATGTTGCCAGACACGCAATTATTGAAAATGCTTTCCTTGAATTTCAAGTCAGATCATTTTCTGCCTCAATAAGTAGAGTTGTTAAATTAGAAATTTTATTACCTGATGGAAGGCCTGTATATATTGAATGTTGTGCTGATGATTCTACAAATTGTGTTATGTTGGTTAGTTAAAGGAAGAAAAATATTTAATAAAGGGGCTTTTAATTATTAGAAACTTTGCCGGGCTATAGTTATGAATGAAAGAAATATTAGATATTTTGGATTATTTCTTGCACATCAAAGACCTGAATTATGTGATAATGGGGATGAAAGTACATCAAATAGCTCCTCTACTCGTTTCAGCATGCTTTGTATGTTTTTTTAACTTATTTTTAAATTTTCTAGCATTTAAAGACAAGCATGAAAATTAGAAAATTATAAAATCAAAATTAATTAATACATTTTTAGTATTTTGGCATGTTTTTATTTATCTGGAATCCTGTCCAAATATTTAAAAATAATTGTTAATCTTTTTATTTTAAAATATTTTAGGTGTTCGTTGGCTAAAAAATTTCGAATCGCCTTTTATTTCCCAACAACTTTCAAACCCCTCAAAAGACCAGCAATTTCAACATAAAATTCTCATTCGTCGAGTCTCTTGGGATCCATCACTTGAAGAACCTTTATTAGACGATCCTGGTTCATTAAAAGTTCTTTATTTACAGGTAATTTATTTTTTAATTTTTACTTCAAATATTTTAGGCATTAAATGATATTCAAAAAGGACTTTTACAAGTTCCTTCGGATGTAAAAACAAAACTTACTTCACTTCAAGAATTTGGAGAATTTAAACAGGTTTTTTATAATTTTTTAAGAATCTCTAAAATGTTTTTAAATAGTTTGTTCGTCTTTGTCATTTACAAGTTGGTTATGGATATGAATGGTTAGCGCCTGTACTTGCAGAACTCACTCCAAAGGGTGAAATGACACTTTGCGAGTTAAAAGTTGGAAGAAGACAATTATTACTTGAATATAAAGATGTGGAGGATAATGAGGTTTTTTATTATTTTTTTTTAAATTTTGGAGAGGTTGGGGGTTGTGATTTGTTAGTTTGAAAGTGCGAATTTGGGGTTCTTTCATTTCAATATGTTATGTAAAAGGACTATTTAATACTGTTTTTTAGACAATCCGTACATGCAAATTATTATCAAAAAGGATTCGTGTTTGGCGTGTATCTCATTTAGACAATCCTTTACAACAAAATAATCAACAATTAAATAATACCTCAATGATGACATTTCAATTGGAATATTTAATTCGTAGAGATGAATTTTCCGTTTTTACATTAGAAATGGAATCAACACATGCTGTTTTACTTTCTTTATTTTTACAATCAATTGCTGATGAAATTTTACGTTCTCGTGAAGGATCCACTGTAAATTTAATTTTTTATTTTTCTCATTTTTGAGATTTTTATTCTTAAAAGCTCTTTTAAGTTAGTCACCTCTAGTTTTTTATTATTTTTAGCTCGATGTAAGTTATTATGGAATAAAAAACATAAGTTAATTCCAGACTTACTAGGTCGTTTCATAAAAAAGTTGTTTTTTAATAAAAGAGATTTTTCGAAGAAATTTTTAAAAAATACTTTAATAATTCGGAGAAAATTCCTAAATAATACATTTCAATTAGAAACTTAATTAAATAGAATACTCAATTAAAACTTAATTTTAAGTCTCCTCCATATAAATTTGATGATTGTATTTCTATACGTGCTGCTGAATCTTTAGAAGCATCAAAAGCTAATTCAATTTTGTCAGACCAATTAAGTATTAAATCTGCTAGTGGTTCTTCTGTATCTAATGGAATAGAGGGAGAAATTATGCAAAATGGTTATGGAAATTTTGTAATAAAATTAATATCTTATCAAATGCCTTTTATGGAAAATGAAAGTTTTGAAGATGTTGGTGATGAGGATTTGTAGAGAGAGTGTCGATATTAAATTGTTGTCAGTAGGTCATGACAGGAATAACTTTTGCTTCGGGAAAATTTTTCTTTAAACTTGTTAGTATGTGCATTTATTGAGGAGTGTGATAATTTTTAGATCATTCAAAAAATATTTTTATTTTTAAGATTACTTAATTAATTTTAAGTATTTACTTTTTTTTAATTAATTTTATATTCCTTTTTGCATAATTTATTGAATAAGTTTCTAAATCTCTCATTTACATATGTATTTGTTATTTTACTTGTTTTTTTGCATAATTTTAATATATTAATTATAAATTGTCTTCCAATTTTTAAAAATTTAGTTTTTAAAATTTTTACTTTTATATCTTTATAATTTCTCATAATTTTAATTTATTTTTAAAATTTTTATTTTTTAATGCAAAATTATATTATTAATAAAATTGACGTTACAGCAAAGGTTTTTTTTTAATTTTTGTAAATGGGATAAGAGGGTCATTAAATGATTGTAGGAATTCCGACAAATTAAATTCCTTTATTGTCATTAGAATTTTTAACATTTTGGATATTGCTAATTATTGAAATAATTTTTTTATTTTCACAGCTCGTTTCTTCAGTCGATACCCATCCCCAACATTTCTCTCCACTAATTCAACTTTCAATTTCCACCGACAACCGTTTATTTATTTTTGAATTTACCCCTCAAGAGGTAAAATAATTTTTTTTTGAAAATCATTTTTAAATTTTTAGGCCCGTGATTTTCTCAGTCAATTAAATTCTTTACCATAAAATGGCCACTCGTTTATATCCTCGTCTTCCGCCTGGCTATATGGTTAAATATAAAATAAATTTTTTTATTTAAAAATTAGTTGTTTTAGACACGTTCTACTTTGACAGTTTTTGCTAGTTCTAGTTGTTTATTTTGTGCTTTTGAATTGTTAAATGGAAATGAATTATTTTATAAAAAATGGGTAAATATTTTTGAAAACAATTTTTAAAAAATATTTTTTAAAGGTAATGCCTCTCGTCCATCGCTTTTTCGAACCAGAAAGTGCTCATCAATTAGGAGTTTTTCTAGCTAGTTATGGCGCATTTTTGGGTTCTCGTGAATCTTTAAAAAATTATAAAGAATTAAAATGCTCGTTATTTGGGAAAGAATTGGACAGTCCTATAGGTAAATAAATTTAATAAAAATTAATTTAATTTTATAAAAATGGAACGAAAAAATATTTGTGTGCATTTTTAGAAAAAAATAATTTAATAAATATTTATGATTAATTATTAAAAAAATTTCTGACTTTATTTTTTTACTTTTCTCTGAAAGTCTCCATTTCCCTGCTTAAATATTGAAAACTTCTGTCCCGGGGATTTTTAACATTTCTTTAAAAATTCTTTAAAGGATTAGCTGCTGGTTTTGACAAAGATGGAAAAGCAATTGAAGGTCTTCGAAAGAGTGGGTTTTCTTTTATAGAAATTGGTTCTGTTACACCTTTACCTCAACCTGGAAATCCAAAGAAAAGAATTTTTAGATTTTCTGATGAAGAGGTTTTTCTTTAAAATTTTATTTTAAATTAAAATTAATTTTTAAAAGGCTGTAATAAATTGTTATGGATTTAATAGTGGAGGAGTTGGGGCTGTTGCAGCAAGACTAAAAAATGGTAAGAAAAATTATTTTTATAATTAAAAATCCCCTTATTTTTATAGCTTATAGTTCACAATCCCCGGTTGCACTTGGAATTAATTTAGGTAATATTTTTTATTTTAATAATAATTTTTTACTTTTTAAAGGTAAAAATAAAGAAACTTTGGAAGCCATTCATGATTTCGAAATTGGAATTCATCACGTTTCTCAATATTGTGATTATTTAGTAATTAATATATCTTCTCCAAATACACCTGGACTTAGACTATATCAAGCTAAAAATGAATTAATTAAAGTTTTTATTTATTTATTTTTAATTAATTTTTAATTTGTTTTTAAAGTTACTTTCTGACATTAAAGTTTCACTTGAAAGAGCAACAAATAATGAAAAAAGAATACCTAAATTATTTATTAAAATCTCTCCGGATCTTAATGATGTAGAAATGAAACAAATTTCTGAGGTTTTTTTAAATTATTTTTAATTTTAAAAAATTGGAGGGAAAAACAAAAATTGAGAGGATCTTGCAGAAGCTTTAGGTAGTAATAGATCTCAATGGGCAATGAATTAGTTTTCGCAGAGGAAAAGTTTTCGCAGGGGAAATTCACTAATTTAATGAATTTAGTTGTTAAAAATAACAAAAAATTATTTTTCTTTTTTAGGTTTGTTTAAACCCTCTTTATGGGGTTGATGGACTTATTGTAACCAACACAACAATTACTCGTCCAGAATCATTAAGTGGAATATCGGCAAAAGATCTTCCAAATGGAGGTCTTTCTGGTCCCCCATTACGTGAATTAAGCACAAAATGTGTTGCAAAAATGTATAGATTGACTGACGGAAAAATTCCAATAATTGGTTATTTTTAGAAATTTTCTTTTAAAAAATAATTATTAATTTAAAAGGTTGTGGAGGAGTCTCTTCAGGCGCAGATGCTTACGAAAAAATACGTGCAGGTGCTTCTGGTGTTCAAATTTACACAGCATTAGTTTATCAAGGATTCCCGGTTGTTGGACGTGTTAAAAGAGAATTGGCTGAATTACTCAAAAAAGATGGATTTAAAAATGTGAAGGAAGCTGTTGGAATTGACAAAAAAATATTTTAAATAAATTTATTTAATTTTAAAAAATCGCTCAAATTATAGACAGATAAGTGGAGATTTACAATATCTGTTTGAAGAAAAAAAAGATTGAGAGAATTACAATAAATGAAAAAAAATGAGGAAATTTTTAAAAGGAAAATTTATGCAATTAAATTTGGATAAGAGGCCTTTTCTTTAATTTGTAAAATAATCTAAGAGATTCGCAAGAAAAAACCCGAAAATAGGGGGAGAGGGGAAGCACAATTTTCTTTTTCTAACATTTGAGGTAATTAACTAAAAATTTTCCCTCAAATATCAAAAAATAAATTCAAATATTGAATATTATTTTAAAATAAATCAATTAAATATGCTTAAATTGAAAAATAATGGGCAGACTAATTTTAAAGGAAAAATAATAAAAGAGAAAGCATTGACAAAATTATAATCAAAAAAAACAAAATTTTTGCGCGAAGTGACAGACAAACGAAAAGAAAAGGAATAATCACGAATAAATAAAAAAAGAAAATTGATTCAAATTTTGTGACATTTTTGTTATAATTAAAGAGAAATGTGTGTGTTTGTGTTCTTGAAATTCTTTTAATAATAAATATATTCCAAAAGGTTATAAAAAATCCATTTAAAGATCACAGACACAAACATCTCAAAAAATCTGTGGAGGACAAGTTTGTGAGGAAAATATTTTTTCAAAACTTTAATTATATCACCATTGTTTTTCTGTAAACGGGACCACAAAAATTTAATTGAGAAGTCAAAAAGAATTAATTAAATTTTTGATGTAGTGCTTGGCTCAAAACTATTTGGAAGGGAAGTATTATGTAAATCAGTTGAATGGGGGTGTTTACGTCCATAAATCCAAACTTGAAGGAGAATTAAAATATCTATTGTAATCTTCAAAAAATAAAAAGAATTCTCAGAAAATTTAAAGAATTTACTTGAAGACAAGAACAAATCCAAAATTGTGCTGGACTTGCACGGACAACAAAATAAATTGTTTTGCCTAAATCTCCAATTAACCACATTAATACCATTTTTACGCTAAAAAACATAAAAATTAAAAAAAATGAATTGTGGACCTCTCACAATTTAATAAAAATTTTACATAGTTCTAATGATTAAAAAAATTCTTGTAAAGGTTCGTACATATAAAATTGGAAAAAAGCTGATACCGTATTTACTCAAATACCCCAAGTAATTTTTAATTTCTGACTTGAGGGGGTAATTATTTAAATTTAGTAAAAACAAATACTTGCAATAAACCCCCAAAAACAATTACCTCATTCCAACAGTTGATTTTCTTTGAAAATTTCGCAATAATTGGGGAATTCCAAGACATGCTTCTACAAGTAACGCACTTAATCCCAATGCTTCAACAAAATATACATTCTGTTAATTTAATTATTTTTTATAAATTAAATTTTATGCTTGGTTTCTATATTTATATTAATTAAATATGTTATAAAAATGTCAATTAAATTAAGAAAAAAAATTTTTTAATAAATTATTTTATTTTAAAAGGAAAAAATACTAAAAAAAGTTTGTGTCAAAAATTGGCAATTTTTTTTTATTAAAATGTATAAAATTGAATGCTTTTTTCTACTTCAATTTTTATTATTAAAAAAAATAAAAGTAGAAACTTTTCCAGTAAAAATATTGTTTTTTAAAAATAAACCGTCAAAATTTAACTAATTTCCAATTAATTAAACCCGCATTTTGCTTAATTTTTAAATTCTTTTATTTTTATTTTAAATAATTGTTTTAACAGAACATCAACCCTCCCCCCCCCCCCCCCCAGAATTATTAAAAAGTTTAAAAAATTTAAAAAAAATTTCTAATTCCGAAATCCCCCTCCCTATCTCCCTCTCAATCAAAAAAAATTTTAAAATGACCTCAATGTCACATTTCTTCTATCTTTTTTATTTTAAAATGTTTTTTCTAGTTTGCGCCAACTATAAAGGTGTGGGGGTTTTACGTTCTTTATAAAAATCTTTTTAGAAAGGAAATTTAATAAAATAAAAGGCAATAATATATAAAATGCCTTTTCTCTCTAATATTATTTTAAATTTAGAAAAGTTTAAAAAATGTAGATTATTTTTTTTCAAACAAAATTTTTATTGTTCAATTTACCAAAAATCAAAGATTATATTTATTTATTTTTTATTGCAAAATTAAAAAAAATTAAATTGATATTTGCGGTGATTTGGAGGATTTAAAGAAAATAATCTAATAACCTAAAAATATTTTTAGAAAGGAATCTCAAAATTCCGTCTAGAATGTGGAATAGAAACAAACGAGAGCTCGGATTTTTCCTAAGTATTGGACACCCAAAATGCTCAAAATTTTCGCCTGCAGTGCTACAAATCAAATTTTTAACGCAAAAGATTTTAGGAAAAATTTTTAGGTAAATAAGAATGTATTTTAAATTAATTTAATTGACATTTATTTTTAAACATTTTTGAATATTTTTAAACTTAAAAAAATAATTTCCCTTAAAAAGTACTTCAAAATATTTATATTTATTATTTTTATTTTCCTCACCGTGTAGAAAATTCCATTAAGTAAAGAGAATATTATTGTGAAAAAAAGTAATGCCACAATAAAGCTTGACAAATCATTCCATTTCCAAAAATCCTCAATAAAGTCACCATCTAAAAAGAAAAGATTTTTTTGAAAAATTTAAAAAAAAATTAGTAATTTTTTTGAACAGTTTTTTGAAAGAAAAACATTCCCCAACATAAAATCAAAAAAAAAGTCTCAACTTTTATTTAACCCAATTTTTTTTTCTTTCAAAAACTAAAAATGAAATTTGATCATTCTTTAAAAAATTTAAAAAAAGAGAGGAAGGAAATTACTAATTAATTTGTTAAAAAAATTTTTTTAATCAATTAAATAAAATAGAAAAATTAAAAAGGTATTTAATATTTTAATAAAAATGTTTTTAAATCAAACAACAACAAATATATTTTCAATATTTAATTCCCAACAAACAACAAAAGCATTACCAACATTTTTAATATTTTTATTAACAATTCCCTCACTTTTAATTATTTCTTTAACCGTTTTTGGGAATTTATTAGTTTTATTATTTAAAGCTAGAGTTGGGAGAAAGAATACAACTTTGTTAGTTTGGAATTTGGGATTGACTGATTTTTTGGTTGGACTTTTTGTACTTCCGGTTGGGGCTATTTATTTAACACAGAGAAAGTGGATTTTTGGAAGATTAATGTGTAGAATTTGGGTTAGTTTAATTAATATATTTGTGAATATTGAGAGAGTGAGGGGGAAATGTGGGGACTGAAATAAGTACTTAAAATGAATTTAATTTTCAAAAAAATATTTTTAAGGTGGGAGCGGATGTAACATTTTGTACATGCTCAGTGGTAAGTAATATAATTATTTGGGCCTCAAAATTCCGAAAACCCTTTTCTAATTTTTTAAAAAAAGGTAACAATTTGTGTAATTTCTGTTGATCGTTATTTTGCTGTAACAAAACCTCTTCGATACAAATCTTTAGTTACTACATTCAAAATAATTGTTGTGATTGTTTGTATATGGGTATTTTCTTTTGGAGTTTTGCTTTGCACAATTAGATGGGACTTGGAATGGAGCAAAAATAATGATGTTAGTTGAAAGGAAGAATTAGTTTTATTTTGGGGATATTCAGAGAATAATAGACAAAAGTCGTAAATAGATAAAATTAAACTATGAAAAAACAAATACAAATCAAGCAAGCATTATAGTATGAGAAATACAATTTTAGAAAAAAAGAATGATTAATAAAAATTAATATTCTCAATTAAGACATGCTTTGCCGGCCACGAAATTCGTTATTTAGCCCATAGTGTTGTATTTGCCTTTTTCTTGCCTGCTTCAGTTACACTTACACTTTATTGGAGAATTTATAGACTTGCAAGGAATAGACAAAAAGCTTTGGACAGAGGATTTTTAATGATTTTGGGTCATAATATGAACTTCTTAACTAACACACTTTCACAAACGGTTTAGAAAAATAAAAAATTATTAAATTTCAAAATATTTTTAGACAGCTTTAAGAGTACATGTTGGCAAAAATAAAGGAATGGTTGAACAACAAAGAAGAGTATTGAGAACACACGAACGTGAGAAGTTTTTTGAAATGATTTTTAAATAAAAGAGACTTTATTTTAGGTATAGCTAAAACGCTTGGAGTTATTTCTTGTTCATTTTTATTTTGCTGGTTACCATTTTTCACGCTTTATCTTCTCAGTAAGACAAATTTATAAAAAATAAATTTTTGTTTAAAAAGTTTGGTAAAGATTGTTTTCAAAAAATATCCAAACAATCTTACAGAGAATTTTTTCTCGTTCGAAAAAATGCCAATTTTTAGAGAAAGGACAATCAAGTTTAGGGGACAAAATATTATCCAAAAAAATTATTTTTTAATAAACAGACTACAAATGCAATGGTTGCTTTCCATCTTTAATTATCGATATAGCTTCATGGTTAGGTTATTGCAATTCAATGCTTAATCCAATAATTTATTCTTTTACTGTCCGAGAATTTAAACGTTCTGCTTTGTGTGCAATACTTCCTTTGTGGAAACAAATATACAAAATTTGTCCAAAATATTTGTGTAAACCCCCAGACCCTCAAACAGCTCAAAGAATCGTTCGGAAAAAACAGCAACAATTAACAAAAACAAATCAACAACAACAACAAACTTGGACAACAAAACAAAATTTCCTTTTACCAACAAATAATCAAAAAAGAAGATATGTCCCTCCAAGAGAAAAAGAAAAAGGAGCAGTTTCTTCTTTAATGGTTAGTGCTAATTGTGTAACATCTGCTTTAATGGGAGGAGGAAATGAAGGAAGAAGAAAAGAAGAAGAAAAAGAGAAGGAATTGAAAGAAGAAGAAGATAATAATTTAATTAAAAATGGATTTTTAAATGAGGAAGAAGATGAAAATAAAAAATATTCTTTCGAAGAAAGTCAAATGCTTAATAGAAATGGAATGGTTATTACAACACTTTTATTGGCTACAACAAACAATAGAGTACCGAAAAAATGTAAAAATAAAAATTTTTTTATAAGATGTAAAAAATGAAAGTTTAGAGAAAAATATGGATTTTTTGGAATCCCAAAAAAGTCAATCAAAATTTATAAGGGACATTATTAGACATTTCAATAGAAAAAGTTTTTATTGACAGACACTACTTAATACTCAACTTTAAAATTTTTCAAAAAATATTTTTTTCCTAAAGTTGTAACAGCAACTTCACTTCCAGCTCCAGAATATATTAGTACAGATAAAGATGAGGAGGAGGAAGATGAGGAAGAGGAAACAACAGAAGAATTTTTAACAAATGAAGAAATAATATTTAGAATGCCTTGTAAAATGTCTGTTAAGAGAAAAATAAAAAGAAAGAGAAGACATTCTTCTTTGCCAGGAATTTCTGGAAGAAGAAAAACACAAAAATTAAAAAATACCCAACAAAAACAACAAAATAATTATTATTATCATTCAAGAACAACATCTTCTCCTATTGGAATTTTAAGAAAAGCAACAGCTAGAGCTTTAGCTTTAAAAAACCAATTTATGAGAAGTAGAAGTAGTAGCAATTTTGAAAGAAGAAAAGATGAAATAAAAAAAGAAGAAAATAATTTGGTAAGAAAATTAGAGGGGGGGGGGGAATAAAATTAATTTTTATTTAAATAAATTATGATAGACCCCATTTTTGCAAAAATCAATTTTTCAAGTGTTCCCTTGAAAAATCTAAAGGATTTTTAAAATTTTTAAATAAAATAAAAAATCCTTTCCAAAAATATTTTCTTAATTTTTAAATAGAAAATTCAGGACATAAATAAATTAAATGAAAGAAGAGAATTATTAAAAGAAGAAAATAAAAAAGAAATTAAAAATGATAAAAATTTTAATTTTTATATTGTTTGTAATACAAAAGAAATTAATGTTTAAAAAATAAACTTACTCCAAATAGAAGAACGTTGATAAGATGGAATTAAACGCCGATTCATTCTAACAGAAATTTCTAACATTGCAACCTGAAAAGAAAAATAACTTTGATAAAAAGATATTGTTTAAATTAACATCCAATAACTTTTGTAGTATTTATGGACTTCAAAAATTAACAAAAATACGGGTAATACTTTGGAAGTTGCCCCAACTTTTTTCTCTATTTGTTCCTAATTTTTCTCATTTTATGGCAAATTAAATTTAATTCGAAAAATCTCTTAAAAGAGTGCTGACACGATTCGAAATTTTTCATTATTTGAAATTTTAAATTACTTTCTTACAAAAAAGGGTAATTAATAGCAAAAAATCCGAACGAATTTAATACATATATCGTTCAATCCTTTATCGATCAATTAATTTGTCTAATTCAAGCCCCCCCCCTCCTACCAACCTAATTTTAAATATTTAAATACAAAACAAACCATAACTAACAACATAACAATACTTTGAACCAAAAGAGGTGTTTCGAATTGTTTCCCAAACCTTTTTAAATTATTTATATATTTTTTAAAAAATCCCAAAAAAACCAAAATTCAATTCTCAAAATATTAGCAATACAAAGTGCCAAACAAACAAGCAAAGAAAATCCAGCAGCACTTTTTCTTTGATAAATTTCGGCATATTGAAAGACATAAGGAATTGCACCTCCGATAACTATAAAACTGACAGCGAGGCCTAGAAGTATCATATTAAGGAGGCCCTGAAAGAAAATTAAATTTAAAGAAAATATTAAATAGTCCAGCACTCAATAGAAAATAAATTAAAAGTTCAATTAAAAGACAATGATGTCAAAATTAAAAATTAATTTTGAGATTATTTTATTAAACTTTCCATAAAAAAAGAAGATTTTTTAATTTTAAAAAGATTATAGGAAAGAAAAATAAAAATAGAAAAGAACGGTATAAAAGAAGGAATTACACAAAAGAATTACAATTAAAATCTGAGAAATTAAAAATAAGTAAAAAAAGATATAATCAAAAAAGCAACGATTCAAGTAAATAAAAACTTTTAAAGAGAGAAAATAAAGTTAAAACAGTTAGAAAAAATTAGAGAAAAGTCGATTTGAATTAATGGTTAATTCTGAAAGAATTTTTTAAATTAAGAAAAACTTAAAGAAATACCCTTAGAAAAAGTTAATCAAAAACGTCCGAGTTTGAGAGCTTCCCAGTCCACCCCAAATTAGAAAAAAAAATTTTAAAAAAACTAACGTCAAGAGGAATTGTTTGTATTCCCTTCTGTTCAACCACAAACATTGTTTCGTTTGAATTACTAAAAAGGTGAACAACTGAATCAACTGGCGAGTCTATTTCAACGATTGGTTCCTCCTAATAAATAAAATTTTTTTAAATAAATAAAACAAAATACCAAAATAGCTGTAGAAATATTATTTTCGTTCAATATTTTATTTTCTCTTTCAATCCTGATTTGCTGCACTGAGTCATATAATCTGAAAATCGATGGATGAGAAAAGGAATAAAAGGAAATTTGGAAAAAAAATTTGGGAAAAGCTATTAATTTTTTATTTTATTATTTTTTGGTAGGATTAACCAAATAAAAATTAATTTTTTTAATAAAAATTTTTTTGAAAAAATTTTTCAGTGAATTGTCCTTTCGGTGAATTATCCCAAAAATTTTTTTCAATTTTAATCCCATAACAATTAAATAGCACCAAATTAATTCCTTTCTTCTTTTTAACTAAAAAAAGTGGATGACAAAAAAGTACCTCATGAAAATATTTATGTGTGTAACTATGTATGTATTCCCTTCTTTAAATCAATAAATAGCTTTTTGTTGTTAAAAATAAAATAGATTTATTCTTTCTTTTTTTCAATTTTAGACCAAGTTTGTCTCTAAAAAATAAAATTTTTAAAAATTAAATGATTAATAAAAATTGTTAAAAGAAAATTTTAAAATTAAGGGTAAGTCAATAAATGAAAAAAGAAAAGCCTGACTAAAATCAATCAATCACTCTCTTTGGTAGGAAAAAAGGAAAAAAAAGTAAAGAAAAGATTAATAGAAAAAGAAAGAATTTTTTTTTGAAAAAAACTTAAAATTAATTTTTATTTAAAAAAATCGTTGTGATGGCAACCCCTTCCCTACACAATATTTTTTAAGAGTATTTACATAAACATGAGAAAATTTGGTGAACAAATAATAAATCAAATACACAAAAACTTTTACTTGAATGTGAATCATATGTAAAAGTTAATAAAAGAAAAGAGAGAAGTCTTCTTTCTCCTTTTCTTAAATTTATTAATCATCTTTTAAAATTATTAATTTATTGTTAATAAAGGAATACAAAAATAATCTTTTGGGGATTAATTGAAAATAGAAAAAAATTGTGTCTAATCAAGAAAAATTAGTAGAAATTGTTTTTACATTACTCATAAAACAATTAATTCAAAAATATTGCTCTCAAAGTAAATCTAATTAAAATAAAAGGTGGGCCCCCGGTTAAGTTGTTTTTCTTCCGTCCTACATTAACAACAAAATAACAATCACTTAAATATTGCCTGTCATTTTAATTTGTAAAAAAAAGTCATATAAATTTAAAAACAACCAAACAAAGACTATTTTCAAATAATAAAATAAAAAGTTTTAACAACCCTGACCTATTTATTAAATCGCCAAACACTTGAACACAAGAAGAGAGAGGGAGAGTTCTCTCAAATAATTCGAGATTCTTTATTTCTTCTCTCGATATTTTCTTAAAATATCGTTGTTCCCCTCCTTCCTCCAAATGTCTGTCCCCTTCAAGGGATAAACACTTTAATTTTAATTAATTAATATTTTTTTAATTTATTGATTGAAAAAAACCTGTGATAATTTTTTATTAAAAAAAAATAAATAATTTAATAATTTCTTTAAAAAATTTATTTTCTAAAACAAAAAAAAACTTTTCTTAATTCTAAAATGTTTGAATTAAATTTTTATCTGTAAAATCCAAATTAAAAATATTATTTTCTTTTCCTTCCTCTTTTTTTGTTTTTCTTTCATTTAAAGAATTATTTAATAATAAATTATTTTTTTCATTTTCGTCATTTAAATTTGAAATTGGAGAAGAGGAGGAAGGAGAATGAGGAGAGGAAGGAGGAGAGGGCATTGTTGTTGTTGATATTCTTGTTGGTGATTGTTTTGAAATCATTGGTGATATAGCTGGGGAATAAGCTGGACGAACAATTAATTTGCCTTGCTTAAATTAAAAAAAATTTTTAGATGTCTAAGGAAAGCTTGGACAAAATAGTATTGGCACTGTAAAGGAGGGGGACCTTCACTTTTCGAAAAGTTTAAATTAAATTCAGTTTGGAAAAAAATCCCCAAAATATTTATTTTTATCAATTTCCTTGACGTATAGTAGGTTAACTACTGTTAGATAAGAATATTTTGAGAATTAAAAAAATTTTTTCGATGCTCAGAAAATCAAAAAAGAGTAAAAAATTTTTAAATGAATTCTAATTCCCAAAATATTAAAAATAATTTTCTAACCTCATCACAACTCAAACAAAAATCACTCAAAACAGTGCTACATCTATTTGCAATTCTAAAAATTAATTTAAAAAAAATATAAAAAATAAAAAAATAAACATTCGTGGAGCAACAACCCGTTTATGAACACCAAAAACAATAAATAAAATTAATAAAAGTGAAATGCTTATAGTGAAAAGTGGATGTAGAGCAAGTGATTCGAAAAATGAAATCTAAAAAATTAAAATTAAAAAATAAAGAAAAAAATTTACAGATTTTAATGAAGGGTCTAATATCCAATAATATGCACTAAAAGTTGTGGAGACAAATAAAATCAGAAGAAAAGCTAAAAAAAATTAAAATAATTAATAAGTCAAAAATAAGAAAAATTAGTTAGAATTGTTCAGAAAAATAAATATTTTCTGCAAAAATTAATAAAAGCCAAAGGAAAATCTATTTAAATTATTCCCAAATTAATTTAAAAAATAATTTAATTCTTAAAAAACTCCCGAAAACTTCAAACCTTTCCATTTTCGAACTCTTGGTTGCATTCCAGCAATAACTTCAGTTAAACGATGTTCAAAGAAAAGCATGTCTAAAATTAAAAACATTTTAAAAATTTAATTTAAAACCTTCATATGCCAAAGTAGGATCTTCCATTATTTTTTCAATAACTGTAAAATAATTGATGAACATAAACAAGAAAGAAAAAAATTAAAAAAAATTTAATTTTAATTTAAAAACAATTTAAGAAAAAATAAAAATTTAGAGCCTTTCAAAAATTAGAGAAAAAGAAAGTTAGAAAAAAACGGTTAAGGACGATTCAGTATCGCCGATTCAGTATATGGCCATAACTTTTCTGATATCCGACCGATTTGAATAATTCTCATATCATTCGAAATGTCTCGAGATTCGACATCTTTTTCATAATTGGCCCGATCTGATCTGATGATCTCAAAAAAAGTTACAGCGTGAAAACCGATTTTTTAAGCCTGTGACGTCGTTTATCAGTGATAACTTTTTGTAAAGTGATCAGATCAGGTCAGTCCAATTATGAAAAAGATGCAGCACCCCGAGGCCTATCAAATCATATATAATAATTTCTACAATATTGATCGAGCAAAAAGTTATGGCCAAAAAGCCCAAATACTGAATCGGCCAATACTGAATCGGCTATACTGAATTGGCGATACTGAATCGGCGATACTGAATCGTCCCCTACCCAGAAAAAAAAGAAAAATCAGAATGCCAAAAAATATTTATTTTAGCAATTATTCAAAACACTTTTTACAAACACATTTTTACAATTCTGTCAAAAAATTAAACAGAAAATGTTTCTAATTTTTAAACACAATACAACAGAATTTAAAATACAAATTAAAGTTGGAAACAATAATGAAGGAAATGAAGAAATAGAAGAAGGAGAATCAAGTGAATCTTTACCTTCAACATTGGGTGAACTTCGAAAACAAATTTCACAAAAAACTCAATGTGACATAACAACAATGAAATTAATTAGAAAAGGTTTATTTTCCTCCTTTCTTTTTTATGTAAATATTTTCTAAAGGTAAATTTATAATTGCCCCAATGGAAGAATCTTTAGAAAATTTGGGATTTAATGAAAATGATAAAATATTGGTTATTGGTGGAAGTTCAAAAATTGATGAGGGAAAGGAAATTTTGATAAAATATGAAAAAACTCATTTAACTAAACTTAATGGAATTTTTAAAGAAATTGATGAAGATTTGTCTGAAATGGAAAGAAATTTTCTTAAAGGTTTTTTTGTGGTTTTTAAAAATTAAAAGAAAATTTATTTTAAGGAGAAATGCTTAATGAAATGCTTCGCCGAATGGAAAAACGTTTAAAAGAATTTACTGAACATTCACTTCAACATTTAGAAGCAATTGATGCTTTAAATATTTACACAGATAATTCTGTTGAAGAACAAAATCAACGCAATCGTGAACGTCGAAAAACACTTGTAGACAACATTCAAGAATTGTTGAGAGCAAACGATAAAAATATTTTACGTTTTGAACAATATAAAAAATCGTTAGAATTTCCAGATTTGAAACCTTAAGATATTAACCAAAAATATCGGTAATATTGAAGCGGACAGACCTCCCTTTTTTCTTCTCCAATTTTTCCCCTATATTTTGCACTTGTAGTATAAAATTAAATAATCCGGGATCTGTCCGCTTCAATATTACCAAAATATCCCTTTAAAACATAAGTTATATATTGTTAATTATATACTTAAATTATAATTTTCCACAACTGTGAAACTTTTCCTTTTTGAATACCAATAATGATATTTAGTAATTAATAGCTTCTCTGTTTCCCCAAACTTTAATTGTTAATTTTAGCAAATTATGCGTAGAAAAGGATAAAATTAAAAAAATTTTTTTATAAAGTTTTGAACAGAATTTTTAAGTTTACATTAAAATAAATATATTATTTACGTATCAAATAATTTTATTTAAATAAAATTTAACACATTTTCTAAATACCACCGGCTTTTCTGTCAGAGAAAAATGACCTCAAAATGAGAACCTTTTAAAAAATAAAAAAATATTTTCAAAAATATATTGATTTAAACACCTGTCCAACACCAATAAGAACAATAACTGCTGTTTGACCAAGTGACCAATAAGTAACACGTTCACTCAAATCCTCTGCCCGTTTTCTTCCAGTTGCTTCACGTAAACGATGATGTGTTTGGTAATCGTCCACAATCCTAAAATTAATCGAGATAATTTATTCTTAATTTTCTTTATAAAAATTTGGTTTTTTGACTTTTATGGCCAAAAAATAAAAACCTAGGCCAAATCTAAAAACTCCATGAGAAAACAGCAGGGAGGGTACAGATCGAAATATAAACATCATTTTGAAAAAGTAAAATGAGAAACTCGAGAATTAAATTAAAAACCTTAAACGATCTGCTATAGTTCCAACGCTTCTATCCATTTGTGTCATACTAGAGCCAACACGAGGTACAGGCATTCCTCTAAATTCGGGTTCACCAACTTGCCAATCCATATAGATAACCTTAAAAAATAATTTAAAATTTAATAAAAATATTAAAAAAACCTTGTGAGAAAAAGTAGAAAATTCATTAGAAAAGCACACTTTATAAGTCCCATCAGCATCTGTCTAAAAATTCTTTTTTTAATCAAAATTTTAAAACTTATTTCTACTTTATAAGAATAACTATCAAGTTGCTTTCTCATTTCTTTATAAAGAACATTTCCATTCGGATCTTCCAAAACAACATCTACATCGTATTGTCCGCCTGTAACAACCTTAAAAACACAAAAATATGATTAATAAGTAAATTTTTAAATAACCTGAAATTCCAAAACATTATCAATTCCTTTCTTTAAATCCTCAAAAAAGCATTGATCAGCGTTGTCTGGAAGCTCAAAAGTTAATTCTGAAGCATTTGAAAGTAATATAGTGAAGAGGAACAAAAAAAGACTAAAGAAATACATTTGGATATTTAATAATTGTTGAATTTTATGCATTTTTAATTCTAAAAAATATATGTAGAAAGAAATTTAAGGACTTGATAATTGAAAAAAATTAACACGTTAATCTTACAAACGTGTAGAAAAAAAAATTTTTTATAGGAAATTTTAAAAACAGAACGCCAAACTTTAATTTTATCGGAAATTTCAAAATTTCATTCATTTCGTACTATAAAAGTTTATATTGAAAGTAATATGGAACAAGCTGCCAAGTTATTCTAAAGTTCCGTTTTCAAGACCCGTCTTATTCAAGACCCCATTTTTTGAGAAGCGTCTTTGCTTTTCTACGTTCAATGTCAGGTGTGAAATGTTTTATCTCAAAATACCTAATTTGTTTTTTTTTTGCAGAGAGTTCTGCAAGGCGAAGACGTGCGAAGGCCGTGGCAACTGCTGAATGTATTGCTGCATATTCTCCAGCGACTAGAGGTTCTGGTTGTTTGGCAATTGCTGAAGATGTTGCAAACATTGTTACGCATGCAGTGAGTTTATTATAAAGAATTTTAAAGCTTCTTTATTTAAAGGTCTCAATTCCTGCTGTTGTCTTCGCTTTTCTGGAACTTCAATTGCGCACAAATACTGCAAGAGAATTTTTTGTTCTAGCTCTATATGGTGGAATGATGCTTTCATTGTTTGCTGTTTCGGCCGTTTATCACTTCATTTGTCTACTTGTTCGGATATATCCAACCGGGGAAGGTTACAAGTAAATAATTTCATCAAAAGTTTAAAAAATATTTTAAATTTTAAGGTACATGCGTGTCCTTCTTCGAATGGCTGATCGTTCAATGATCCATTTGTTTATTGCTTCTTGCTATACACCTTGGCTTTTATTGCGTGATAATGGGCCTTTTGCTGAAGATATTTGCAAGGCGGTAAATTTGTTTTTCCTTTTTTAAACAAAAAAATATTCAGGTTTGGATCTTCGCAATTTTCAGCATTTTAGCCCAAAATTTGCCGTTCAAGATGACTGCTGATAATGAAATTCTAGCGATAACAATGTATTTAATCTTGGGAGTTTTGCCTGGAACTTTTATTGGCGCTTTTACTGTAAGAAAAAATATTCTTTTTAGAGGAGAATTTCTTCTATTTATTTTTAGACTGACACTGGTGGTCTACTTCCTCTTGCAGCTGGTGGTGCCCTATATATTGTTGGACTTATTTTCTACTTTGCCGAAGGTTATCTGCCGTTCTCACATGCGATTTGGCATTTGTTTGTTAATTCTGGTGCTTTTGTTCATTACAGGGCAATGACCCAATATCTAATACGTGAAAGTAGAGAAAGTACAAGCTTCTATTACTAATTTAGAAAATAATTGTAGTTACCTATGTATGTGTTTTAAAAACTTACCTATTTTCCCTAAATATTTTGTCCAATATTTTATCTAATTTTTTCCTTGATATGTATATAATTTAATTTTCATAAAAAATTCTTTGTAAATAAATAATATTTTTTTATATTTTACAAGACAATTTTTATTTGTTTTGAATATTTATGGTTTTACAAATATATGTAAAAATATGTTTTTTTAATTTTAGATATTAAACAAATATTAAAAATGGCTTTAGACAGAGGTGTTCTTGTTGTTTGTGGCTTTGTTTTTCTCAATATGTTGGTTACTGTGAGTTTTTATTTTCTGATTAATTTAAAATTTAATTGTTTTTCCAAGCTTTCTATTTGGTGTTATGTTTATGAGATGAAGAATATGGTTTATTCTCAATTTCCAATGCTAGATGTTGATGGTTTATCTACTACAGGGAATAATTTGCTTGATGGAATTGTATAATTTAATTTTTTTTTAATTTAAAATTTTTTTCTTTAAAAGTTGAATGGACTTTTTATTGCAACAATTATCGCTGTAATGAGTGTTATTTTGGGTCAGTGTATTTTACATCGATTAAAGTCTTGTGTTGTTTTATTTGTTAAATCTACATTTATGATGATGTCTTATATTATGCCTGCAACTATTATTTTGTAAGAAAATTATTTTGATTTTTATATATTAAAAAAGGTTTTTTTCTCCCGCCAACAAAATTGAGCCATTGGGTATTCATAAAAATAAAAAAATCCATCACATTTCTCTCAACTAACTTTTAGCTCATTTACAATACAAGGACTAGAAAATTTTTAGTAAATAAAATTAAACAATCTTCAGCTATATTTTGTTACTTTTCAAAAGACAAAATATTTTTAATTTAAATAAATTTATATTTTTAAAGTGATACTTTACTGAAATTTCTTGGCCCTGAAAATCCTTATATTTATTTATTCACAATTATTGCTTCTCTTCTATTCACTTCTACAATTGTTGCCGTATGTTTTTTTAATTTTCAAATAAAAATTTTTTTAAATTTGTTTAGGCCTATTTTACCGATCGTTTACCAACTTTTATTCGTCAGACTCTTACCATCTTGAATTGTTCTTGTGTTTCTATTTATTATTTGAGATTTCTTCCGCGTTATACAATTTGGTTCTTGATGGCTGCAATTATTCTTTGGGGTAAATATTTAAAGAATTTTTAAAATAATTACTTTAAAAAATTTGTACTCAAGATGGTCAATTTTATTTTTATGAATCTATCCTGGGACGGATCCAGATCCGAAAAATGTTCGGACATAAGAGAATAGTCTTCAAATTTAAAATATTAATCTTTAATTAAAAAAAATATTTTTAAAGATTTATTCTCTGTAAATTCATCATTTGGACCATTAAAAGTAGCTGCATTAAATGCTCATGATTATAGTGAAAGAATTCTTCCGTTTATGTTTTTCATAGCAAAAAATAATAAAAATAAAGAAGAGGAGGAGGAGGAAAGTTCTGATGAAAATTCTGAAAATAATACTTCAAATAATTCTACTTCTGATACTTTTTCTGATGATAATACAACAATAAATGAAGAAGAAGAAGAAAATTGTTCTGATGATTGTATGACTGAATTTACTTTAAATAGTACTTTTACTAATGATGAAATTGAAGATTCTATTGAAGAAGAAAATAATGTGGAGAGAACAGCCTTTGATGCTTTAAATGTTTCTGGTTAGTTTTAATTGAAAAGATATATTTTAATAATAATTGAAGGGAGGGATTGGGTGATGGAAATGTTTTTAATTTTGTGGATTTTTAGAAAAGTTTTTAATACCTCCCTCTACTATATTTAAATATATCTCGTTCCTGCCCCAATTTTTCTATTAAAAAATCTTTAAGGTCAAACAGTTATTGGTATGGGTGATTTTGTTATTTATGGTTTATTGGTTGGAAAGGCAGCAGCAGAAATGGATGGTTGTTTTAACTTTGCTGTTTTATTTACAATTATTGGTGTTTTATTTGGGTAAATAATTAAATTTAAAAAATAATTTTTCTTTTCTTTTAAAGTTTATTTTATACTTTAACTTTATCTGAGGAATCTGACAATGATGATGAACCCGGTTATTTACCAGCACTTCCAATTCCACTTACTATTGGTGCTTTTATGTATTTTTTGACGTCTTTTGTTATTGGAAAATTTAATGGAGAAAATAATTATGAGGAATTTTAAATTGATGGAGAAGAAAATAAATATTTGAAAAAAAGTTTTTATATAGGTAATTATTTTTTGTTATTGTAAATATTTGTGTAGATTAAATAATTAGATATATAGACTTTTTTGGATATTTTTAAAATAGGCAATTATTTTACAAAAAAAATTCTGAGAGAATTTTTTTGATTAAAAATATAATTTTCAAAATAAATATTTAATTTTTTTTCTTTTAATTAATTAATTTCCAATTCTTTTAAATATTTTTCAATATTTTCACGACTTAAAAGTAATTTAATAATTTTATTTTCATCTCTTCTTTGAAAAAGCATTTCCCCTTCAAAATCAACCATTTTATGTTTTCTTGCTCGAAGTAAAATTCCAACAACCTTTTTTAATTTAATTTTAAATTTAATTTTTTTCTTTCAAAAAAACCTTATCAGAAATATATTCATAAATATTAAATAAATAACCAAAAGTAATTATTTTATAATTAATTCCATTTTCTCCTTTTATTTTATTTCCATATTCTTCAATTATTTCACAAAGTTGTAACATTTCTTTAGCAATATGTTTTGCTTTTAAAAGAAATTTGGTGGAAAATTATAATAATTATTATTAAATTTTTACCAGCTTTTTTTGCTCTCATTTCTATTGAAAATATAAAATTTAAATTTAAAATATTTTTTTGTAATTTTAAAAAATAATTCTTTCAATAATTTACCTGTTAATGAACCGGGAGGCTTTTAAAAAATTATTTTTTATTTATTTTTATTTAAAATTTCTACCGGTTTTCCATATTCTAAAGAATTTTTTGAATATTTTTTTGGAATATAATTTTTTGAATAAACATCATTTATTTGGTCATTAATTGCTTTTTGCTCTTTTTCACGCATTTTTTGAACTGCTCGTTGTACATTTTGAGCTAAAAATTTAAATAAAAAAATATATTTTTAATATTTTTGTGCCTGAAGAGAAATGTCTGGGTGCCAAATCAACTCTAGTAGAAGCCATAATACTTTTACTAAAATCTATTGAATTTGTTTTTTCTAAATATTTATTAAGTGTTCTCTTTCGATTTTGTTGATTTGAGGTATTTAATGATGAAGATAAAATTTTAGGCCCACTTCCTCTTGCTTAAAAAACGGAAGTTTATTTTAATTTAAAAAAACTAAAAATAAATTTCTTTTTTAAAAATATTCTCCAGCCTGATTCAATTGTAAATGAAAGTGTTAATGTTGTTGGTCCTTTTATTCTTCTTTGTATCATTCTTTGTTTATTATTTTTTAGGTAGACTTGTGATACTTTTGTTTTTTTTAATTTTTAGGAAATTAAATAAAAGGTAAAAGAATTTTCAAAGAAAAAGATTAAATTTCATTTATTTTTTGAAATGAACTTTGGAAGAATTTTTAATTGTAAAAATATTTTTAAAAAGGTTAAAAGAATAAAAGATCTGTGGATTTTTTGAACTTTTAATAAATTTTAGTCTAGACTTTTTTTTAACTTTTTCTATTAAAAATACTGTTAAAGTTAAAAGTACGTCTTTCGAATTTTTTAAAATTCTCACAAAATGTTTATTAAAAATATAATATTTTTCTTAAAAAACTAAATAAAATAATTGATCAAAAAATTAAAAAAAAAATCGCAATCTGAATGAACACTTTAAAATTGCAAACAAAAGTTTTTCTTATTGCCCCTATACACTAATTGAAAAACAAATAAAATACAAACAAAAAAAATAAGAAAGCAAATAAAATTATTTTTGTGACGTCAAAACTAAAAATTATTTGTAAGAGAAAAGTCACTTCCGGTTAAAATGCACGCAGAAAGGAAAAGTTATTCTCTAAATATTTTTTTAAAAATATCAAATCAAAACATTTCCACAAACACACTGGATAATTTTGAAAAAGTCGAAATTCGATTTGAACCTCTAGAAAATTCTTATTAATTTTATAGGTAAAATAATTATTTATTTATTTGACAACAAAAATTTTTTTTGAAAAAAATATAAACTGAAAAATTACAAAAAAAAGTGGAATTAAAATTTGAAAAGATTAAAAGAAAAATTTAAATTAAAAATCTATTTCAAAATATTCTTCTTTAATAACCAGAAGGTTCACTTTCTGGTCCTTTTCTCCAATCACTATTAGCAAAAATAGTTCCATTAGACATTCTTTGTACAGCAGTCTTTTTATTTTTTTTTAAATTAATTTTTAAATTAAATTAAAAGAAAATGCTTACAACAACAGTTATTTTCTTTTCACTTTTAAATGTATGTCCACGTTCTTTAAGTGCATTTATATAACGATTGGGCATAGTAATTTCGAATTGAGTAAAGTTTGGTCGAAGTTGGTTATGAAATCGAGGAAAGTCTTTAAATTAAAAAATTTTTAGAAAAAAGAGGGGGGCTGACCCCCCATCCTAACAGGGCTGATGTAAGATTCGCTAAACAAATCCATAACTGAATCTGTTTTGAGAGGAAATATTGAAATTTTCATAAATTAAAAAATTTAATCATTTTCTATTTATTTTAAAGTCCCCCCCCCCCATCTATTAAAAATAATTTTAAAACTTTGTTTACCAATTGCTTGTTTAATATTCCTGTCCAACCAAAGAGCATGAAATGCAGCACCGGCAACTCCAGAAATTATCTTTATATAAATTTAAAAAAAAGTTTAAAAATATTCAAAAACCGTAGAACCTCCAGCAGCCCCAATAGAAATAACAGAATTATCCTTTTAAAAAAATTAATTTTTTATAATTACAAAAAAAAATTCCTTTTTTTCCTTACATTTTTATTAAAAATAATTAAAGGACTCATTGAACTCATTGGCCTTTTTCCAGGTTTAATAAAATTTGAAGGTGACGGCGGAATTCCAAAATAATTTGGATGCCCAGGAGAAGAAAAATCATCCATTTGGTCATTCCAAATAATTCCTGAACTTTCACTCATTACTTGGGCTCCAAGACTTTATATAAATAATTAGTAATTATTTTAATAAAAAAAAGAAATATTTTCAAAAAATTGAAAGGAGGGATAATAGAGATCGAGCTGGGCCTAGACCAAGGCCAAAGTTTTTCCTGGATTACAGGCCCAGGCTTTTTAAAAATCTCGATCTCTAATGTGTAATTTACAACAAAAATAAACTTTTGAAACTTTTTAATTTTGTCACCAAAATATTTTAAAAAAATTTATTACATTAAATTAATTGTAGAAGTAACACTAACAGCATTTCCATATTTATCAATAACACTAATATGTGTAGTTCCGTGGTCTTCTGGAAGTGCTTGAAAACTACCACCATAAAAAGAATCTGGATGTGTTCCCCAACTTATTTTTGATCTTTAAACAAAAATTTTTTAAATTATTTTTAAATATTTAATATTCAATTACCTAACTAATTGTGCCCATTCAGAACTCGTAATATTTTTAACAATTTCAGAAGCATTTTTAACAAAATTAATATCCCCTATGTCACTTCTAGCCGCATAAGCAAATTTAGAAGCTTCAATAAAACGATGTAAAAAATCAACATTTCCGCCAAAAGTACTCGTATTAAAATGAATTATAAAAAAATAAAAATATTTTTTTTTATTTTTAAAAAATATTTACTGGTCTAAAATTGAAAGAATTGATTGAGTTACTGCTGAACCTGAAGGCGGGGGAGGCCCACAAATTATTTTTCCATTTGATAATTTTGTATAAACAATTTGTGAATCTGGACGCAAAATTGCACGATAATTAACAAAATCCTCAAGAGTAATTATTCCACCTTTAAAAAAATTAAAAAAATTTCAATGAGAATTCAAAATATTTTTTTAGTTTGAATGAAATTTCTTTTTGAAAATTTATCATGTATAAAGGTCAGTGGAAACATTCCAAATAAAAATAAAAAATTCGGTTAAAATATTCGGAATCCAAGTTATCCCACTTATTTTTTAATAAAATTCCTCAAAAAATAATTAAAAACCGTGTTTTTTAAATTCCTCAACCATAGCCTTTGTAAGATTACTTCTATAAAATACCTCAACTGGATCATTAGAATTTGCAAGTTTCTTTAACGTATCAATTAAATTTTTTCTAAATTATTTTTTTGTTTTTAAAAATTAATTTAAAAAACCTCGTAGTTATTTGTTCACCTAATTTGTATAATTTCCCCGTTTTTGGATTAATAAAATGTTTGCTTAAAATTGTATCATTTCTAATTTGTTTTTCATGAGATTTTAAAGCATAAGCAAAAGCATGAGATGTTGGATAACCTGAAAAATAGAAGAAATTTAAATAAAAAATGAAAGGATTGTTAAAAAGATTGTTCCTCGACTTTTTCTAAATTAAAAAAATATAGTTTAGTTGACCGTTTTTTGAAGATTTTAAAAATAATGAAAATCTTTTTTTACAAAATTACCTTCTTCCATGAGATCAATTGTTGGTTTTATTAAAGAATGCCAAGGAACATTTCCACCAAAATTTTTGTATTCAATCCAAAGACCGTAAAGTTCTCCTGGGACTGCAACAGCTTCCCAACCTAAAAAATATTTAAAAAAAAACAAAAAATTAATTTACCATATCTTGAAGCATTCCAACGTTCTTTAAACATATTTTCTGTAGCAGCTGAAGGAGCAACTTCTCTAGCATCAACTACACTGCATTTTTTAGTTGTACTGTAAAAATAAAAGGAATTTTGTGTTTTTTAATTTTAAAATGCACATCCCCCCCATTTAAAAACCTTTTATCAATTTTCAGAAAAAAAATAATGAATTACGCATTAAAAACGGTCATAAAATGGCCTCCACCAAGTCCCGAGGATTGAGCATTTAATACTCCAAGACAAATAACAACAGAAATAGCTGCATCTACAGCATTACCTCCTTGCAATAAAATATCTCTTAAAATAAAATTTTTTGAACAAAAAATAAAAATATAAAAACCTTCCAATAGTTGAACAAAGTTCATTGTCGGCGGCAACAGAAGCAGAAGAATATTCACCTAAAAGGCTGTTTGAAGGATCTGGCCATTCTGGCAAACGTGAAGAATTCTAAAAGAAAATTAAAATAATTATTTGATGATTTTTGAGAGAAAATAGAAGCTGAGGGAGGAATAAAAATCTGAACGGTAAAAAAAGTTTTTGTAAATTGAGTAACATCGAAGGAGAAAAGATAGAGACCCTTCTAACGAGATATTCTAATCGCAAAAATTTGTAAAAATCAAAACTTTTAAATTAAAAATTTACATCATTTATTGCAGAGAAATAAAGCAAAGCAAATACAAAATTTGAGATTACAAGTATAACAAGGCAAATTACCCCAACAAGATTTGTAACACTAAAATTGGAAATTAATTCTAAATTAAATTTAAAAAATAGAATTACCTAAATTTCCTAAACGATCTTCCAAATTTTGTAAAATTAGAAGACTCAACATCTTCCACATTCACTTCTGTATGGACATCATTTGGCAAAAGAGGAACTTGATCGCTAAAAAAATTAAAAATAATTAAATAATTATTTCTCAATTTTCCTACATTTGGGAAAGTCTGAGATTTTTGGAACGTTTTTTTGTTAAATTTTTAAAAATAGAAAACATAAAAAAATAATAATTTGTTTTTGTTTAATTTTGCATATTCTCTCGAATGTTAATTTCTAAATAAAGAATCAATAAAAGAATTGCGCAGTATTTTCTTTTTTTCTTTTTATTGTTAGATTCTACAAAAAAAATTTAAAAACAAAAATAACTGGTTTCTTGAATTTTCCTAAAATTAATTATTCTCACTTTTGAATTATGGCACCCCAATTTCGCATTTACTTTAATTATACAGGGTGTACCAAAAAAATTCTTGGATTTTTAGTAACTAAATTTAAACAAAATTAAACTCAAAAATTTAATAATTAGCAGTTATTCTTAAAAAATCAGAAAATTTCTCGGAACACCCTGCACAAAAATGTTTAAATTAAAAAAAATTTTACTTCATTATTTCTTTCTAGCATAAGCCAGCAAGTCTCAGTTCCCAATAAAATGCTGTTGAGGCAGTAAATGAATGGGTGCATTTAATGTTGTTTTTCATATATTAAAAATAAAGATAAAGAAAAAAGTATATTGATAAAGAAAATTGTTTTATCAGCAAAAGTTAGTCCAAACATCTTTTTTATGTTAATAAAGAGTACATAATGCTAAAATATATATATTTAGAATAATTGTAGAAAATTTTTAAAATTTAATGGAAGGTTGAATTTTCAGAATTCTCATTTAGAAAAGAACTTAAACAAGAAAAAATATTTAAAAAATTAAACATTCATAAGCCTAACACTCATTAAGGCTCTCAAAAATATAAAAAATGAATAAACAAATAAAATTGTTAAAAATTTATATTCTTTAAAAAACGTTTATAATTGACGTGAAATAATTAAAATAAAAAGAAAATTTTTTAAATTAAATATTTACTAACAATAAATATACATTTTCACCTATTTTTAAGCCTTTCCATCAGAATTATTTTGATTATATAATAATTTGTATTTTTCTTTAAATTTCTCGTTTATTCCTTCAATATTACGAGCACCCTCAATTGCTATGAAAATTACCTAAAAATTAAAAGAATTTAATATTCAAATAACTCTTAAAGGAGAAGATATAAAAAAGGCTCACTACTAGGGAGTTCTCCACAAAAAATGTTTACAAAGATCTAAAACTTAGACGGGCCTAGAACATAAAGTTAAAAATATAAAAGATTATGAGGAATCTTTTAGGAAATAACAAAAAAAACCGAAGGATCTAAATTTGTGTAAAGTTATTTTGAAAAGAAGGTAGATTAGTCAAAATGCTTATTTTTTCAAATAAAATGTACAAATGACCATCTTTGGTGGATACTAGGGATCCTGCCGAAAAAATCAAAATTCCCGATTTCTGGAAATCGAGATGGCAGGATCCCTGGTGGCTACAAATATTTAAATTTTTAATTATTAAAAACTTTTTTACTTTTTGTGTAATAATAGTATTTGCTTCGTCATAAATTCCATCCGCTTTTATCCTCAACATTGTTCCAAAATTGTAATCATCCACAGTTTCTCTAAAATGTTCACAAAATTGTCTCCATTTTTCTTTATTCTCTCCTTTTAATTGAACCTCATTTATCTAAAATAATTTAAAATCTTTTTCAAATTAAAAACAAACCTCAAAAACGTCCATATCAGGAAATACTTCCCTAAAATATTTGTAGACATCATCTTGAAATTTATTTAATTTTAATTTTGTTGTATCCACTGACATTAAAATATTCATCTAAATTAGAGAAAAATATATTAAATTAAAAATTAAAAATACATGAACAGAAGAATATTCACTAGCTTTTATTGCCCATGCAATTTCAATATTTGGGTCATTAATATAATTTTGTGCGTCATTAAATTGTGTTGTAGCAATATCCGACATTTATTAAATATTAATTTAAAATTTAAATGTAAAATTCTAAAAAAAAATGAAGTTAATAAGATAATTAAAAATTGACAATCAATTAATTAATAAACAAAAAAACGACGTTTTGTCCTGTGGCGAAAAATTTTTTGGCAAAATGAATTCTCGTCCGAAATTTTTTTTCAACTCACCAAAAATAGTGATTGGTCGCTTTCTCAAAATAAATACGTATGACTCGTTTCTTTAAAATTTTATAATTTTTACAACTCAGTTACTTAGAAAAATATTTAGACGTACATAAATGATTTTTGATGTTGCGCAATTTTATTTAAAGTTTTCTTCATTAAATAATTGTTCATTTTTACATTTAACAAAAAAATCTTTTTTAATGTCTACAGCTGCTTCTACTGATTCTGTTGATCCGATTCAAGAACAATATTTGACAGAAAGTTGCATACAAGTTGATCGGAATGATGGAATAATTGGTTAGTTTTTTAAGTTTAAAATTCTAAAAGTTTTTTTTGTAAATTTAGGCCCTGTTTCAAAAAGAGAATGTCATATGAATCGTTAGTTATTGTTGCTTTTAAATTAAAAAAAAATTATTTCAGCTTTGCTACATAGAGCTTTTAGCGTTTTTATTTTTGACAAAAAACGTCGTATGCTTTTACAAAAGCGTTCAGCTACTAAAATTACTTTTCCTCTGGTTTGGACAAATTCTTGTTGCAGGTTTTTACTTTTCACAATTTTTAAAATATTTTTTAGTCACCCACTTTTTGGGATTGAACAAAATGGTGTTGATGGAGTTAAAGTTGCTGCAAAGAGAAAGTTGTTGCATGAACTTGGAATTGACACTATAAATGTTGGGGATATGGAGGTTATGGGACGTTTTATATATTTGGCACGGTCTGATTCTATTTGGGTTGAACATGAATTGGATTACGCGATAATGTACGTTTTTTTTGTTTATTTCAAATTACGTTCATTCTGAGGTTAAAAAACTGGGAAACGTGAACAAGTTCAAATGAAAATTGTTTGGGTGTGCAGAATTTTTGTACTCCTTTTTAATAAAAAAAACTCAAACTGTTTTAGAGTTACCAACTTTGATGCGTCGTTCAAGCCTAATCCTGAAGAGGTTTCTGAAGTTCGTTTTGTTACTCCAGATGAACTTAATGAAATGTTTATTGGTGGAAAGGAACTTTTCTCTCCTTGGTTTTCTCTTTTTTACAAATTTCATTGGCTCAAAACCTGGTGGGAGAAACTTGATGATTTGAAGTCTGTTCGTGAATCCGATGATGTTATTCACTCTTTGAATTGATTAGTATTGGATTTTTGACTTAAAAAGTTTATGTCACTTACATTAGATTAATTGAAATTTTAGGAAATTATTCTTTTTAAAGGAAATGGTAAGAGAACAATTTTAATTTTTATGAATGATTTTTTAGAATAATTTTCTTTCATTCCCTCTTGACTTGCCACTATTTTTAAGATTTAAAACCAAAAAGTTACTTATATTTTAGGAATAGTTTATATTATTTTTTAAAATTTGTTTTATCATATTGATACAAAATGTTAAATTAAATACTTAAAAGGATATTCTTTTATTTTCTAAACGTTTGAACGAAATTTATCTGTTTCGATTATTCTAAATAATTTTTTGTTGTTTTTGTTTAGATGCATTCAATTTGGAGTAGAGGGAATACAATCTTTGCTTTTACGTTGACTGTGTTAAGCGCTGTTACTTTGGTATTTTTATTTTCAAGCAATTTTCAATTTATTTTTCAGATGGCCTTTCTAACATCAATGTTTGCGGTTAAAAGTGTTAAAGTTGAGATAAGCGCTGCAAATCCGCGGATGTGAGTTTTTAAAGATTTTTACAAATTCTTTATAATTTAGACGGAGTATGTCAGATTACACTAATGAGGAAGGGAAGAGTGATCTTGCAATGGTTTCATTAAATATACATGCAGATATGTCACCAATCTTTAATTGGAATGTGTAAGTTGACTAAAACTTAAAATTTTTTGTTTTTAAATTTTTCAGTAAACAATTGTTTATTTTTTTGGTCGCGGAATATTCGACAATGAAAAATGTATTAAATTTAATATTTTGTTTTGAATAATTTGTTTTAGGTAATTAATCAAGTTGTTTTGTGGGATAAAATTGTCAAACGCCCTGATTCGCAAGTGATTTTGGAAGAATCGGTTTTTTGGGATTTTTGAGTATTTTTATTTATTTTTTCTTCACAGATTCACCCAAAATATTATTTTCTGGATGATGGTTCAAATTTACTTAGTCATCAAAATGTAACTCTTATTCTTAAATGGAATATAGTGCCAAATGCAGGACGTTTAGAGGATTCTCAGGGTGATGGTCAATTTATTCTTAAATTTCCGTCCAATTATGTTTCTGGTCGTTTTTGAGGATTCTAACAAAATTAAATTCCCAGCTATTCTTTTTCTATGTAAATTTTATGATTGTATCTTTTTGGGATATTTAAATTATGGTCTTCTCTTTTCTGCCTTTTAGCTATCAACTATTTTTTGTGTATGTAAACAAAATCGAAAATGTTTTGTTGGTCTATTCAGCATTTGTTTACATATCATTTTATCACTAAAAGATTGTAAAAAGAATGTTTTAATGGTTTTGCTTGGGATTTTAGAGACTTTGAATGGGCTTTTTCGGGAGTCGGGATTAAAAACCCGTAAAATTTTTGTCATGCCTTTAATTAGCTTCATTTCTTGGTCAAAATATTTTCTCCTTGTATTTGAGGACATCAAAAAAATTTTTCTATTATTTCTGTGTTGTTGATTAATTGATTAAATCATAAAAGTTGTAATTTTATTTGTTTTTTTCTTTAAATGTTTATTAATTTCAATAATTATTTTGATATGTTTTTGCTTAAATTTATGAGTAAATTTTGGATGAAAATTACCGTTACTGGATTTGGTCCCTTTGATGATTATTCAACAAATCCAAGTTCGGTAGTTGTAAATGGATTGAAGGATGATTTTAATTTTGAGGGCATTGAATTGATTACTAGAATAGTTGATGTGGACTATGTGGAGGCAAAGAAATGTTCTGAATGGGCTTGTTCTAAAGGCAGCGACGTAAGAATTTTTATTTTCATTGTTTAGTTTATTTGACAAACTTGTCTTGCATGAAATTGTTGGCTTGATTGTGTTTGCTAGCATTGTGCTATTCATAACGTATCTATTTGTAGACCTGGGAAAAATTCGTTTTTTAACAATATTTAATAAGTTCTAATTTCAGTTTGTGGTTCATGTTGGAGTTCAACCAACACCTGGCAAACTGATGATAGAATCAAAATCCTTCAAAGATGGCTACATTTCTCCAGATATTAATGGTTTTTTAATTGATTAATTTTTGATGTTTATATTTTATTTTTCAGGTTCTGTCCCTCTTATGAATTGTTGTAAACCTGGAACTGAGGAAGATTCAGAGCTTGATACTTGTATTTGTTGTGATGATGTAAAACAATTTGTTATGGATTCACTTAGTTTGGAGGAGCTTCCAATTGAAATTGAAGTTTCAAATAATCCGGGAAGGTTTGTTTGAGAATAGCTAAACAATTGTTAAATATAAGGATTTTATTGTAATGCAAGACATTCGTTCTTGATGAGTATTTCTTAACCCAAAGTCCTAATTAATTCTGCAATTGAATTTTTTCTATTTTTTAGATATCTTTGTGCCTACATTTTTTATTGCTCATTATTTGCCACACGTGGTCGTTCACTTTTTGTTCACATTCCACCATTTGATGATGAATGTACAGCTGAACTGCTCATTCTTGTGTTAAAACAAATTTTAATTGCGATATACAAACTTTACTTGAATCAAAATGTGAATGTACAAAGTGTATAAAATTACTAAAAAAATTTTATATTTTTTTTTACATTGAAGGAGTTTGCTCCGCATTCTCGATGATTATTTTTGTAGTTTTTTATGAGAATTTAATTCTTTAAACTTTTTTTTCGATTTATCTTTAAATAAATGGGAAGATGGGAAAAAGAAAGCACCAACATCACCACGAGGACGACGAAGCTCTGGGCGATAGTGAGGCTTCTGTTGCTGCTTCAAGTTCAACTAACAGGAATGACGATTTCTTCGTTTCCCCACCTTTAAAATGGAGCAAGCGAGAAATAAGTTCGATTGATGGAGACAATATTGGAGTAAATGGAACATCAGAACGTTTTCCTTCAAAATTAAATGGACATATTCAAGAGAATGATGTCAAAAAAGCGATTTGGCTTGTGAGGAAACCGAAGAATGTGAGGAGGGTTTTCGATTGATAGTTAAAATATTTTTTTTATTTTAGATGCCAATTGAACAATTAAATGGATTGAGATTTTCGAGAAAGCCCAAATATAGCACGCAGGAATTTTCAATGGAAAATGAGGGAAATGAAACGAGTACAAAATTTGAGTGTCGACTTGCACGTCCGTCATGTGCAATGTTACATGCAACGTCTGAAGAGACTAGCAATCAAAAGCCAAAAATGATTCCAGGTTATTTTTAAATTAGAAAATTTCTAAGGATTCATTCATTTTCTGAACTGAAAGGGGGCTTTTGATCTTTTTAGATTTTCACAAAAAAAAATTAAAAACATTTTAGGTAATTTCATTAGAGGTACAGCTTGGATTGGCGAGAACTTATCAATAGAAAGTTGTGCTAGTTCCAGCGCTGCAACAACTAGCGAAATGTCATTTCTAACGGGTATAGATGAATTTCAAGATCCAGAAATTAACAAAATTCAATTTCATTCCATTCGGCGTAAACCGCGATTAAATTTGAAAAAATTGAAAGAACGATTAAAACCACATGGAGTGCTACAAATTGATGAGGATGAAGAGGAACAAGACGAAGAAATACAAGAAGATATAAAACCAAATATTGAAATGATGAGAAAAAAGCAAAAATTGAAATGAAGAAGAAAATTAAAATTAATAAAACCCAATTACAGGTGAAATTTGCAAAAAAAATTACAAATATTTCTCATTTCTAAAGTGTCTTAAATTTTGTTGATTTCTTTAAATTTGTTGACTAAAATGCTCACTTTGTGATTATTTCTAAATAAAATTCCTAAATGTTTTTTGACAGGGTTCCAGACATTTTTTTATTTTTATATAAATAAATGTTTAAAATAATTTTTTGAGAAACTAATCAACTCTCAATAAATACAAAAATACCTAAATAACATTTTTGTCTTTTATCTTCATTTAGCTTGTGTCTGGATGGTAAATATCATCATCAGCGATACACTTAAAAATAATTTTAAGTTTATAAAATAAAAAAAATATTTACATAAAATTCAACAAACACCATTTGGTCCGATTGTGGAATAAGTAACTGCAAAAGAAAAATTAATATAAATTTGGGAATTGAACTTTAGGGACACATCTTCATTTGTCCTTTTTCTTTGATCTACTTCTGGCAACTAAACCAACCAGAAAAGATTAATTTTAGGTTATAACAAGCAGAAACTAAATAATGATTTTAATGCATGCTATGTGCAATGGATATCCCTTCTGAGATTTAGTCCCAAGGGATAGAACAAAGGAAAATATTAAATGAAAATAAGGAAAACAAAGCACCTGAACACAAAGCACTCCTCTTTGATCTATTCGAAGCGAAACTTTATTTGAAAGACGTACACTCTCTGCTAGACGTTTGATTTGAATAGATCTATATTGAAAACAAACTCTTTCTTCTTTGCAAGTTAAATGTTCTGTATGAGGGGCATTTGCTGGCAATTCAATCTTTAAAAATTATTTTTTTAAAATAAATTTATATATTTTTTACCTTAATTTTCCCCAATTCTCCAACTGTATAAAAAGCAATATAATTTTGTGTAAATATAAGCATAACAGTTTCAGCAGAATTATCCAAATCTCGAAGAATTTCTTTAACTGGAGTTGGGCTAAGTATTGCTTTACACATCACATAAGTATTTGTAAATTCAAAATCAAGCATCTTAAAAATAAATATTTTTAGAAAAAAATTATTCTAAATTAATTTACACTTTGTAAATTTAATGTTCTAATTGCTGCTTGTACAACAATACCTTTTTTAAAAAAATATAAAATTATTTAAATTAAATCCAATCTCACTATAGTAGAACACCTCAAGTTAAAAATTTGATTAACCACCGGTGGGGGAGATGACTAATAATAAGCTAGTTAAAATGAAAGGACGATAGAGATGTTCCTTATAGTGAGGCTCGACTGTATTTTCAAAAAAACCTTCATCTTCCTGACAAACCATTAAAGGGCTTCCTTCCCCGTCATACCACATTCTGAGAACAGAAGTATTTCCAGTAAACATATTTAAAGCTTCCTTAAAAATAAAAAGAATTTTTTTATAAAAATTTAAAAAAACCATAAAAACAGCTATAGGCACTCGCAAATTACAAACATTTACACGAATATTATAATCAGAAAATTGTTCATATTTAAAATAAGCACTTGCTTGTTGATTATGTTGATCATCAATTACTACTCTAATACCTTCATTATTAACGATTAAAGTACAATACTAAAAATATTAAATATTTTGAAGGGTTATTTTAAACTTTATGGGTTCCTTTTGATTTTTATAAAATTTTAGTAAAAATAATTTCTGGAATACTATTTTATTGATCAACTAACCAGAGGGAAAATTGTTAAAAAATGAAAATAGGTAACCCATAAAGTTCAAAATCATTTAATTAAAAACCTCTCGAAATGCCAAAGCTTTAACAATTTGATAAATTTCCCTAGCATCATGCTTCACAACTTCAAACCAATGACCCTGTTCTGATGAATCAACCACTGAGAAACTAACAAAATCATCTTCTCCAGCTCCACGTTCAATTTCATCATGAATTGGTGACAAATTTGAAAATCTTTCGTCATTTTCTAGTAAAAATGGTTGTTGTTGAGACATTAAAACTGGAATTAAAGGGGAAACTCTAATTTTCTGTCAATATTTGGTTACTAAAACTCAAGGCGGGTTAAAGGGAAAATCTACTGGCATTGTATTTTTTTAGTCAAAAAAACAGTTAAACAATTATGAAAATTTTGATAATAAATAATACGCAAATATTGGCAGTATGCCATGTGTTAAGGGAAAATTTTTTGGTTTTTTAGAATATTTCGTAGCGCTGGCAAAACATGTGTTTGGCGAATAGAAAAACTTCATTAGCTGGCAAATAGAATTAAGTGTGCGGCGGATCGATTTTCTGGCAGGCGTCTTGGTTTTTTGTGGGGGTTGTCGCGCGTGATGTTAAAATCAATGATCTTTAACTCGTGTTTTAACGAGTTCATTCATTCACATATAAATTAGTTAATTTTTCCATTTATGGTATTTATTTTCCATAATTTGATGGTTAGCAATGAGAGTTGTTTAGAATTCTTTGTTACTCAAAAAAGCGATTTTAGATTTAATTTTTCATGCAAACATCGACAAGGACAAGGATTTCGACGGCCCAGGCTATTTATTTTATGCCAGGCGGGTCTTCTACCGAATCAGAGGGTGGCAGATTACATCCTCAAAAATTATCTAAAGTTGAACAACAAAAAACATTAAAAGCTAAAAAACAGCCAACTACTCCCACAGTTAATTCTACAACGCTTATTCATGTCACACCACGGCGATCTACTCCAAAACAACGTATTCGAAGAGAACATTCAGCTTCAATTACAATACCACCACGAAGTGCACTTTCGGCGACTGATTTTTCTTTGCGATATACACCACCAGCTGTTATTACTGAAGGTATAAAATTTTGGCTAATGAGGGGTTTTTTGGAGGGGGTTTTGTTAGTTAAGGAATTTTCTTTACAGGGGGATTCAACTTTTTAGAATTAGAGATTATTGTCATTTAAGTTAATGAGGAGCAGAATTGAATGACTTAAATTTTGGATTTTTTAGGTTTGTCATCGACCGTTTTTGCTGGTTCCAAATTTACTGATTCGCCTTCAGCTAAAAGTCTTCCTCTTCCTCCATCTCAATGGCTTTCACCATCTGCGTTTAACGAGAATAAAATGGCTGCAAATAATGTTAAGGATGACAATTTAACCAAAACGCCAACTAAATTTTTCGTTCCAACCACTGAAGGAGATCGAAATGGAGGCAGTGGAGGTATTCGAATGCATCCACTTCATTTAATTGCTGCGACAACGATGAGCTCGTAGAAAATCTGGTAAAAGTTTTACGAAGGCGAGTAATATTTGTGTTAATTTTGCTTTAAATGCAATATTGAATGTTTGGGAAATGTTTATATCCTTTTTTAACGCTAAACATTCAAATGGAGGGATTTTTAAATATTTTCTTGTTATTCACTAGTTGTTATGGTTCCGTGGGTATCAGTATAGTATTAAGATTAAATGTAAAACCAAAATTGAATGTTTAGCGTTAAAAAGCAAAACATTAAAGTTCACTAGAGGAGGGCGTCCGTTTAAACTCATTCTATTGTTTGGCAGTTATCTCTGAGGACTTAATTTTTGTCTAAAACTAGCCAGTTGTTTTATCTCACTCTCCAAACTGGTCTAACCAAATTATCATTATTTTAGCATTCCTTTTTTTAATTTTTGTAGTATTTTTTGTTTTTTTTGGAATCTTCTTTTCTGATTTTCGTTAAATTTCTCTAAAAAAATACTACGAAAATATATGCTTTTATCTGCCGATTACTTCTTTATATGCCCTCATTCTAACCTTAATATAAAAAAACGGTACTTATCGGTTATCTCCCCACACATTATTTTCCTTTTATTTCCCCTTCTCTTTCTTCCCATAAGTTACAAAAATGGGGATTTTCTTTCCTTGTTTTCCCTCTTCTTCTTCCCAAAAGTTACAAAAACGTCACAGGCAAATAATTGTAATTAATAAATTTATTTTAATAAAGAAAAAATGTAATTTAAAAACATTATTTAGTGGTCCAAAACTGTCTTAAAAAATGTCAAAAATGCCAAAAATCTTTAAAATCCATTTGAAAATACAAGTACCAGGACTTATATACTTGCTAAAATGTGTGACACATAAAAGGCTGTGACATTTTGTAACTTTTGGGAAGAAGGAGAAGAGGGAAAAATGTGGCATTTTTGTAAATTATGGGAAGAAGGAGAGGGGGAAATAAAAGGAAAATAATGTGTGGGGAGATAACCGATAAGTACCAAAAAACTCGCAACAATCACTGCACTCTACTTGTAATTTTTTAAGATGATTGAAAAGTTTTCAAAAAAAATTCTTACGTTTTTTGTACTTTTTTCTTCAACTTTGAAAACTTTTCATTCTCAAAAAAATTAATTTAAAAATTTCATTAATTTGTAAATATTTAAATCTCCTCTCTCTCTTATCACATTTTGGTTCCGCTCTTAAAAAATTTGTTTCTGAGTGTGTTCCTCCTCTCCCAATTATGTGCACATAAACAATAATTTGTGTATATTTCCCAATGTTTTCCCTACTTTTTAAAATTTAAAGTTTGTGCATTTGCATTGTGAAAACACAATTTTTACCTCATTGAATAAAAGTTGCGATGTTTTTTAAATTTTTTAAATACAAAATTATTGATTTTAATTTGATATTTTAAATTGATTTTTATGAAATGGGTTAATTTTGTCGATTAATTTTCTTTCCCTTTATGGATTTCCTTTCTTTTTAATTTACAAATAGTGTAAACTTTGTTTTATTTTTGTCAACGTTTTTATGATAATTGTAAGGGGCTAAGATTATCTGTAATTTTTAATCTGAGCCGAGGGAAAATGAAATTGGCGACAAAATTGTTGGGGACTAGTGTGACGACAAAACATTTTTCTGACATTTCCTAATATTTTTTAGTATCATCTACAAGTTTATTATGGCTGAAAGTGACAGTTCATCTACAAGTCTCTCTTCTCTCACACCATCGGAAGAGGAACATGTTGCAAAGGTTTATAGGTCTAACTTATTATTCTATTCTCTTTTTAAGGATATTAAGAGAAAAGAATCTGAAGACGTGCAAACTTCTGAAAAAGTTGACCAAGAGACGATTTCTCATGGTTCTGATTCGACAGCTGAAGATGAACGCGTTTTTGAAGTTAATTTTGGGAATGGATGTTTTTCTTAATTTTTAAAATTAGGTTGAAAGCATTAATGGACATAAAAAAGTTCATGGAAAGGATTTATGGCTGGTACGTTGGTCTGGTTATGGACCTGAGCATGATACTTGGGAGCCGAATGCTAATTTATTGAGTGAACATGTGAAGATTATGTGCAAGGAATATTTGGATAATAATAAAAGTGCTAAGAGAAGCCGTAACAGGCGATCGTCTGGAAAGGTTCTAATCTTCAATTTTCTCTTAGTTTTTTTTTATTTTTCAGGTGCCTCAGCGTCGTTCTGTTATTAAAAAACCAAAGGCTGAAGAAGAAGAGCCTGTGAAATCAGAACCCAAAGTTGGAGAATCATCTGAAAAGTCTGAAAGTGGAGAAGAGGCCGATGGTACAAATTCTGAGGGATGGTTTGGAATCAAACCTGGGGAGGGATCTAGAGAACAACAACGTTTATTTGTCCCAGACAGACGTCTATCAAAGACGGAAAAGGTTTTAAATACTTTTTTACCTTCATCTTTTATTCAAGCCTATAAATTTCTAATTGACAATTAAGATTCCTTTTTTTTCTTATGTATATAGTTTATCCTCTTTTTTAGTTATTAAGTGAAATCAATTGTTCACCTGGCGTTCGGGTCCTCCGAAATCAGCTGAAACCTCATTCTGGAGATTTAAGTGATGGTACTTCAGCATCAACCTCTCCAAAAAAACGTGGACGCGCTCCTAGAAGTTATTTTTTGTCTCTATTTTTTAAATAATTTTTTTATTAGAATCTGCAATTGAAAAATTACTCGCAACTTCTTCGGATGTTTTTACTTCAGAATCTTCTCCAGCATTGGATGTGGGACAAAAAACGGGCACTACAGACAATGAGGAGGACAAATTCAAAAAAGACGAGAAGATTGAAAAGGTATTTAAAAATTACTAGACTTTATGGATATTTACATTAGAATAATCTTTGACTTGAAATGGGATTGTAATTGCCAAAAATCCCTAAACGTGGGAAGGTCATATATACTCTAATTTTTCTTTAAGACTCGTCAAAAGAAGCCTTCAAAAGCTGTCAAAAAGTTTGATTCTTTTAAGGAGCCTGACTCCATCAACAAACAAGAAGTTAAAAATGCTGTCTCTGATGTGAATAACTTTTCTTCAGAGCCTATTAAAAGTACAATAAAACAATCAGTCTCTGAATTGGATTTGGCGCCGAAACCTGGGAGTTCCGGAATTCATACTCAACAAAAACAACCATCTCCACCAATTGTTAAGCCTATATTAACTTCGCATCCTAAGTTGGAAAGAAAGACAGAATCTAAAGAAGGAAAACAATTTGGTGTTAGTGGAAATTTAAAATTTGTAAAGAGAGATGGAAAAAAGGTTTGAGATTTTTAAAGCAACTAATTTGTTATTTATATAGCTATCTGAAACGTCGACCTCATCAAAAAAGAAAATCAAAAAAATTACATCTGTTGCATCGTTAAATTCGAGTACTGATCTGCCTTTAAAATTATTACCTGATGGAGCAAATATTGCGTTAGAAGCTGAAAAAATGCTGAAAAAGAAGTTATTAAAAAAAGCTGATACACCTCCTGTGACTCAAGAGGTTTAAATTTAATTGCTAAACTCCGTAGCCACTTTTCTCTAATAATTATATTATCTTGAGGAATTTGATGAGCTTGTCCTTGATGGAAAGGTAGAAAAAGTTCGTGAATTGCTGATATTAAATGGTCAAAAGCCTTTTTTGGATCTCAATCGTTGCGATGATTTGGGTAAAGCACTCGTACATAAGGTTTTATACACAAAATTAACACACAAGATTAATTTTTTAGCTTTGTGAAATCCGTTGTGGCGTTTCTCACACACAATGTGAGCTTATTACTTTATTGGTTACGAATGGGGCGCGTTTGGATATGGCAGAACATAGTAATGGACAAATTCCTTTGCATGTTTGTCTTTTTATATTAAATTCTTTTTATATTATTCATTTATTTTTCAGATAGCAATAGCAAATCGTCGCATTTGTCATGTCAAAACTTTACTTTCTTTACGAACACCGCTTAATTCACCAGATCGAAGTGGTAAAACACCAGCAATGCAAGCATTAGAATGTAGTAGTGATTACGATTTTTTAAAGTTGTTATTGTCTTTTGGTGCATCATTTACTCAATGTAAAATATTTTTTTAATTTCTAATTTATGTCTTGTTTTTTAGTGTCAGATAAAGTCTATAAGGACAAAGAGAAATATAAAAAACAATTGAGAATTATTTCTGAACACGAGAGTCGAATTCGGCGTGCATTTAATTCTGCTAGAACAAACGTTACAATGTAAGGGATATTTTGATAAATTAATTGTTATTCTTTAAAATTTAAGGGAAATGACGTTGAGAAATGTTTCTCAAGTTTTTGTGAGTCCTTTACATGAAGGAGAAATGATACAAAACTTTACATTAAATACACAACCACAATTACCTGATACGAATCATGCTTATGTATTGTTTGTTGCCGTTGCAGAATTTCAGTGTGACGATACAGATGTAATTGTTTTTTTAACTTAAAGGGATTTATTGAAATGGTTGGTCATTCTTTTTGCGTTCGCGGTATTCCATCCCTGCTTTTTTAAACATAGCGGCCGTGTAATTATTGGTGGATTGGTTCAATTCTTCTGTATTATTAAACATTAAATTTACAACATTTTTAGAAAGAACTTTGTTGCACAGTCAATGCTCGAATGTGGGGTCGAAGTCCAGTTATCAGCGCTAGTATGAACGATAAGGAGTGCGTGCAACTTAAATCAGGGAATAACTTTGCTTTTTTGTGTGTTCCGTGTAGGGATAGAAATGTTATACGAATGAAGTTTGATCCGGCATTGGTTGACTTTTCAGATTTAATGGTTTTGGTTCAGATGGTTTTAGTTCAAATGCATAACCGTCCAGCGAATCATTCCCGACTAATTCACTGATAATATTTTTGTTTGATTCTTTAAATCTTTTTCATTTTGTATTGGCTTACATATGGGATAGATATACTCTTTTGCTCATTTATGTAATAAATTATTTGTTCCGAGTATTTTTGTTTCTTGTTTTTATTTTGTTATTCTCCATATACTTATATAGTATAAGCAGTATAAGTCATGACTATACTAATATAGTGTAGTGATGGTAAAAGTTCTTATTGAGACGTCATTTTCGATTCGTCTCGACGGTCTGACTCCCCACTATGGTTTTACGATTTTTGGGACCCATCGGTCCAGATCCTAAAGTAGGGATTGGCACCATTCGACTCAGCTACGAATCGAGTGGTACATGTTCGATCAGAACTTTTACACCCGGTGCACTACACTACAACTTTGTCCGTTATATGTTCGCCGGCTTGCATCTGTTGTTTTTTCTGAAGTTCTAGAGAGTGTCTTTTCAAAAAATTTTTTGAAACGATTCCTTGTATTGATTTTTAAATCATACTGTATTTTCTGAAAAAACGTCATGGATATTTTAAGGTTTATGAGTAGAATTTTAAAATTTTTTTATTTTCTTTGGTTAGAATTCTCTGTTTTTTTTTCAGAAAAATTAGCTAAATGTCAGAAATTGAGAAAATCTATTCAAATGATGTTCAACCTGAGAATCAACAAGCCGTGAATAAAACTTCTGAGGATTTTCCAGCAAAAATTGGGCCTGCTTTGCAAGATGAAGCTTCTGTCGCAACGACAAATGGTGGGACCAATGGAGATGAACAGGTGAAAGATGAACATTCTAATGATGTTAATAAAGTAGAAGATGTTAGTAAAGCAGAAGAACTAAAGGAAGAAAAAATGGAGGAAGCAAAAGGAGAACAAATGGATTCACAGTTGGTTTGTTATTATATTTGAATTTGATATGTTATTTTTCTATTTAAGCCAGAAAAGAGCTATGAAGATAATGAGGCATACAAAATGTTTATGTCGAAGAATTTGCACAAACCTGTAGCTGACAGTCTGATGAAAATGTTTGAAGAGATTGGGACTACAACTGCCGAGTTTGATGACAGGGCTGTAGAGATGTTGGCAACTTTTCCATCTGAACAAGGAAAATATATTATTAAAGAGCTTCACGTTAGTATTTTTACGTTTTATTTTTTAACTTATTTCTCTTAAAGAATTCTCATCTTTTTGGCGTGCAAAATACTCCACAATATTTGATGTTCGTAATTTATGTTCGTTATTAAAGTTTTTTTCATTTCTTTAGGTCAGTTATGCGTAACTTTCGTGATCGTCTTCGCTCGATGGGAGCACAATCAGCGATGGAATTGCCATTAATCCCCGGCCCTGATCCAATAAAAATGAAAGCCTTAATTGGTTAGATTTATTTTCGTACACTAACTTTTTAACCTTTTAGAGCGTACCCAGTATCAACTTGAAGTTACTGTTGGTCAACGTAAATATCATTCTCCTCCTGGGTATGAAGGCCCTGATCCAAATCAATCTGGTGAAGGGGGCTGTGTGAGTACTTTATTTTAGTTTTTGTATTAATTTCCTTTTTAGGTTTACATTGGCCAGATCCCTAAAGAGATTTATGAAGACACTTTGGTTCCTTTGTTTGAGCAGGCCGGACAACTCTATGACTTGCGTAAGTTTTGGATTTCTTGTATCATATATTTTTATTTATGATATTTTTAACAATTTAAGGAATTATGATGGATCCAGTCTTGGGTAAGAGTCGTGGATATGGCTTTCTCATCTTTTGTAAGAAGGCAGATGCCATTGAAGCAGCTAAAAAGGTCAGTTTGCATTTTTGTAGGTTTCTCTTTGGCATGGTTTCTGTTGGCATTTCTTTGATTTTTAACAGCTATGTTTTATTATCAGTTTAGTTTAAACCATGCCATTTCTTTTTTTATTTTCTAGTTTTTTTGAAGGTTTTTAATGGTATTTTTTAATTTTAACTTCACAACCTCAACAATATTCAGTCTTTAAAATAATTATAATGCTTTTTCATCGTTCTGATTTTATTACCTTTATATTTCTCTGATATCCTTTTCCAATTCGAGTAAACGACGTGCATACTCGATTCACCAAACATCTTTTTCATTAAATATATCTTTTTCGCATATAACAATCATAATTTTTGTTGCAATTAATTTTAGAGCTAATATACTTTTTGTGTTCAAAAGCGGTAAAAATTAACCGCTCTTTTTCAAATTTTATGAAATTTGCAGAAAAATTTACACTAAAAAAGAACGAATTTTAGTTTGACGGACATGAAATTCTGCCTGGAAAACCACTTAAAGTGAATGTATCCGTCGCGAACACTCGACTTTTTCTCGGAAATATCCCAAAATCAAAATCAAAAGACGAAATTCTTGAGGAATTGAAAAAGCACGCAGGTAAATTTTCGGCGCCTGGGTCCCCTAAAAATTGAAAAAAAAGAGGAAGTAGACGCCAAAATTAATTTAATTGTTTAATTTTATTTTTAAAATTTTTAGATAATATAGATGATGTGATTATTTATACTAATCCTGATTCGCAAGATGGGCGCAAAAATCGGGGATTTTGTTTTATTGACTTTAATGACCATAAAACTGCTTCGGATGTTAAGTTTGTAATTTTCTAGGTTTTACAAATTTTTGGTCTTTTTTGATTATCCTTTTATTTTTTTAACTTTAAATTTTCTAGGAGAAGAATCACCATGGGAAAAATTCGACCGTGGAATACTGATTTGGTTGTTGATTGGGCAGAACAACAGGATGAACCAGATGATGAAATAATGCAGCAAGTAAAAGTACTTTATGTACGCAACTTGAAGGAGTGTGTTACCGAAGAACAACTTACCTCACTGTTTGCTACTCATGGTAAAATTGACAAAGTCAAGCGGATTAAGGATTATGCTTTCATTCATTTTGAGGAGAGAGAGTCAGCGACAAAGGTTTTTATTTTAAAAATTTCTTTAAGGATTAGTTCTATCGATAATTGGTCATTCATTTTCATTATTTTAAAATGATTCATTCTATATCTAATTCTAAGTGCCCAGAAATACTATTATTTTTAAAATCCCATAATGATATAATAAATTTAAAATGGACTGAAAATTATATTTTTAGGCGCTTGCAGCTCTGAACAAATCTGAACTCGAAGGCGTTGAGATTGAAGTTTCATTGGCAAAACCTCAGAATGATCCGAGCGTGAAAGGAAAAGGGAAGGCTGTGAGGCGTTTTCCGCTACCAACTTATGGAGCAGAATATGGTTTTTTATAGATTCAGAACTCAATTATCAACTTTCCTTTTTAGCAACGCCTGGACTCGGCCCTCGCAACCGAAGAGATCGTGTGGGACGCAGTGGAAGAGACCAAAGAGGAGGAGGGGGTTATCAGCAAGTTTACCCAGGTGGTGGATATCTCCCTCCTGTTGGTGGATATGGTGCTTCTTACGATCCTTATTATCCTGGATATAGCACTGCTTATGGCGCTGGCTACGATATGTACGGAGCTGGAGCATACCCTCACGTAGACCCCTACTATGGACAACCATTGGCAGCATATGGTGCACCAGGACCTTCCATGCGCGGTGCATCAGGAGTGAGTTTTAATATTTTTAAATATGAACATCTTAACTTTTAAAATTTGAGGCTAGCAGTTACGGATATGGTGGTGGTGGCACAGTTACACGTGGTCGTGGAGGCAAACCAAGTGGACATGGCGCAGCACGTTCAGGATCAGGAAAACGAGGTAATAGAGGCGGTTCTAAGCGTGCGGGTGTTGATTATGCTGGACCGGCCTCTAAGCGTGGCGGTCGTACAGAAGATTTCTCTGCAGATGTCCCAATGAATTTGTTCTGATTGGTCAAGAAGTGGATACATGAATAAAACAATCAATTTGCTATGCACCCTTCATCGCCACATTCAGTCTTCATAAAAATGGCAATTTTTAGAAAATGTCTCATTTATTTGCTCTCTTGTTGTTTTGATAAATTAAATTTTGCATATTTTTTCTCTTGAATAAATGTGTCATTTGACTATTTTTGTATTTTATTAATTTTATTTTCGATAAAAATGAATATTTTGTGAATATTTTAAATTTTATGTTGGTCTTTGGTTTAATTAGTATTAGGGTTGCTGAATTAGCGATACTGGATCTACTTTATATTAATTGACTTTTAATAAGATGGAATTTGACGGAACATTATCATTGAGTCCCGGAGCAATATTTTGAACCATAACTTGTTCAATCTTAACTGATTTGAATAATTATTCAATCGAAAACTCTGGATGTGAAGATTATTTTATCTAGCAGGATTAATCTGATCAGATCAAGACACAAAAAGTAAAACCTAATAAGGTTCAAAAATCACGATTGCGCGCATTTGTCAAATGTAATTTTTTGTAGGATGATCTGATCAAATCAATTTAGTTGGCGAGAATAATCCACAAATACAGGGCTTTCGAATGATAACGGTAAGTTATGGCCTCTCCGGGACTCAACCGGCGGGACTCAATGCTTCCCTTCCCAGAATTTGATGATATTTTTGTAAAATTTTGTTAATTTAATAATTTCATTTAAGGATAAATTTCAAGAAATTTAAAAATGGTTTTTAATTATGAAGGGAAGAATCCTGATATGCCAAAGACAAATACTTTGTAAGTTTTGAAAACGGTTTATTTTCTGAATAGTTATGGTTATTCAATTTATTTTTTTAGAAATCCAACAATAACCGGGGCAATTGCTATGGCTGTTTCTTTTGATGATGGTGTTGTTTTAGCTTCTGACCGAAGTGCTTTCTCTTCATCTATGCAACGTTTTCATAATGTTTCACGTCATTATCGTGTAAATGACCGTTGTGTTGTTGTCTTTTCTGGAGATTTTGCTGACTTTCAATGGGTAAAGAATTTAATTGAATGCAAACAGATGGAATTACAACAAGGAAATATTAAATTTTTAATGTCACCAAAAATGGTCCATTCATTTTTAACAACTCTTTTTTATAATCGGCGTTCTAAAATGAATCCGCTTTGGAATACTATTATTGTTTCTGGTATTTTTTAGTGTTTTTATTTTTTTTTGTTTAACAAAATTTCATTTTAGGGATGGAGGCAGTACCTTTCGAAGCAGGAAAATTTGAGACATTTATTGGCGTTGTTAACCTTGTATTTCTTTTTTTAGTTTTTTAAATAAAGAAAATTAATTTTTAAGTATGGAATTGCTTTTGTGGGTAAATTTGCGGCAACAGAGATGGGAATGTTTTTGCTTCGTCAAATGCTGGAATCTCGTCGAAAAGAAGTACTTTCAAGAGAAGAGGCTATTGCTTTGCTGAAAGAAGCTATGGAGGTTTGTATAAAAATTTTGGAATAATTTCGGAATACTAAACAGACTCCGATTGGGACAAGTTATATGTCGTTCGACTCAGCTCGGCGAGCTGAGTCGAATGACATCAAAAAACCGATTGGGACTTAACTATGGGCCGAGATACAGGGCTCGAAATGGTCAAAAACCATGGGGGGGACCAAGCACTTTTTTGGGGTGAAAAATTCGAAAATGCAAATAATAGCTCATTGGAAAGAGCTTCTCGAGCTGAGTCGAATGAGACCATAATCGCCGTGATTAGTCAAGTTTATTCGAAGTTATGACAGAAAAAACAAACAACGTAAACCTATGGGGCGTCGGCGTGGCGCTTGTGCAAAACTCCGCGCTTCGCGCGGAGTTTTGCGGCACGCGCCTCGCGGGGAGTCTACGGGCGCTGGGTCTGGGCTCGTAACTTAATCCTATTCCAATTATCGCTGTAATGGGTTATCTGGCTTCCTCCGTAGCAGGAAAAACCTCGACGGATACCAAAGGTAAGGAGCTAAAACAAACGATCATAACTTTGTCAAATCAAGTCGGATTTCGTTGATTTTGGTGTCATTCGACTCAGCTCGATGAGCTCTTTCGAATGAGGTGTAATTTGCATATTCGAATTTTTCACCCCAAAAAAAGTGCTTGGTCCCCCCTATGGTTTTTGACCATTTCGAGCCCTGTATCTCGGCCCATAGTTACGTCCCAATAGATTTTTTGATGTCATTCGACTCAGCTCGCCGAGCTGAGTCGAATGACATATAACTTGTCCCAATCGGAGTCTGTTTAGTATTCCGAAATTATACCAAAATTTTTTGGGAAAATTGGATATTTTTTTAACTGAAGGGGGTTTTACGTTTAGATTTAATTGTTCAATTTTTAATGGAAATGAAATTTAATTTTAAAGGTATCTCTGTATCGCAACGCCAAAACTGGAAACAGCTTTGATTTGACTATAATTGATAAAGACGGGGTGAAGAGCACAGAAATTACTGGATTTATTGGTGATTGGGGAATTGCAGAAAAATATAAGAATATTTCCCATGTATTTTGAATATTAATTGGAATTTTGTTGAAAAATTATGTATTAAAAATTGGAATTTATTTCTGAATTTAATAAATTTAAGATTTATAAAAATCAAGTAAAAGTGAATAATGTACGAACTTTTCTTGAAAACAATGATCATATGAAAAGTAAAACCAGATAAGTAAGATCAATCGTGATTTTGAACTTCATCTGGCTGCAACTTGCCGTATGATAGTCAGATCAGTCTTTCTAGGAATAATAATTCGAACATCCGGACCAGTGACGTCTCACATCAGTCAGTATCACCGATTCAGTATATCGGTTTTTAGATCATAACTTTTTGTCCTATCAATATTATAGAAATTTTTAAATATTATTCGACGGGTATCTTTTTATAATATTTTTTTATAATTGGACTGATCTGGTCTGATCATTCTATAAAACGTCGTCCTTTACCACTAGCATCCAGAGAGTGTTCGGCACGTACTGACGAAAGGTGTGTACAAGTTAAAATTTTGGAATTTTGCTTACTGACCGAACACTAATTAAAGTATAAAACCATACAAATTGGCCAAGAATTTAAAAGTTGTGATCCAAAATAGAACCTTGGCACTGAAGCTAAGTGCCGTAATGACAAAATCCCGTCGCTTTCGTTGTTTGCATTTACGCGTTTTTACACTTGGCGTTTTGTCATTTTCTGATGAAATTTTATTCAACCTCGAGTTTGTGATTTTGTTTTTGGATTTACCTATCTTTTAATTGTAAACATACCTATTTTTTACATAGATAATATATTTAATATTTTAATATACAATGGCATCATTAGCCTCCCAGTCACGTCATGGAACTGAGAAAGGAATTGTTTTGCGAATTGAGGGAGATTGTTTTATTTTTGTTTGGTCACCATCTCATACAATGAATGAGTTAAAGTTTATTGACCAAGATCAACAACACAGTGTAAATAATTTGTATTTATAAATCTGATGTTTTTTTTTATTTATTCCAGCCTGGAGATTTTATAAGTTTTAAACTCACTGCACCGTTGGATCATCTTCAAACTTGCGATTCTATTGCTAAAATACGTCCTCCTCGAACTGTTACAGTTATTGATCGTGATCCAGCACCGATTAATGTAAGTTTAAAATTAAATTAATTATACTCGTTTCTCTTCTCTAAAATTATTTAAAGCTCTTTATTTTTTGCTCAAGTTGGGAGTAACTTGCAAAAATAATTTAATTATTTGTCGGAATTTTAAAACTTGCAATTTTTAAACTTACCAGAAGTGACAGGGAGAAAAACTTTAAATTTCTTTTTTAAATTATTTAAATTGTTTTAAATTTTCAGATTTTAGTTCAAGTTGGCTTTCCTCCTCGCGATTCCAACTATTTTGATAAGGATTTAATCGATACTTTGGATTATGGTGTTATTTTTTATTGTTACTGTCCTGAATTTGGAAAATTGGCGTCGTTTGATTTACTTGATTCTGAACCTGGGCATTTCTATAATGCTTGCATTGAACGGTTTTTCTTTTTAATTTTGTATATAAAATTTCTTTTTAGTATTCCTTTACAAAATGATTGGATAATTAAAAAGCTTGGAACAATGTTTATTTTGGTTAATCAACCGCTTACTATTATTGAAAATGAAACTGAGATTGCTCGTCTTAATTCTCTCATGCCTTGGAATCGTTTACCGTCATCAACATCTTCTCACTGTCAAACAACGCAACAAACTCATATTTACCAACCAAAAAAAGAAGAAACATCTTATGGAGCGACAGTACGTGCTTTGCTTGATAATGTTCAGTTAACTGAAGGAAATACTTTAAAAACTAAGGAAAACAATCATCAAATGGAGAATGAGGTATTTTTAAAATATTGTTTTTTAATTTGATTTTTCCTTTATGATATTTGGAGTTTTTTTTTTGTTTCCGATACAACCTTTAAAGATTTTCTTTTTTAAATAAAATTTAAGTATACCCCAAAGCGCTGGCCTCCTCCAACAAATTCTGAACTTTCTTCTACTTTAAATACTAAATTTCCACGAAAGAATGATTTTGGTGATTTGGAATATTCCAATAATTCTTGTGGAGGGACATCTACAAAAACGACAACACCAACAAATAATAATTTATTTTCTGAAAAGATTAATGACGTTTATTATGGAGAAAATGAGGAAATTAAACAAAAGAGAGAATTTCCAAATCAAAATATTTCTCTTATGCTTCCAACAATTTTAGAACAGAAATCTATTAATTTTCAAGTTTTTTTTCTTAAAATTTTTAGAAATTAAAAAATAATTTTTTAAGAACAGTTCTGACGTTTCTTCGCCTTCTGCTGTTAATTCTCCAATTTCAGTTTTGAGTAATAACAACAATAATGGTAGTCAATTTGGGGTTAATAATAAACTTGGTTTGTTTTTATTTTAGTAAAAAAATATTTTTGTTTAGCAGAAAATACTCAGTTTATTTGACAAAAGATTAGTTTTTTTAATTTAATTTTTTAAGTTTCCGAAATTATTGGAACAATTACAATGCTTAATGCAAGAAATATGCAAATGCAGGCGCTTGAATTTGAGAAAAATATTTTTGAAATGTGTTGCAAATTACAAAAGGAAATGTTGGAGAAATTTTAAGTAAAAAAGAAATTTATTTTAAAAATAAATTGAAAAAAAAATTCGCAAATATTTAATTTTATTTTTTTTTTTGAATTTTCATTTTTCTCTCGCAAAATTTTATTTAAACAATTTAAAAAGAGAATTAATATTTTTGAGTATTTTTTGTTTCTCTTTTTAAATTGTTTTGTTAAATTGCCAATTATTGTTCCCGAATAAATTGATTTTACAAAAAATAAATTTTTTTTGAATTTATTTTGATTTGATCAATTCACATTTTAAGATCTTAAAAACTAAAAAAATCACATTAAAAATGCCAAAAAGAAATTTCGGTATTAGAGTAAATATTTTAAAATAATTATTTAATTTAAAAATCTGTGGAGAAGGATAATAATTACAATTTTAATTTTTAAGCTTTTGACTTGTGAATTTTAATTGTGTTTAAAAACATGAATATTTTTAAATTTATATATTAAATACCTACCTATATAATTAATCTTTTTTAATAAAAAAAATTTTGTTCTCCAATTTTCCCCCCACTACTTGCGCGAACATTCACAAAAGTATATCGACCTTCAAAAAATACAAAAAAAGTCTTTCTCTTTTTAATAATTTACCTTAAAAACCATTCCATATAACCGCAACTGTCCATTCTAATTTATTCAATAAATTATCTATCTTTAAATCTAATCTATAAAAAAACCCCTCCCCCAACACAAATAAATACCCTAAAAATATATTTATTTCTTTTAATTATTTGTCCTTCAATTCTCATTCTTTTCACTTTTTTAGGTGAACCCTTATAACTTCACATTAATGAGACAAAATTAACAAAAATTATTTTGTTTTAATTCCCGAAAGGATTTTGGGCACTCTAAAATTATGTAGGTGATCATATTTATATTTTTCTTTTATTTCCGTGCAGTAACTAAAAATGTTCCTTAGTATTAATAATTAATTGGGGAAGTACTCAACCAAGACACGGCGGCCATACTAAACCTAAAAATATCGAATTCGCTTCATAGGATAAACAACAAACGAAAATAAAACTAATCCCCCTTCTTTTCTTGCAAAAATACACAAAACATTTTATTTAATTAAAATATTTTTTAGAATTAAATTAAATATGTTTCGGTTTTTTATTTTCAATCCTTTTATTTATTTATTACTCACCTTTCTATTATTTTGTTCTAAAAATATAAATCAGTATTTAGTAAACACATTTTCATTGTCACAACTGTTCAAATTAAATATTTACTAATAAATAAATATTTTTTTGTCAAATTACTTTTTTAAAAGGATCAACAACACATTGAGTAATCCTTTTTTTTATAATTCTTCATTTTTTTTAATTTTGTTGAGGCTTTAATCATAAATTTGTCCATTAAAAAGTATCTATCCCTGTAGGGATTGCCTACTAATTTTGCCAAGCAATTTAAAATCTATAATTTTAATTAAAGCAATCGCTTTTTACTCTTCTACTTTTCACTTCCATTTAAATTTAAAGTTATTTCTTTTTTCTTTTAATCAAAACATTTCTTAAAACTTCTTTCATTTACTTTTTTCAACTTCTTTACAGACATGATTCATAAAATTTAAAAAAATGTGTGTAAGCAAGTTGCTTTTAAAATAACAATTTTAGCTATCTAATACATATTTAAAATAATGTGTAAATATCATCAAAAAACATTTGTTTTAAATTAAATATAAATAAATATGTATAAACACTTTTTTAAAAAATTCCACATATATTTGTTTATGTTGTCTTTAAAACATTTTATATTTAAAATAAACAAAATCTAAATAATAACAAAAATATTTTTTTAATAATTTTAAATATAGGTATGTAGAAAGTTTTATGTAGAAATCGGAAGGTATTTTATCGGTATTACGCTTAGGAATACGGACGATACGGAATTCCGATCTCTATTTATTTGTATACAGCGTATTTGCTAAAATAATTACCCAGGGTAATTATTTGGGCTTTTTTTTTTAAAAAAAGGCTAATTATACTCTGTAATTTTTCGAATTACTCTGGCTGTAGGGAGTAATTAATAGAGCGGGGTAATTATTTGAGAGAGGGACATTATTTCAGCATTTACGGCATGTATTAACGGTCTTCCATTTTTAATTTTACAAAATTAAAGAATATTCTTTTCTCTTTTCTAAAAATCTAAACTTTCTTTCATTTCCTTTATTTAAATAAACTTTTTTTAATGTAGACTAATTTCGCCTATTGTTATTCATGTTTATTTAAAGCTTTCTCTTATTTTTTCCTTTAATCTTTTAAATTTTGTTCTCTTTTATATTTAAAAAATTATAAAATTTATTTAAATATTTCGACATTTTCAAATTAAAATATCCCCTCCCCCCCCCTCTTATTTAACTAGAATTTTATAAAAGTTTTTTCTTATTTAAATTGACTTTTTTTCTTAAAAAAACTTTTTCTTTTTCCATTTTTGACCCTTGACTTTCTTCAATTCCATTCATCATTTATTTATTTATTTATTGAACATAAAAGTCGTTTCTTTTTTTATTTTTATATGTTCATTTTAAATAAAGATGAAGCATCTACACTAAAGTAGCTTTTGCTCTCTTTTACATAATAATCCCCTTCTTTCTTTTTCCTTTTTTAAATCCTTGTTTTTATTGGAAAAGAGCAAAAATCATAAATTTATTAAAATTATTTATTTACAAATTTACTTTTTAAATTTATTTTTACAAACATCTACTGCACTTAAACAATTTACAAATTAATTTTATTTATTTTTTTAAAATTTTTCCCTTCTAACATTTTTTAAATTGCGCAACAAATTATTTTGAAATTAAAGAATTTTTTAAAAATATTCTCCTCCCTCCAGTCCATTTCCTCCTCTCCTTTCCCCTCCTTCCAATCAATCCATCAAACAAAATATTTATTCAATCTCTTCGATTAAATCCACAAATCGCCTTTTCTTCTTCCTTCTCCACAATTAAAATATCCCTCCCCCCAAAATCTTCTTTTATTTAACGCTGACCCAAAAATATTTTTTTCCTTTGATTGCGTGCTTTTTTGTCATTAATTTTCTCGGCGATAATTGAGTAGTAAGTATATTAATTTAAGTAAATAAATCTTTTTTGTTTTTGAGATTTCTTTCTGTCCTTTTTTTAAACTTAACTTTACAAATTCCGAATATTTCTATTATTAAGCAAGTCCAAACAACACTAATTCAATTAAATTAAAATATGTATATCTTTTAATTTTTCTAACTTTTACTCCTTTTTCTGATCAAAAAATAAATTTATGTTTGACTGATTTTAGTAAAATTATATACTTTAATTTAATTTACTCCCCCCCCCCTACTCTTCTCATTTACATCGATCTAATTTATATCTACTTTTCTGTCCCGAATCATTTAAATTGATTCGGGAAGAAAGAAGGGATTTAAAGGAAGAAAAGCATATTTTTAACGATTTAAATGCATGACATAAAATGTGGTGGAGTGAAGGAAGGGGAAAGAACAATTTTAAAATTTAAACAATACTTAAAATTTTATATTATTTAATACCTCCAATCAGTCTTAAATAAATAAATAAATATTAAATGAAAATTTAAAATTTTTTTTTTAAATTTAATTTAGTTTCTTTCACTCTTATATACTTCTATCTTATCAAACCAAAATTCAAAAGGTGGGATTAAATTATTTAATTATTAAATCTTTTTTTATTAATCCCATTTTCTCCCCTTAATTCTATCAAAAATATTCATTATCTTCTTTTTATTCTCTGATCATTTCCCAAATTGATTAAAATAAATATAAATTTCAACAAAAAAACCTCCAATCAGTCAATAAATTTAAATAAAAACAATTTTTGGTCATAAAAATTACAAAAAAAACAAAAAAATTAAAAGGCTCGTTTCGCCCGCGCACTTCACAAAACAGCGCAACGTTCACATTTCTTCTTTTAGTCCCTTTGCCGCCGATTCTTAGTCAGTTTAGTGTTTCACATCCCTAAATCGTCCACTCATCTTTTTCCTTTAAAACTTTTTTTATTGTATTTTTTGGTGAGAATAAAAAAAATATTTTTAAATAATTTTAAAATATTTTTTTAAAAAGGGAGGGGTTGTTTAGGGGGGCGGAAATCTTTAAATTTATTTTATTTTTTTAGATTATTTTTTAAAAATGTCAAAACCACCAAAATTAATTTTTAAAACAAAATTAATTCTTTTTATTTTAATTAATTTATTAATTTCTAATAAATTATTTGCTGCAGAAAATGTTGGAGGGGAAATTAATAAAGAAGAAATTAATGAAGAAAGAGAAGAAGATAATATTTCTACTACACAAATTTCAACAACAACAATTACCACACCTATACCTAAAAATTAGTTTGGTGTTTTTTCTTTTGAAATAAATATATATTTACATATTTAATTAGAAATTAAGGAGCAATTTGGGAATTTAAAATAAACTTTAAAAACTAAGTGGTCGTTGAAGAGAGAGGGGAATACATATCTTTTACTTAAAACAATCATCTTTTATTTCAAGTGTTGGCTCCTATTTGGTTATAGCTCCAAAAATTGTCAGATCAAGATTGCCATATGCTGTATCTGTTAATATTTTGAGAAGTTCAGAACCTGACCATATAGTTCGGGTTGAAATAAGGGATTCTAGAAATGAAACAATTGCGGCACGGGTTGTTAGTAATGTTAAAACAGGTAGGGGAGAAAGAAAATAAAATAATTAATTAAAAGGTATTCCACAAACAATAACTGTTGATAGTCTTCCAGAAGAAGGTTTATTGACTGAAGAGCAATATTCTGTTTATGTTAAAGCTGAAACTGTTAGTTCTGATTTAAATATAATTAACATTTTCTTTCCAATTAAAGATAGCTTCCCGTACAGTATTTGAAGATTCTGCCTCAATTCGTGCCAGTCAAAAAAGTATTAGTATTTTTGTCCAGACTGACAAAGCAATTTATAAACCTGGCTCTGATGGTGAGAAATAATTTTTTTTCTTAATTTTATTTAAGAATATAGAGAATCCTTTCCGACCTTTCGGGAGTTTTAATTTAAATTTTTATTCTTACTACTCTCCTGACTTTCCAATTATGTTAACAATTACGAAAAATCTTTGAGCAATTTTTGAGTAATTCCCCCCAAATTCGAGAATCAAAATTTAAAATAAAATATATTTTTTTTCAATTTTCAGTTCATTATCGTGTAATTGTTGTAACCCCAGAATTGACTCCATATTCAGAACCAGTCAGTTTATATATTGAAGATCCAAACCAAAACAGAATTGTCGATACACCAAAAATTGAATTGAAAAAAGGGGTTCATTCTGGAGAATTAATCCTTTCAACTGAACCTCCTCTCGGAATTTGGCGGATTTTTGTTACTACAAAATCTGGACAAAAATTTAATAAAGAATTTACTGTTGAACGGTAAATTTAGGGAGTTTTTGGTTATTTGGAATAAAGAAAGGGATTATTGGAGTAGAGATTGATGAGAATTTATATTTAAATTTTGAAGACACCCCCCCCCCCTTTCCTTTCACTTTTAGCTTTATTCAAGCTCTCTCCTCTTCTTCCTCCAGAAATACCCACCCAAAATCATTCCATTTTCTAATCAAATTTTTTTTTTCTAAAATTCTTCTTTTTTTTTCAAGTTATGTTCTACCAAAATTCGAAGTAAATATCAAAACACCAACATATATAACAATTAACGATTCATTAGATGTCACAATAATAGCAAAATATACTTACGGAAATGGCGTTGCTGGAAAAGTCAAAATTCGTTTAGAATTGCCATTCCCTCGTTGGTCAATCCATTCTTTACAACACCAACCAAAATTAGAAAATGGGGGAATTGAAAAAACATTAAAATTAAATCCAATTGGAGAAACTTTTATTCATTTTGATAATCAAGAATTGAGGGAAAGAAAATTAATTATGGATTATGGAGGGAGTACTTTAAGGTTAATTGCTGAAGTTGTTGAAGAATTAACTGAACAAACACGTAATAGTTCTGCACAGGTAGAGTAGAGATTTATAAATTGTTTTGAAAAGAGGGGGGGTTTGGTTGGAAATAATTAAAAAAAAATTTTGGGGTATTTTTTAAAAATATTAATTTTTCTTCTAATCAAAAATTTTTCTCCTTATAATTTTTTTTTCTAAAAAATTCTTCTGATCAAAATATTCTTTCCCTTGTAAAATAACTTAAAAATAATTTCTTAAAAAATATTTAAGTTAACAATATATGAATATGATGTTAAATTAGAATTAGAAAAACAAGGAGAAACATTTAAACCTGGATTGCCTTATTCTGTTGTTATTGCTTTAAAACAAATGGATGATAGGTAGAAGGGGAGGGAAGGGAGCTAAATAAAAAAATATTTTTTTAATTTTCAAGTCCAATAAAATCATCTTTACCTCGACGTGTTCATTTAACAACATTTTATTTTTTCCTTTCAACAAGTACACAGGAAGAGAAGGAAGTTAAAATACTTGAATTGGATGCACACGGAACTGCTATAATGCAATTACTTGTTTGAAAAAAAAATTTTGGAAAAATTTAAAAAAAATTTCTTTTTAGCCTCCATTAAATTGCTCAAATTTCCGTGTCGAAGCCTCTTATGACCGTTCAGGACATGATAACTTTACAAATTCCCCAATTTATTCCTCATTGTATGTTGAAGCTGCTAAAAGTCCTTCCCAATCATTTTTACAAGTAAATGCTGATAATCAGGGAATTGTTGATGCTGGAAAAACACTTTCATTTAGCGTTAAATGTACAGAACCAATGACTGCTTCTTTAACATATCAAGTATTTTAAAAGAGGAGATTTTATTTTTTAATTCAAAAAAGGTTGTTGCTCGAGGAATTGTTGTTTTAAGTGAACAGATAGCTTTTCCACAAGAAGGACAAACTAATGCTATAATTAATTTTGAGGCTACACCACAAATGGCTCCAAAAGCAAGACTTGTAGTTTATGCAATTAGGTGAGGCATGTCCGGAGATTTGGGGAGTGAACATTAAAAAATAATTTTTTTGGACAAATAAGAATAATTTATACTTCAAAGCTTTTGAACATCTACAAAAGATTCTATTGCCATTTTATAAAACTAACTTTTTTATGAAGCAACCCAGTAAACCCTTTTTTTTGTTCTATTATACTCGGTTCGAAACCAATACCAACCCCTACATACTCTTTCTAACATACAAAAAATTCACATATTTTTTACCAAAACACCTAAAAATATATTTAAAAATTTATTTTAGACCAAAAAATAAAGAAATAATTGTGGATGCAGTTGATTTTAAAGTTGAAGGACTTTTTAGAAATAATGTAACATTAACTAGTAATGTTAACCAAGCATCGCCTGGAGAGCCAATTAAATTTTCTGTCCACGCATCTCCAAATTCTTTTGTTGGTCTTTTAGCTATAGATCAGTCTGTTTTGTTGTTAAAAAGTGGAAATGATTTAACTAAAGAATTGGTTGAACAAGATTTGGAAGAGTAATGGATTTTTAATTAGAAATGGAGGGGGGGTGACTGTAAAACTTACTTTAATTATTTTTTGAATAGAGAAATAAATATTCTTTGAATAAATTATTTCAATGAATGGCCTGAAAATCAGATTCTTAGCCTTAACTAAAATCAGGGTCTCTGACCCTTCTTAAAAATTCTTAAAATAAATCTAAATTTAAAGATATGACACAATAAGCAGTGGAAATAGATTTTGGGGAGATTTCCGTATGAAACGTCGTGCTAGGTGTTTTTTAATTAATTAAAAATGGTTATTCTTTTGAATTTTAGATCAATATGGTATCCATTTTGGGGTGTTGGTGGAAGGGATGCTAATTCTATATTTAAGGTGGATTTGGAGAAGTTTTAAATTAATTTTTAAAAAATATTTTATTTTAAAGAATTCTGGTTTAATTGTGCTTACTGATGCTTATCTCTACTCTGAACCCGAATCAAGTAATTTTTAAATTTTATTTTTAAAAAAGGGTGGCGCTGACTTTTTTTAACAAGTAAATTCTAAATTTCCAATTTCCAAAAATTAATTTTTTATTTTTGTGTTTCTGCACTCTATTCGTTTTTATTTTAGAAAATTGCTTTTTGGAAGCTAAAAATATTTTGAATTAAAAAGCTTTTTTAAATTAAAAAAATTTTGGATAAAGTTTAGTATACCGGAGTTTTAGTTTCGATACCATTCGATTCGTCTCGACGAGCGGAGTCGGAACAGTACCGCTCTTCCGGGATGCCTGTGGAAAAAAGAGTGATACCGTTCAACTCAGCTCATCGATACGAATCGAATGGTATACATTTTATATCGAAACTAAAACTCCGATATACTAAACTTCAGCCAAAATTTTTCTTTGCTTTTTTTCTTTCTTTTTCTTTCCTTTCTTATTTTCTAAATTAATTAGTAATTCCGGAAGGCGTTATGTTTGCTTCAGGAATAAATCCAGCAGAAAGAGTAGATTTTGAAGAAGTCTCTAACAACAATAAATTAAAATCAACAACAATGCAAACAAGAAAAAACTTTCCAGAAACTTGGATTTGGACACAAGAGGATTTTGTTACGAGGTAATTAAATATATTTAATTATTTTGGAGAAACAAAGACAAATAAAATCTCTTTAAAAAATTAAATTAAATTTTTTTTCATTTTTTCTCTTCGTTGTTTTGTCTAATTGTTTTGTTTTTAAATTGCTTTATTACACACAATTATATTGCTTTTATTGTATTTTTGTCCTCACTTTTTGCACCTTTTAAATTGTGTCGCGGGAAATGGAAATCTAATTTTTGAACAAATATTTTAATTTTTCGAAAGAGAGAGAACTTTTTTGTATTTTTTTGTTAAGTTGGATTGTTTGGATATCCAGTTAGTGATGAAGGATTTGTAATGGATGATGCTTCTGTTGAATCTTTAGCAGTTACTCCAAATAAAAATGTTTTAAAGCCCTTGGTGAGGAAAAGGTTTCCAGAGACTTGGATTTGGAGTGATATGTTAACAAGGTGTTTATAACAATTAATAAACAAAAATAAAGGAGAAAGTTGTCCATCCAACCATTATTTTAACCTTTAAAATTTAAAATAATTTTTGTTTATTTTTTGAAAAAATCTTTTTTTATGTTCATCTTTTTGTCTATTGTTTTTTTGTGTTATTTTTATTTAAATCTTATTCTTCCATTCTTCTGGACGCGCCACTTTTTTTGTATTTATTTATAATTGTTAGTAATAATCTCTTAAGTATTGGTTGGTTATGCAATGCCTTTAAGCGGTCCAGTTTTATCTCATTCACGTTGGAAAAAGATGCGTTTCAGTTCAAATAAAATTTTCAAATCATCAGGTTTTGAACAAACTAAGAGAATTCGAAGTGAATTTCCTGAAACTTGGATTTGGACAGATTCTAGCTTCACAACAAAGTCTTGAGAGGGGATTTTCTTCTTTGTTTTTATTTTCCTTTAAATTTATTTTTTAAATTTAAAAAAATATTAAACTTTATTTCACCTAATATATTTAATTTTTTAGTGAAAGTGGAGAAGCCGTTTATGAAACAACAGTACCAGATACTATAACCTCTTGGATTTGTTCAGCATTTGCAATTAATGAAGAAAATGGACTTGGAGTAAATTAAAGAGAGGAATAATAAATTTTAAATTAATTTTTTTAGTTGGCACCTTCACAACTTAAATTGCGCGTATTTCGCCCATTTTTCCTTCGTTTGGAATTACCATATTCTGTAAAAAGGGGAGAGAAAATGGCCTTACAAGTCCTTATATTTAATTATTTGGAAACTGAACAAGAAGTGAGTTTAAATTACCTAAATATTATTCTGACAGCTTGTGTTTTTAACTTTCAAGATTTTGTAAACTTAATTAAATTTTTTTAATTATAAGAAACACAAAACCAAAATTAATAATTTTTTGGGGAGTTCATTTTAATAATCTCACAAAAATTAATTTCTAATTATAGGTAACAGTTACTTTAAAGCCAAATCCAGGCTTTGAATTACTTCAAAAAGACGGCTCACCATTAAGACCACCTCGGCAAGATTTAAAACAAAACAACGGAAATACCAAAACAAATACTGTTTTGTATAGTAGATCACTTTCTGTGCCTGGAGGGGGTGGCACTAGAGCTGTATATTTCCCTCTAAAGTTTACTGAAATTGGACAGATACGTCTTTCTTTACAAGGACGTGCTGAACAGGTACTTTTTTTGAAAATTGATTGCCTGTTTGTGGTCCCCGAAATTTCCTTAATCAATCTCTGGCTAGCATTTAAAATATACATACAACCAATCCAAATTAAACAATTTTTAATTTACAAAGGCAAATGATGCAATTGAACAAACTTTGTTGGTTGAACCAGAAGGATATAGAGTTGATAGAAATATACCTTTAGTTGTTGATTTAAGTCAAACAACAACATTAACAACAACAACAACTGAAGCAAATGAACAACAAAATATTCAAACACCTGAATTACAACAACAACAATCACCTCAATTTCATCAAATTTTAGAAATGCAATTCCCTGCTGATTATGTTACTGGCTCGAGGAAGGTAAAATATATTTTTGTTATGTAATATTAACTACTTCAAAATAAAGATTAGATAAATGACAAAATCGAAGCTTTGATCAAATTTTCAACGCCAAATAATCCGCGCCGAATTGTCCATTTCATTCCCCCCTATAAAGCCTAAACCTTTTGGCTTCAAGTTTTAGGTAAAAACTTGAAGCCAAAAGGTATAGGTTTTGTGGGGGAAGTGGTCGAAGACAAATCGGCGCCGATTATTTGGCGCCAATATTTTCTTTTCTATAATAAAAATCTTTTTTTAATAGGATTTTTTATTTAATATGATTTTTTCCTTATCAGTTAATAAATAGTCTCTATACAGTTAACTTTCGAGAATTTTTTATAAGGTTTATCAGGCTTAAAAGTTTGTTAAAGAAATAACGGCGCCAAATTGTTTGTGTCAAAATGTCTTTTTAATCCAAAAGGTTTAGGCTTCTAAAGGTTTAGGCTAAAAGTGGACATTTAGGCGCCGATAACTTGGCGCCGCCTTTTCTTAGCCGACTTTGTTGGGTTACATTCGAATGAAAGTTTGATCTAGTTATTTCAAACAAAATTTGATCAAAGCTTCGTCTGGTTCTATTTTCTACTTCCTAAATAAATTGAAACTTAATTTTTAGCAAAAAAAATAAAAAAAATTTTTGGTTTTAAAATTGGTCTTGAACTTGTTTATTTAAAATTTTTTAAGGCTCGTTTTGAATTAATTGGTGATATAATGGGTCCAGTCTTAGCCAATCTAGATTCTCTCGTTCGAATGCCTTATGGGTGTGGTGAACAAAATATGGTTACGGTAATTTATTTGTTTAATTATTTGAAATAAATAATTAAATTTATTTTTGTTAGCTAGTTCCAAATATCGTTGTTTTGAGTTATTTACGAGCTACACAACGTTCAACTCCACAAATGGAATTAAAAATTAAAAAATATATGGAAACGGGATATCAAAAAGAATTGACTTATAGGTAGGTATGTAGAAGGGATGGATTCTCTTCTGCTTTCCGTCTGATGCTTTTTTACACCTTTCGATTTTTAGAATTCAAAATTATTGAAATTATTTTTTAGACATTCTGATAATTCATTTTCTGCTTTTGGAGAGCATGATCCTCATGGTTCAACATGGTTAACTGCTTTTGTAATTGTTTCGTTTAAGCAGGCGCAAGCGTTTATTTATGTTGACGATAAAGTTTTGGAGGTAAATTTTGTAAAGAAAAATATTTCTTTTAATGATAAGAAAAGGTTTCGAGGGCAGAAAAGGTTTCGATGAAATATCAAAATGTTTTTTTGGAATTTTCTTTTAATATTTTTTAATTAGAAGCCCCCTCCCCCACTTAAATATATTTATTCTATTTATTTAAAGGATTCGATAGCCTTTTTAATTGCCCAACAACAAGAAAGTGGCGCTTTTATGGAGCGTGGGGAAGTTCTCCATAAAGCCATGCAGGGAGGGGCAGCTGAGGGTGGTTATTCTTTAACTGCTTATGTTTTGATTGTTTTATTACAAAATCATGTTCAAAATAAGTAAATTGTGAACTTGAATTTTTAATTAAAATATTTAATTTTTAGAGTAACGGAAAAGGCTAAAATTTATTTGGAATCAAAATTGGAAGAACAAAAAGATAATTCTTATGCATTAGCTGTAAGTATTAGCCCTGTATAAATTAAAGAATATTTTTTAAAAGATTTCTTGTTATTCTTTACATTTGGCTAATAGTGAAAAGAAAACAGATTGTCTAAAATTATTAGAATTAAATAAAATTACTTCAAATGATGGAAATGTTCATTGGTCTGGAATTAAAAAAGAAAAGTCTTCTCAACAACAAAAAAGTAGTGGGCAACCTGTTGATATTGAAACAACCTCGTAAAATTAATTAAATAAATAATTTTTTAAAATTTTTTTAAAAGTTATGCTTTATTAACTTATATGTTAATTGATGATAAAATAAAAGCTTTGCCACTTGTTAAATGGTTAACATCACAAAGAAATTCCCTTGGAGGGTTTTTTAGTACTCAAGACACGGTAGAGGAATAATTGGGGGTTTTTTAATTAAAATTTTATTTTAAAGGTTATGGCTTTACAAGCTTTGGGGAAATACGCAGAACGTTCTTATGGTGCTGCTTTTAATGTAACAATAAAAATTCAGAATGGGGCTGATTCACATACTTTTAATATAAATCCACAAAATTCTTTGGTTTTACAAAGTTATGAAGTAAATTTGTTAATTTTTAAAAAATGTTTTAGAAATTCTGAAAGGAATATTTTCTTGTAAAAAGTCCTCCCTCCTTCCCTTTTTAATTTACAAAATAATTATTATATTTTTTTTTCAAAAAAAAGTTGTCAAATTTGGATTCGCCAGTCGAAATTGAAGCTTTTGGTTCATCATTAGCATTTATTCAATTACAATATTTTTATTATCGTTTACCTTCACAAAAAGACGAATTGTCCTTTTATTGTGAAAATGATTTAAAAGAACAGAGAAACGGCCAAAGACTTTTATTAGATTTGTGCTGTAATTATACACGTTCTGGTGGACGTTCAAATATGGCTGTAGCTGAAATACAGGCGTTGAGTGGATTTAAATTTGATGAAGAAGAAATTGGGAAATTAACTGGAATTGGGGATTTACAAAGGGTGGAATTGGAGAAGGATGATACTAAAGCTAATATTTATTTTAATTCTGTGAGTTTTTTTTGTTAAATATTTAATTGGGCTAAAAATATGTTTATGATAATTTGGGATGTATGTTTTTTGTTAAAAAGAGAATGTGGAGAGAAAGAAATTTTTAGAATTTATCATACAATTTTAGAATTTATTTTTTTTAGCCAATCATAAATAGGAAAAATGGGCTAGAGGTAATGGAGGGATTGTTTTAGGAAGAGGAGAGGGGGCTCTTTTTAGAAATATTTAAATATTAATTTTAAATAAACCATTTTTCAGTTAAGTGATGTCCCTGTTTGTCTAACCCTTTCCAGTGATTTAGTCTATCAGGTATATTTTTATTAAGCATTTTTAACTACTTTTTAAAATAATTTTTATTTATAAAGGTAGCAGAACAAAAACCTGCACAATATTTACTTTATGATTATTACCAACCAGATTTACAATTAAAGTCGAGTTATGGAGGAAATCAGGTATTTAAAATTTTTCTATAAAAATTCCAAAAAAATATTCTTTTCTCTTAGCAACAGCCAACAATCCGTTCCCTCGAAGATACTTGTTCTGAATGTTGGCCAGACCCTGCAGCATTACAATCATCTTCTACATCAACAAAAACTTCAAATAATTCAACAACTTCCTCCCCAGGTTTATTTTCAATGACTGCATTGTTGGCTTGTTTTTCTTCTTTGCTCACTTATATTTTTTGCTGTTATTGTTGTTTTTAATTAAATAAATACTTTTTAAATGAACATACTTTTAACTACTCATAATTGCTCTCTCTCTTTTGCTGTGCTTTTATTTTTTCTATTAAAATTTTTATTTTTAGCATTTCCGGTTCCCCCCGTCTTCTTTAAAATTTATTTTTTTTTTCATTCTATCTACCCAGAAAATACAATTAAAATTTAATTTATTTTTAATTTTGAAGAAAAATTTTTTTAATTAAATAAAAATTAATATATTAGTAAATTCTTTTTTGTTTTTATAATGGGGGCAGATAAGAATTTTTATTTTTTAAATTATCTATATTCATTATTAGCTCTCATTATTTTAGAATTTATATTTTAGGTCTCAAATTGCAATCTTTTTTTTAATAATAATTCTTTAAATGCTGGATTTTTATTTAATTTAAATTTTTGATTTTTTAAAGATTTCCCAGCATTTAATAAAAATTATTTAAAAAATATTTTATTCCACTTATTTACTAATTTGCTAATTTTGCCATTTTTAAACTTTGTATTTTTATTTTAAATATTTTTATTTGTTATGTATTTTATTTTTTAAGATTTCTTTTAAATATGCTAAAATAACATTTTTTTAATTTAAAAAATAAATTTTTAAATATAACAGGTTTTTCTGTCTGCTTTTTGGTTAACAATTTAAATAATTTACTTTTAAATCTAAAAATTCTTTTTTTAATTTTAGCAGAATAAATTGGGAACATCCATAACTTTATGGCAGAAAAGAAGAAATATAAAATATATATTTTTGTGAATAATTTTAAAAAATTATTTGAGTGAATTTAAATTTATACATAATAGATTTCTGGGTTATTTACATATATTTTTAATTGGAAATATTTACTATTTTTATGAAAAAACAATGTTGCGAATTAAATTTATTTAAACTTTGTATGTAAAAATATTATTTTTTAAAAATAAACTTTTTTGGTAAAAATTTAATGATAAGAAGATTATAATTAAAATTTAGATTTTTTAACATTCTTTATGGGTTATTTAAATATTCATTTATAATTACTATTTTCCTCTCATTTGCTTTTTGCAAAAATGCCATAGACTAACTATTCCATTCCTGACAGCCCCATTTATTCGAATTTTCCTTTTTCCTCTTTTTTTCATTTTATGTCCCAATGTGTATTGATCCGCACAATGTGGCTGGCTGGCTTTGTGTTGAGTTTATTTTGTGGTGGTTGTGAGGTCTTCTCAAATATTATATTTTTAGAGGTCTGTCCGAATCTCCGACCTCATCACATTTCTCGTTTATTTCCTGTGAGTATTTAATGTTTGTATTAAAGTTTTTATTTTTTATTTATTTTCTGTCATCAACACTAACAAAAATAAAACATTTCGATTTAAATGCTGTTCTCTTTTACCTCATATTAAATCATTATTTTTGTTTTCCATTCATCAACATTAAATTTTAAATAGAAAGATGACTCGTACAAATATTTTGAAGCTTTATCTTTTATCCAAAAAATATAAATAAAGGAAAACGGAGGAGTGATCCTTGTTTCTTCTTCATGACAGCTAAATAAAAAAATAACTCGGACCTATGTAGCGTTTAATGCCCTTAATTCCAAAATTTCAAATCTTATTTATTTAGTTTGCATAATTTTATTTTGGCGTTCTGTTTATTACTGACAACTCTGGCATTTTATCCTTTTTTTAATTTAAAAAAATACTGTATATTCTACAGATTTTTTTTGTCAAATGCTCTTTTGTTTTATTTTATTTAGAGATCGGAATTTTGAAAAAACCGAGTTCGGGAAACGGGTTCTGAAAGTTGTTCAGGAGGGACCCGGACCGGGAATACCGAAAATTTCCGTTCCCGGTTTCATCCCGGCTCTTCAAAACCGTGAAAAGGGACCCGGAAACGGGTCCGGGTCTTGGACTCGTTCCGATCTCTAATTTTATTTTTATTTATTTCTTTTCTAGTTCTTTTATTCTTATTATTTGTTGACAAATCTTGTACACAGCAACATAACCTGCAACTTAGAGCCGTTTCAGTGGCACTGAAATAAATAAAAAATTTTCTCTTTTTCTATATCGCTCTATTTTTTTCGCATGCTATTTCTCCAAAGATTTGATGTATAATTTCGAGAAGCCTTATCTCGGAAAAAAACTTTGAGAAAAAAATTTCAACTTAGCCAAATCGTTAAACAAAGTCTTATCTTTGTTTTAAAACCAAATTTATTGATTTTTAATATGTTTAAAAAAAGTTACATATGGCTTTATAAGTAAATTTAGAAAATGAAAAATAAAGGAAAAAATTGTTTTGAAAAAATTTATTTTAATTTAAAATGACATTAAATGTTAATTAGAAAAGATATTATTAGGATTTCCTTATTATATAATTAATTTTCACTGAAAGGATTCGAACCTCTTGCATTTTTCGCTGCCACTAACCAACTAAACCATACTCCCGCACTGAAACGCTGGTTGCACCCTCTGCCTGTTTTATGTTGCTGTGTTGTAAAAAATTGTTGTCAATAGAATATCAATGCATTTGGACAATACTGCTTCTGATTCCGAGCAGTCAAAGTCTTTACAAATTAATGTTGAAGTTTCAAAACGTCATAGGCCAAGAAAAGAAAGAACTGCAAAGTATTTTTTAAATAAAAAGAAATTTGTTTTTTAATTTTTTAGAGAACATTTGGACTCTTTTAATGAACGTTCACTATTTTGGGAAGATGAAGATGGGGAAAGGACAGTTTATTTGTTTGATTATACAAATGAAGAAAATAGTAGACATAGAGGACATGAATTTATTAATCGACATTTACTTCAAGAATTGAGGGATAATGACCTATGGCGTTTAGTTAGGCATCCTTTAGTTTTGAATTTTGTTAATGAAAAGGTTTTTTAGAGGAAAAATAATTAATATTCTAATTTTTTAAAGCTTATTTCTTGTGCATTCTTCTATTTATTTCATGTTGTTATTTACTTCGTTTATCTTGGATTACTTTTCTCATATGCTGAAGGGCCGCCATCAATTGCTAAAAATCTGTTAGTGACTGTCATTATTTTTTTCTTCATTTTTATTTTGGTAAGTATTTAAATGAAAAAAGATTAAAAGAATTGTTAACAAAATTCTAACTTGAACAGAGACTGGCTAAATTTTCTTTGGTACTTTTCGGTTCTGCCACACCCCTCCCATATATTCGCAGGTTACCTTTCTTCATATGTAACTTTCTCCTTTGTTCAATTCCCTCAATTTTCCCTGTGGCATGTTCAAAGAGAGGCATAATAAAGAAAAGATTATTTTTTACTCAGTTTTCCCATCAATCAATTTCCCCTAGAAAGAAGGAAGTCTGACCATTCTGTACGTATGAAGGAAAATATAAAATATAATCTGCGAATATATGGGAGGGGTGTGGCAGAACCGAAAAGTACCCATTTTACTTGAAACCTTTTTTTCTCTCATTGAAAAACAATTCTCTTTATAAATATAAAATAATTTTTATTTTTAGGTAGTCAAAGCTTCACTTAAATTACAAATTAAAAGTCCATCAAAATTGAGTGCTTGGTTTTATCTATCATATACTTGGACAGTGATAACTTCTTTAATTGCTTTATTTTATATTTGGAGTTGGCAAATATTTGATTTTGACAGTTTTAATGAAGAAGAAAAGGTTTTTTTAATAAAAAATATTTTCATTTATTTATTTTTAAAGAAAACTGTTGGATGGCTTTTACCTATTGTGGCTATTATTGCGTAAATATTTGTTTTTTTTTAATTTATATAATTTTTAGTTCATGGATAAATTGTCTTTATGTTCTTCGGAAAGCACCTTGTGGCCCTTATATTTTAATGATGAGCAAAATACTTTATTCTTTTCTTGGGGTATTTTTTTAAATATTAAAGTAGTAATTGGGGAATAAAATTGGGGAGATTTAATTGGTGAATTATTTAGTTGTTAGTTTTTTAATTAATTTATTCGGTAGAAATGTTTGAAACCGTTTGTCGACGTCTAATTTCGTAGCCCGTTATTTTTTAGATTTTCTACCAGCTTTTTTTGTTGTTAGACTTAAAACTTAAATAAATTTTAATAAAATAATTATGTAATTATTTTCTTTTCCACAGACTTGTGCTGTTTGGATTCCAACACTTTTTACCTTTGCTTTTGCTTTTCTATTAATTATGCGTAATTCGGGTGCTCGGCCATGGGATGATCCTGAAAGAAAAAATAATTCAACTTCTTTTATGCTTGCATTATTTCAATCATTCACAAAAACATCTGCAATGGTTTTTTTAAATTTAATTTTTAAATTAATTAATTTAAAAAAAGATGATTGGGGAAGTTGAGGCAAATGATATTTTGGATATGAAAGAATGGATAGCTAATTTGTTGTTACTTTTATTTGAAATAATTACTGTGATTCTTCTAATGAATTTAATGATATCTTTGGCTGTTGGGGATGTTAATGAATTAAATTTGTCTGCTGAAGAAATGGATTTAAAAATTAAAGTTTAATTAGAAAATAATTTTTAATTTAAAAATATTTTTTAAAAAGGTTAATTTTTGTATTGAATCTTTACATTTATCTGAACAAATATCTTTTGCTCACAGATTAATTAATGTATTACATCGTTCTAAAACAAATAATGTTTTGGTTGTTGAAAAAAATGGACAAAGAGTTTTTTCTAAAAATGTTAGAAATATAAGTAAGTTTTTGTTTAAATTTAAAATAATTTTGAAGAATTTTTTAAAAATGTTTTTGACACTGAAAAGAGTCTATTTCTGATTACGAATTCCCTTTAATATATGGAGAGATACTCTTTAAGCATCCCCTACAATTCTTTCCTCTCTCTGCTCCTCCCCCTTACTTTTATAAAGTTTTTATATTTTTTAGGAGAACATTATTTTGATGTCCATTTATCAGCTCGTTCAGAACAACAAAAAGAAAATGAAGGAATAAATAATGATCAAAATGGAGTTATTTCAGTTAATGAGCAAAAATGTTATGAACTTGAAATTAATACAAAAGGATTAAAATTACGAAAAGAATTGCTTTCTAGTCGAAGGGCGACATTATTAAATATTGAAGGAATTATAATAAAGTAAGTTAGAGAGAGAGAGAGAGTAAATTCTTTAAAAAATAATTTCTATCAATTAAAGATTATCAGAATCCCCGTCATCAGGAATTCAACAATTAATTACTAGTTCAGAAAATATAGAAATTTTGGGAAATATTAAAAATGGTGAAACTTTGTGTAGAAAATTTAAGCGTTGGTTTATTGGATTAAATTTGAAGGCATTACTTTAAAGAAATAAAATAGATGGGAAAATAAATAAAAGAAGATAGGTTTTTAAATTATTTCTTTTTCTGTTTTAATTTTGCAATAAAAAATATAAAAATTTATTATAAATAATTTTTTTTAATGAAAACAAAAGAAAAGATTTTTAGAGAAATTGAAAATGTTTATAATTTTGGGAATTAAAGGTTGGCAATGAGAAATAGATTTTTTTCTCTTGCCAATCTTTAATTTATACTACAATATCTACTAGAGATTGTAATTGATCTTGTATTATTTTCAAAAATTAATTAAAAGAATTATTAAAAATTATAATCTCTATTTAAATTCTCTATATATTTACAATAAATTAAATCTAAAAAATTAAATCTTTGGGTAAGAAAATTTAAAATGGCAAAAAAAAGTTGAGCTTGAAGAAAAGATTTTTTTGGCAATAAATGTCTGTCTGTCCTTTTATTTAAACTCGAAATGAAGAATTTTGTTTCTTTAATTGTTTCTTTCCATTTATTAATTTAACTGTATTTTCACCAAAATATTTATCATAAAAATTTTCCACACTAGCCACAATTGTAAATAAAGCAGGCAAAAGTAATAATGAATGAATTGTTCCCAAAGTAATGCAAATTAAAATAACTCGGGCAAAAACTTGAGCAATGTAAAGAGGCAAAAATAATAATGCTAAAGCACAAGCATTTGTACCTGAAAATTAAAAAAAATTTTGGAAAAATAATTTTCTCTTTTAAAAATTGTAACAAATAAATTCCCCAGGCAATAAAATCTCCCTCGTTTAAACACAAGAATTCATCCCTCTCCAAAATAAGTTAGGTATTATGATATCCTCCAATATTTTTAAAGAATAAATTCTTCATAATCCCTGTCACTAAAAAAATGTTTTTCTCAAAATTTTTACTAACAAGCTGATGCTTGAAGTGCAGGAAATCCAACAGAAGAAAAAGCCCTTTGCACACGTTCTGGAATGCTTCTAGGCGTTTTTCTGGTTTTCTGATTTCCGTTATTATCTTCATCTTCCCATTTTGCTGTATGGAAATGATAAGAAACATGTGCAGGAATATCAACACTAAATCCAATAGAAATAATTACTGCAGACATTAAAACTGGATCCATAGACATTCCCGTTAGAGATAATATTCCAAGTGTTTCTTTAAAAAAATAAATTTATTTTTATTTTAAATATTTTAGCCCTACCAGCACAAATAGAAGCAATAACTCCAGTAGTTACACAAACAACAAAGAAATTACTACCCATAAATAAAGCACAAATAATAGCCATACAAAATAAAGTAGCTACTGCAGATTGCCAAATATCTGTTGGCTTAAAAATGAAAATTTGAATTTAAAATAATTAAAATAAAATATATTTTTTTAATTCCTTTAACAATTTAAAAATCAAAAGATTTACCATATTTTCCAACAAATCCAAATATAAACCTATAAAAAACAAAATATTTTTTTAATTTTATTTAATTTTTACCATCATCATGTAAAACAGTAACATTAAATTCATCATTATATTTATCAACAACAGACCGCCACTGATTTAGCATTAAAGCCCTATAATGCCAATCTTTCAGTTCTTCTCCGTGATAGGCTACAGTAACCATTAAACTATCCAAATGTGTGGTTAATTCACTTTCATTTTTTAGGTTATCTGTGTGATAATTGATAAGACCTTTCCAATGGGTATTTTCTGGCCATAAAAGAACTAAAAATAATTAATTTTAATAAGAGGATTTCGTCTTTATTTTTTATACTTTTAAAAATAATCTTGAAAAAGGATGGTTAACCCCTACTTTTAGTGACACTTTGGGTGTTTGTTAAATAATTATTTTTAATTTATTTTTATCTCCCAAAATTTAAATTTTACTTATTTTCCCCACCAAAATTTCCTCAAATTTAACAAAAAGTAAAATTTCCCCCATTTTTTCTTAACTTTCAAATAAAAAACAAACAATTCTCTAAATCAGTCAAATCAAAATTTTGTGTTTTTGGGGTTGAAGAAATTGTTGTTGTTGTAGTTAAATTACTGTTATCTTCGTCAATAATTTCCCCTCCATTTCCTTCAGATAAAGATTTCTCAAAAGCTTCAAAAGCCCTAACAAAATAAAAACTACTCTCTGCTGGATAAGCATTTGGCCTTTAAAAAGAAAAAATAATTTTCTTCTTCAAATTAATTTTAAATTTACAAATGTTCCATTTCATCAACTAAATTATCCAAATGTTTTCTTCTTTTTTTATTTGTTAAATCCCCAGGATTTTCAATAAATATTTGTGCTTGGGTATAAAATGGGAGAACTTTCTCTTCTCGATAATTTTCAATTTCCAATAATGGAGAATCTGGAGGGAATAATTTTTTGGTTGTTAAATTAATTTCGAATTGTGTTAATGCCTGAAATTTAAAAAAATTTGTAAAAGAATATTTGCATAAAATTTAGGTTGGTAATATAGGTATCTAAAAATAGATTCCAATTAGGGATAAAAAATGAAAAAATATCAAAAATAGTCTTATAGAAAAGAATTAATTAAAGATATGTACTCATTTTTAAATTGAGGGAGATCTGACTGTACAGGAATGGGTGTTAATTGTATATATGTAAATACACTAAAATTAAATTTAAAAAATGGAAAGGCCCTAAAAAGAAACCAAAAAAGTATAGGGAAATTAAAATATAAACCTCTTAAAGTAATTTTAAAAAATTAATACCTTAATACAAACAAGCAAAACAGTTAACCAAACAAAACAAATAAAAATGGAAGCCCAAATATTCGAAACTATTTTAACATAAATTTTAGCCAATTTATTAAAAATAATTTCAATTTTATTTCGAAAACTTTTTTTATTTTTAATTTGTTGTTTGTTGTTGGGAGTGATATTTTCTACAATTATCATATTTTTGTTATTTTGTTGAGCATTTTTAACTTCTTGATTAAATTCAAAACGAGCACAAATAATTAAAACTTGGAAAAGAAAAGGGGATTTTAATTGAAAAAGAGGGAGAGGGGGATTTGAGGATATATTTATAACAAAAAAATATCCTCAATCTCTTAAAGCTGATATCTTCTATTTTGTAACAAGGGTTCTACCGACATTAAAAATAAATCCCTCGATTTAGGGACGGAAGGATTTCTAGTTTAAAATAAAATACAAAGACTTGATTCAAATAATCTTTTAATCTTATATAAAAAATTACCAGAAGTAAATAAAGTTATTTGATAAAAGAAATCAACAGTTATCTAAAAAAATAAAAATAATTTTTATTTTTAAATTTAACAGAAAAAACAAACAGAAGCAATATTGCCAACACAAAGAAGTGTAATTTCTGGAGATCCAGTAAAGGACCCAATAATGTCAGAACTTATATTTGTTAATGCTGATATCATTATTGCTGGACCTGTTTCTTCTAATACCTAAAAAGAAAATAAATAAATTTTTTGATTGTTTTCCAAATCCGCAAATTTAATCCGCAAGTTTTTGCGGATTATAAACAAAAAATTAATTGTGTACTTATTTAATTTAAAACTTTACTTCAGTTAATTGTTTAGCTAAAGAAGAATCTATTTGCTTTCTTTGTTGTTCATTAAGTCTTTTTTCAGCTTCCATAGTAATTACATCCCCGCTAATAATAGCTGCAGGTAAAATATTATTTTTTCTTCTTTTTGAGGTTGCCATTTGCCAGGAATGGATCATTAAAAAAGCATCGTCAATTCCTTTAAATTTTTTAAAATTAATTTTTTTGGGGGGGGGGGGGGGGGGAATTCTTTAAAGTTTTTTTAGAAAATAATTTAAATTGACAAAAAAAAGGATTTTTAAATTAAAAAACCCCCAAAAAATAATTTTTATTTAAAAAATAAATAATTTATTAATTAATTTACCGATAGCCAAAATAAGAAAAGGAGTTAATCCAAGAATTGAACTTTGAAAAAAAAAATAAAAAATTAATTTAATTTAATCAAAAAATATTTACGCATTTCTAACGCCAGCAAAGAAAAGTAACCCTAAAGCCGTTCCACTAGCCATTAATGGACATAAACAGGCAAATAAAGCAACGGGGAACTAAAAAAACAATTTTTAAATAATTTTTAAATTAGGTAAATTACTTTATAAAAAGAGAATTGTCTCATAAATGTTGCCGATAAAGAATTACTTAATAAAGAAGCTAAACACATAATTATTAACCCAACACTAACAAAAGTAATCAAAATTTTGCCGGAACGGTCAAATTCTACTTGAGCATAACTTTAATTAAAAATAAATAAATTTTTAAATTTAAAAATTTAAACAAACGAAGTAGAAATAGAAAGTACTCGAATATATTTGCCAGTAAAGTTACTAAAAAATAAAAAAATAATTATAATTTGTTGAGAAAAGGTGAGGGTTTTTAGTGGATAAAAAAGAGAAGAAATAAAATAATTTTAAATTATTTACTTTTTAAAATAATTAGAAACACTCATTTCATAATTAGATATATCTTCATTTGTCCAACTTTAAAAGAAAATATTTTTTAAATATTTAAATTTAAGTATACCCTCCAATACGTTCAGCACGATATAAAAGAACAATCATTTCTACTTTTTCCATATTTGTGTAATTTCTACTGTTTCCAAATTCCACACCGAAAAAGCTTAACTAAAGAAAATAAAGGAAAGTATAATTTTAAATATGTGGCTGCTTTCGTGATTACGGTAGTTGGGGCGGGAAACTAGGATAGGGGTAGGAAATCATCCACAAGATATCCCTGAATGGAGAATTTAGAGAAGAAAAATAAATGTAAATACCTAACTTTAATAGTATATTCAGGGGTGGGGCCCGGTCATTGGACCGAACCAGGCCCCAGCCATAATCAGACACTTTTTGTTATCGAGTATGAGTTGCTTTAAATTTAAAGTATGTATACTAATGATTTAGGATTTGGCTAGCAGAGGGGCCGATCGGGTTATTTCGCCGGACTAGCCCGAAAGGCCCAAAAACGTCCCGATGACCGGGCCCCAACCTTATATGTATTTTTAGGAAGAAAAGTAAATATTTGTCCCTTTTTACCTGAAGATTAACATTCATGTCCATAACTTTCGAAAAAGGATAATTTAAACGTGTTTTCTCATTTAAAGGTTCACCATTTCTTAAATTTTCTTGTTGTTCTTTCCATCCAATCTAAAAATAATAAACAAAATTTAAATTTATATTTAAAAACTCTCTTACAGCAAAAAGACTAACAGGATCATTAATTGTACAAAAACGGCGGCATACTTGATTATATGATTCTTCTTTGTTTGTTATACGGTTGTATATTGTTAAATTTTTCTGTATAATATTGTCAACCTGAAAAAGTTTTTTAAAAATATTTTAAATTATTTTTCACAAAATATAAATATATAAAAAGTTAGGTTTTTCAGTTTTAAACATTTAAATTTTAAACTTTCTTTTGAAATTTGACAGAACAAAAACAGTCCTTCTTTTCTCCAAAAATTACCTCAACAGCCTCATCCAACACTTTTTCATCCAACATTGTTCCATTCTCTGCTTTAGGTAATATCAAAATAAAAAAGCGTATTCCTATCCCGGATTGCCCAAAAAATTCATCTCGAACATCAAATTCATGTAAAGCCCTAGCTCCATAAGGAGTATATCCACGAAGTTCATTTACACGTCTAAAAAATATTTTTTAAATTTATTTAAAATTAATTTCCCCTTACTTTGTTTTAATCATTTTAATTGAACAAATAATTGTTAATAAAAAACAAAAACAAATTATTTTGATTGGATGGGCAATTACAAATTTAGCCCAAATTCTGTAAAAACTAACAACAAATTCATGGAATTGATCAGACCAATTATTTGGTGATTTTAAAAATGAAGATGAGGAAGAGGAGGAAGAAGAGGATGTGGAAGAAGTATTAGCTACATCTTTTTTTGAAAAGGAAAAAATATTATTTTTTTAAAATTTAATTTTATTATAATTTTTCTCATTTCTTTAATATTTTAAATTAAATTAATTTTTCCAAAAACCCCCTAAAATACCTTTAATTTGATTATTTTGTTTTTCTGGAATTTTATTATTAGAAGGTTGTTGTGATTGACACAAAATAACAGCAGCTTTATTATTCATAGAAATATTTGGTATAGCTTTAAGTGAACCCATAAATAGGTAAATATTTTTTAAAAAACTAAAAAATAAAAACAAAAATAAATTTAATTAAACTAATTAAATATTTAATTTACCTAATAAGATTTTATATAATTTAGAATAATAAAATTAAATTAATTTAAATATGTAAATTATAAAATGAAGGTAAATTTTATTTTAATATATTTATAAATTATTAAAAGAATAAAAATATTTTAAAAAATTAAATCTAATACAAACACTACATATATATTTAATTACAATTATTTAGTTTAAAAAAACTTAAAATAATTATAGCCAAGAATAAAACTCCGAAAACCCCTACAAACCATAAAAAATCAAAAAATGATCTAGTATTTCCAATTCAAAGTTGGACACACAAAAGAAAGGCGAAGAAAGAAAAATGTGGGTCTGGAATGTTTTAAAAGGTTTAAATAAATAAAAAGTTTTTAAATAAATAATTTTTATTCCGATAAAATCAATAAATTAGCAATTAATTAATGTAAAAAATTAATTAACTTGCCGATTTTGATGGTATTCAATTAGATATTAGCCACAAAAATTAATATAGGTAGTTAGATGTGGGGTTTTAAAGGCTTTATATAAATTTACGGGTATTATTGAGGTAAAAGAATAATTTAAAAATTGAATTTTTAAAATCATTAAGGAATTTTGATTGGCTAAAAATCGCCGGCTTAGTTATTGGAAGGCCGATGAAGATAAAGCAAAAATGAATTCATCAGTTGATACTAGAAGAAAGAGCCTCAAAACCGAATTACCTGACTATCATAATTTACTTAAGCATTTTAATCAAGAATCATTTATCTACAAATGTATTAAAGCCGATCTTGTAGGGATAGGTATATGTAACAAACAAAAACAATAATTTATATTTTATCATTAAAGCCCAAGGGCATTCCAAAACTCCTAGTTACTATTGGTAAATTTAGATTTATTAATTCCCTCCCAAATCACCTTAAAAAGATATTTTTAAATAGTTAAAAGGAATTATTTATTTATTTATTTATTGTTTACCTATTTATTTATTTAATCACATTATTATTGTCTGAAATTGTCGCGCTCGTATTTATAAAATTTTGATTTAATATAGCAGTGAAATTGAAACAAAAAATTTAAAAATAAATATTTTGTTTCTACTTAATAAAAAGAAAAGACCAATTAACTAAAAAAATTTTTATTTTAGAAATATCTCAACTTGATTAGCACTAAAATTTAAGAAAAAAAGACTAAATTAGTGGGGGTGTATATATATTAATTAGTATTTACGTTGCTCCCTCTCAATTAAAATACTAAAAAATTAAATAAAAAATTTTTTCCTCTTAAAATTTGCGTTTTCAGCGAATTATGATTAATTTAAATGGAAATATTTAAATAGAAGACGAAAAATCAAGATTTATTTTAAAAAATATTTTTAAGAAAAAGAAATATTTTTGCTTAATTAAATAAAAATTAATTAAAAAAAGAATTTTTGGGGCAGTCATTTATATTTATTAAATATTTAAAAAACCCAATTAATTTTTAAATTAAAAGGACGTTTAAAAAAAGGGATCATTAATTTAAAAGTTAAAATAAATTAAAATTTTAAAACAATTTAAATAGAAAACAACCCCAAATATCGGGCATAACACAAAAACCGCATGACTACCCACCTTTATATTCCCTTTTATTCACACAAATTGTTTCAATTTTTACAAGTAATTTCTTCCCTTTTATTAACTCCTCGCTTTCATCAATCGCAGACATAGTTGCGCGTTAAAATGTTAGTAAATATACCTAAATAAAAGGGCAAATAAAAAATAAAATAAATTAAACTTTTGTGAAAATATTTAATTAATTTAAATTATACAAAATAATTTTAGATTGTAGGTAAGTTAAAAACTATGCAGTTAAAAGTTCGAAAAGAGTACCAACAAATAAATATACAATTTCTCAAAATTTATTAAATTAAGAGAAATATTTTTAAAGTAGAAGGTTATCGTTGGGGAAGTTGTGGTGAATAGTACCAAGGTTATAAGAAAGATTAAATGAAATTTCAACATTAATTTATACCTTCACAAATATGAGTGATTTTTAAGGGACTACAAAAAAATTAATGATCAGGTCCAAAGACAAAGTTCCCGCCTTATTTTAAAACAGAATCAGACTGCAACTTTACAAAATTCTTTTATTCTTTTTAAAGTTTAAACAAAAAAAAATTCGATGAAATTATTTCAAATGATTGCGATTCTTTAAGTGAATTTAAAATTAAATTTTAATCTAAAAATGGGTCACCCTCCGGTCTTCACATCCTCCCATTGAATTTGGCCAATCTCTACAAACTCCAAACAAGAAATAATTTTAGGAGATTGAGTACATGAAGTTACAAATTTATAAATTGTAGTTTGTAATTGTTGATGTTTGGATAGAATTTGTTGGTGACAATTAATTGTGGTTTTTCCTTCATTGATCAGACTGCACATATCCTCAACTATAAAAAAAGAATTGTTTTATTGTTTGTATTTAAAGATTTATATTTTTACTACTTTTTTGATCGTTAAAATAAAAATTGGGACAAACTATATTTAATTTAAAAAGTTTAATAAAATAATTGTTTAACCCAAATTTTTATTATTTTTAAGAAATAGAAAATTTGGCCATTTTAAATAAGGGAAATGCAAAAATTAAATGCACTCGTCAATCTAAATTAAATATTAGAAAATATTTAATTGAGATTAAACAATTAAAAGAATCTAAAAATAATTTTGATAAAATAAAGAGAGACAAGAAAGGAACCAGAAAATATTTCTAGAATGAGGGAAATTTGCCAGAAAATGAGCGTTTGCATTTTTTCCCGAATGAAAATTTAGTTTTTCATAGCTTTTAACCTTTTAAGTCTCCAACACTAAAATTTTCAAATTTCATTTCAATTTTACTAATTTTAATTAAATTCGATTTTAAGGGAATTTTGGTTGTCTCAATACACTTTTAATAAATTATTTCTCAAAATCAGTTAATTATTTAGGATTTATGATCTTTTAACTTTCAGAATTTTATGAAAAACAAAACTGTATATAAAAGTAATTTAGAAAACAAATAAATTACTTTTAAAGAATTTTTAATTTTAATAAATTTGTTCAAAAATTATTTTTTCTTCAATTTTTATTTAATTAATTGTCCTCGTCGCTAAATTTGTTTTTATTTCATAACCTTGGTTATTTGTCAAATTAAGAAAATTAGTTAACAAGTAATTGAATGTTTTACAAAATTAAAAAAAGGAGAATATATTAATAAATAATAAATTACTAAATTTTTAGCCCAATTTTTCGGCTTTTTGAAATAAAAAAAATAATTTTCACATGATTTCCATTTAAAAAGGAAATAATTATGCGCAAATAACTTCTTAACTCCATCTAATTTTGCAAAAATAAATAAAAGAGAATCTCTCAAAATTAAATAAAAAATGAAGAAAATTTAGAAAAAAAATTAATTTAAATTAATCACTAATACTTACTTTCAAGTAAAAGAGAACGTCCATCATGAAGAGATTGCATAAAAATATTATAAATTGGTGCTGCATCAGGATAGATGAATAATGCACGCATTACTTCATTTAAAAGATTTTTGTGACGATTTAATAAATTGTAAGGGTCTTGGCTTGATTGAACAATTTTAAGAATTGAAGTACTTTGAAGAATTAATACCTAAATAAATTTGTGTTAATAAAATTCAAAGAAAATTAACAAACTTCGTCAAAAATATAATTGCCAAGACGAGCAAGAAATATCCTCAATTTATGTAATATAGCAAAGATTTGAAGAGGAGAAGGTTGAGTGTTAGCTAAAAATTAAAAATTTAGAAAAATCGAGTTTTGAAAAAACGTTGATAGATTATTTAACTAATTACTTATTTCTAGTGTTACCAGACCAAAAATACTAAAATATGTATCTTAAGAAAGAAACCAAAAAATTAAATTTGTAAATTTTCGTTACCTTTAAGACGTCTTGTTTTCCTGAAGATATTTGTGAAACGGTAAGTAGTCTCGTCTAGATAGAAGCGAAGCATCTAAAAACAAAAAATATATAAAATTTATTAAAAATAAACCTGAAAATTTGATACAATGCTGAACACTTTTTTGTAAATTTTCATTACTTGTTTTGAAAAGAATTCAGCCATTGGACTAGTAAAAGTGGAATCATCAGAAAATTTTTTCTTTAAATTGCTACTATAGCTTAAGCCAAATAATTCTAATAAAGTCTTTGAACGGTCACGACATCTTTCTGAAGAGAGAAGAACAATAAGATCAGCTATATTTTTTGGTGGTGAACATAATTTTAGAGCATTATTTAATATATCCTCAATCATTTTCATTTTTGAAGTTAACCGATTTCGTACTGATTTTGGCGTTTTATAACAAACTGTTGAATCACCAAAAGAGACACTAAAAAGAATAATAATACGCAGAATTTATCTATTATTAAGTTTATGTTAAAAAGTTAAGAGCTGTCATTTAAGTTATATAATTAGAGCTGCCATTAAATTTAAAAAATGATCAATAGAATGCTATTTGTCCCCTAGTAATTCTTCCCTGATTTTCTGATTCAACTATCCCCTTTTCGCCCTTTATAGCTCCTCGCTCTCCCTTTTCAATAACCTTCATTAATAATAAAAATTAATAAAAACCAACAGAATCAATCGCTCAAGTTCAGCAAATAAATCTCCACGAAGCATAAAAAAATAAGCATGTACCAACACCAAATGATCAACCATTCTATGATTTCGAATAAGTTCTATACGCATATCGTCACAAATTATATCGTCTAGTTTATGAAGCACTATGGACAGTGAAGCGCGATGTGGAGGATCATGCCAAATGGCAGAAATTAAATAACGTTGAATTATTTCAGATCTTTCTTCTCGAGCAAATTCATAGAAGCGAGTTGAGCGGAGAACTTTCAAAAAATGCACTTTCCTTCCAATATCAATTATCTTAAATTCACATGTATAAAAATAATTTTAATGAATTCCTTAAAATTTTAACAAACCTTCTCAATTAGCTCTCTGGAGTTATTAAACGACTCTAGAACGTTCTCATTTTGAATTATAACGGGAAGTGACGATTCCTTAGAAAAATCATCTTTAGCAACATCTAATTTGTTCATTGCTTGTTGTGATAAATCAAATTCAATGCTTTGAAAGGAAGTAATGGAAGCATCCAAAGTACTTGTGGAACGTGCAGGAGAAGGTTTAACAGGTTTTCCTCCAACCTTGATCATCCAAATAGTTTGTTCAGAAAAATGTGCATCAAGAAGCCATTTTGAACAGATGTTATTAAATTCATTAGAAGATCGAACAATGGCATTCATTAAAAGCCTAAAATTTAAAATTAAAAAAACTGCAAGATGACACAATTCTACCCATATTCCCAATCCAAATGGCATAAAAAAGTAGTTTTTTGGTAAAATAGATTTATAAGCTGGATTCCGTCATTTGATCCGATCAATGAAAATAAAGATCTGACGAATCGTAGACGTTTACACCAGATGTGAGCAAATATTAGAATTTCACTGAGTTTTCTGGTTACGCGCAATGAAATATGCTAAAATAAGGAAATTCAAAATGTGTTTAATGAAAAAGAAAACTTTAAAATATAAAAAACGAAATCTTAAACCACGAGATTTGAAAAATACAGTTAGGGTCAAAATAAGCAGATAAAGCTAAAATTAAAAGGAACCTCAGCACGCATCTTGCCAATAATATTTTGATATTGTCCATAATCATCAAAAATGGATTCGGCAATAGCCCTCTTTATTGGATGACATTCTTCCGAAGTTTGTTTGTTACAACCAGGAGATTCGTTCACATTATATTCAGCTTTAGATAAGTCACAATTCTGAAAGAAAAAAATATTTAAAATAATCAAAATTCAAAAACCCTGAAGCACTCTATAAATCTAACATAAGTAGATAATTCTACAATTTTTAAAACCTCAAATTTGATATCCAAAGGAATATTTTCATTAATAAACTTCTAAATTAAAAAAATAATTATAATAAAAATAAATTTAAAAATAAACCTCATTTGGTCTAAATTCTAATTGCGATGTTCTTAAAGAAGTAAAAGTGCAAGGTTCACCGTTAAAAGCCAAAAAGATTTCGGAAATAAATTTATATTCTGATGTTTGCATTTTTTGATTTAATAAATTGTCTAAAATAAAAAACAATATTTAAAAAAAGTCAAAACAAAATAACAAAAAAAATTAAGAAAAATCGACAAGGAAAAAGTAAACAAAAAGGGAAACAAAAAAGGAAAATCCATTTCCATGACGACATTTCAAATGAATTTTTAACACAAAAACAACAAAAATGAATAATTTAAATTTGTTTCTACTTCATTTTACTAATTAAATTAATTTATTTCATTTCGGTAAATATTCTAAAAAATATCATTTTGTCACACTGGGTTATAAATTAATTGAAATTTTTGATTTATTCAACGAAATTTTTAAGTATTTTTTTTCTATTTTTTTCTATTTTTTTTCTAAGTGCTGACATTTTGTTTAAATTTAATTATTTAATATTATACTTTTAATAATGTCAAATGGCACACAAACAGATTTTACTGTGAGTTTTAATTAATTATCAAAATAATTTTTAAAAATTAATTAGGTTGATGAGAAATTTATGCCTGCTACTGAAGATGCCTCTACAGAATTATTTGAAGGAATTGATGAAGTTTATTTTTTAGAAATAGGATTTAAAGCAGTTAACCATGAATTGGAGGTTTTTTTCTTTAATTTTTTAAATTAAATTATTTTTAAATATTTTAAAGAAACTTTCTGATACTTTATTTGAAACAGAAGATTTACAAAAAGAAATGTTTAAATTAAAAAAACAAATGCAACTTGTATCAAAAAAGATAACTTCTTTTGTTGCAAAAAATTCTTTAGAATTTAATAAAAATGTTGAAAATCTGGATGTTATCCAAAAAGAAGCAGAAACACTGTTAAATTTAATTAAACAATTGAGAAGGTTTTTGAATTAAAAATAAATAATTTTTTAGTATTAACAATTAAAGATTAGTAAATTATTGTTACAAAAAATGTCGAGCATCTTCTACTGTTCTTGCTATAGAATTTAAACGACAAAAAATGCTTAAAATTAAAGAAGAAATGGTTAATATACAAAAACTTTACAAAACTGAATTTAAATTGAAAGAATTAATTCAAGTAAGGAAATTAATGTTTTAAATCCGTAATATTATTAAATCCGACACTTTTCTGATACTTTTATTTTTGTCCGAGAAATTCACGGAGAACCTGTTTTTTATTTTATTGAAATATTTGCATCTAACAATAAATTCAAAAAATCTGAAAAATTTGGTAGAGTCCTTATTAGAGACCGGATATTTATGCATTAAAAAATGCAAAATATGCACTATAATATGCATAAAAAATAGACAAAATATGCACGAAAATATGCAAGTTAACCAAAATATTCACGAAATTATGCAGCAAAAATACAATTTTTACCTAGAATTTTTAATTTTTTTGAATCAAAAACATTAAAACACCTATTTTTATTAAGATTACTCTCATTTTAAATGTATAGTCCGACAAATTGAGTATTTTTAATCTATTGGACATTTTGAGATGAAACGTTTTGGTGGTGGGGCATTTTGGGATGGGACGTTTTGGGCGTGAGACATTATGGGTATGGGACATTTTTGGGTCGCGCCCAAAAACAAAAAAAATTTTTTTACAAAATTTGTAATTTTTACAAATTTTTTACTAAATTTTTATTAAATTTTCACTTTTTGTCAGGATTTAGGGCAAATTTCGTGATATTTTCCCCAAAAACCTCAAAATATGCAGTAAAATATGCATTATGCAGCAAAGTCCGGAATATGCAAAAATGTGCATTATACTTCATGCCAAGTTTGCAAAAAATTTATGCATTTGCATAAAAATCCGGTCTCTAGTCCTTATAGTTATAAAATAAATTTTTAAGAAATTTTTAGCGCCGCGGGCGAAAATTTTTTGATTTTGGAAGGTCAAAAGCCAAATTTCTTCCATTTTCAGCGCCGCAGCTGAAAATTCTGAGAATTTAGGGGGTTGTAAGCGAAAAAATTTACTTTATTTAACATTTACCTCCCAAATTTTTTTTCAATTTCTCCCATTTTAAGGGGGCTTCAGCTCCTCCTGGATACGCCCTTGATAATTCTTTATTAATTTTAAAATTTAAGGAAGGCAGTATATTTACATTTGTTCAATTGGCAGTTGAAACAATTACTGAAATAAATAAATATATTGAATATTCATCAATCAAGTATTTAAATTTAATTTTTTTTAATTTTTTAAAAGATAATTTAGACAATTATCATCAAATATTTTGGTTATTTTAAGAAAGGAAATTTTAAAAATTGATAAATTATTAGAGGAACAAGTGTGCTCATTTCAATTAAAACATTATTTTTATATTTATTCAGTTTACGAATTAATTGGAAATTTGGAGGTTTTTTTAATTTTTTTTATTTTTTTTAAATAATTTTTAAAAATAGGAAACATCTCGAAAATTACAAAGTTATTTTAAATTGGCCTTTCAAAATTCTTCACAGACATCACTTGCTTCAATTTGTATAAATTCAATGGAAAATTATCAATCAATGGATGATCAAATTAATTATTTGGAATTGTGCAAGGTAATAAACAAAGAAGTTTAAATTGAAATCTGGGAGAACTACCTTCTAATAAAATAGGAAATTTTCGAAGTATTTAGAAACACGAAAAAAACATAAAGTCGAATGAGTAAATTTCTAAAAAATTATTGAAAGAAATCCAATAATTTTCCTATATTTTATAATTTTCTAATAAAAACCTTTTAAACAGTTTGTAAACCAAAAATCTTTTACTCGAGCACTTATTGAGGTTGGCAATTCACTCGTGAACATTCTTGCAAATTATCATTTAATTTTAAAATTTCATATAGAAGAAGATAAAAAGAAGGCTATTTGTAATGAAAATGACTCAGAAATTTCTGAATGTTTTGATGCGCAAATTATAGGTTAAAATTTGTATTAAAATTTTTGCAAGAAGAGACTGGAAGGGAATATTTCTTCGCGAATTTAATTTCCCTCGTTTTCCGTCCCTAACAATAAAAATATTGCTAGTTAAAATGGGGGCATCCACTTCTATTTATTTTATGACCTGGCCCTTTTGGAAAAATCCAGGATTAATGAGCTTATTTGACCGTAACCTTTATCTGATTTTTAAATTAAATTTTTAGATAAAGGAGTTCTTCAAAAATCAATGCTTGACAATTTATTTCAAATTTTTGATTATTCAGCTACCTTCTACAACGATCTTCTCTCCAGTATGGATCTTGAACATTTGAAAATTGATCAATTTATAAGAATTATGGAAATTTCAGAAAGATTTCGATTATTTGGACAACGACATTTTGGCAATTCTTGCTCATTAATAGCATTAACACTAGAAAATAAATCGAAATCTTTTTTTGCCCACTACCACATGGAAAGAATTGATGAAATACATATGTTTTTAGAAAGTGAAACATTCACTCTTTGTCCTGTGTCTGTACAATTTACTCTTTTTGATTTACCAGTAAGTTTATTTTCCTATTGTATATTCATTAACCGCTTAACATGAATAGAGTGCCAAAAATAATTGAGTCATTTTTTATGGAAAATTTAACAAATAAAAAATGCTCAATACAAGAGTTTTCTTATTTGGAGTAAATAAAATACTATCAACACACTTGTATCTGACACGAGTGAAAGTATTTTTCAAAATCAAATTAACTTTGATTTTACAAAACAGCTGACCAAGCGATTTTCCCTTACTCTTTTATCAACTATTACCCTGCACAAAACTTGCAGTTTAAAAAGACCAAACATCAACTGCATACAAAAAATATAATTGCAAAGTTCAAAATTTTATTTTAAAAGAATACTGGTTGAAAGCAAATTATTTTAAGAAAATTAAATTTAAAATAGAGAGAAATCAACCAGAACATATATTTGATTAAATAAATTGGAGTTTTAAATTTAGTATTATAAAAATGCAAAATTATAGTGTGAGCATTAAATGTCTTAACGTTTCGTCATTAATTAAAGTCAAATGTTCTTTTACTGCGTTGATTTCGACCGAAACGGCTTTAGCGATTTTAATCCGCAACACTATTGCCACGCCTTCCCGGTGAACCTCCACCAAGACTTGCACGCATAATGTAAGTCATCATATCGTTGACGCAAACCTTCGTCTCATCAAGCACCTTAACATTTAATTTACATGTTTTGTCAACAATGAAAATATACCTTAAGCTTCACCTGCTCAATGCTTCGAGCCTTAGCAAAAGCATCGCAAATGCGCTGGCACCAGGCAATAACTTCCTGAACGCGATATTGAAGTCCGGAAGTGAGCAACTGAAATTATTTAATAATTTTTATCTGACAGAAAGCTCTGGATTTGTAAATATTTAAATACCTGAGATCCCTTTTCGTTCAGATTTCCCAACAGTTCCTCGAGACGCTTAGAACTTTGACGAATGATGTCCAAAAGTACAGCGCCCGGAGTAGTCCCGACACGAATAGCTTGATCCGTCACAGCTCGGCAAAGTGCAACCGTCGCAGTCGTTCCATTACTAATTTTGTTGTATGTCCAATCCTTGCCACTACGCATATAATCAACCTTTATAGAATTAGTTTTCTTTTAATTCATACAGTTAACAAACCAGAACGAGACACCTTCCCAGCTGTTGAATGACTACAGCAACCGAATAATAAACCGGGTCAAAGATAAAGGTGCTGGCGCATTCCTTAACAGCTCCACCAATACGCATAGCCAAAGTCTTGACACGTTCCACAAGTGAACTATCCGGACGCTCATCAGCAGGTTCAAGACGGAAAATCTTGTCAGTGGCGGCGTTCAGAAAGTCAAGGGTTGTGTTCGCATGCTCCGTCATCTTTTGTGTCGGATGCTAAACAAGAATGATTAATATGAAGGATTGGAGTTCTTTAAAACCTGCACAAACTCGCTAGTAGCCCCAATCGCATTAAAAATCACTCGCTCAATCGCTTGCTCATACGAGTAAATGGCACGAGTTCCAGCTTTCCCAGCATCTTTTGCAGCAATTATGCAGTCAAGCACAATATTAGTTGCAGAAATACCAACACAAAGTCCAACCTGCGTTGCAGCAAGACCAGCACCAAAACCAAGATTTCCAGTAGCCATAATATGACGGATCATGACGGAACGAATTAAATTTTAGATATTAAATTAAATTCTTAAAATGGTCAATCCTGAAAAGAATATTTATTTATTAAATATTTTGTATCATTCTATTTTACAGTTAGACGAAAATAAAGAAAAAATGACTAGGTGATAGAATGAGTAGTTTGATAACGAAGAGTATTTTTCACATATGAATTGGTAGTGGACTTAGGTTATGTGTTCTTTGTTCCTTGTACCCAAAAAGAGGAAAATAAAATTTTGAAAGTAATTCTCCAGGTCTGGGCTCGTTAAAATGAATTAAATAAATAAAATGACTAGATGTGTCAAAGTATAAGGTGTTATTTAGAAAAACTCAAAACAAAACAAAGCCAAATGAGAATAAAGAAAACCATAAAAATGGCCTAGGTAAGAAAAACAAGGAGATAAGAAATTTTGCACACATAAAATTTCTCAGATTGTGTTCGGAAAAGCAATGATAGGCAAAGTTAATTTCTTATCAAATGTACTTATAAATGATTGGAGTTTTGAATTTATAAATGCGCGCAGTTCGTTTTATGTTAAAATGAATTGCGATTTAATGTTGTTTGTAGTTAATAGGTGAAGGGGGGTAAATAATGTTGTAATACATAAATGTAAAATACACATGTAGTAAATCTTTTCGGGTTTTGTTTCTAATTACTGAACACTTAACTAATAACAAATGGTTTAGAAAGAATTATGATTTTATTCTTCAACGGACCCCAATTTTATTTTTCGCTCAAATCGATTTTACAACCCAAAAGGGGTCCTAAAAAAGTTAAAATATCAGAAGAATTAAATGTGACATTTTTATATGGAAAGACTTGATTAAAAACTAAAAAATAAAAAGTGTAAACTAACAATACGCAAGAAAAACACTAACATTAAAAATATATTTTTCTATACATTTGGTTTTTTGAAATAATTTAACTGTTAACACTTTGAAATTTAGCGGAATTTTAAATTTGAACTGATTTCCTCTCACAAACTCCTTTGATTTAAATTTTAAAATTTAGTTTTTAGGAATTCTATTTTCTTAAACGGTCGAATGTGTTTGGACTGGATATTCCCATTGTGGAGAATTATCTCCAAGCCAATTGCTATGAACTTGATAGGCAAATGGACTTTGTTTTGATAGAAAATTCAACAACATTCGATGTTTTTCCTACATTAGAGCAAATAAATAGCAGTGTAAGTGTAATAAATATTTTTATTGTTAATAAATGAGAGAGATATTTAATAGTGTGATGAGAATATTTACTTTTACACCTCAATCGTCAGAAACAATTTTTATAGGAAAATTAACATTTTTATGATAAGTAATAAGTAGAATGGGAAATGGGAAACATTAAAGCAAACGGGATGGATGTACTAGTTAAATAAAAAGGGCATTCCATATCTATTTTTTGATAAATCATACGGTATCCATAGTAAGGCTAGGAATTTAAAATTTATAGTTGTAGTGTCAGTGGGTTATATTTAATTTTCTCCTAAATTCTATTGAGGTTTACATGTATTAAGCCTCAATAGATGCTAAGTTAATGTTGTATGCTAACATAAGTTAAATAAAGGAGAAAAATAGGAATAAGCTAGAAGCTTATATATTGGCAAATAAGGCGGGAAACGTGTAGAAATTGTAAATAAAGGTAAATTGTAAATCTGAATATGATTGACAATTATTTGAATTTATTAGGTGAAATGATGGTTAGGTTAAAAGGGTTTTTTCATATTTATGATTGGGGAAGTGCCAATCAAACATACACAAAGAAAGAATGGGAAAATAGTTTTATTAGGGGAAAGGAAATTTAAATAAGGCAAAGTTTAATAATAATAGGTAATTTAAATTATGTTTCTGACCCATTTTTAGCCATCACATAGCTGTGACAGCAAATTTAGCAATTCTCTTTCATGTGATTCACCAGAAGATGAATTAGATTCTATTCAAATATTACAAAATAAATCAATGCCTAATTTATGCAATACTGCCCTAAATATTCTTCGAATAATTGGTATAGATGTAAATTAATTTAAATTTATTTTTAATTAGGTAAATATCTTCGTATGGCAAAAATCTTAAAATCTACAGCTGAACAAGTTTTTGATGCTATATTGCAATTATTCTATTATTTTGTTTATTCAGTAGTTTATTTTTTATTTTTAATTGTCTAATAATATGTTTTAGTTATACAAATACTTTTGTTTGGATGTGCAAATTCAACAACAACAACAAGAGTTTGGGACAATTTTTACTTCTCTAAGGCTTCGTCAACTTATGGATAATGTTCAAAATACTTATTTTTGTCAAACAAATGGTGACTTTGTTACAGATGAGGTAAATTGTAATCTATCTTTTTATTAGAATTTAAATCTTAAAATTTAGCAGATTCACCATTTCCCTGCATTTCCAAATATGAGTCCGGATTTGAATAACAACGAAGCCCTATTTTCTTTAGCTGAACGTTTAATCGGAGTTGAATCAGCGTAATTTTTATTAATTAAATTTCAATGTTTTGATACTAAAATAACTAGAGATCGTAATTTCATACCGTATTGTATTTCGTAACATAATACTGATACCAATAAATACCGAAAATATGATAATTTTTCATCGGTAACGTATTACGGTACGGAAATTAAAAAAAATTTTTTTTCGATCACAAAAATAACCCTGGAAATTTTATTATTTATTATCCCTTCGTCAGAATAAAAATGGTGGTTCACTTAACTTTTCTTATGTAATCTCTGAATTTCTCAAAAAATTATTTTAGAACTTTTCTTTCAAAACAAATGGAACTTCTTCGGCCGACGTTAGAAACGCTAGTTATTGATAAGAAAAGAGGGCAAGATTTGGAAAATTTTTTCAATACACTGCCTGCAACTTCTGATTTGTTAGAAGCAACATTGGGTTGTGTTGCAGCCAAATCTTTGCAATCAGCACAAATATTGCAACAAATATCTTTAATTGATTGGAATATAAGTGAAATACCTTCTGAACATTCAAATTATGTTTACAGCATTTTAAAAGTTTTTTTTAAATTTTATTTTTGATTTTTAATCTATTTTTTAAGGAGTTTGAGTCCTCTAAAGAAATTCTTTGTAAATTATCTGTGTATGTACATATCAGTGAAGAAGTTAATTTTATGATTTGGTCGATGATGTCGATGTGTACAGTGCGACTTCTTGTACGAGGGTAAATATTTATAAAATAAAAATATTTTTTTTTTTAATTGTTCGTTTTGAATAATTCTGAAAATATTATATGTAGTTAATCGTAAACCTGCAAAATACATTTTAAATTTAAAAACATAAGTCAAGAAACTATTAATCTCATAATCTGTAGTTAGACACAAAATTCCTACGAAATGTATTATTTTTAGAAATTAATAATTTACCCATTAAATATAAACATTAATTCTTATATTTTGTTTTTAGATATTCTGAATCCAATAAATGTAGTAATGAAGGAAGAGCTCTCCAATTAATGGATGTTGAGCATTTATTTAAAAAATTAGAAGAACTCATAGGCTTAAGGCCATTCCCGCATCGTCTTTACGTTGAAAACTATGTGAAAGCCTTCTTTTTGCCTAGTGATGAGCTGAACGAATGGATTGTTAGGCATACGGTTAATTAATAAAATTAATTTTTTTTAAACTTTATTTCCTCAGGAATACACTTTAAGTCAAACTGGTGCTCTTTTAAATGCTTCTATTTCCAATGCTCCTTCTGCAACAAAGAAAGCAGTTACAATGTCAAGAATAATGGTTAACTTGCTTGATGCAAGTGGAATAAGCGATGGCAGCAATTCTTTTTTTCATTAAATTATAATAAAAATAATTTGTTTTTTTTTTAAATTTTTTTGCATTTATGGGCATAATCAAACAAATTTTTATGGTCTCTAACACGCATTTTTTCCTACTCATTGTGATTATTTTTCATAATTTTATCTTAAAACATTCCTTTGTTTGTGATAAAAATTTTATTTTAAAAGGTTAAAATTTTATTTTGTGTTAGTTAAAGGTTGTTAATTGTTGATTTGCTTTTTATATTTTACAAAATTCTGTCAAAAATTTTTAATGATTCATTTTAGGGACAATATCAAATTAAAATGTTATTGCTAGTTGGTTTAACTGGAGGAATTGGGACAGGCAAAAGTGCAGTTACTAATATTTTAAGAAAGAAAAATTATACAGTTATTGATACAGACAAAATAGCGAGAGCAGGTTATTAAAAATATAAAAAATATACATATTTTTTATTTTTAGTTGTTGAACCAGGGAAAAAAGCTCACAAAAGGATAAAAGAAGAATTTGGAATTGAATATTATAAGGATGATGATCAACTCGACAGAGTAAAATTAGGAGCAAAAGTATTTGCTGATAGCGAGGTTAGCCTTATTTTTAATAAAACTGATTTGAGATAAAAAATTGACATTCAATTACTCCTTAAAAGAAAAATCTAAATGTGTGACAAAACTTGAGAAGACCCAAAAAACTTTTTTCCATTAAAACCTTTGCTAGGATTTTTAAAATTCTTTTCATTTTAAAATTTAGATGCGACGGAAATTGAATGAAATTACCCACCCAGAGATTATTAAAGAAGTTTTTCGTGAAATTATGTTTTCCATCCTAAAATTAAACAAAATTGTATTTTTGGATGTTCCTCTTCTTTATGAAACTAAAATGCAAAAATTTGTTTGTAAAGTTGTTGTTACTAGTTGGTAAATAAATAATTATTATATGTGAATAAGTAGACTTTTTAGTACTGAAGATATTCAAATGCAAAGAATTATTGAAAGGGATGGATTAACAGAGAATGACGCCAAACAAAGAATCAATGCACAAATGTCAATGAAGGAGAAGGTCAAACGCGCGGATTTTATCATTCTGAATAATGGTAAATATTAAAAAATATATAAACTAATTTATTTTTACTCCAAACGTCCCTCATACCTCTTAGCGAATAAAATGGATTTTTATCTGCTAAAAACTCCTACTGAAAAATTTAAACTTTTTAGGAACTATCGATGATTTAGAAAGAGAAGTTAATGAGATGCTTCGCAAAACCGAATGGGAATGGTCTAAACTTTTATTTAAATTTTGTCTTTCATCTGCAATTTTTGTTTTAACTTCACTAATACTTTTAAATTATTTTAACTTAATATAAAGTGGAATTTAAAATTTTGGACAGATTTAAAAATAATTTTTTATATTTTAACATATTTTTTATATTTCCATTTTTTATTAAATATTTTTAATTTTAGGTATTTTAATTTTAAGGCAATTTTAGATTTATTATTATTTTGTAATTTTCTTTTGACTTTATGGCACTTCTCTTAAATTAAAAAATGAATCGTAAGATTTTTTCATTAAATAATTTTTTTAATTTATTTTTTTCAGATTGCATTCCAAACCGTCGTTTAAGGCCTTTCGCAAATGTTGTTAATAGCGGGTTTGTTGTGACTTCTCCTCTTGCTGGCGAATATGTCCATTATGTTTTTTGTGATAAAAATAGTCCTCTATTTAAAATGCCAATTAAATTGTATAGAATCCTTTAAATTATTTTAAAATTTTTAAAAGTTAGATTTCGTTGCTCAGAATATATTGGAATGAAAAATACCGAAATAATTCGTCGTGAACGTACTCTTGAATTTGGTGATGGAATTTATTTTACTTCTGACAACCGAGGGGTGGTTTTAGATTATGAAAAATCAATGAAGGTTTATGAAACAAATTGTAATTATGATAAAAATTTGGTAGGAATTTTTTGGAAAGAAGTTTTAAAATGTTTTTTGAAGATTAAAACAATTTGTGTTTTGCCTCCATTTGGGCATGCAATGAAAATTTGGTCGGAACTTTTTGGGAATATTCAACTTTCAAAAGAAAAATGGAATGAAGCAAATTTACAGGTTTTTAAATAAATAAACAATTTTTAAAATAAATTTAGGCAAATAATGATGTTCCAATATTTACTTGGATTTCAATTCAAATCGACACTGTCAGGTTAAAATTGGTACCGGAATTTGACGAATTTATTGAAGTTGCTGTTGATGAAAGAAAAATTGCTTGGGAAACAGTATTTTTAATTAAATTAATTTTTTAAATAAAATTTCTTTTAAAGGATTGGAATGAACAAAAAACAAATCCAAATACAAGTAAATATACGTGGGATACAACTGATGATGAAGAAGATATAAAAAATGTTATTGTTGAAAAGAAGGAAGGGGAAGTTTTGGATGTAAGAGAATTTTTTGAATAATTTTTAGTAAAAATATTTTTAAGGTAAAACTTAAATTGGAAGGTTATTTAATTGGAAGAAGAGAATTATTTTGTCCAGAACTTCGTCATAATCGAGTAAATATTGGTCTATGGGAAAAACATTTGAGTAAATTTGAAAATCTTCCTTTGGGGTCTAAATTTCGTTTTGATGCTTATTTCAATGATATTCTACAAATTTATATTGTAAATTTTTTTTAAATATTTTTAAAAATAAAATAATTACTTTAAAATTAAATAGGCATATTATTATGAAGATATTACTACTGATGAAGTTTGTTGGGTGGATATGGATGAAGATGAACCAGAAAAAACTACAGTTTTTTAAAAATAATTATATTTTTAAAATTAATTTTTAGATTCAACTTCGTCTATTTCCTTCAGATACTTTTGGACAGCTTTACAACAATCCAGAATTTGGTTTAATTTTTGACCCAAAAAAGTTGTTAAGTCCTTTAACTTATCTTTTTGCTGAATTGGAGGTTGATGAAGTCTGGTAAAAATTTTTATAAAAAAATTTTTTATTTTAAGAAAATATTAATTTAGGGTTAATGTAATCGATACTGGACCTGATCCGAAGAAAATTTGTAGATTTATAATGATAGATGATCAACCTGCTTGTACTCGTGATGTGATCCAAGCAGCTAAAGATATGGCTGAAAAAGTGAGAATTATTTTAGAATTAATTTTTAAATATATTTTTTTAAATTTCAGTCAGAAAACAATATTATCGATGAAGGATTTATTATAGATTCGAAAGGAACATTTTTTTCACCAAGGAATGCTACTTTAAATTTTGAGTTTCCGGAGAGCGAGAGGGACAACTTTCCCGTCGGTCATTGGACAAGATTTGAAGCTAAATATGATTCTGTTACAAATAAATATTTTATAATTGGGGGAGAATTAATTCTTGAAAAGAGAATGGTGCCAAATAGTTTAATTGAATATTCTACTGCGGATAATCAAAAAATGGAGAAATATCAGGTATGTTTTGTGGAGAAATATGGATCTTCCGATTTTTGAGAGTATCTATCAGGGATCCTGTCGTCCCGATTCCCGAAAATCGGGAATTTCCGACGTTTTTTTTTGGGTCGGGATCCCGATTTCCTGAAATCGGGAATTATATGTATCAGGGATCCTGTTTTTTTGGAGGCAAGATTTCTGGTATGTATATTTCGGTAGTCGATAGTATTTTATACGATTTTTATTGTTAATGAAGGATTTATTTAAAAATCGTCTTATTTTCTTTTTTTAAAGTTCAAAATTGATGCTGAATTAATTTCAAGTCATTCAAATATTTTTGTTACTGGATATCTTTACAATCCATTATATGGATTAATTGCCGATCCAGATTCTCAATTTGTTAAGAAAAAGCGTGTAAAATGTTATAAATTAATTGTTGAATTTGAAGAAGCGGATGTAAATTCCCAATCTTTAGTTAAATTAATTAGAATGGCTAAACCAAATGAATTAATGGATGTTTGTGTTTTTTTAATTAATTAAAAATTTTTTTTAATTTTTTAGTCTGATAAACGAGCAAAAAATTCAGTTATTCCATTTAGTAATAATGCAGATGATTCTGAAGAAGAAATTGGTTTAGAAGATCCTGAGGAAATGGAAGAAGATGAAGGCCCAATTTCCCAAGTCTTTTACAAAATTTAGAAATTAATTTTTGTTAATTTTTTAGGTTGATTATCTTTCAAATTGTGCAATTAGAGAACGTAAAATGCTTGCAAGAGAGAGAAAACGTGCCCGACTTAAACAGGAAAAACAAATATTGGAGCAACAAAAACAACTTCTTGAAGAGTCTAAACTTGAGTGAGATTGAGTCTTTTTTAGTTTTTAATTTATTCTTAATATTAGTTTTAAATGTTGAGAGAAATTTTCTAATTAAGTATATATGTAGAGCTTTTTGTAATTAATTAATTGCCATGTTTTCATTTTTAAACATTCCATAATTAACTAAATAAATAGAATTTTAACAGATTTTCCATTTTTAAAAACAGGATTTTGTATAAATATAAAATTTTTGGATTTTTTTAAAGTAAAGGATAGAAGGGGTTTTTATAATAAAATATTAAATACTTATAAGAGACAATTTAAAACTCCACATTCTTTAATTACAATATAAACTTGTTCTATAGCTTCTTTTGAAAAGAAATCTTTCAAATCATAAGCACGTAAAAGTGCATATTTATTAGATTTACAAACTTGGCAAAACCCACAATCTAAATAACATTTTGGATGACTATGAAAGCCTTCTTCTTTTATTAATTCGCAATTAATATCTCCAGCTCTTCTCTAAATAATTAAAAATAAAAGATGTTTTTTTGATGTAAAACCTCTAAATAAAGCTCCATATTATTAATTAAGCATTTACCAGTACAATTAATAAATTGTTTTCCAAGTTCATCAAATCTGTCATATATTTCTAAAATTTAATTTTAGTCAAAGTAAATTCTCTGGTGGAAGTATACCAGGCTTGTAAAAGTTTTTGCAATTTTTTTCTCCATAAGCAATTAAATAGCCATTAGGGCCACAATGAGCAATATCATCCTCCATACATTTATAGGCATTACAACCTTCACATCTTTCTAATTCTTCAGAATTATTAATAAAATGTAATAAAAATAAAATTAAAAATATTAAAATTTTCATTTTTGATTATCAATTGATTGCTTAAAATTATTATTTTGTATACAGCAGTTTGTTTTTAATATACTATTGTTGGAAATTGTAATACAAGACATTAGTTATTTATCATAAAGATAGTAATTATTACATTATTAAAGGTAAATATAAGTATTTTAAATATATTATTTTTTGTTTATGTATATGGAAAGATTATCTATATAAAATGTTTAAACAGCTTGTAATTAAAATAAAGTTTCAACCTTAAAGATAATTGGGAAAAAATTTTTTTGGGAAAAATAATTTTTTATTCAACAAAATTTTATTAAAATACATATTCATCTATATTTTTTAAGCTTAAATTCATTAAAAATATTTTTATATTTACTTTAAAAATTTCATAAAGCCCCCTTCCTCCCCTATTGTTTTTCAATCATCTCAATGTTTGCAAATTTAAATTCAAATAAATATTCCGATCGCAACGTCCAAAAAATGTAAAGCAAACATCAAAAACACAAAGTCTGGCCGAGTGTGGATATAAAGAATGAGAGAGAGGTCACTTCCCTAATATCTCTTAACCTCTAGACAGCCGATTGACCTAATCCCCCAAAAAATGTACGTGGATATTATTTACTATTTTTTATGCAAACAAAAGACGATGAAAAAATAGGTGAAGTAAAATTGATGGACAAAATACAAAATTATTTGTTATAAAATATTTAAAATATGCGAGGAAAGATTGTTCTCAATATTTTTTAAAAATAATTATTAAAATTAAAAATATCAAAAAGTTTTTTGTTTCTGTAAATGTTGAGCACAGATGATGAGTGTAAATACTTGGAGGCTACATGCTCCAAAAATGAACAACGAAAAGGATTGGCAATAGAGTTGTACCCCGACCCCGTACCCCGAACCCCGACCCCGTTCCCGAACGATTTTTTCACGATTCTCCCCGACCCGAACCCCGCCCCGAAAAAAAGTGAAAACCCCGTTCCCCGGCCCAAAAAGTTTCGGGGTTATCGGGGTTTTATACACCCAAAAAATGCCATTTTTGTGAGAATTTTAAAAGAAAAATTTTAAAAATTTCCTCACAATTTACTTTGTCTTTATTATTTTTGAAAGAAAAATGAATGAAATATCAAAATTTTCATTCCTTCTTAATTAGGAGACTTGTGGTTGAGTGGCTTAGTTGTTGGTTTTTTCCTATATTTATATTGATATAGGATTGGGTTCGGATCCATATAACGAGAACTCTGTTATATTTATATTTTTTTACAAAAACAAATTATTAACGAGTTAAAGTTTAATTTAAAAATATTAATTTTATTTTTAACTGATATCCCTTGAACCACCCTTAATCCTTCAAACCCCCTGTATCACTAGTTCTCAACCATAACAGTTGGAAAACTATCGAGGTCATGTTCAGAGATATAAAGGGATTTGTAGGATATCGAAGAATTAAAGAGTTATAAAAGGATTTAAAGGGATATAAGGTTTAGATTAAAATGGATTTGAAAGAATTACGTGAATTTAACGGAATTAACAAGGATTTCGTGGGAGATTTAAGGATTAATCCAAGATATCTCCTGATATCCGTCCAAATACCCTTATCCGCAATACTTCAATATTCTTATTAATCACTGATATCCCTTGAAACAACAAAAATCACTCCAGATCACCTTGCACCCCTAGATATACCATTTAATCCCTAAAAATCCCGCTTAATCACTCCATATCCACTTATATCCCAAGTTATACACTTTAATCCCTTCAAATCCCCTCTAATTTCTCCAAATCCTACTTAATTTTTGAATAAATTAGCGAAAATATACCGAGATCTGATTATTTTTGAGCTTTTTTTCTCTAAAAATTTTTTCCCTAAAACCCCGTACCCCGACCCGAACCCCGGCCATATTTTGCTCCCCCGACCCGAACCCCGCCCCGAAACAATTGGAAAACCCCGTACCCCGACATACCCGCCCCCGAACGTTCGGGGTACAACCCTAATTGGCAAATAACCGGTAAGAATATATAATTTAAATTTGATTAAATAATCGCTTTCTCTCTCTCTTTTGAAAAAAGATTCTAATTATTATGCATTGAAAATTAATTAAAATTAAAAAACAATAAAAAAATATTTTAAAAAATTACCATTAAAAGAGTAAAATGATTCTTTCCTACTAATAATTTTTTTTATTTTTTAAAACAATTCTTTCCTTCTATTAATAATTACATTTTAAAATTTATTTTTTTTTCTTTTTAAAAGTATATCTACAAGAGGTGCCTCAAAATTAAGAAGAGACCAAATAAATAATGAATTAACTGAAATTCGAAATATTTTACCTTTAAACAATTTAATGAAACAAAATCTTTTTCAACTACAAGTATTATCTTTAAGTTGTACATTTATTAGATGTCATCATTATTTTCGACTTTTTAATGTGAATTTTAAATTAATTTTCATTTAAAAATTTAAATTGTATTTCAGAAAAATTTTAAAAGAACTTCCTCAATTTCATCAATTTTTAATTCTACAATAATTAATGCTGCATTAAATGAACATTTTTTGCTTGCAATTAATGAAGAAGGAAAGTTGTTGGGGTTGAGTGATAATTTTAGTCAAGATAGAGAGCCAATTTCAACGGTAAGAAGGCTTACAAATCTTCTAATTCCGAATTTTCTAAAAAAGATTGAATGGATGGCTCAGAGTGACTCTCTGTTTGACTTAATAGATATAAGGGATCACCAGTTATTACAAGAAACTTTTTTCAACGAAAATGGATATCTAGAAAGAATATCTCAAAGCAACGAAATTACATTTGTGTGTCGTTGGAGGCCACCAAAATTGGGTGGGGTTACAAAAAGGCAGCCTGATTGGAATGGAAAAGTTTTTAATTTTTGAATACTTTAATTTTGATTTTAATTTTAGCCAACAATTGTTAACGGGTATTTTATTTCATTTCAAAATGATAAAAGAATGTTTGTTGGATTTTGCCGTCCACTTTTATTCAGCAAAAGTTGCTTCAACAGAAATTACAACGATCCTTCAATAATGAAATTTTGGATGGATAAAAAGCTAAGGATAGAGGCTTTATGCCAAAAGTAAGATTTTTAATGACGATAAAGCCTTATTGGCCTTATTGGAAGACTATCGGAAGGACAACGATAAAATGTCAATAAGGGATAGTAAGACAGAAACTTAGAACCTATTAAAATAAGTCTAAAAAACTAAAAAGCAAAACAAATTTTTAAACATTTTATTCATCAACACAACAAAATATACATACAAGTTTACAATATAAACATACATTTGTGAACAAAAACAACAATGAGGGCAATAATATCACAATATCAAAAGGGTTGCAATTATCGACATGTGTGGGGCTACAATTATCGGCATACATCTATGACCTATTTCCTCGTTCCTTCAGTCCTGTGCGAACGCGGCACCTAGTCTTCGTCTCCCGTAGCCAACACGTCTTCGTCGTTGTCCAGAGTAGAGGTGAGTTGAAGCTCCGAGCCATTCTACAAAAAAAGAAAGAAAAAATTATTTGACGTTAGAGAAAGGCAAAAAAGATTGCCTTGATTCCGAGGTTCCCAACCTTCTTGTCATTAGCCAGCACCTGCTTCTGATGTGTCAGAATTTGCTGCGCGGGAGGCATCTTCTTCACCTTCTTGATCTTATCCTTCAGAACTGCCACGGTGTCGCTCTCACCGACCTCCACGCTGAACTTTTCCCCTTTGAGCTCCATGTCCTGGATTCTGCCATCACTCATGCAGGTGAAGTGGCCAGTACCCACAACCATGATCTTCAGCCCACCACGAAGACGAAGCACCAAATGCAGAGTAGATTCCTTCTTAAAAATGGGGGAATTAATTAGCTAAAAATGAATGAGATTAAATTAATTAAACACCTGAATATTGTAGTCGGCTAACGTACGACCATCCTCCAATTGCTTCCCTGCGAAGATGAGACGTTGCTGCTCTGGGGGGATCCCCTCCTTCTCCTGGATCTTGGCCTTGACATTTTCGATGGTGTCCGACTGCTCGACGTCCAAGGTGATCGTCTTCCCTGTGAGCGTTTTGACAAAGACTTGCATGGCGGCGGCAGCAAACGTTGAGCACGAAGAGCAGAGACAAGTTGTTGATGATTTGAAGAGCGCGGTTATACAGTCAAAAAAGTACCGGCTTTTATATTATCGTTTTTACGAGTTATCCAAACTAGATTCAATAATGTTCGGTGGTATATAAGTAGTTATGCTCATTTTAGTATAAAAGCCAAAGTTGGAGATAAATGAAAGCTAATCGCCGAACTCTTGAATTATGGATTCGATTCGAGTTCTAAATTTAAGTTTCGGGTTCTAAGATTCGAGTTCTAAAGGATTCGAGTTCCACTTTGTTTCTTAAATGAATAAAAAAAGTATAATTAATATTTAATCAGTTTTTTTCTTGAGAATTTACATAATAATTACAAAAATATATCAAATATATTTTTTCAAAAAAATTTCTAAATAATTTAGTGCACATTCTTTACTTTTTGGCCAATATTGCAAGATTAAACCTTTAAATGGAAATCTTCCTTTATTTTATAATTTTGTTCATCCGTAAATATTTTAATTAATTTAATTTTTAAAATTAAATTTTAGACTTTTTCTCAATTCTTTAGTTCAATTACACAGAAAATGTAAATATAAATAAAAATATATTTAAAATAAAAAAATAATAATTTTTAAAGTATTAGAGCCAAAAACATTTAAAAATGTTTATCGTTTATTATTACCACTTTTATGTCCAAATAATTCTATTCAATTTTGTCATTTTATATTTATTAAAAATGAAAATTTAATTGAAGGAATATGTCAACAAATAAAGTTTAAAAATTAATTAATTTTAAAAATAATTTATTTATTTTAAAGTCAAGTAGAATTGTTAGCATTACAACAAACTGATTGGATATATAATAACAATGAAAATCAAAATAATATTGAAATAATACAAAAAAGAAAAGCTGAAACTTTTAATTTAAAAAGAAATAAATTAAATAAAAAAGTAAGGGAAAATAAATTAAAAATTAAATTTAAATTTAAATTAAAAAAGGATTTAAATAACAACAATATTTTTACGAATTTTGAATGGGAATCAAGAAGAGAAGAACCTTTTGATGAATTACCGTCTTTGTCAATACTTCCAGAATTGGATGATAAAGATTTGGATGAATTTTTTAGACTTGTAGAACAATAGAAATACAATAATTAAAATAAAAAAAATATTTTTTTAAACTTATTCTTTTTTGTAATTTTTGTTTAGTAAATGTATATTTATATGTATATTTTGAGGGAAAAAAAGAAATAAAAAATATTTGAAAACAAAATTTTTCTAAAAATATATACCTATTTAATAATCTTTTTATTTTATTTTATTTATAGAAACAAACAAAAATAATAAATAGTAAAAGCACAACTGTCACAATTCAAAAATAATAATCACATAGGCGCCTACTCAGATCAATGAAATAAAATAGTAGAAACCAATTTTAGCAACTTAAATTGTAAACAATCTCTATTAAATGAAAAAAAGATTATTTTAAATTAATTTTTTTAAAAAATTCCAAAATATTATTTTTCTATTAAATAGGTATTGACAAATTTAATAAAAGGGTTTCTTTTTTCTAAATTAATCTTTTAAAAATATTCAAAAAAAAATATTTTTTTATTTCCCTTAAAATGTCATTTTTATCGCCCACACATTTTTTCAAATCTTAAAATATTACTACTACGACCATCTTCTCACGCCTACATCATTTTCAATTACTAAAGCTACATATATCAATTTCCTCAAAAATAACCAAAATGTTGAATGTGGAGGCGTTTACTACAAAAATAAATAAAAAGCAACAATTTTTTTTAAAAATTGCATTGAAGGGTGTAGTAAAAAATCTTTAATTCCGAATAATTACTTAAAAGTTAACAGTTCAAAAATTTGAAAATATTAGTAGTAATCGAATATTTTTATTGTTTTTTTAGTTTTAAAATTTCCTTATTTAAAATCAAATCCTCTCTTCTTAATCTGTTTCCAGCTCTCGCTTAAATTTTTTACATATTTTCATTGTAATGTAGAAATCATATGACTTTTTTTGTTCTTCATTAATTTTGGGAAATTTTCCCCTTTTAATAATAATCTTTTAATTAGTAAATTTCAATACATATTCGAGCACGTGTTAAAATAATTAAAATTTCCCTAAAGGAGAATTTTTATCACAAAAATGTGTCAGAAGAAATAAAACAGTAAAAAATAAGTGGTTATATTAGTTAATGCGTGGGAGGACAAGAAGAAGAAGATGATGAGGAGAACGTAGTCTAGAAAAAAAAAGAAAAAATACATAAAATAAAAAGAACAAAAAAAATAAATTTTTCCCGGCTGGCACAAAAGAAAACGCTCTTTTGGCCTTTCTTTCCTCCTTCGCCTCCTTCACTTAAAAAATTATTTTTTCTCTCATTTTTCCCAAATATTTTTTTTCTGTCAATTCTCTCTATTTTTTCATTCCTTTTCAATATCATCTATAGTAGTCAGCAGTCCCGCTTTGAAATCAATAGAGGCGGCTGTCAATTCCCCCCCTTAAACTATAACTACACAAACACGCTCGCGCCTTTCTTTTATTTTTTTCTTTTTATATTCTCTTATCTATATTCTCCGCCCTCAACAATTTTTCTTTCTCTTTTTCTCCACCCTCATTTTTTAGCAGTTTTGCTATATACTAACACAACAATATTCTCTTTATGAAAAACCGTCGTTGAAGAAGAATATATTTTATAGCCAGCCACTAACTTGCGTCAGATGTAAAACTAAAAATCCCCAACAGTTTTTTCTAAGAAAAGGCTTCGGAAAGTTTTTAAAAAATCCTTTTTTTAATTAAATATTTAAATACCAAAATTATTTTTTGATCGTAGTACATATGTATTTACTTTTTAATAATTATTTATTTAATTTTTAACACATTCAATTTAATATTTAATTAAAAAAATAATTTTTTTTAATTTAATAAGGAATTTAATTTTTAATAATTTATTTATTTATTTATTTTTAAAATTCATTTATCAATCATTATTTATAACTATTTTTTAATTTTTAATTTTACTGGCAAGAACGTATCCAGTTATTCTCAATTAAATTTTGATACTTAAAATTTTTGAATAATAATAATTTAAAAATAAAATGTAAATAATGTTTTTTTTTTAATTTAAATTGACTTTTGAGAATATGTGTTTAATTTTAACATATAAACTTTTAAATATAAGGACTAATAATTATTTAATATTTTTATTTGACCATAGAGTGTAAATATATTTTTATACCAACAAAAAACGGCTTAAATATATTTAATAAAAACTCCATTAAAAAAAGATTAAAAAATATTTTAAAAAATTATTTTACGTAACCTAGCGGCGAGACCACTTTTCACATTCCTCCTTTTATCGTTTTTTATTCTCTCATTTTTTTCTTGTTATTCTTGGCTACAACATTTGTGAGCGAACTTGCCCATATATTAAAGAAAAAAAAATATTTTTTTTTTAAATTTTTTTATAAAATAAAGAGAAAGGTCTGCTTTATTTTAATTTATTCTTGTCTTTCTTTTTTAATCTTTGAAAATATTTGTTAGTTAATCATTCAAAAATAATTAAAAACCTTTATTGTGTCGTCAATCTGAAATAAATAAAAATTATTTTTAAATTATTATTGTTTAAATAAACAAAGAAAACACGAAATTTTTTAATTATTAACCTTTTGGTTTTTTTTAAATTTATATACAATTTATGTACATAATTTTTTAATTCATATTAAAATTTGGATTAACAAAACATTACAAAATTAAATTATTTCAGGAACATCCTTATTTTATTTTTTTACTCTTTCGTTCATTTAAAATATAAAAAAATTTTTTTAATACATTGCAAAATTTGGATTTAAAATAAAATAAATTTTATTTTTAATTGAAAGAAAGTTTTTTCTTTCAATTAAAGTTTATCAATTAAATATCAATTCTCCTCCCTTTACCTCCCTCTATTCTTTCAATCCTTTAATGCGCAATAATGTCCAATTAGTAGCCATATTTGCTTTTCCTTTAGCGGGCGTTTCCGTTTGCGTCAAAGATTTTTTAAATGTAAATATTAGTAACACTTGCACAATTGACTACAAGTAAAACTTTATATATATTTTCTTTTTTTTATTTTTTACCGCCCCCTCAAATAAAATATAATTTTTTCTGATAAACCAGAAATTAATATTTTTTTTCAAAAAATTATTTTAAAAAATATTATTATAATAGTTTTATTTAATAAATATTTTTATTTTATCATTTTACGTTTATTTATCTTATTATAAATTTAAAGAAAATATGTGACTAATATCCTAATCTAAATAAAGATTAAATATAAATATATAAAAATATTATTAAATCTTTTTTCTTCCCCCTCAATATATTTTTACTTTTTTTAACAAAATTTTGTTATAATTAAACTAAACACAGAACATTTATTTACGGGTGATTTTTGTATCCCCCTGATTGCCACCTCCCTTAACTTATCCTCCCTCAACTTGATTGTTGCTCTTATATTTTCACACCTGATTAAGTGCTTTTTAGGTACTACATTCAAAACAGCCATATCGCCAGTTTTCAAACTCTAATATACACTAGGTCTATGTACTAGGTCTCCCAAAAAGTGCAAGTCGAGCATCATGTTATTTATTCAAAAACTTTTCTAAAAATTAAAAATCAAACTTTAATTTTATTTTAGATAAAAAAACTTTTTTCCCTCCCTCTTTTTCCCTTTTAATTTTTTTATTTCCACCCTTTCATTTAATCTAAATCGATGACAGATTTAGTAAATAATTGTCAAATATATTAATTTATTTTCATTCACCACTTTATTTAATTCACTAATAAGACTGGTTATTTTAATTTACTGATCTCTCTTTTAATTATTTTCACAATTATAAACACCTACACATTCTCATAGTAAATAATTTTATTAGGCAAATAAAATTGTCACAATTTTTTTTAAATTTAGAAATCTTAGTAATTAATTTAAAATAATTATTTAATTGTTATTTTTTAAATTTTGATTTAAATTTTATTTCCTCAATAAACGACTTGATAAACTTGGCAAAAATTTATAAATAAATAGAGACTAGTAAAGGCTATATGTAATTAAAATAATTTTTTTAGTTTTTATTTTTAATAAATAAAATATTTTAAATATTAATTAACAACATTTTTTAAATAAACTAACACTACAAACATCTTTATTAAATGTCTTCTAATAAACTAAATATTGGAGGAGGAGGGGGAGGAGGGGGAAGTATAAAAAATACATTAAAATTAACATTACCTGGTTGTAGCAATACAACAACAAATACAAATTATTATTCTCATTCTGTCGATACAATGCTTTCTAAAAATAATAAAGAACAAAAGATGGAAGAAGAAATTGAAGATAAGCAACAACAAAAAAGTCAAGATGATGATGATGAAGAAGATATTTCTTTTAATGTTGAAGATATGGAAAAAGAAGAAGAAGAACAACAAAAATATATTCCTAATAATTTACTAAAAAATAATTTATTAAAGGTGAATTTAGAATTTAATTATTTTTAGTAGGAAATATTCAATAAGATTTTAAGATTTTTCTAGCCTTACATATTTGTTAAACTTAAAAATTGGGAATTTAAATATTATTTTTTGACGAGTTCTTTAATCACTAAATAACTAACAATTCTTTGTTAACTTGTTTATTCTTAATTATTTTATTCTTAATTTCTAAAATATTTTATTCAAATTTAAATATTAATTTTATTTTTTTCCAAATATCTCATTATTTAACTTTTTTTAAATTTATTTTTATCTTTTTTTCCTCAAAAATTACCTCACAATATTAAAGCTTTCTTTTTCTATTTTTGGCCAATTTCCTCTTTAAGTGGGTGTTTTTACATGAAAATTAGGCAAAGATTTATGTGGGTGTTTTTTAAGAGGAAAATAAATATGTTTTTTATTTAAGAGTGCTTGTTTAGTTAAAAGCGCCAAATTGCGTGACAAAAAAAATAAATGTTTTTAATCTCCAAATAAAGAATTTATTTAAAATTCTAAATAATTTCCCCTTTAAATTATTTATTTAAATATAACATCATTTTTAAAGAAAAGGTAAATATGTAGTAGATCTTTGTTAAATAAAGTATCAATTTCAACCTGATTGTGTCATAAAAGGAATATAAATAATAAGGAAATACGTAAATAGTAACAAATAAATTTAGCATAATGAAAAGAAATTAATAATTACTACGAATATAGGAATTATTTTTTATATTAATTTAATTTTTACAAAAGGAGAGAAAATCCAAAATTTAAATATTTTTTGACATAGTCTCTTTTATAAACTAGAAAATCAAAATCGTTTAAATTTAAGCGAGAGATTGAAACAATAATTACACAGATTAATTATTTGAGGATAGTTAAAGTTACCTAATTAATTATGAGAATTTTAAATAAATCCCTATTTAGTATTTCTTTAATTTTATTTTTGTTTGTTGTCAAGCTTCCAAAAATTATCTTCCCCGTTAATTTATTTATCCACAAAATTTAACAAATATTTCTTTTCTTATTTTCCATTATTTTGTCTTTTGTTTATTTTTCCCAAAAATAAATAGAATTTTAAAAGATAAACAACTGTCTGATTACTTTGCATTTTATCTATCTATATATTTTTTTATTCTTTCCCTTCATATCCACCAATATTTTTTGTTTAATATCGTCACGGGAATTGGTTTGTAGAAAGATAGGGCTATTCTCCTCTTAAAAAGCCAAAAATAGAAAACCAAAAGCAATTTATATATATTCAAATACTAAAAAGCTATATATTATTTAATGATTGAGTATATTGCTTGGTGTTTTTTGCCAAAGGAGAATGGCTAGATTTTTTATATTTTTTATTGGATAGAAAAAAAACAATAAAAAATAAATAATAAAAATATATTTTTATTTATTTACAGGGTGCGGCAAATTAAGCGCGCGTTTGTTTTTTGCCATAACTTTCTTCAATTTTAATGAAAATTGATAATTCTTTTTTTGTTTTATTCCCAACACGTTAGGAAACTTGCTGATACCAAATATTAAAAATTTGGTTCACTGTTGGCAAAGATAATCGAGTTCGGACGTCTGGAAAATTTAAAAACATTTTTTATGCCAAAGTTTAATTGATCATAACTTCGTTCAAAATCGTTCAATACAAATGATTTTGGTACTAAACGACTCATCTCGTCGAGGAGCATCAAAATAACTTATAATCTCATTTTTGAAAATTTTACACAAAAATTTTATTTTTATCAAAATTATTTTTATTTATCATTCAGAGGACCGTATCTCATTCGATTTTTGTCGTAGCCCCATGATTTTTATGTCATTCAAATCAGAATGAAGAGCTGATTCGAATGATATAAACATTTCCAATATTAGAATCTCAGCCTTTTATCTAGGCCAATTTTTATCCAAAAAATTCTGCTCAAACTTTGAGGGAAGTTTACTCAGAGTAAACTTAAAATTAAAAAACAATTTTGGTATCAGCAAGTTTCCTAAAGTGTTGGGAATAAAACAAAAAAAGAATTATCAATTTTCATTAAAATTGAAGAAAGTTATGGTAAAAAACAAACGCGCGCTTAATTTGCCGCACACTGTATTTAAAGACACCTCCATTAATTTGTGAACAAGGCCCTTCTGCACCTTCATCACCTACTACTTCAAGTCCAGGTGCACGTTCTGCTAAACGACCTTGTCCATTATCTGTAGATGCATTACAACGAATTAATTTGGTATTTATATTTGAAATAAAAAAACTTTTTATGTAATAATACTCCCATTAATTCTATATATATAAAATGATATTCTCTATAATATACATACAATTTTACAAATTAATATTTAATTAAAATTTTTTTTATTTTTTAGTTAAGTCCAAATTACGTTCCTCCCCCAATTTCTTGTTATTCTTTATCTGGAACTCAATCAATGATGGATTCTTCTTCTTCGTCAAAAATCCCTCCCCCATCATCACCAAGCTATCCAACTTCTGATTTAGGGTCAAGTCCAAGATCTTCAATTTCTACTTGCCATTATTCTACTCTCGGTATTAGTGCGGCTAATTGGAGTGTTTTTAGAGATATTGCCTATAGTAGTGGTGGAGGATCTTTAAGGTTTTTTGGAAATTGAAGAAATTTTTTAATTAAAATTTTTATAGGTCAACAGGTATTGATGATGAGTCTTCAGAAGGAGGAAATAATTTAAATAATGAAGACAAGGCTGATACACACAGATTTCTCCTTTCACCACAATTATTACTTTCTCCGTTACTTTCCCCCTTTTCCGATTGTGGAGTTGCTGATTTACATATTGGATATTCTGCTTCAGCTACTCCTTATTCAAGATCGCCAAATATGTCGCCTTCTCCTATCAGGAGAATGAGGGGAAGTGTGGGAGGAGGTGGAGATTTAACACATTTTAGGTAGATTTTAGATTAAATTTTAAAAATTATTATCTTTATTAACAGTTAGTTTTCATTAATTTTGGGTTTTAGGACCTTTGAAAATTGTAAAACTTAAAGATCCTTGATAGTCAACAAATATTTAAATTAACAAAATATTTTAAATTTCATTTTCTTTCATAGCTTTGAACAAATTCGAAGTAGAAGTTCTTTATCCAATCATGCTAGTAATAATGCTCAAGAAACATTTAATAATTCAATTAATAATTCTTGTGAACATCCAAATTACCATCAAAGAATGTTGGCTACAGCAAATGCTATTTCACAACCTCGATCTTTGGATTTAGATGCAAGAGAACGTAGTCGTTCAGAAGGAGAAGCATTATCATCAAATAATGTTTGTAAAAGGAATAAACAGTCTGGAGGGGGAGGAGGGGATTTTGAAGATGATGAAGAGGATGAAAGAATGGATACTGGACATTCTACACTTTCTGTACCGACAGGAACAACAACAACGGCAAACAGAGGAAATTTACACGCGGGGTTAAAAAGGAGAAGATTACAATTATTACAAAAAAATAAAGAAAAAGAAGAACAAAAAATAAATAAAAATAATATTTCTATAAAAATAATAACTTCTGATAACGATAATACCAATAATAATAATAACCAAATAAATAATAATAAACCAACAATTGAAGAGCCACCTCCATCACCTACATTAACTGAATTATTTCAGCCTGGAGATGTAAGTTATTTATGAGAGAAACAAAAAAAAGATTAAAATAAATACATATTATTTCCTTTTCCGTTGATTTCCTATTAGTATCTTATTTACTAGATACCAAGATTATAATAAAGAAAATCCGTTTATTTTTTAAATTTATTTTTTAACATTATTAAAATTTAAATAAAATTTTTTATTTCTATTAGTTGGACAATGGACGGCGTAAACAAGTAGAAGAATGGATTAAACAACAAACTGCTGCATTAGAAGCAATTAGACATTCTTTAGTTCCAGCACATCAAGAAGCTAATCTTTTACAGGTTCTTAATTTCTCCTTTTGTAAAATATATTTTTTAAAAAGGTTCCAAGTGTTATACCACAAAATTCATTAGAACAACTTTGGCCCCAACCAGCAACTGACTGTTCACAAGTCGGGCCTATTCGGCCAATGCTTGCTTCTTTATGGAGACGTAGTAGATCAGAATCTGAATTATCTGGAGGAGGAAAAACGAATATTTCTCCTTTTATGGGTAAAATTCTAATCGACAAAATTTTGAATAAATTAAAAATAAATTTTTCTAGAAGATGACCACCAAAATAATGTTAGACGGCAATCCTCATCTACAACAACAACAACAACAATTGAAACAACAAATAATTCAAAAAATATATCAGATAATCGTCGAAGACAAAGTCAACCACAAGCACCTTTACTTGTTCCCTTAAATGAAGCAACACATGTTTGTGAACATTGTGGACAAGTAATTAAACAGAAAAAAATATTTTTAATATTTTAAATTTTAAGGGATTTTCAATGCACGATCGTTTAGCTAAACATATAGCTAGTAGACATAGAGATCGTTCTGCTTCTGCAAACGATGAAGGCAATCGTATTCACAAATGTCAATTATGTCCAAAAAGTTTTGGACGTTCTGATATGTTAACTAGGTAATTTTACATAGAAATATTTAAATAAATAAAAGAAAATATTTTTAAAGACATATGAGATTACATACGGGATTAAAACCTTATGCTTGTCAATTATGTGGACAAGTATTTTCTAGAAGTGATCATTTGAGTACACATCAGAGAACACATACAGGAGAAAAGCCTTATCGTTGTCCACAATGTAGTTATGCTGCTGTAAGTTTTTAAAGAGTCGTTGTGATTAAAAGAAAATTTTTTAGAGCCGTCGTGATATGATAACTAGACATATGCGTACTCATTTATTATTAGGAGCGGAAGGTTCTTCTACATTAGACAACGAACTCCAAATTCCTCCAATTAATGAATTATCACTTTCCCCTCCCTCACCCCCACCAACAGTACCAGCAACCCTTTCACCTCTTCCCCAACAAAAACCACCACCCATAATAACCCCCCAACAACAATTAAATACAAATTTTGCTTGTTATTCTCAATCACCTCAAAATAACCAATTATTTGGACAAACACCAACAACATCATTAATTCAACAACAACAGCAACCATCAACATCAACAACTAATATAAATAATCATTTAGCTAAATTATTTTCTGCTGCTATAAATGAAAGAACAAATTCTTCCAATTTATTAAATTCTTCTTTAATTTTAGCAGCCCAACAATTACCTGCTGCTTTACGACGTTCAACTCCAAATTTATTTAATATTTCACCTGAATTAATAGATTATTCGAGAAGTGCTTTTAAACCTCCAAATTGTTTAAATACTTCAAATATTGACCCAACAATTGCAGCTGTAGCAGCAGTTAAAGTCCAACAATTACTTCAACAACAACAAGAATCAAGACTTTCTTTCTCTTCTTTAGATGGAGGACAACAAACATCAAATAATAATTTACCTTTACTTTTTAGGCAACATTCTTTTGATGGATTTGGAAGAAGAGGAGAAGAAGGAGGAGGAGGTGGAAGTTGTCAACAACAACAACAACAGCCAAGATAGCAAAAACTTTTAATTATTTCCTTGATTTTAATAATTGTATTTTATTGCTGTACTTTCTTTAAATTAAACTAGTCTAGTCAAGGGATTTCTCAAATATTTAGAGAATATTTTCTATTGTCCTTCTTGTTTGCCAATAAAAAGATTTGATTTTAATTAAAGCTTAGCTAATGAACTCACACTTATTTGGACATCAAATCTTTTTGATTTTCAATTCCGTCCTTCTTCTATATATATAAAATAAAAATACTTTTAATAATTAATTAATTAATATATTATAATAATAATATTTTTATTTCATTTTTTGTTATATTTTTTAATAATTGAATAAATCTACTAATTTTAATTTTGAGAATGATTTTATTAAATTACAAAAAATATTAATTAATAATATCAATTTATTGCCACTTAAAAAAATTGTAAAAACAAAAAATAATTTTCTAGTGCGAGTAAATTTGTGATAAAAAAAGTAAAGCCTTTTAGGAAAAATAAATTTATTTTTAATAATTCGTTTTTTATAGAATATTAAAACGAATTGTAGAATGAATAAAAGAAGAAAAATTGTAGAAAGTTAAAAGAAATTAAAGTATTCAAAAAAGAATTTAAAATATCACAAACAAACAAATTAATTATTTTTTTATTTCAAATTTAACCTCTTTTTTGGAATTAATTTGAGGATTTTTTAGAAATAAATCTTTTTTATTTTTATAATAAAGGATCTACATATATAAACGATAAAATTTGGAGAGATATTTTTGATCAGGTCTAAATTAGTTATCTCGTTATATTCGGATTAAAGATAAAACAAAAAAGAGGTATAAAGCTGTTAAAATACTTTTAAGTTTAATTTATTTGGAATTAATAAAAAGTGAATGTATTTATTAAAAAAAAATATTTTTTTGCGAAAGACAAAAATTTTGTGACAAATAGGGGAAGGGAAGGGGAGTATATTTAAATATTTAATTATCGTTGTATAATAATGAATAAACAAAAAAATATCTAATTGACGAGAATATATAAATGTCCTGCTATTTATGAGGATTTTGTGGTGGTGAATAAATCAAAAAAATTATATAGAAAATTCATAAAAAAATATTCAGATAATATTAAAATAAATATTTAAAAAATATTTAAATTCCAATAAAAAATGAGGAAATTCAATGCATTAAAGCTAAACACCAGAGCAAAACCGGAAAAATATTTAAAAGATTTGTTGTAGTAAATATATTTTGATGGTTTTATTCTTGGGGATTATTCTATTAAAAAATATAGGAAGGGGGTTTAGTATACATAAGTATACATAAGATCTACTACAAGGAAATGAATTTAAAAATTAAAAATGGAAAGCAATAAATTTAAAGTAAAGAGATCTTTTATTTTTTATTTGCAGGAGACAAGAAGGTGGCCACAGAAAATTATTTGCTTTCTTTTTTTGTTCTACAATTTGTTTTGTGTTCCACAGAAAGGCAATGATCACAAAAGTCATCCTTAAAAAAATAATTTTTAAATAATTTAAATTCATTCCGAAATACCTGTGTTCCAAATTTTTTCTGGCAAGGATTACATTGATAATGTGTTTGTATCAATTTAAAAGCACCAATATCCTCCCCTGCCGGGCAAATTAATTTCCAATGATTTTGAAGTAATTCTGGTTGTTGAAAGACATTATTACAATTTTGACAACCCCAACCGACCTATAAATTATTTTTTATTTTAGTTTTCCTCTCTAAAAATACCTCCAAATCAACAGAACTTAAAAATCCAAAATTATCAGCTAATTTACTCTCCAATTTGTTAATTTCTAATCCATCCTGTGTAAAACAACTTTGTCCTTTTCCAGAAGACATATCGGTAATAATTTGTTGTGAAACAGATTCTGGGACTTTAAGTGCTGAAACTGGTGTGCCGAACAAAAGTGGATCATAAAGTAATGGTGGAAGTAAACCTGGAAAGGTGGGGAGAAATGAGAATATTTGGAAGTTTTAAGTGTGTTTAAAAAACAAATTCATTGTTTAACAAATAACAATTAATTGTTTCTAATAAATATTTCCTTTCTAACCATTCATTGGCATTCCCCCAATTCCACCAGCAGCTGCCGCAGCTAAAGCATAATAGGGTAATTGAGCTGCTGCTGCAGCTGTTAATGATTGACCAATTTGTTGTTGTGGGGATAAAGAAGAGGAAGATGATTGATTATTTCTTTCTTTATTTTCTCCTCCTCCTCCCCCTATCCCTCCATCATCAATTAATTCATTATTCCAATCACAATTTTCACCAATTTTTTCTTCATCATAATTATCTTCTCCTTCCCTTTTTTCATCCAAAAATGACAAATTTTGTTGTTCATCACCTCCAATACTTACAGAACATCCTCTAATTGTTGTTTTTAATTGAGAACATTTTTCTTTTACTTTTTCTATGTGGTTTTCAGTAAAAATATGTTCTTGAAGTAATTGACTATTATTATTGTTATTTAAATTATTTCCAAATGGCATATCACAAAGTTGGCAATAAATGGAAGAACCACAACAAGGAATTAATTCTTCTGGTTCTGCAAAAAAATAAAAAGATTTCTTTTTTAATTTCAAACCCACTCAAAATAATTTTACAAAAAATATTTACCAGCACTTCCACTACTGCTACCAGCTTTTCTTTCTTTTGCTCTAGTATTTTGGAACCAAACTTGAACAACTCGTTTGGTTAGTCCAATTCTCCGGCCTAAAGAGTCACATTCTTGCATTGATGGAGTTTTGTAGTCGTGAAATAATGACTTCATTACCTTAATTAATCTTTTAAGACTGTCTGTATTTATTTATTAGTTGTTTAAACCCTTTCTCCCTCTCACTTACAATATCGAGATTTTCTAAACAAAACAAAACTTACAAAAACTTGCATAGGTGTCAAATGTGTTCTAAACCGTTTCGAATTATTTGATTGACTTTGAGGTCTTTGTCTTTGATTTATCCCATCATTTATTATTCTTTTTTGTCCTCCAAATAAAGAAGGCAATAAAAGTGCTGCAGCTAATGAAGATTCATTTAATAATAAACTTTCATTATTTCCTCCTCCTTCTCCTCCTTCATTTGTTGGAGAAAGTGAAGGATCATTTGAAACAAAATATCCTCCTCCTCCTCCTCCTCTACTATCATTATTATTTTGTCTTTCATTTTCTTCTTCAATTTCTTCTTCTAGTATTTCCTCTTCTGTTTTATAACCATTAAAACGATTATTATTTATTGTTAAATCTAAAGGATTTTGTTGTTTTTCATTATTTTCTTCTTTCAAATTAAAAAAATTTGTTGAAGAGGATGAAGAAAAATGATTTTCAGAAATATGTTTAGCAAGTTTATCATTACAATTAAATTGTAAACCACAAAGTGGGCATTGTTGCCCTGTGGAAGTGTCATTTGTTGAGACGTTATTAGAGGATGGAACATCAATTTTCATCTAAAATAAAAAATTGTCATCTAAAATTTATTTTTCTTAATTATTTAAAATAGATATAAGGATATTTGGCACTCCTTCCGTTTAAGGGGGCCGCAGTTCTCTGATCATTATGAGACAATAATTTTGGCACCAAATTTTTAACCACCTTATACTACATGTGAAAAATAAATGTTATTAGGAGGAAAGGGTTAATTTTGATTGATAAGGAAGAGAATAAGGAAGAGAAGAAGATAAGGAAGAGAAGAAGGTTTTATAGAACGCGGCCCTCTTTTAAACGGCAGAAGTGCCGGATATTCAAATATCTCCAAAACTTTAAAATTTAAGGGAAAACAAAATGTCCAAACAAAAATAATTTTTCAAAATAAAAATTTTACTTGATTTATTTGTTGTTGTGAACATCCAGCAGCAGCCAATAATTGATTAAATAAAAGCATTTCCTGTGAACTACTTTCAATATTAGAAGATTGTTGCTGTAAAAATAAATGTTTATTTTCTTCTTCTTCAATTCCATTTTCTTCTTTTCCATTTAAAATATCAGAAACATTAAAATCCCCTTCATTATTTTGTTGTTCTTCTAATTTAACAGAACAACAAATTCTTTGTTGATGTTGAATTAATTCTAAATAACGTTGAAATACTTGTCCACAAACTTTACATTGAAAATTAGCTGATGAAGGAGTACGGCTAAAACGGCCTTCTGTTGTTATCTTTTTTAAGAGAAAAATAAATATTATTAAATCTTTTATTATTTACTTGTTCAATAATTGATGGATGTGCCATTAAATGAGGTTGTTGTTCAAATACTTTACGAGCTTTTTGACGAGCATTCTAAAAGAAAAAGTGGAAAAAATATTTTGTAAAAATTTAAATAAAATTTTACTTGAAACCAAACAACAATAACACGCGGAGAAAGTCCTGAAATAGATTTTTAATTATTATATTTTAGAGGTTGTTTATATGTAGTCCCAAAAATTTCAATATAAACTTTTTATGTAAAGTAAAGATAATTAATTAAAACAGAAATAATTTAAATTAATTATAATTATGGTAGAAAGTGTTTAAAAAGAAGTTGAATCTCGATAACACGATATTTCTCGGCTGAATTATGGAAGTATCGTGTGATCAGAGTCAATTTACACTAAAACACGCTCTTTGGGACCCATTTATCTTGCAGTTTTAATCTAATTTATCTAAAAATAGTTAATCACCAAGTTTTTTGCTAAGCATTTCTAAATCATCATCTTTAGGATATGCTTGTTTATCAAAAAAGTCTTGCATTGTTCTCAATTGAAAATCAGTAAATCTAGTCCGATTTGCCCTTCTACCACTAGAACCTCCACCAGGCATTACTATATTTGTTGTTGTAGTAGTTGAATTATTTGGGGTTGTTGTTGCTGTTGATTGTTGTTGTTGTTGTATTATTTGATTAATTGAATTAATTGAAGTTGAGGAAGAACAAGAAGGAATTGAAGAAGAATTTGTTGTTATTGTTTGTTGAGTAGAAGAAGATGAATTAATTAATTGACTAATAATATCAACTAAAAAAGCGATAATTAAGAAGTCTAAAACAGAGTTTAAAACAACAAACCTTGTTGTTGTGTTGTTGTTGCTGATGGTTGTTGTAAAATATTTAAATTAGAATCAATAGAATTGTTGGATACAAAAGGATTAAATAAATTAAATGAAGAAAAGGATGAAGGTATTCCAGCAGCAGCTGCAGCCGCGGCTGCAGAAGAAAACATTAATTGGGCAAATTGTCCAGCTGTGTTGAAATTTAGAGATGTGCCATTTAAATGAGATGGTGAAAGTAATTGTTGATTTTCCTGCGCTACAAAAAAATGAAAAATTTAGAAAGGATTTATAAAAATTAGTTTCCAAAAAGTTTATTAAAAAGAAGAGGGTCAAAATGTAAATATTTTCCCAAATAAACAGTTTTAAGACAAATCTCCACCCATCTTTGTTAGATTTGGAATTAAACTAAAATTCACAAAAAAATCCTTACAAAATTCAATTCCAGAATTATTTCCTCCTCCTTCATCACCCAAAGATTGTCTACCAATACTTGCTAATAAATCAGCAGCTACAGATTCTATACTTTTAAATTGTTCATTTAAATTTAATTTTGTTTCATTTCCTCCTAAATTATCCACAGTTTTGTTTAAAAATGATTTTTTATTTTTTTTCTTCAAATTCTTTTGTTCTTCATTATTTTCTTCCTCCTTTTGTTTAATTAAAATATTTTCTTCTTCTTCCCCTTCTTCTTCTTCTCTATCTTCACTCATTTCTTGTTCATCTAATTCTTGATCAGAATAATCTTTCATTTCATTTTGATAATTTTCAATTATTTTTGAATTTTCTTCAACATTTCTGATAATATCCTCTTCTTCTCCCATTGATTCATTTTCTTCTTTCTATTTTTAAAATTAAAAATTTAAATTAAAAATATGAGGAAAAGAAAGAAGTAAATTGTTTGTAAGTCAATGAAGGAGAGATTAAACAACAATTAAATAATTTTTCTCCGCTATTGGGACAGAAACTTAAGAAATAATGGGGGAAATCCTCCAGTTTTCTTATAAAAATATTTATTTTTAACACCTCTTGTTTAATTAACGGAACAATTTTAGCCTCTCCAGTTTTATGATAAGTAGCCAAATCTATACTCATTTGTGGAGGTATACTAAAATTATATGGAGAATCTTTATCTCTTTGACGTTCTTTAAATAAAGTATTTCGAAACCAATGCTTTATTACCTAAAAATTAAATTTTTAAAAAATAAATTTTAGAAAAGAATTTCCCTACTTTTTCAGCTAAATTTGTTCGTTGTGCCATTTCCTTAATTTGTTCTTCACTTGGAGAATTGTTAATATCAAAATACTGAAAATTAAAAATATAAAACAAAAAATAACAAAATATTATAGACAGAAATACAGAAATAAATGATAAGTATATTTAATATTTACTGGATAATATTAATAAGTATTATGTATTATTTAAATTCTCGAAAAGTTTTAGGGTCTCCAAACTTAATAAAAAATATAAATTAATTTAACTACCTGCCGTAAAATCTTAACATGATCATCACCAATTCTTGTTCTGGCGCGTTTTTGCTGTGCTGAAGGAGATTGATTCCCACTATTTGTTTGTTGATTATTGTTGTTATTTGTCGTTGTTGTTTGATTATTATTGTTATTTCCTCCACCATTTTGGGTTGCTGCAGCAACCATTGTTGCCATTAAAAAAGCTGTTGGATCATCTGTCGATGTTATTTGATTTGAAGGAAATTGAGAAGAGAGAGGGGAAGAAGAAGTATCTAATAAATTTGTTGTTGTTGATTGTTCAGCCCCAGCAAAATTAGCTGAGGAAGAAGTAAGTGCACGCAATACAGAAGCAAAATCTCCGTAATTATTATTTTGATTAAAACTTCCATTTTGATCAGAATTATCAGTAATTTGATTATTTTGGCTATTTTTCTTTATTTCATTATTTCCTGACTTTTCAGAAAATTTACGTTCAGTTTTAGGTTTTTTAGCTCGAGGCTCTTCATATGGACTAACACTTTTATTTAATTCTTGATTATCGTCTACTTCTTTGTTAATAATTGTTTCTTCTTCGTTTTTAATGCCAAGAAGATCCAATAAATCTAAAAATAAATTTTAATTTATAATTTACAGAGAAATTAAATGATCAAATAAATAACAAAAATATCATTCGAGTTGATAATACGAGACAATAATTACTCAAATCGAGAATAATTATAATCCCATAAATTAATTTTAGTTTTTCTTAAATAAAATTTTATTTCTGACCATTTCCTCCATTTTCAGAATTCAAAGAAGCCATTTGTGCAGCAGCAGTCATTTGAGCACTTAACATCATTTGTGCTATTTGTGCCATTTGTAAAGTACAAAAAGGATCAACATCGTTTTGTTGTTTTTGTTGAGAATCGTTATTAAATATTTGTGACATAAAATTATTAATCAAATTGGAATTATTATTTGTTGATTGCTCTGATAAATTATTTTTCCACCAATCAAGAATATTATTATTTTGTTCAGAAGTTGTTGAGGTTGATGGAATTGAGGGTTGTTGTTGTTGTGTTGGAATGGCTGTTAGCTTTCCCATTTTTTGTTGCTAGAAAAAAAAGAAAGATTTATTTATAAATGTCGGTAAATTAAAAAGGAATTGGTAAGTATGTAAATTAATTTACATTTTTTTGAATTAAAAATTTATTTTTTATTAAAAGCATTCTACTATATTTGCCATTAACATATTTAAATATTAAAATTTTATAAATAATAAATTTGATTGTAAAGTTTAAAAAAGGGGAAGGTTGGTAATATAATTGTAGGTACACAATTTAATTTCACTAGATTTCATGGCGCTCCAGGGAAAAGGGAAAAATTAGGCGCAAAATTGGTGGCCATAGTAATTTTAATTATTCACTCTGCTTTGAAGCAAAATGACTGTAAAATTATTAAATCAAAAATATTTGCGCCCCGTCGTTTGCACCTAACAAACACATAAGTAGTCGAGAAAGGGGCGGCGTGTAAATAAATTGAAGGGGAGGAGCAAAGCTCTCCTAAAAGGGACACGGCGGGAATAAAAATTTTGATATAATTTGTTGGGAGGCGAGAATTGGCGCGGTTAAAAGAAGGCGAAAATTGGCCTGGACTGACTGGAAATGAATTGGCCTAAATTGGCTATTTTTTTGGGGGAGAAATAAAAGGGGTGAAGTAACAATAAAAAACAACATAGGCGGATGTAATAAATTGGCAGAAAGGAAGGGAGGTGGAGGGGAAGGAAAACAAATTTTTTTGTTGATGTTTTTGAAACTCGTAAGGACAACTAAAATATTAGAATATAGTTAAATATTAAAAGTAACTCTTGATCCAACCCGGAGTTATTTAGAGGTTATTCTGACTGGTAATAGTATAGAAACTAAAGGAAATAACGACAAAATCAAGCCTAACTAATTTATCGGCTAAATGAAAAAACAAATTGAGCGTCGCCATAAAACAAATTTTGAAAATAATTAAAAACTTTTTGATGACAATTAGAGGAAAAGAAAAAAACAATTTTACTATTTTATGTGTATGTGGGTAATTAACCATATCGCCATTTCTGGATTTTGTCAACAAAAGTTTTAATTCTAATGGTTAGATATATGGCATTGATCGGAGGAAAGCAATTAAAAATAAAATAAATAGACACGGCCGACCCAGGCAATCCACCATCTTTTTAATTTCATTCGACTGGTAATTAAGAGCGCGGTAATGTAGGAAACAAAAGAAAAAGTCAAAAAGAAGGAAGAAGAGGTAAAAAATAAAATTAGAGGTAATGAATGGGAAAATTTATTAGAAAGAAATTTAAAAATTAGTAAAAGAGAAATAAATTAAATATAAAAATTTGTTTTTAGATAAAAACTCTGAATTCAAGCAATAACCAATCCTTTTTTCTCTTTTCTTTTTCTAATTTTCCCTCAATTTCCCAAAAACTCGTCCTCTCTCCCTCATTTACAAATTAATTAGTCCTTTCCCTCAACACAGCGAAAAACGCAATTATATATACGATTCTTCTCTTTCGTACCACTCTGTCAGCTTCGAATCGGATCAAGGTCGACAACAATGTTTGTAGCAATTTTTAAAATTGATTTATTAAAAAATTGAGGTAAAATTAATTAAAATTAATTAATTATAAAAGAAAAATTTAGATAAAAATGTGATCATAGATTTGGGGAGATAGGTAGATATTTAGAGGTGGTGTATTGAATATTTAATGTCCAATATTGTCTCTAGTTCCGGGCACTACAAAATCAAACTTTGACTCGAATAATAGGATAAGAATATTGTCAAAATTTAACCGAAACTTAATTAGGAAAGTTGTTAATTGATTCGTTATCTAATAAATGATAAGTGATAGGAGAGAATGGCAAAAAAGAATCCTTCCTGACATAGGTATATGTATAATTTATTGTAATAATTTAAATGTTTTATTTAACGTAAATAAATTATCACAATTAAATATTATATTAGTCATTCACCAAAAATTAAAAAAAAGTAATTTTCTCTCATGCCCAACATTTTCTATTATGTCCAATATATTAAAATGAGGATTATTATGGAAGGGGGGGGGGGAGAGAACAATTTTAATAAATATATTTATTAAAAAATTGTTTGTGTGTGTCAGCAACCGTCAATTTAAAATATTTATAGACAACGCTGATCGTCCGTCATTAAAATTATTTTGTGATTATGCGTGGCTTCCATTAAATGAGGCATTCTCATTCCTCTCATTCATTATTTTTACCCCATTTCAAAAAAATTAAGATAAAATTGGTAGGCCTAGTTTAGTAAAATAAATCTTTTTTTTTTCAATGCTGGCGCAAATAATAATAATATTATTTTGTTAATGATATATTAGTAAAGAGAGGGAAGGAGGAAGGTGAGCCGCTAACAATAAAGGTCTTTGGCGAGAATGGAATGAGTGGAATGAAAAAAGGGCTCTGAAAACATAAAAAAATGAAAATGGAATATAAAGAGGACAAAATGAAGTGAGGGAATAAAATAAATACTTTTGGGGAAATTGAGGAAAGAAAAAAAGGTAAAAATAAATTGAAGAAATGAATTAAGGAAAAGGTTTTTGTTAAAAAGAGAGGAAAAGGCCCTGTCTTCTATAAAAGAGGGCGCAAGTGTTTGGGCCGCTAAAATAAGGAGAAAAAAGATTTTTTAGAGAGAGAATGAAGGCCTAGGTTTCTTTAATGGGCCAAAATTAATGACACGGCGAGAAAAAAGCATATAAATAAATAAAGGTGTGTATTTAGAAGAAATATTGGAGGAAATGATTATTTAAAGAAAAGAAGGGCATCATGTTTGTTAGTAAGAGAAATGAGTGAAATATTTTTTTGGAAGAGAATTTCTTTATAATTTGAAGAAATGAGAATGAATGAGCTGTCAATTTAGGAAAATAATAATTGTTTTTGTAATTATAGTGAGAAATTAAATAAATAAATTAAATTAAATAATGTCAGTTTGGCTGTTCTGAAGTAATCTGAATTTAAAAAGAGCTGGTAAATAAAGTTGGATTTTAATTTTTAATTCAAGTAAGAGGAATTTTTGGGATTTTTCATTTTTAATGAATCATTTAGGTAAAGCTTATTTAGAAATTTAATAGATTTTTTAAAAGGAAAAACATTCCATTGTCTTTTAATCACAAAATAAATACCTTCATATATTCACCGTAATCTACGCCCAAAGCTTTTACTCAAAAACAAAACTCTCTCTCTCCCCACTATTTAACGCTTTCACTTTTTTGTTGCTGTCCCTTTATATTTTTTTCTCTCTTTTCCTTCCATTTTCTTTTCATTTCACTTTTCTACTAAACCGTTAATTGGCCAAAAAAAGAGAAATTTTCATGCGGTAATTATTGTGAAGAAATTTTAAAATAATGCAAAATATTATGACAAAAAACTTTTAAGATTGAGATTTTCAAGTAACTAATCTTTTGGTTGGGAGGGGGCAGGGATTTACTTACATTATTCAATAATAATTTAAAAAATTTAAAGGAAATTTTAATTTTAAAGGATTAATGCCAAAAAGCCTATTTTATTTGGGCATAAATGTAAAGTAAAAAAGAGAAGGTAAGAAGTGACAGTCTGTGGTTCCTGGCAATTATTATTAAAGGTGTTTGGGAAAGTAAATAAAAAAAGGAAAAAGAAAAGTTAATGGAGGAGGGATTTTAAATTATTGGCCAAAGTTGAAGTAGGGGCGAAACAAAATGAGAGAGTGTCAATTTTGAAGTGCTGGTTGGTTGGCAATAATGGAAAAAATAAAAGGGGTAAAATTTAAATTGAAAAGGTAGGAATGAAGGAATAATGGAAAGGGTAAATAAGTCAAAAAGTGTGTGGAGATTGAAGTGGTTAAAATTTTAATGAAATGAGATAGGTTAGATATAAATAATTCAAAAATTAATAATAATATTAAATAAAATTAAATATTTATTTAAATAATTTCATTATAAAGCTGCCAGGAGAGTTAACATTTCTCTGAAACAAAGTTAGATAGGTCATTAAAATATAACTTTAATTTTCTGTAGATCAAAGATTTGTTAGCAAAATAGAATAAAAAGAGATAGCCCCAAAAGTCTTCTTAATAAAATATCCTTCAATTGAGAAGAATTACTGATTAGGCAAACAAAAAAATTTCATAAAATTATTCTTTTTAATAATTCAAAATGTGAGAAAAATGCTCTCTCAACAATTATTATTATTATTATTTTAACTTTACCTTCAACCTCCCAATTTTCTCAATTTTGCGCGTGTATACAGAAAAAAGAGAAATTTCTTTCTCACTCATTATTTATTTATTTTCTACCTATATTATTTTCAAAATACTCACGGCTCATTATTTGCCCAATTTTGGGCTCATCTAAATTTCTTTTTTTTATTTCTCCTTTTAACTAGAGTTGTACCCCGACCCCGTACCCCGAACCCCGACCCCGTTCCCGAACGATTTTTTCACGATTCTCCCCGACCCGAACCCCGCCCCGAAAAAAAGTGAAAACCCCGTTCCCCGGCCCAAAAAGTTTCGGGGTTATCGGGGTTTTATACACCCAAAAAATGCCATTTTTGTGAGAATTTTAAAAGAAAAATTTTAAAAATTTCCTCACAATTTACTTTGTCTTTATTATTTTTGAAAGAAAAATGAATGAAATATCAAAATTTTCATTCCTTCTTAATTAGGAGACTTGTGGTTGAGTGGCTTAGTTGTTGGTTTTTTCCTATATTTATATTGATATAGGATTGGGTTCGGATCCATATAACGAGAACTCTGTTATATTTATATTTTTTTACAAAAACAAATTATTAACGAGTTAAAGTTTAATTTAAAAATATTAATTTTATTTTTAACTGATATCCCTTGAACCACCCTTAATCCTTCAAACCCCCTGTATCACTAGTTCTCAACCATAACAGTTGGAAAACTATCGAGGTCATGTTCAGAGATATAAAGGGATTTGTAGGATATCGAAGAATTAAAGAGTTATAAAAGGATTTAAAGGGATATAAGGTTTAGATTAAAATGGATTTGAAAGAATTACGTGAATTTAACGGAATTAACAAGGATTTCGTGGGAGATTTAAGGATTAATCCAAGATATCTCCTGATATCCGTCCAAATACCCTTATCCGCAATACTTCAATATTCTTATTAATCACTGATATCCCTTGAAACAACAAAAATCACTCCAGATCACCTTGCACCCCTAGATATACCATTTAATCCCTAAAAATCCCGCTTAATCACTCCATATCCACTTATATCCCAAGTTATACACTTTAATCCCTTCAAATCCCCTCTAATTTCTCCAAATCCTACTTAATTTTTGAATAAATTAGCGAAAATATACCGAGATCTGATTATTTTTGAGCTTTTTTTCTCTAAAAATTTTTTCCCTAAAACCCCGTACCCCGACCCGAACCCCGGCCATATTTTGCTCCCCCGACCCGAACCCCGCCCCGAAACAATTGGAAAACCCCGTACCCCGACATACCCGCCCCCGAACGTTCGGGGTACAACCCTACTTTTAACCCTTTCCCTTTAAATTTATACGCTTTCTCCAAACAATAAAAACTCAAAAATTTATTACCACTACTCGCCGCTGGATGTGTTTGTCTCCGTTTCAGCATATATACAGACAAAAATTACCGTCGCCAATGAGTATAAATAAGTAAAGTGTTTGTAGGTATCCCAGAGAGGTGAAGGGGAAAATTTTTGAATTGAAGCTGGTAAATGAGAAAAAAATGTTAAGGGGTGGGTGGGGAGGGGGCAAACTAAGATGGCAATCGTGGCCGACAAAAATACACCGTAAGTATTATTTTAAAAAAAGAAATTGGGGTGAATATATAAATAAAAGAAAATAAAAATGAGAAGAACAATACAAAAAGGGGTGAAACAAACAAAAATGTTATTGTTTGAAGGATCGCGCACTCATTTAGTGGAAAATATAAAATTTAGTAAATGTGCGTAAAATTCGGAGGTAAGTGGTAAATTGGAAGGGACACTGACCCCTATACAGGATGAGGAGAGGAGGGAAGGTCTTCCTGAGAGAAAGCAAAAACTTTAGATGAAGGAAGATCACGAAGAGAAAAGTTTTTGAAAATAAATGAGAGATCCCGGAGAGAGAGAGAGGAGACCCAAAAAAATAATTAAAAAATTTTTGGAGAAATAATCAAAAACTGAGGAGAAGGCTCTCTTCGAAAGGAAAAATGCTAATTTAAATTTTTAGTTAACAGTTCAGATACCTATTAAAATTAAATACCTTTTTCTTTTCACGTAAAAGTTCTCCAATACTTCGCTGCGGTGGATGAGGTTCAGGCTGTTCAAAAACTGGCACTTGTGGATTTATTTCTCCAGACTTGACTAATTCATTTAATTTAACAATTCTTTGTGCATGTGCTGTTGATCTTTAATTAAATAGAATTTTAAAATTAAATATTTATAATCACTAACAACAACCTAAGATGGGTATCTAAAGTGCCTGGTTGACCAAAAGAGAGTGAACAAATATTGCAAATATAAGGTAAATATTTGTTATTAGAAGAATTGGCACTATTACGACGAGAATTTGAATAATGTTTGGAAGTTGAAGATTTTGATGGAGTTCTGGATGTTGAACAAGTTGAGGAAAACTGCTAAAAATAATTTTAAAAATTAATTAAATTTATATGTATTTGATTTGTATTTTAAAAATAGGAGGACAGATAGGATCCGTATTTGCGGACAGATAGGACACCAACCGGGCATTTGCCCTGAATTGTTTATTAAAATTCATTAAGTCCATCACAATTTTATAAACATACTATAACAGAGACACCTCAATTCATTTACGATTTATAAATTTTATTGGTCACTGATTGTAAACAGGGTATAAACTAGGACAAAGCCTATAACTTTAGACATTTTTATTTCTGATGTAAAATTAAGATTCGACTGTATTGAATTTTCCTTTCAAAATAAAAATCCCTACATTTGAGTTTAGGCGTGATCTAACAACTTCATCTTCTTCCATTCCTCCTGTTTTCTCTGCAGCTTTTTGTAAATGTTTTTCAGAATTAAAATGTTCTAAAAGTTCCCCATTTGTATCAAAACAATCTTGGCAAACATCACATTTATTAAATATTTTTTGTTTTTCATTTCCACCAATTTTTCTTTTTAATTTAAAACGTGCTGGTGAATGGCAAAGTGAATGAGCATTTAATTGTTCTTCAGTTCGAAAAGCAATATTATTTGAACATTGAGTACATTTATAACTAAAAATATTTTCTTCTGATTGTTGTTTAAAGGAAGTTGAAGGAATATTATTTTCATCTTCTTTATTTGAAGGGACAGATGAAGTTGGCAAGTTAGTAGGCATTGAGGATGTGGAGGAAGAACTAAAAAGTTTAAATTTATAAGGGGATTTTGTGAAAATTGAATGGAAGAGAACGAATAGAAAAATGACTCCGATTTCTCTACATATAATTCAAAAAATTGTTGAAATGTCAATTCTAGCAGTTAAACAGATTTTTAAGCTTTTTTCTTCAAGAAAACCCCAATTTTTTAATTAAAGGAATTAATAATCTTTAAAATTCAATTAAAAAAATAAAAATATTAAAAAAAACCACATTTTTTTAAAATTTCTTCCTTTAATGGTTTAACTGATCGGCCCTCTCCTTCCCACCCCTACCCCTTTCCCCAACCTCATTATTTCAATTTATTTAAAATATGCATATTCACACATTTAATTTTCCCCTAAAAATTGTTTTTGTCAATAGACAAAAATTCGGCGCTAATTTATTTATTTAAAAATTAATTTTTTGGCCAAATTTGGTAAAAAAATAAATTAGAAAGAGTGTGGGCATCTTTTGTTAGAATAATTTTACAAAAAAATAATCCAAAAATTCTAATTAACATTTTTGACAAACCTGCAAATAATTGAATCTTCCAACGATTTTTCTTGATTTGTGGACATTTTATGTTGATAATCATCATCAATTTGGTTGGCTAATTGGTGGGCAATATCTACAGGAATAGAGTGCTCCTACAAATTAAATTAGAATAATTTTTTGTTTTTTAATATTGAAAGGAGTTTTAAAATAATTTTAAAATACATATGTATCTATTTATGTATTTGTGTTTCATGAAATTAAAAAGTTGTTAACTAATTTATTGCTAGAATTAATTAATTACCTCAGAAATATGCTTAGACAATTTAGGCATAGTAAATTCGGCAGGGCAAAAAGAACATCTAACTAAAAATTAAGAAAAAAATTAAACTTAAAAATTAAATCAAAAAATAATTAAAATAAATTTTAAAAAAGAGAAATGAAAGGTGAAAACACTCTAAATAAAATAATATTTTAGTTAATTGTATGTAGTAAGGCCAAAGGTATATGTATTATTATTAGAGGAAAAAAATATATTTAAAGGGTTGTTGTTAATGGATTGTTGTTGTTTCTACAATGGCCTCACTTTTATTTTTTTTTGTTTGCGCGGAAACAATCGAGGCGGCAATATATTAATAGAAAAAAAACTTTCACTTTAATCAATTTTTAGGGATTTTTAAAATTTACTAATTAAATAATTGAAAAAAAATTTAAAATTATTTAAAAAGAAAATCATTCATTTTAACGAGAAAATTAATTGAAGAATTACTTAAAATAAATTAAATAAGAAAAAAATAATTTGGAAAGGAGAATTAGTCATTTAATTAAAAATTTAAATTAAAAAATTATTTAATTTAAATTTGAAAAGTGAAAGGAATGGAAAGGGAAAGGAATTAAAAAAAATGAAAATATATTTCGAATTTTTTTAGATTTTTAGATTTTTCAGGAATAAAATGTGGAGAGAATTAATTGCTTTTCTAAAAAAATGTTCCAAAAAATTTTTTTGAAAATTGAGAGTTTAGAAGTCCGAAATTTCTTTTAATTCTCGAAAATTAAAAGAAATAAAAACAATCAAAATTTAAAAATCGAAACACTTCCCTTTCTACATAAAATTCTTATATATATTTTTAGTCACTTATTTACAAAAGAAAAGTAGCAAATAAAAAAGCGGACACACTTTTGTAGATAAATAAATTCTTTGATGAAGAGCTGCTCTCTTATAATTTGTGCCGGTAAAGGTGTGAAGTGGCCACAAAAAATAAAAAGAGAAAAAGCGTTAAAAAGAAGATAAAAAGGAAAATTGTTTTAAGAAATGGGGACACAAAAAATAAATAAATAATTTGAAAAAAAATAAAAAAAGGTGATGGGCACGCGCAGAGCGAAGAACAAAGAGGTGTTAACCGACTAAAGTAAACAAAAAAATATTTTTTATTAGTACATAAATGGTATAAAATTTTAAAGAAAAATGGCAAAAAAAACAAATAAATAATTGTTAAAATATTTAAAAAAAAAAAGAAAATATTTGGTAAAATGGCATTTCCGCGCAAATAAATGGGGGGATAACAAATAATTTTTTGTTTCTTTTATTACAGTAAACTTCTAAATTAAAGCTTAGAAATAATAAATTTATTAAAAAAAAGAAAATCTTTTAACTAAATTTAATTATCAATCCTTTTTTCAAAAGACTCGGAAATTGTGACAGATATAACTGACAAATAATCTTGACAAAATTCACTATAGTCCGTGAATGTGAACGAAAAAATTATTAGATAATGGATAATCTATTAGATAATACATCGCCTACTTAATGGGAATCATTTTATTGAATGATCTATTAAAGGGCCTACTATAAAGATATAAATGTGATTAGAAATTAAACAAAATTTTATTTTCTTTTAAATTTTAAAGGTTTAATTTAAAAATAAAAGATTAACTAACAATTTGTAAGTAGTTAATGTTTCAAAAAATAATCCCCAAATGATTTTCGGCTTTTGCCCAATTTTACTAATCATTTGTTTAGTTATTTTATTTAAAAACTTTTATTAGTTCTCAAATTTCAAAATTTAGTTAGTCAGGCAACTGTTTACAAGAATGGGAATTAAATTTAAAATAAGAGAAAATGATAATGAACACATTAACTGAATAATTAAAAGAAGTAAATTTTATATGTGATTTCGAATAATTTTATTTAAAATTTCTAGATAAACTTTTATCTAGACAACTTCAAAAATTAACTACTCACCTAATTTCTGTTCAGAATTATTATTATTTTCTTCACTTTTTAAATATTTAGCCAATCCAGCATTAATTAAATATTTATCTAATTGTTCCCAATTAATTAAATTGCCCTCTTTTTCCTCAAAGTTTTTGTTAATTTTGTTGTTAATATTTTTATTTTCGTTAATTTCTTCTTCTAAAAATTAAAAAATAAACATAATTTATTTAAAAATTGTCTAAAAATGTCCTTAAAATAAATAAAGGAATGTTTTTAAGCGAGAATTGAGGAGGGAAAGGTTTTTTCCCGAAGGTTTTTATGGTTTGCCGGCATTTATTTTTTTATTTTCTTTCCTCATTTTAATAGCACAAACACTTTAAAAAGTAAAGAAAAAAAAAGTTATTGGCCATCATCAATGATTACCGACAAAAGAATTGCTTTAAAACAGATGGAAGCGATTAGCGCGATCAAATTATGGAAGTGAAGATGATGGAAGGGAAGAGAAGGAAGGAAGGGAAAAGCGGTTAATGATGAAGAAAGGCATAAAGCAGGTGCAGATATTTATTTTTTATATCGGAATTAAAAAAATATGAGGGAAAAAGAGGGAGGGGAAATGCAAATAGAAATGTGGGGAAGGAAGGAGGGGGATATTTTGTTTTTTATTTTAATAAATGAATTGAGGAAAAATAAATTAAAATAATAATTAAATTAAAAAAAGAAAATACTGTAAATTATAGAAGATATTTTGATTTTTTAATTAATTGATAAATAAATTGGTAATTGAAAAGTTTAATAAGGAAATCAGGAAAGAAAGATGATGGAAGGGAAGGAAGGAAATTGTTTAAAATAATAAATTAGAGAAATAAGTAAGAAAAATAAACAGATTTGTTATTAAAATATAATTTAATTAAAAACCTATTTTTTTAACAAAAAATGTTTCTGCATCAACACAATTTAAGAAAAAATTTCAAAAAAGAGTCAAAAAAACAAAAGTTTAAATGTACTATTTGGATTTTAAAACTAGTAAAATTTAAATCTTTTACAGATTGATTAATGACTTAAAAATGTAGAAAAATCAACCGCCAAAATAAAAAGGATATATTTAAAAGTGTGTGGCAATTCTTTTCCTTCCTTTATTTCCCACTCTCATTCATCAGTCAAACCAAAAAGTTTATAAAAAAAGAGAAGGAGGTGGACTCTTCCAAAAACTAGTAATTTCGGAGTGTGCCAAGATTAATGCGTGTTGGGGGGGGGGGGGGGGGGGGTGAGGGGAGTGAAGGGGGAGGGGTGGCAGATTTTTGGTTAAAGAAAGAGAGAGAGGGAAAAAACGTTTTTAAAGTTTTATATTTAAAAAAAGTCAGAACATTTATATCCCTAAGGATTTAATATATTTATTTTTTTATTTATTTTTGCCAAAAAGTGAAAGAAAAATTAAAGAAAAGAGAAAGAAAGATTTGGTTTTGAATAAATAAATAAATTTGTATTTTTATAATAAATTAATTTATATGTTTTTTAATTAAAGATTCTTTACTTTTATTAAAAAGTAAAAAGAAATTGTTAGAATTTAAATATATTTTTGATAAAAAAAGAAAAGAAAAAATTAATTAATTTAAAAAATAATATTTTGTAAACAAAAAAAGTTTTTGAAAAAGTTTTAGAATTAATTTATTTTAAATTAAATGAAATTTGTAGATTTAAAGTGATTTAAATAAATAAAATTAATTAGAAAAATATTTTTCAAAGAAACTTTTTGACAAAAGAATTTTTATATTTTTTTAAATCGATAAAAATAAAGGAAATGATTGGGGATAATAGCGGCCATAAAATACATAAAAAATATGTTGAAAATAATGAAAGATAAAATCAGCGCATAAAAAGACAAAGAGAGAAAAGTACTTAGAAATAAATCTGTAATTAATTTTAAATTAATATTTTTTAGATAAAAAAATTCCGAAATTATCAAAAAAAATTAAAGAAAATAAAAAATAATAATTAAGTAAATAATTAATTGACGGCCCCCAAAAATTAATTGGGAGTCGTTAATTATTTAATTGAACATTCTTTTTTGTTAAATACATATTTTCTCTTCAATTTTTAAATTTATTTTCTCTCTTTATTTTTGGTAATTAATTTTATTTAAAAAATACTAGTAAATTAATTTTAGCCCCAAATTGTGACTAGGGCAACAAATATTTTATTGAGAAAGCCAAAACTTTTAAATTTTTAAATATATTTTTTTTTTATTTGAAAATTAATGTTTAAAATTGTAGAGAAAAACTAAACAAATTAGTTATTTAATGTATAGTAAGCAAAAGAGGCGGCATTAACGAATGGTTTGCTTGTTAGCGTTAAAGTAAATGAGAGAGAGAAGAATTACGGTAGCAAAAGAATTCATTAACGCCTTTTAATAATGAAAAAATAATTTTATAATTATTTTTTAAATAATTAAGCAAAACATAAAATTATTAAGAGAAATTTAAATATAAAAAAGAGGAATACGAGAAAAACAAAAAATTATTGACTTAATAAAAAAATATTGGAAAAATCATTTGAAAATTAATTTAAAAAACAAATTTTCAATTTCCAATCCAAAAAATATTTTAATAAAAAACATTCCCCAATTAATTTTTTTTTATTTTTATCTTTGGCCGACAATTTTTAATTTAATTTATATATTTAATGTCCCAATATTTATTTATTTATGTCATCAAAGGCACAAAACCGTGATTCCCAAGCTTTTTTCTACCTAATATGTGTGGAAAGGCTTTTCGACGGGAAAAGATGAAAACCAAAATTAAAAAGGGTATGGGAGAGGAGAAAATTGAAGAAAAAGGGCGGTTGGTTCCTTCATTTTCTCTCTCTCTCCTTTTAAGAATAAATGTTTGGTTGGTTGGTTGGTTGATCAACATTTCTTTTTTTTTAATATTAAATTTTAGAGAAATCTAAACAAAATAAATAAAAATTATTGAAATGAGGCATTTGATGATTATGGGAATGCAAAAATAGGTGACAAAATTGAGAGAAGAAAAATAAATTTGTGAAGAGTTTAAGTTGGATTAACGAGAGAAGACAACCACATATTTTATTATAGTAATACTTTTAATTCATTTGCCCCAAAAATTTATTACGCATCATTGACTACACAATAGTTTTATTCGCTAAACCGCTTATTTGTATTTTATATAATGAAAATAAATTTATTTATATTATTAGTTTATTAATCAAAAGAAAAATTACGGTTGGTGTCATAAGGGAAAATGGCATAAAAAAGTTGTCTTTCCAAACACATTTAGTATTTGATAATTAAATTTTTGGTAATATCAAAAGAATTAAAATGGCCAATAGATATAGGTGTAAGACGATCAAATTGATTTAACAAGACGAGTCACGGAATTTTATTTCAAGATTCACCAGGGGAAAGGAAAATGAAAGAAGAAAATTCGGGAGAAAGAAAATGGCTAGTACTTAAATTTTTAAATCAAGTATCGAGATCCTTATTAGATCATTCAAATTACTTGTGGAGGATCCGTAAATTAAAATTACAGATCAATCACTGGACTTGAGAAATGATTTGTCGTAAAATTTTGACAATTCTTTATAATACAATTCTTTATATCTTTATAATAGTTTAGAGATATAAAATTATGTCTGAATGATTAAAATAATTTAAATAATTATTTTTATATTTTTATTAAATTGTCGAATTGGGAAATAATGGTTGAAATAGTACATTAAAAAAGTTTTTATTAATAATAGGGAGGAGGGTAGTCATCATCTCTCCAGTCACTTAATCACATTAATGTGTGCGCGTAAATTTAGAAAATGAATAGAGTTGATGAAATTGGAGATTTAATGAAAGGGATTTATTTAATGATGAATTAAAATAATTTGATTTGTCTCATGCTGACAATAAATATATGAGGTTGAATGAATAATGAAAATAATTCAAAGCTTTAAAAAAGAGAAGAGAGAAAGATTTTTTTATTTTACTATTTATTTTGTTGATTAATACGTGAAAAAAGATTAGAATATATTAAATGAGATAAACAAATGTCATACACTCTATCTTGGAAAAAACAACAAAAGAAACCCCTATAAAATTGGCGACAAATACATAGACTCATCATGTAACATTATTCGAGACTTAGGAGTATATTTTTCATCTGATTTTAAATTTTCGGAGCACACTCAAATTATCACATCTAAAGCACGAAGGACCATGTACAATCTACTTCACTCTATCAAATCTAAAGATCACAATATACTTATACACATGTTTAATACCTATATAAGAACCGGTTTAGAATTTGCCTCACCAATCTGGAACCCACACTTAAAAAAAGATATAATTAACATAGAAAAAATACAAAAATACTTCCTCAGGTCTATTTATGCAAGGAAGCATGGGCAGTCAAAAGGATTTAATTTCTCTAATATTCCAAAATACTCTAACCTACTGAAAATTTTTAAAGTCGAAACCTTAGAAATTAGGAGATATAAAATTGATCTAATTCTCTTTCATAAAATTATTTGGGGAAATATAAAAGTAGAACATAATTCATCTTTCTATTTCATCAACACTAAAACACGTGGGGAAGAATTTAAATTAAAAACACAAGCTTGCGCAACCACAATTAGATATACCGTATTTCCTATATTAGAGCCCCATGGGGCTCTATTTTTCAACTATCCTCCAAGGTGGGGCTGTATTAAAGGGTGGGGCTCTAATTGAGGGTGGGGCTCTATTTTTCAACCCTCTTTTGAGATAGAATCCCATTTATTATATCCATTGCAACTAGAGATAAGTCGGAGGGTTTGGTCGATAAAGCCGCAAAATATCGAAAGAGAATCTATATTTTTCGATTTTTCAAGAAAAACCAAAACTTTTTAAGCAATGAATTACAAAATAGTCCCAATAGTTCAATGAGAGTAAGATTAATTATTAAATATGGGTAGATTTGGACGGATTAAAGGAAATATTATGGGACTTTTATTTGACATTGATGGATTAGAGGGATAAAAATGGATTTTAAGGGATTATGGGGAATATCAGAGGATTAAGTTTATATTGAGAGATTTAGAGGGATTATGAGGGATATTCTGGACTAGGGGTATTAGGAGGCATATGAAGGGATTTGTTTGATAAAGCTTTGGAACAGGTTCCAGAACTGGAACTGAAGAAATTCAAATAGCAGTTACGTAACTGAAATCGGTTCCAGAGAAATTTTGGTTAGATATCACTGATTAGATATCTAATAGATCTCTAATAATCTCGCGAATTATCATCAAGTGCCTAACACGATTGCAACCCTTTATAAAATGATTAGATTTTGGAGGTAATATGTAGGAGGAATTTAGAGGAATATAGGCGATATTAGAGTATTTTGACGGATAACGGGATTAATCCCTCATTTTCATCCCTAATCCCCATGATCCCTCCTCCTCAATGATCACGAAATCATAGATATCCCCCTTTATTTCCTTAACTCTCTTAATACATACATCTTAAAAGTTATTCTAATATTTTTTCCTCCAATATTTTTAGGTGGGGCTGTATTTGGGGTGGGGCTCTAATTGAGGGTGGGGCTCTATTTTTCAACTATCCTCCAAAGTGGGGCTGTATTAGAGGGTGGGGCTCTAACAGAGGGTGGGGCTCTAATATAGGAAATACGGTAACTCCTTTTTTATCAGAACCGCTAGACTTTACTCTACATTACCGATAGAAATACGCAAAAATACTCCCATTAATTTTAAAAAACTATTGGATAATTTTGATTTGTTTTCACACATAACCTCCCTTAAAACTTAATTAAAGAATAGTTGAACTATTTATTTATATCAGATCATTTGTATTATAATTTATATATTATTGACCACATATTCTGTATTTTTTTTTTTTGATCGCGCGTCAAACATGACGTAATAAATTGAAATTGAAATTAAAAAAGTTTTTATTAATAATAGGGAGGAGGGTAGTCATCATCTCTCCAGTCACTTAATCACATTAATGTGTGCGCGTAAATTTAGAAAATGAATAGAGTTGATGAAATTGGAGATTTAATGAAAGGGATTTATTTAATGATGAATTAAAATAATTTGATTTGTCTCATGCTGACAATAAATATATGAGGTTGAATGAATAATGAAAATAATTCAAAGCTTTAAAAAAGAGAAGAGAGAAAGATTTTTTTATTTTACTATTTATTTTGTTGATTAATACGTGAAAAAAGATTAGAATATATTAAATGAGAAAAATCTGTTTATTTAATTTTTAAATAATTTATTAATAACACATTAATAAATATAGTAATCAGAAATGCGCGGTAGGGAATTAAATTGTAAACAAGAGCATCAAAAATTAGTATTAAAACTTAAAAAATATATTTTTTTGATAGTAATCGTTCCTCCTAAGAATTTAGTTTATTCTTCGACATCCGAAAAGTTCAGGGAAGTTAAAATGTATGGAAGAGAAGAACTGTCCCGTACTCGCACTTCATACTACCACTGTTCGAAATTTTGTGCGAATGTCCAAGCACTAGAGAAAAAAACATTTTTGGGTATTCCTTCCTAAACAATAGGAAGAATCTTCTTTAAAAAGATTTAACAGTATTTGAGCAAAAATTATCTCAAAATGCAAAAAGATGTCCATATAGACTACAAGAATTAACATTTTTTGTATAAAAAAATTAAAAATTAATATTAAAATTTAATGAAAAATAATTATTTTTAGTAAAATAGGCATTAAAAATTTACATATTAATTTAGGGAATTAATAAAGGAGAAGGAGAAATGCTCGGTCAAAATAACCAAAAAAATCCTATTGTTTGGTTGTTTTTGGTGGCCAGACACTCGATATAAATATATTTATGTAATGAATGAATTTTAGGTGGTTATCAAGGGTGTGAAGAAAATTATGGGGAAAATAATGACAATGAATGGAAGGACAATTAAAACAGTCAAAAATTGGGGGAAAGAGAATGTTGTTTAGCTTTTTTGGAAGGGCAACAAGTCAGAAAAGAAGGAGGGGAGTGAGGGGAGAAGATTATTTTTAATGAATGAGGATTTTGGGGATTTAGAGGAGGTTAATGCTTTCTTGAGGGAGGGGGAGAGAATAATAGAAAATAAAGGATTTGGCATTCCTCGCCAGAAATAAAAGAATTAAATTTAATAAAAGTGTGTATATAATTAATTTTATTTTTAAGAAAATATAAAAACAAATAATTATTTATGCAAATAATTTAATTAAATTTATATATTTTAAAGGGACTTAGGAAAATCTACATATTCATTAAAGTTTTGTTTTAATTTTAGAAAAATTTCAATACCGATTTGACAAATTAGGATTTGACTATTTGAAAAAACAATTTTTTGTCAATTAGGGGTCCCAAAAATGTAATTAATTTTTTTACAATTTTATTGTTTAAAAATATATTCCAAATATGTAAATAAATATATATATATTGTTTTTGACCTTGGAATTTGGATAATAATGGAGTGTTATTTAGTATTGTTGGTACGAGTCCATTAAAATTCAACAGAAATAATAAATTATAGTGAATGGCAGAATGAAAATAAATATATTTATGTAAATATAATAAAAATTAATTAAGGCTAAAATTCGAATAATTATTAGAGAATTTTTTAATTAGAGAAAGGAGAGAATATAAAAAAAATATATTTTTGAAATCCCTGAAATGATAAGAAAGATATTATTGTTGATAGTTAATAAACTGTTAATTTCTGTTTAATATTAGATTTGAAATAAAAAATAAATTCAAAGAAATATTATTATTATTATTAGTAGATCCCTCCCCAAATATTTACTTAAAAACAAAAAAGGTTCAAAACAAAAATATATTTATTTCTCACCTTAAAAATAAAAATATTTAAAAAGCACCGCAGCTAGAAAGGAAGTTAAAGGTGGCGGAAATTTGTTTGGGGTCAACACATTTTAAAATTATTTTAGGCTTTTTTATTATTGTTTGCGGCAGGGATTGCCTGCCGCGCATTTCCTTTATATTTTTTTTTAAATATTTGGCCCATTAAATCTCGAAACAGAACAAATTTTAATTTTGAATAAATAACCAAAAATTAAAAGGTTTGTTTACCTTTATTTGAATTATTTTGAATTAAATTATCATTTTGTTTTGTAATTTCAATAAATTGTTCAGAATGAGTGTTGGCATGCTCTAAAATTAAAAAAATAATATTTAGGTATCTTTAATTTAGAAACCAAAAGCTAAAGAAATTATTTTTTCATTTCCACTCTCTTCCCAATCACAAATCCCACAACTTAAAGACAATTCACTCAAAAAAGATTCCAAAACATTTTCAATTTCATTTTGTAAACATCTACCACTTCCAATCATTCGAATTTGGTGTGAATAAGATTGGCAATGTTCTCGAAGTGTTGTAATACTGAGAAAAATTTAATTTAAATTTTAAATTAAAATAACTACAAAATATTTTTGATAAAAAATATTTTAATAAAATTTTAACAAAAATTAATATTTTTATTTTAAAAATTCAAAGTGCACTTTTTTTAATGTTGGTTAAAGTAATAAAATCTCTGAAAAATTTAAATAATCAAATAAATAATATTTCTCTTAAATTTCTCTCTTTTTTTCATTAATTTATTTGCGCCCATTTTTACCAAACAAACAAATAATAATTCTTTTTCTACGGTAAAGGCGCCTTTTTATCGGTTGTTTAGCTTTACGATCGTGACAAGGGTTTTATGAATTAAATAGGAACCCGACAGGGATTTTAAACACAAAAATTTGTTTTTGAATATTTTTTTGAAATTAATTTTTCAATTTTTAGGTCTCTTTTTAGGAAATTAATCTTAATTTTACCAAGAAAATATTTCTTCGCATTCCTGACATCGTACTTGAACAGCACTTTTAAGTGTTCCAAGTCTTGCAAATTGTTCAGATTGTCCAAAAAGTCCAGTAATTCCTTCTCGTAAATGATTAATCTATTAAATAATTTTTAAGAGAAATTACAAGGATATTTTATTTTTATTCTTTTTTTGGTGAGGGAAAGAGAGAGAATATCGACAAACTCCACACCTCATTTAACACAAAATTTTGATTAGAAACAAACAAAAAATTATTTTCCAAACAAAATCGTTGGTTTGTTATATTTTACAAGGAATGTCTTAGTATTTCTCTCTTTTTTTGGATTGAAAATAAAATTTTAGTTTTCTTAGTAAAAAATAAAAATATTTTAATTAATTAACCATTTGAACACGTTGAAGGTGTTTGTCTGTACGAGTGTGTAATTGAAAGTTTGCTTTTAAATTAGTGCTGTATGGACATATTAAACACTAATTAGAATATTTAAAATGTAGAATAATTTTTATTTTTAATTACTTGAAAATATCCATTAATTGTAGAAATATCACATTCTTGTGTTAGGCTTCTATCCTTTTCTACATGTTCAACCATAATTTCCGAAATATCAGTATAAAAATTAAAACAAATTAAACATTGAAGAGACCCCCCAATTATTTTAGAATTATTTGTGGAAGTATTGGAAATATCTACAACGAATTCTTGTTGTGTTGATGAATAATTATTGGTATTATTAAATTGAGTATTTCCGAGTATTAATTGAGAAGAACCTTTTTAAAAATAAATATTTAGAAATAATCAGGCCGGATTCAAGTTTGAGGGGTATAATAGCGTTTATGTTTCCGTAATTTAAAATTCTTAACAAGTAATAATTTTAAAACAAAAATTAAAAACATTAAAGGTTTTAATTTCAACAATTAAAATTTCAACAATCAAAGGTTAAAATTAATTTCAACAACTGAAAATAAATATTTCAATTAAACAATTTTACAAAATATAAATATAAAATAACAAAAAATTTACTAGCCGCTACAGCAGCAGCCGCCAAAGATTGAGGGATTTCTTGTAAAGCATGCAAGTGTTTGTCTGATTGCATGTGAATTGAAAGATTGCCTTTTGTTGTTGTTGAATATTTACAAAGTTCGCATCTTTAAATTTTAAATTTTAATTACTAAATAATTAAATACCTATAAGGTTTATAGCCGCAAGAATATGTTTCTCCTCTGGCAAGTTTTGGATGTGTTTGATTTTCTAAACAGAAGAGACATAAAACCTTTTAAAAATAAATAATTATTTAATTTTTCCCCTTTTAATTTACTTCTTGATCAGCATGTTTTTCTTTCATGTGTATTTCAAGTGTTTCTTGATATTTATAATGCCAATTACATTTTGGACATTTTAAAGTTTTTGTGCTATTTCTAGCGAGTATATTCCCCCCTCCTGTATTACTTCCACAATAATTAAAAGAAGAATTTGAAGTTGGTGAAAAAATAGGGGAAGAAGTTGAAGGAACTGAAGAGGATGCAACCAAAGAATTAAGTAAACTTTCTTTAAATTAATTAATTTTTATTTATTTTAAAATTAATTTTAAGAAATACCTTTTGAAAGAAAATTTGAAATAATATTATTATCGTTGGCAAGAAAACTTGTAGAATTATCGTTGTTTTTAGTTAAATTAATGGAAATATCTTGATTTGAATTAATTGGGGATAATTTGGAATTTTCTTTTTTCATAATTACTAAATTTTAAATAAAGAATAATTATTATTTAAAATTTAAAAAAAGTAATTGATCACGGATTTTTTTATCAAAATCCTTTTTTATTGAGCGAATTTTGTAATCACCAAAATACCTTTTCAGTTTGTTATCATTTAAATTAAAGTTGGAATTTTATAACAAATGTCAAAAAAGTCAAAAATTATTTTTAAAAACTTTTTAAAAGTTACAGTAATTTAAGCAATTCATAATTTATTTTAGGGAAAAACTTAACAAAAATGAGGGGAAAGTAAATTTAGTTAAGTAAAATAAAACTTAAATTCTTTAAAGGAAAATATTTACAAAAATTAAGGCAAATTTTGGCACGTAAAATTATTTGCCATTTTGTCCATCAATTCATCGTTTACGCAGCCTAATTTAAAAAAACGTAAAAAGTGTGGAGGAGGAGAATTGGGAAAAGCAAAAATTTAATTTTCAAAACCTCTTATTTGTCGTAATTCACAAAAATATATTCAAGTGCCTGATAAATTAAGAAGGGCTAAAGAGGAAATAACTTTTTTTAAAGAAATGATTTTGCCTTTTTATTAAATGGAGGGTGACAAAGATTTTGATGATGAGAAAATGAAAGGGAAGAAAAGTCCCTAACCAATTGGATTTGTCGGGAAAGGGAAGGGGGAGAGAGGAGGGGGAGAGGGGGGGGGGTTAGTTAAGGAATAAAAATGAATTTACAAATGACGAGCCTAGGCATTTATGTAAAAGTTAAGGGGAAAAAAGGGAAAAGAGGCGGCTGGCGGCTAATCAACTACTACTCTACTAATAAATATATAAATGCCCAAAAACTCCTCCTATCTTGAGGGAATGAAAATATATAAATTCTTTTTTTTTAACTAAATAAACATTCTCATTTTAAGTTTTTAAGAATAAATTGAGATGAATATATAAAAATTATTAAAAATACAAGAATTGAGGGAGATAGAGGGTATTAAATGAGAAATTGGAGAAAATGAAATGAAAAAAAAAGAAAAATTAGGAAAAAGAAAATTTTGAGGCCATCTATTTATTTATTATTATTACAAGGTTATAAACTTTTTTTTCAAAAAAATGAGAAAGAAAAATATTGCCAATTTATTCTCTCATTCTTCTACTCCATATAATTCAACAATTCCCCCTCCCCCCTCCTCTCACTTAAATAATTCGCTATAATTTGTTAAAATTTTGTTTGGTCAATTACTTGCTATAATTTTGTATATTAAATAAATACTCCATGCGTATTTCTTGTCATTTAATAATAAAAATATATAGAAATTACAGTAGAAAGTTTAAAAAATAATTAAATATTTGAAATAAATTTTTGGATTAGTTCTTTGTTTTTTATTTAAAAATATTTTGAAAAAACTTTTAAATATTTTAAAAGAAAATATTTATTTTCCTTATTTATTTAGTAAAAACCTTCCTTCCATTATTTAATGTATTTGAGGCCGATTTTTAAAATTACTAGGGCTGACCGACAATTTAACCAAACACATTTATATACATTAGTTTCACGGCCGGGTGCGCATTGTTAGAACTAAAAACTTAAAATTAAGCTGTTAGCTACAGACAGAGTGTAAAATGCTTAAAATTATTTAAAAAGTGTGGCATTTACGGTTTTGGCCAATATTTTTAAATAATCGTCTAAATTGCCCTTCACCAAACACCTTTCTGAGAGAGTAGTGATGGTGAGGTAGAATAAAATAAATAAATATATATTCGCTTCAAAGCTTTGAGAGAATCAGAAAAAATTTTTTAGGAAAAACACAAAACTTGGCAATTATTTAAAATAAATGAATTTAATTTATATATAAAAAGTTTGTTTAAAATAAATAATAATTATTTTGTTTTTAATTATTTACTATAAATCTAATTTAAAAAAAAAGAATTTAAATTAATAACAAAGTCTGATAAAAATATGTATCACACAGAAAACACGATAAAAACCTAATTATTAAATAACATTTAAATAAAAATTTAAAAATGCCCAATTCTAAAGTTATCCTTGAATATTTTTAGCCGCTTTTCAACTAAAAATTTTTTTATTTAAAAAAGAAATAGGTATATATTTTTTATTATGTGAAATAAAATTAATATTTTTGTTTATTAAATTATCAAAAATAAATAAATTAAATAATGCACTATTAAATAAAACGTTTAAAATCATTTAAATAACATTTTTCTTAATTTAAAATATATTTTCTTTTTTTTTTTTATTAAATATAAACCAATTATTCCCGCTACCTCATTGACGCCTTTTGAACATAAATATTATAATATTATTTTTGCGAGAAAATATTTTTATTTTGCTCATTTTTTTGTAAATTTTTATATATTCCTAATTTCCATTAGAATTGGTTTATAATCGAGAAAATTATTTAAAAAAAGTTTTTCTTTAAATCAGGCATGAAAATATATTTTTTTATTAAGAAAAGAAGATGAAAAGGGTGTCAATTAAAGAAAAAAAATTTTTTTTTGAAAATTATTGGTTTATATAAAGTAGATATAAATGATTTGAAAATGTGAGAAGGTCAAATAATTATTATAAATAATTTGTTAAATAATTAAATTTAAAATTCCTATAATTAACAAAAATTTTTTTAAAAATTTAAATTTATTAATTAGAGGGGGGAAAGAATAAAACAAAATAAAAACAACGAGATTATGAATTTCCAAAAATATTTATTTAAAACAACAAACTATTTATATTTACTATTTTTAAAAAGCCAATTTTAGTATTTAGTAAAAGAATGTCACAAATTTAGAATTAAAAAGGGGAAAAAAAGAAAATTTAAAGAATTAGATAAATTAAATAAATTTAGGAATTGGACAACAAATTGCTTCATTTCGTGCCTCTACTACTTTATTTCATCAACAAAATCATCAACAAAATAAAAAAATAAAGTCTCTTTTAACTAAATAAACTACAGCAGTCACTCCCTAATTGGCCCAGCCATTGCTGCTAATCAGCGGCCAAATAAAGTCTTTCGACATCTTTTCGACAAAACAGGGGGGAAAAGTTGTGGAAAAGCAAAAGGAGAACGAAAATAATGCTTAATTCCATTGGCCTGCAGATTGGGGGGATATATAGCTAGTAGAGGAGTATTGCTAATTTTGTGGGTTAGACGGAAGCAAATGACGGCAATGTGTAGCGATACTTTTGGGGGAAAATTAAAAGAAAATGTGTTGAGAATAAAAATTTTTAATCACAAAAACATTTTTGTTGGATTTTCTAATTTTGAATTTAGCTTTTTAATATTATTTAAAGATTCTGAACTGTTTTTGTGAAAAAAAATGTCTAACTTGTTTTTGAATAAGTTGGAAACCAACGAGGATGTTGAAAACACATGTATTTAAAAAAAGAAAGGCGGAAGCGGAGAAGCAACATCTCTGGAAAAACAATAGTCCGAGAAGTACATAAACAAAAGCATATCATTGTCACAAAATAAGTGAAACATGGTTTGAGGTATTCGAACCGCGGAGATTCTTAACTCCTCGGTTGAGAGAATGAGGTTGAGAGGGAATTATTCTGTCCATTTTAAATAAAAATAATTTTACAAATTATTTTTGCTATTTTTCGCACTTTAAGGGAAGCAAATTAAAATTAAAAAAATAAAATTAAAAGTATATTTTCTAGCCTAACAACTAAAAAGCCATTTCTTTCTCTCATTAAGCAATCTCGCGGCGCTGTTAATGTTAATGAGCCAGCAACAGAAAAATAAAGAATAAATGAAGGAATGAGACGCTAAAAGGCTGACCGAGACAGGGATGTGGTTATAATGTTACTAATTACACGTTGCGGATTAAATAAGAAAAAGATGTTTCGATTTGTAAATAATAAATAAATAGTAGTTATAAATTAAAATGAGAGAGAGGAAAAATAATGGAAGGACTTTTTTTAAAAAGAAATTATTTAATTAAAATAAAAGAAAATGAAAAAAAAGTTTTTTTGAAGGCTTTTTGAGGTAAACAAAAAAGAAAAAAAAAGAAAAGAAAATTAAAAATAATACTTAACCCTCTCCTTCCTTTTTGAGGTTCTTTTCATCAAAAACAAAATCTTTACTCATTTATGGGTTTTGGGGGTGTTGGTGTTTGTCCTATGTTCTGTGGTGAGCGCGCGCGATCGATTCGCTAATTGGATTAATTTCGAAAAAGGAGGGGGCACATACGCTTATAAATGTACTGCTACTACTTGTTAATACTACTTTTGTTGCTGTCAGCCTGATGACTCCTTAACTCTTTTAGTCAGCCATGTGTGTATATTTGTTGTTGTGTGTACACGCCAATTTCAATCTGTTGTGGGGGGCTCGCTCTCCTAATTGGGGCCGAATTAATTAAGTAACAACCTAAAGGCGGACTGTGCAGACAGAAGACAAGTATTTTGAGAGGCAGGAAATTCATTGAGAGAAATGAGGCGCGTATTGAGGCTTGCTGATATTGAATGTGAGTGAAAAATTTGAGGAATAAATATATGTATGAGAGAATATCCAGAAAAGGGAGAGAATTAAATAAAATAATTAAAAATGTATTTTTTAATTATTTCTTTACTAGTCAGAAAACCTCTATTATTTTGTTTTGTAAAAAAGAACAAAAAATCTTTAATAAAATATTGAGAGGATCAGAAAATTATTATGTGGTAACAATGCTTTAAATTTTGACAGATAAATCACTCAAAATAAAAATAAAAGGCAGGAAATTTATTGAGAAAAAGGGGAATTTTAATTACTGCTACTATTTAGTCAGAAACCTCTTAATTGATAACCTCTTTCCTTATCAAAAATTCACAAGATGTCTAAAACTAAAATCAAAACCCCTTTTATTATTAATGGATTAATTCATCCAGCTGTCGATTATTTGAAGAAAATATATTTAGTCAATGTGTGGTGTGTGCCAAAGCTAAAAAATAAAGGGGGGGGGAAGATAGAGGAGAGGCTAACTAACTAGCATCTAATAAAATTAATTAAAGCGGCCCGAATTCACTCCATGTGGCGGGCGCGAAACAAACACTCGGCACACACGCACTTGGGGGCCATTTAACAGAGGAGAAGCATCAACAGAAGAAAGGAGGTTGGTTGAAGGGGATGGGCACAACACACGCAAAGAGAAGTGCATTAGACAAATTAAAAGCGCTTAAGAGCCGCTCAGTCAGTTTTGGGGGGAAGAGGTCAGGATGTGACTATTCCACCGATGATAATTTGATGAAAGGAATGAGTGAGAGAGGAATGGTTTTTAATTGCTGTTGAGAGGAAAGAAAGGGAGGAAGGAGTACTTCTAAAAATTAATTAATTAATTTTTAATTTTAATTAATATTGACATTTTTAATTAATTAATTAAATTAATTATTTTCTTTTGACTACCACTAACTATTTAATATTTTCTGCTATCTACATATATAATTAAATTAATTTTCTTTATGTTATTTAAAAATTTTATTTATTGAGGAAATGAGAAAGAGATTAATTTAAATTAAAAAAAAATTTTTTTTAAGAATTTAAAAGGCATATACAACTAATAAATATATTTTAATATATAAAAATATTTATTTGCCCAACAGAAAATTTAATTAAAAAAATAAGAAATAAATTAAATTAACAAATTAAAGAAAATTAATTAAAAAATGTAAAGGCAAAGTAAAATGCTCTCATTTTGCCTTTACATTTTTAATAAATTATTTAATTAAATTAATATCTAATGTAGAGAAAAGACTGATAAAATAAATGAAAATAAATTAAAGTTTTTTTTAAAAAAATTATTTTTAATTAAATTAAAAAATTAAAGAAAGGGATATAGTGGATAAAAAATTAAATAATATTTATGTACATACATGTTAAATTCCCAAATAAAGTTTTGAAATATATTTTTAATATCGAGTAATTTTTCTAAATATGATAATTTTTAAATGATAACAAAATATTTTGTTAACTTTTAAAAATTAAATTAAGCAAATTTATAAACTTGTGTATGTCAATTAGCTAGTAACTAATTAAAAAAGGAAAATAAATTATAAAAAGGGATAATTAATTATATTTGGCATTTTATTAAGTCTTAATTAAATATGTACTCTTGGGCATTTTTATATTTATTAGTAATATGTAATTAAATAGAAACAAAATATTTATAAATAATTTATAATGATTTTTTAAAAAACCGAATTTGAAAGATTATTACAATTCTCGATATATCAATAATGTAAATATTCCTAAACTGACCAAAGCAATCTGAGAAAGATTTTATTTAATTAAACGAAAGTAATTTGACCTGTACATAAGGAAAGAACTGAAATAATTAACAAAAACCACAAAAATAAAGAGCTAAAAAATTTTTTTGTCAAGAGTCAACAACAACATTTTCATTTAGGCAAAGCAATTAGCAAAAATAAACGTAAAAACTCTTTGTGTGTATATACTTACTTGTAATGTCAGTTGCTCCCACACTTTCAGAGCTTTTGAATGGCACACCGGTGTGCCGATGGGTAATTGGATATGGGGCAGTAATTAATATGAGAAAGGGGAAAAGGCTGCAAAAAATGGGGGGCAGTTGTTATGGACTTGAAAATAAATAAATAAATATAATGAACGCCTCGGAAGTAGTAGAAGTAGAAGTAGAGATATACTCTACACACAATTGCTTTTTATTTTTAATTGAGATAGTAAAAAGAATTGTAAAAAAAATAAAACGATTGCCGTTAACTACTTTATTAATTGGACAGAACCTTTAATGGGGTAATAATAAGAAAAGGTTGTTAATTGAATATTTTATTGAATTCTCTAATATAATAATGAGAGCTAGTAGACAATTAATTGGGTGGAAATTAATTAGAAATCAATATATTTTTAGCTTATAAATAAAAAGATTTAATTAATTGAAATATATTTTACAAAAACAAAAGTTGCTTTTTATAAAAAAAACAAGTCTGGCAATAATTAATTTAATAAATAAACAGACTTATCTTTTTTAACCTGATAATTTATAATTTTTTGATTTTAAATACATAATAATTTATAATTTATAAATTTTATAATATTAATGTACATATATATAATATTTTAATAATAATTTATGTTTATAATTTTCTGAGTAGTACTAAGTATTCTAGTTTTATGTTTTAAAGTCGTCCAAGAGACTACTTTAAATAGAGTTGGACGATATCGATATTTTAGGAAAAATTAGGTATCGAGATTAGTAGATATTGATATAATCGATATCGATATTGGAAAATGACCGATATTCGAGATATATATCGATATATCGATTTCGGCTTGTATAACTCTATCTTAAAACAAAAAGGAGCTGCTTCAATTTTTTTCAAAATTCCCACATCTAAATTCTGGACATTCTTAATGAATTTTTTGAAAATTAACATTTATTTCCATAATTTTTGAAATAAATTTAATTTGTTTAATTATTAAATTTAAAATATTTCATCAATTTATTGATCAAGGCTTTAAATTACCCATAAATCTATGCGGTAACCAGATTCTATTTATCTCAACCAAATCCATCCAAAAAAGTCATTAAAATATTTATTAAATTATCAATTTCTGAGCTTAATATTTTAATTTATCTAATTTCATTTTCACTACAATATTGACCATTCTCTATTCAAAAAAATTTGAAGTAATAAATAATTATTTTAATTTTTAAATTTTTAAATTAAACTCTATTCTATAATGATATTCAATAGATTCTCCCATAATTTTTCCCTTAATTTTCCCTTAATCTTCCTTAATTTTCCCTTTGATTTGCCTACCTTGTAGTGAATTCTGCAAGAATATCAATAAAATTTATTTGTACTACATATTTATGTATTTGATTTTCCCGTATTTTTCTTTTCTACTCATAAAACTATAAAGAATCAGAAAGCAATGATAATTAATTTAAGCAACTTTTATTATTTTTTACGTGTTTAGTATTTAAATATTTTTAAATTTAATTTTGTATCATTTTATTTTTAGTTCTTCTCATTATTTTTTTAAATCAAAAAGTAAATTTAATTTTAAATAAACCTTGTAAAAACCTCTATTTTTAGGTTTCTTTTAAAAACTATTCAAATTTAAATATACACATATTTTCTTCTTTTTACCCAAAAATTATTTTTAAAGCAAAAAACATTTCCGCCTTAGGCGCTTAATTGATGTTATGCATCGAAGTTTTTAAGTAAAAAAAGAATAAAAATAAGAAGTAAAAAATGACAGCTAAAAAGAAGTAAAAAAAGGATGTTGTAATACATAATTCTTTTTTTTATTTTATGTTTGTTTGTTCTTCATTTTTTCTCTCTCCTAAAATGGCACATTTAAATTTTTATTTAAAATAGTCTTCTTTTGAATTAAAATAAATAAAATATTTTATTTTATTAAAATTATTTAAAAAATGTTTCAACGTTTAATTACCGGCATTCAACAACCTTTAATTTTAATTTTTTTACTTTCAAGTATTTTGTTGGCATTAATTATTGTTATTAATTATTGCAGGTATTTAATTAAATTAAAAATTAATTAAAAGTTTTAAGACAAAAAGCTGGTGATAGCTATGAACTCGGTCCAAGTCCTCGAAGGCCCCCTCGTAAAATTGAAAAAGAATTTTTTGTTTAAGAGAAAAATAAAAAAAAGATTTTTTATTTGTAAATAATTAATTAATTAATTTTTAAAAATAAAAATATTTATATTAATTTTTTTAATTATTTATAGTTTTAAATTTATGGAATCTCGGTGATAACAGATTTCTTCTTTTATTATTTTCTAATTAATTAATTGTTTCTAAAAACAATTTCCCCCAAAAATAGTAAAAATTAATTTATTTTTATTTAAAGATAAATTAAAAGATTAATTTCCCAAACAATTTTTATTTAAAATTTTATAAACAAAAACAAATTTCAAATAGTCTATATAAATATATTTATTTATTTAAAGTCACATTACTTTTATTTTAATTTTAATTTATATATATTTTCAATTAAATTTCTTTAATGTTATTCAATATATAAAAACTGTAACTGGTTTTTTTTTAAATAAATTTTGTGGGTAATGTTGATCCATTATATATTCTCATCGATCACAAATATATTAAATATATAATTACCAAAAATTATTAAAAAAATTTTTAAGCTAAATTCTCTTTGATTTTTATTTTAATTATCATCTTTTTATAATAACCATTTTGAATAAAAAAAACTTCTTCTAATGATTAAATATTTTACTTCGTAGATTTTATTGTCTACTAAATTTAAAAATTAAATAAAAAATAAAAAATAACTAAATTTAGGTAAACTTTTTTCATCTTTTTGGTCAAGATGTTTAATTTAGGAAAACCTTAAAGCTAAATTTTATTATTTTAATATTTAATAGCATTAATGTAGAAAATAATTTTTTTTTATTTTCTCGTTATTCTTTTTAGGGTTTGCGCAATTCCTAACGTCTTTGAAACCCAATTTTTTTTTCTTCTTTCTTCAACGTCTCTTCATCTTTTACATTTTCCACCCTCACTTATTATCATCATTACACAACCAACCAACACCTTCTTCTTCTTCAATACTTTCTCCAAAAAAATTTATATATTGGCCTAAACAAATCAAACACACAAAATATGTCGCCGCAGCCATTTACAACAACGTCTCCTACTTAGTTGCGCGATTTACTTTTTTTCTTTCTTTTTTTTCACTTTTTTCTCAATTTTATTGTCTCTCTCCCTTTCCTATAATCTTTCACTTTCCGTTTGCCCGCAGCAACAATTTACTCAACACCCACCACTCATTTTTTGTTTGTCGGCATCTTTTCTTCACAATTGTGTTATTTTATTTAAAACAATTTATTTTCCTTTACCGCTATAAAATCAAGAAATTTCAATTTTCATTAAATTTTCTCCTTTTTTTGTCTAATTTCTCGTTTAATTAATTTTTATTTTTTTTTCCCTTTCTATAATTTTTTGATCTTTTGCTTTTCTTTTTAAAAGTTACTTTTTTACAACATGTATTTAATAATTAATTATAATTAAAAACTTAAGTTGATCTTTAAAGTTTATATTATTTATTTTCTGTAATATACACCAAAGGCCAATCAGAAAATTCGACAAATATTTGTCAGAATTAACGGAAAACATGTGATTTTTTATTTCCTTTATAAATAAGTATTTATTACCCCCATCCACTTTTATCATTATTTAATAATTCTAAAAAAATAAACAACTTTTTTAAACAAATATTTAATTTATTTAAATATTTTTAAACTAAATTTTCCTCCTTTCGCTATTTGTAGATTAAATAAATTGATTATCTCCTTGTAAAGATGCGCAATATGCAGATGATTGGATTAGCTAACAAAAAATCTTTTGAATACTCCAACAAATTGATTGATTTATTCGCGGCTTTGCTTTGACTTTTACATCTCTTTATTTATTTATTTTCTCTTTTATACAAGTCTATATATTTGGATAAAAACAAAAAATATTTTTAAATATTTACGTGAAAAAAGTTTAAATTTTAGTTCAAAATTTATTAAATTTTATTGAAAATTAAAAAAAAGTAAATTAGGCACTCTCTAATCCCATCAAACAAGTATCCAAAATAATCTCTGTTAAATGATATATGTATTTGATTCATCAACAGTATTTAATTAATCATTGTTCTGTCCAATTCCTTTTTAACAAAAAAAATATTTAATTTTTTAAAAATTAATTTTAGCCTACATATTTTAAAATATTCAACAATTATTTATTTTATTAAATTAAAATGACAGAAGATTTACCAATGGATTCCCCTCCTTCATCACTACCCCAAACTCCCCCATCTCATGCAGGCACGGTGACCCGTTCAGGCTCTCCAATCCCATCAGATTTGCGGAATCGAGTCCCAGCCATATTTGGAGGGCATCCCCCTTCTTTTATGGAAAAGAGAAGAAGTTCTATAGTTATGGGGCAGGTATTTTAAAATTTTTAAATAATCTCAATTTTGTTTGGAAATTTTGTTAGCGTTCTGTAGACTTACTCATGGAACAGCCTGGCGAACCTATGCCTCGTTTTGTTATTTTTATCATTCGATGCTATCGGAGATGGGGGTATTTTAATTAAAATTAAATTAAAAATACTTACATAATTATTATTAAATGTCTAGCTCATTATATCATCTTATGAATAATTAATCACTGTTTTAGAATACCCCAAGGTTCCGGAAATTGGTGTCCTGTGATATCTATAACTAAAGAATAGACATACACTCGTCCAATTTTAGTCAAGATTTTATTTTTATTAAATACAAATAACTTGCCCATTATTAATTAAATTTTAATAATTTAATATTCAAAATATTTTTATTTATATAAAAATATTTTCCAGTTATTTCATTGCTGATCATAGTTTAAAGGCAATTCTCATTTGTGTATTAATCAGTCTTGTTTGCCTGTAGGTTTTTTAATTTAAATAAAATTTTTAAATTATTTTTCTAGTTATTTTGTATTGACAACAAAGTAAATTACCTAATTTATTTAAAATATTTAAATATTAAGGCAAGAGAATGATATTACTGGTTATTCTCCATATGGAGCAAGAGGTTTGTTTATAATCTTGAATATTCTAATTTTAATATTTAACAGCTAGACAAGAATTTACTCGTTATCAAGTTGGTTTTTAAATTTGTTTATTTAAATAATTTTAATTAAACACCTCTAAATAAATTAAAAAATTTTCAGGAATTTTTCTCTCATGATGGACCGGGTATTACTGTTTATATTTTTGCTTTAGCTAAGGATGGGGGAAATATGCTCAGGGAAAGATACCTCAATGAAACAATTGAAGTAATTTTTAAGAAATTAAATTTAAAAAAGAAAAATATTTTTTTTATTTAAAAAAAGATTTTAAATTTGGCAAATGAAAATGTAACTTTACAACAAAATGGCCATAACAAAAGTTTTGCTCAATTTTGCCGCAGTTTTTGTAAAATTAACGAGCCTGTTAGGGGCTTTTATGTTTGTTTAAAAATTATTTGAAAAAAAAATTTCTTTTAATTAATTTTAGAATGGCTTTCGACTTCAATTAGAATCTATAGCTATGGGAAATAAACCAAATTCAAGAATTAAATTAAATTATCCAAAATCTCAAATTCTTGGACACACTTTTACTTTACAAGTAAAGAGGGAAATTTAATTTAGATAATTAGGGACAGGAAAAATAATTTTTATTTGGCCCAAAAATTCTAAACAATCCAAATATACGACAAGAAAATTAAAAAATGTTTTTTTGTTTTTGTATCAAAATTTAAAAAGAAATTCTCGATTAAATAAATTATAATTTAATTAAAGTTTATTTTTATAGCAAAGCTTTTTTGGTGTTGAACGTTATAATTATACAAATGAAATTGAAGATAAAAATAATTTTAATTTAACAGCTGCATTACTTAAAGTAAAAGCTGATGAAGAGGAGGAGGAAGAAAATAAAAATAAAACAAATATTTTAATAAAACAAAAAGAATCGAAGAAAAATAGAACTGGAAGGGATATTGAAAATGATAATATTTTAAATTTAGAAAATAATTCAACGACTAAAATTACAAATATAAAATCGGTTATTTAATTTTTAAAAAAGAATTTATATAAAAAAATGTTGGCAGGGATTTTTAGTACCCAACAAAATTTAGAAAAAGCACTTTTCTTTTCCTTCACATTAAAGTGATTTCTGTTTTTCCTTTCATTTTCAATTTTGAACAGATAGCACCGAGAGACTTTTATTTATTGTCCCTAATAAAATTTTGTTAGAAATTCTTCAGAATTTAAAATTTTGTAAAATTAAATTTTATATTAAATTAGATAAAAATGGTTGTATTACAATTTCGAGCAGAACATGAAAATGGGTGGACTAGTGAAATTGTAAAAACTTATGAAATGGCAATGGTTAACCGATTTGAAAAGTAGAAGATTTAATTTAAAAAAAAATTAAGAAAAAATTTTATTTTTTCTTAAAAAGGGAATACAAATCTGAACGTTTAAAGTTATATGTATTATCAACAACTTATGTAGAGGAAGAAATGGTTAGTTACTTTAATTTAAAGAATTATTTTTTAAATTAGGTACGTGCCGGAATTTCAATGGTTCCATATTTGTCTGTTGGTTTTTTGTTTATGGTTGCCTGCTCAGTATTTTTTGTATTAAATCGTGCCATTTATATGCATCAAAATAGTCCCCCAAAAGTTTTAATTCAAAAAAAAAATAATTTTTTAAATTAAAAAAAAAAAGATATTTTTGGCTATAGCAATTTGTTTTTTGCCTTTTATGTCTTGTGCAACAGCACTTGGTTTAATGTTTATTTGTGGATTGAGATTTGCTTCAATTTTGTGTGTTATCCCTTTTTTAGTTCTTTCAATAGGCGTTGATTCTTCTTATTTAATGAATCATGAATGGCAAAGTGTTATTAAACATTGCCGTGAACAGCCAAATAGAAAAAATTTAAATGTTGGTTATCGAGTATCTCAAGTGTGTTTTATTTTAAATAAAATAAAGTAGTATATTTATTTCTTGTATTTTTTCCGTCAAAACCTTCTCATTCCTTCTCAGATTTTTAAATTACCAACAATAATTTAAATTTTTAAATTATTTTTAAGGTTCTCTCAGAAGTTGGGCCAGCTATATTAATTTCAATGTTAACCAATGTGTTTGCTGATGGGATAGGTGCCATTACATCCTCCCCAGAAATAACACTTTTGTGTGTTGGAAATTTAATTTCGATGATTATTGCTTTTATTTATCAAGTATTTAAAATAATTTTGTTTTGATAAAAAAAATTTAAAGATGACTTGTTATGCTGGTTTAATGTCTCTTGTAGGTAGATATGAAATTGCTTTAGAAAAACGCGAAAGAAGGGAAATACAAGAAAGTATAAGAAAAGCAATTTCTAATGGTTCTTCTCAAATTGGAATTAATAATAATAATAATTGCGAATTAGGCTATGGAAAACATCAATCTTTAAATGTAAATCTAAAATTATTTTTCTTTAATATAGAGGAACTTTATCCCGATTTAAATGGGATACTTTAGGACATATTTAGGAGAGGACATGTTTTAGGGGCATGTTCAGGAGAAAGATGAGCGTTTAAGTAGTAGTAGTTTTAATTTTTTCAGAAATCTAAAAAATAAATTTATTTTCAGAGACAACAAAGCAAATTTCACGAACATACAAAACATTATATTAGCAAAACAATAACTTTTTACATAAAAGTAATATCAAAACGTGTAGTTGCTTTGTTTGTTATTTTTATTTATTTTGTTTATGTTGGCTTCTCAATTTGGGGGATAACTAGAATGAATATTAATTTAACTACACAAAAATTATTTGCAGAAGATTCTCCTTTATTACAAGTATTTCTTTCTAAATAAATAAAAATTTTATTCAAAATAAAGTTGGATAAATTACGTGTTAAATACCAAGTACCTCATTTTATGATGGCCACAGTTTTTATTTGTGCACCAAAAAATTTAAGCAATCCTGAACGACTTGAAAAAATGAATAATTTTGTAAGAGAAATGGAACAACTAAATGGAACTTGGGGCCGTTCTTGGGGAACTATTGGCACTCAATACTTTGTTAGAGATTTTATTACTTTTGAGAAAAATTTTGGAGGCAGGCAAAAATTTTTAAATAAAATTTTAATAATTTATTAGGAATTTAAATCTAGTATAAATGAAAAATATTAAATTTATAATCTATGTATGTTGTCGAGTAAGGCTCTCCATAATAGAACCGTATTTGGTCAAAACCAAAACCGAAAAAACCGATTTTGACAATAATATTATAACTGGGTTAAAGAAGTTTTTTATTTGAATTACAAAGGATGGTGTTATATGGGGACTTTTTCTATTTCTGAGATTAATTATAAGCTTGAGACTTTGATTTCTTTAAATATTAATTACATATCATCTTTCATACAAATATTTTTATTTAGGAGAAACAGATCCTGACGAATTAGAAGCTATGGAATTAGAAAAAGGATTAAATGAAAATTCTGATTCACCTCAAATATCTGAAATGACAGTAGACGATGAAAGGTCATTAGAAATCCCTACAGGCCCGTTTAAGGAAGAAGATTTAGCTGTCTTTTTGCGTTGGCCAGAATATACTCAATGGAGTGGATTTTTAAAATTGGATAATAAAACGTTTGGACAAAATTAAATTAATAATTTAAAAATATTTATAGTGGGCAATTAGAACGTTTTTTCTTTACAACTGGATATCACGGAGATAAACTTGAAGTTTGGACTGAAAGGGGAAAACTTTTAAAAGAATGGAGGGCTGTAGTAGATAAATATTCGTTAGTTATCTATTTAAGAATATAAAAAAAATAATTTTTAAAGACAAGATTTTGATGCTTCCGTTTTTCATGAAGATGCTGTATTTCTTGATTTAATAGATAATATGCCTTCAGATACATGGCAGTCTGTGCTTGGAACTTTGGTAGGGTTTTTTATGCTTTTCTGTTTGAAATTTGTTATTTATTATTATTGTCGAGTTTGCAAAAAACGAGAGGAGTTTTCGATTTTAAATAGTTTTTCTGTTTTATTTTCAAAAAATTCTGAGCTTACTTTAAAAATGTCAAAGCTTATCTCCAAAGGTTAAGAAGGAATTTTTATTTTTTCTTTATTATTTTTAAATATCTAAAGATTTTTAATCTCTAAAGGTTTGTATGGCATTTGTTTGTTTTGCATTTTTAAGCAGTATGTTTACTGTTATCTTTGCTTCAAGCTGTGTTCTCTCAATTTGTTGTGGAATTTTGGGGATTTTAAGTTGGTGGAGTATAGATTTAGATCCAATTATGATGGTTGGAGATTTTAATGTTTTTTTATTTTTTAAAAATTTTTCTAGGCTGCTATGATTATTTCAATTGGTTTTAGTGTTGACATTCCTGCACACGTTTCCTATCATTACTACCAAGCTTGTTAGTTTCTTTCAAAATTTATTTTAAAATTAAATAAATTAAGCAATTCGAGAATTAAATGCAACTCCAGAAATGAAATTGGTGAGAATTTAAAAATATATTTGACATTAGTCTGAATTAATGCATAGATTTATTATGCATAAATTGCCGGAGCAACAAAACACTTTTCTAGTTATTTAATTATTTTCTCTTTCTAAAAATGTGAAATTAGAATTTAGCTATCCAGATACTTAAATCTTAAAATTTCTGTTCTGCCTTATTTAATCTTTCCATACCAAATCCATAACAAATCCCACATCCACCAAAATACATTCCTTTCCATGTTAAATCTAGTTCGAAAAATCAGCTAATTTTTAAACTAAAATTGAGTTGAAATAATTCTGGTTATGAATACTAAATAATTATTTAAAGGTAAATTGTCTCTCATCAGTTGCCTTTCCTGCACTTCAAGCAGCCTTATCTACTATATTTTGTGTTTGTTCTTTACTTTTTGTTAAACTTTATATGGCTGAAGTTTTTGTTAAAACAATGGTTTTCTTTAAATAATTTCCTCCAGAAAAATTCCTTTTAAAAAGGTTCTCTGTGTTGTTTTGTGTAATTTACATGGTCTTCTCTTTTTGCCAGCATTTTTAATTGTTTTTGATCCAGTCGTCTATTCGTGTCGTCAACGAATTTCAAAAAGTCATTCAAAAGTTAAACCAAACAATCGAATACATAATGTTATTCCAGAAGAATCAGGAAGTCAAGAAAGTTCTTTAAAAGAAAATACTTTAATTAATGAAAAGAAAAGGAAATTATTTAATCAAAATGGAATTAATAAAACAATTAATAATAATGATAAACAATCAACAATTACTGATAGGTAGTTTAAAATATTTTAAATAAATAAAAATAATTTTTGAAGACCAAATTTGGAAAGATTTCATTCAATTGAATTAGAAGGGGAAGGAGGAGATAAATTAAAACAAGAAAATGAAAAAGAAGAAAAGATGAATAATACTAAAGATAATCCAAATATTAATTCAAAATCTAACCAAAAAATTGATGATACAAGTCATTAAAAAAATAAACTAAAATTTTGTTTATATTTTATTTTAAATTTATTGTGTACAAATTAGGCTAACTTTTGATATAAAATTAAATGCTCAATTATTAAAACAAAGGTTACTTACTACTATAATTAATTTTATTTTTTATTCATTTTCAATAATTGTGAATTACCTATTTTAAATTGTTGTTACATAAGAATTTAAATAAAATTTTGGGGGTTTTATTTGGTTCATTTGCGTTAATTTTATTTAAAATAGTGATCAAACTTGATCTTTAAAAAATTCTTTAAATTGTACCAAATTTGCTAAATATTTGACCCCTCTCACCCATTTTTTAAATTTAAAAATTACTATTTTAAAACATGATTTTGTTATAATTTTTATCAAAAAATATATCTTTAGAAATACAATCTTAATAAAGGTCAAAGAACACTCTGAACAAGGCGCTGAAAAAATAGAATGAGCAATAAAAAATTTAAAGATCCACAGAGATCACAATAACTATGTTTTTGTTAAAGATGGTTTAAGAATAAATAATATAAAAAAATTAAAATTTTTCAAATTAAATTTGGTTATAAAAAGAAATTTTCTCCTTTAATTACCAAAAATTTAATAAGAAATTTTTTTATAAATTCAAAAAAAGTTTTGTTTTATTGATGTGATATTTTTGTCCAACTAAAGAAAATAACTCATTAAATAAAAATTAAAAAATATTTATTTAAAAGGCTTTTTAAAGAAGAAAGACATGTCAATCGAACAATCAAATGGAAGCAATAAATAATTAATATAAAATTTCCCGAATCAAATATGTCTATAGAAGATCAATTTTTAAAAAAATTCTCTAAAATTCAATTTAAACATTAATTCCTTTAAAATTTTTTAAAACCATTTTTCTCCTTTTCTCATTTTCCCTCACTTTTTTAAATTTGTAATTCTTGGAATTCTTGAACCTGAAGGCGTGTTTGGATATGCAAAACACATTGTCCGTTTGGTTGTTGGTGTCATTTGAGGCGGCTGAGCAGTAACAGGTCGAAACGGAATTTGACGAGATATTGGCATAGATGGTTTAATTGTAGTTGAATTAATAGATGAAGGAGTTCTTTGAGTTAAACAGGCTGTTGTTGATGGACGAACATTTTTGTTGTTTTTGGTAACATTTTGATTCATTGTAAAGGTTTTGTCCTTAATTGAAGATTTATTTGAACAAATTGATGCTTCTAAAGATATCAAATGTTCTGAATCTTTATTCGTCACGTTAGAAGCAGGCAAATGAAAATTAGGAATATCCTTTGGATATTTTAAAATAGAAATTTAAATTTTTTTAAATAAATTACTTTGACTTTATGATGATATTCTCGAATTTTGGTCATTTTCCTTTCATCAGTAGCAACATTTTGAGTCAAAAAAGTTGAAACAACTTGTTCTCCGACACATTTTTGCAAAGCTCCCAATGCAGCACAAGAAGAATCTCTAACTTGTGGGTCAGATCCCAAACAATGCTAAAAAATTAAGTGTTAAATAATTTTTCCATTGAAAAAACCTCGCAAAGAATAGGCACCAATTCTTTAACAAATCCTTTAGGTAAATGTTTTGCCGGCAAAGAACTAAAAAGTTTGTAGAGAGCCAAGTCTAATTGAGACTTTTGGCTAGGGTTTGGCTTTGTTGCAAATTCCAAAATAAATGGCGTGATTAAATGTAAATTCTAAAAATGAAAAAAAAATTTTTATAAACACGGAGAATTGTAATATTTTTCAATGCTTGAGTAAGGAGGTATAAGTAATATATAAAGCGAGGAGAGAATTTTGTATTAAAATTCAAAACTTATAATTTTTGCTATTAACCGTTAATTTTACATAAACAATTTTAAAATTTAAACTCCCCAACCTTTATCGTGGAAAAGAAAAGAGCATCGACTAAAATAGAAAGAGGCTCTTTCAAAGTTGCCTTTTTCTCTTTAAATTTGTCAAAACAAATCGGGGCCAATCCGGCAGAGTAAGGAGAGAATCCAAAGCGAAGTCCTTGAGCAATTAAACATAAACATTTGGCGGACATAGAAGCACAATTAATATTTGAATCCGAGGCAAGAACCTTAAAAATGAAAAATAAAATGTTTGCAAAATTTTTAGCTTCTAAAGCTGAAAAGATGTAGACATTCTTGTATTCCCTCAATTGTAATTCCTGAGAATTTTTATTTTAAATTTTAAAATTATTCCCCATTAACAAAAACAAGACAGATTTATAAAAAATTTTAAAAGGGTGAATTTAAATACATACCTTGCCAATGCTAGCAATTAATTGTTTATGCGCAGGATCATCTGCAATTCTTTTACAATCATTTAAAAGCTTAAACAAAAGTTCTAATCCTTTCATGCGTTCTTGCCATTTTTCATCAACTAGTAATTTATAAAATTCTGGTGGGATCTGAGAATGAATGTCTTTTGGTTCCAGAAGCTCCCAAACATCATTTTCTTTGCCATTGAGCTGTTCAGTTGATGAATGTCCCGATTTAATTTGAATATTTTCATTGCTGGAAGTGAGTAATGGAGCCTAAAATTTATGATTAAATTTTCTACTTTACAATTAGAGGGAAAAATTAATTTAAACCTTTTTTCTCAATTCTGCATCCTCCTCTTCAGCTTTAACCTTGGATTCTCTGATCTAAATAAAAACAATTCATAATATACTTTAAAAATATGAAACTTTAATCATTTTCCTTTCATCGGTAGCAACATTTTGAGTCAAAAAAGTTGAAACAACTTGTTCTCCGGCACATTTTTGCAAAGCTCCCAATGCAGCACAAGAAGAATCTCTAACTTGTGGGTCGGATCCCGAACAATGCTAAAAAATCAAATTTTAAATAAATTTTCCTCTGAAAAAACCTCGCAAAGAATAGGCACCAATTCTTTAACAAATCCTTTAGGTAAATACTTCGCCGGCAAAGAACGAAAAAGTCTGTAGAGAGACAAGTCTAATTGAGATTTTTGGCTAGGGTTTGGCTTTGTTGCAAATTCGATAATTGTTTGAGTCAGAACTGATAAGTTCTTATTAGAAGCAAGAAAAAGAGCATCGACTAAAATAGAAAGAGGCTCTTTCAAAGATGCCCTTTTTTCTTTAAATTTGTCAAAACAAATTGGGGCTAATCCGGCCGAGTAAGGAGAGAACCCAAAGCGAAGTCCTTGAGCAATTAAACATAAACATTTGGCGGACATAGAAGCACAATTAATATTTGAATCCGAAGCAAGAACCTTAAAAATGAGAAAATATAAATCGCAATCTTGACTAGCAATAGGATTAACGTAATTAATTATAAATCAAAAACCGACTGTGCATACCTTGCTAAGACTAGTAATTAATTGTTTATGCGCAGGATCATCTGCAATTCTTTTACAATCACTTAAAAGCTTAAACAAAAGTTCCAATCCTTTCATTCGTTCCTGCCATTTTTCATCAGCTAGTAATTTATAAAAGTCTGATGAGATTTGGGAATGAATGTTTTTTGGTTCCAGAAGCTCCCAAACATCATTATTGAGTTGTTCTGTGATGAACATTGTAAACTGAGAGGGAGGTCAAAATGAATAAAAAATACTAAAATTAAATATTTAAATGTACAAAATGAAAAGAAAGTTTTTAAACTTTTAGAGATAATTAAACCACACGGGTCCACCCTGTTGACGCACGCTCGAAAACTAGCTAACTCTTTTCCTTAAACATAACGCCAAATTTCAAATTAAATATCTATGTACTCTCTTCATTTTATTGCATCTCTCGTGCGTCTGACTTTATTGTAAACATGAGAAAGGGTCAGAAGGAGACAAGTTATAAAATGGTCAGAGGGAGGGAAAATGGTCAATTCTCTCATTTGTGAAGGGGAATTAGTTAAATTTTATAACTTTTGATCCTCCCATCCGATTGTGAACCTAAATGAGTTAAACAGATTTATTTAATAATAATAAATTTATTTAATAAATACAAAAACTTTTTGTGTACTAATAAAAAATAACAAAGAAGATCACTCATTTTGTTAACTTTCTATAGAATTTGGCACAGATTCTGTATTATGGCAAAGTAAAAATAAATTCCACAAAATTCCATCAGACAATACAATTAACGCAGGAATTAATATTAAAGAGTGAATAACACAAAGAATAATACAAGAAAACATTATTTTAACAAATATTTGTGCCATATAAAGAGGAACTAATAGTAGTGCAAGAACGCAAAATGATGTTGATATTGCTGCTTGTAATGCTGGTATTCCAACAGCAAGTAAAGTAGTTGTTAGACGTTGATTGAGGAATGAATGTCGGTCATTTTTGTTGATCGGTTTTGGTAAATCAAAACCTTTAAAATTTTAACTTTAAACAATAAATGAGAGAATAATAAGTATGTCTAATCTACAACTGAGAGGAACAAAAGTCCGTGCACCATTTCTCATTAATTAATGTTTCCCAATTTTTAAATGCATAAATCGGCTAAAATATTCGGTTTTTACAATTACAATAATGACTTATGGAGATTACAGATAGTCAATAAATTTACCAGAACTGTAGAAGTGATATGTAACATGGGCAGGGATGTCTATACTAAATCCAATTGAAATTACTAAAGCAGCCTGAAAAAAATAATTTTTATGTTAAATTAATTTATATTCAATTTACCATCATAATTGGATCCATAGTAATATCCATCCAAGCTAGAATACCCAATGTACCCAAAATTATAGAGCCAATAGTTATACCAGCTAAAATAACTGTTCTCCATTCTCCTCCCATAAATAATGCACAAATTGTTGTCATACAAATTAATGTTGCTAGTGCTGATTGCCATGCATCTGTTGGCATATTATTAATTAAATCGAGGAATAACCCCTCATCGTTGAAAACAGTAGCATTTAAATCACTGTATTTATCGATAATATCACGCCATTTATTTTGAAGATTGGCACGTCTTTAAATTTAAAAAGGCTAATCTAACTTTATAGACCCTTAAAGCTGATATGCGGGAAATGGCGGTTCGCCTGGTTTTTATTAAATTATAGGGAAGTAATGTCGTGTTGGATCTTACTGGAGAATTACAGACGGTAGTTAAGATGAACATGTGTCCAATTTTCGCCTACAAAATTTTTATACTTTCTTAAACATTTTTTGGAAAATAACTAAGTAATATGTACTTATTTCATATTCTAATTAAAAGATATTAATTTACTCTGCCCATTCTTTAAGACTTTCTCCATGATAAGCAGTTGTAAAGAAAAAACGTTTTAAAGTTCCATTTTCTCCGTCTGTTCTAACAAAAGCCTTCCAATGTTTATTTTCTGGCCATTTCAAAAATTCATTAATCAATCCATTATTTAAATCATTTAAAGATTCCTCTCCCAAAAAATCAGATAAATCTCTAATAAAATAGTTTGTACTTGAAGACCCCCAACTTTCTGGTAAACTTTCCATTTCATTAACAAGTTTATTTAAACGTTGAATTTGTGAAGGATTAGATAAATTACCAGGATTATTAACGAATATTGTCGCCATAGTAAAGAATGGAACGATTTGTTGTTCACGGTAATGGTCAATCTGTGCAATTATGGAAAGTTTTGTAACTTTTATATAAAATACTAAAGACATTTTGATATAATTTGAAATAGCTTAATACTCTAATTAAATCCCTGGGCGTTTAATGAGTCACTATGGGTGGATTTAAAATAGATATGGGCTTCTAATAGAGCCGGGTTTTACTTACTTAAAGCAATTATTTTTTAATTATTTTTTGTTATACGGTTAATTCCTCTCCCCCGTCTCTTCGAAAAATTTCCTTCCAGTTAAAAATCGCCATTTTCATTATCAGTTTTCTATAAGTGCCCAAACTTTTTTGAAAACTTATTTAAACCAATTCTTAAATTAAATTAGACTTAATAATAGTTCTTATTTAATTGCCATACATATATTGTATTCATAATTTAAATATTTATTACCTCTAAAAGTAAAGAATCACTTGCAAAAAGTTTTTTCGTGGTTAAATTTACTTTAAAGTGAGAAACACCCTTAAAATAATTTTTAAATTTAATTCTTATTAAAAAACAAACAATAACAGAAAATATAACAAAAATAATCCAAAACAAGCAAATAATAAAAGAAATTAAAGGGTTCATAATAAATCCAACATATTTTTTTGTTGTTTTATTTAATTGATTTTTTAGATTTAAATATAAATTATTGGATATCTAAATTAATTTAATTAAAAAAAATTTACAAAGAAACTATAAAAATAAGTTTAGGCTCCAGTCTACACGATGGTATAAAAATATTTGAAATTTGAGACTAATACCAATTTATAGTCACCACGTGATCTTATTTTTTTAAATTTTATTAAGCCCACAATAACTATCCAAAATTGAAATAGGCTACATTAGAAATTTCATGGCATATACACGAAATTAAAAAATATAAATAAAAAAATCAGTTTCTACCTAAACAAGAGTCATTTATTTATTTTTACCTTATTTTTAGGTCTTTGATTAATTGTTTTATTTTTATAAATTCCTTTAGAACCAATTAATATACTCAAACATAATTTTCTATTATTCCCATTTAATTGTTCTGATTTTAATTCTGATTCGTCTAATAATGCTATAACTGCCTAAAATAAAAATATAAATAAACAAAATTATTCTAATAGATCTCCTTGTATATTTGTGTTTTTAATGAATTTTTTGAGTTAAAAAAGAATTTTGTTTAATTTTAATTAATTAAAAAAAATTTTTTACCGCATAAAAAGTAACTTGATATATAAAATCAACAGTAATTGCAGCCATACTTCCCATACATAAAAGTGTAATTTCTGGGGATCCAGTAAATGATCCTATTGCATCTGCACAAATATTTGTTAAAGCAGAAATTAAAATTGCAGGCCCAGTATCGACTAATACCTTCAAAATTAAGAAATATAAGAATACTATGGATGTGCCTAGCTAATTGATCCAAAATCAGGAAATAGTTGGGTAGTTAAAAACATAATCCGATTAACAAATATTTTTTAAAACTGGATAAGATTTTTGCCTATAAATCCATATAAATCCCAGCAGATAAAAGAACAAATACACATATTTTGGAGGACTAATTGTACCTAGAAACCCTCTCTCCTCAATAACTAACCAAAGCCATTCTTTTAGTAACCCTTTCCTTAATTGTTTCAATAATTCCTCGATTTATTTCCTTTTCTTTTGATTTAATTCTTTGCCAAGCATGTATCATTAAATAAGCATCATCAACACCAATTGCAAGAACAAGAAAAGGAGTAACACAAAGAACTGTGCCAAAACGAACACCAAACAGAAATAAAAGACCTAAAGCAGTTCCGCTGGCCATTAAAGGGCACAAACAGGCCATTAATGCTAACCAAAGTCTTTTATAATTAAACTGATTCATATATGAGGCAGATAAAAGAACAAAAACTGAAGAACAACAAAGCATAATTACAAAACCAACCTGAAATAATTATTTTAAATTAATAAAAAAATTCTAAAAATTGAATTATTTTGGTAATACTAATTTTTTAATTAATGAGAATTATTTGAGAACTGTATTGAATAAATAATTCTTTTTCCATAATTTTATTAATTCTTTCAATTTAAAAAACAAACAATAATAAAAGGAAGCATAGTTAATCCAGCACGAACAACTTCCACTTCAACATAAGCTGTAGAAACACTCAAAACACGAATTAAAGAACTATTAAATTTTCCACTAAAAATTAAATCTTTAAAAAATTTTCAGAAAAAACAAACTTATCAAAATATTTAGATACAGCCAGTTGCCAATTTTTAACTTCATCATCAGACCATCCTCCAACTCTTTCTGCTTTATATATTAATGCAACCATTTCAACTTTGGCCATATTAGATAATTCAATATTGTTGTTGTTGTTACTATTGTTTGTATTTAATAAATGAATACCGAAGAAATTTGGCTTAAAACTGACAAAACATTTAATTTAAATAATTAAAAGAGAAAATATTTTTTAAAAAAAGTTTATTTTATTAAATTTTAAAGTATAAGGAAATTAAAAACTCAATTGTCTCCTCCTCTAATTTTAATATAAGGGATCTACATATACCTAACCGGAAATAGCTTTACAATTTAAATAATTATTTTCTAACAAATTAATTTACCTGAATGTTAAATGTTCTTCCAAAAATACTACTCAACGGGTAATTAAGTTTAATATTAGGATTTAATGTTTCATTAAATTCTAAACGTTGTATTTGGTGTTGAAAACCTTCCTTAAATTTAAATAATATTATTTAAAAAATATATTTAATTTACTTGAAATCTTCTCAAAGGTTCATTTAATTCACAAAAATCACGGCAAAATTGAGAAAAAGTTTCGGAACGGTTTTTGTTTAAATTAAATAAAGGAAAATTTTGATTGACAATTTCATCAACTTTAACAGCTTCATTCAACATTTTTTCGTTTAAAAAATTATCATTATTATTTTGTTTTTTAGGTAAGAGTAACAAAAATATTCCAAAAGGGGATCCTCCATCTTTTTCATTGAAAAAATGTTCTCGAATAGCCTACAAAGGAATGGAAAATAAATATTTAAAAAATAAATATTTTAACTAATATATTTTTATAATATAAAGCAAAAAAATCTCTCTGATTTTATAAAGAAAACTGATATTTTTTACTTACTAATTCTTGTCTAGAACGAGCTCCATAAGGTGTATATCCCGTTATATCATTTTTATATCTAAAAAAATAAATAAATATTTAAATAATATTTAAAACTATTAACTGTGTCATAACAACTTTTAAAGTACATAAAAGAGTAATTAATGTACATATTGCAATTATTGCTTTAGAATTACGAACAATAAATATTGCCCAATAATTATAGGCAAGGTGAACAAATTTAAGTAGAGAAAATTTTGATTTATTATTTTTGTTATTTTTATTATTAGATGAAGTAGTTGGTTCTGAAATTTAATTAAAATATTTTTAAAAATATTTTAAAATTATTTTCCTTAATATTTTTAAGAATTTTTTACCAAAATTTGATGTTTCAAATGATGAAAAATTATTTGCAGAATTTTCTGTTTGATTCATTTTAAACAAATAACAATCTTAAAATTTAAATAATTAATTATTTTATAAAAATATTTTAATTTTAAATAAAAATCAGAGTTAATGAAAAATTATTTAGAAGCTCTCTTTTGTTTTTGTCAAATTTTGTGAAAGATGTTTAATTTTAAAAAATAATTTTTCATTATAGAAAAGCTTAGAAAAATTTAATTTTTATTTTTAAATTTAAACAAAATTTGTTTGAATAATTAAAAATTTGCATTTCAAAGTTTTGTTAAAACGTGACGTAAAAGGCGGTAATAAAATAAAATCAAAGAGAAGATTTGTATTCTAAAATTAAAAAAAATATTTTTTAATAAATTAAGGCAATTTAAAATTAAAAAGAAAATAAATACAAATTATTTATTTTCAATACCTCCAAAAAATAAATATAAACAAAAAATAAATAAAAAGAGAGAGTATTACGAGATGCGCAAAAATGTTGTGTGGTTTTAACAATTATTTTACTCATCATTTCCTTTAAAATGTAAAACTTTTAAATTCTCTTTTTCTCTAAAATATTTCTTATTCTAAACTTCAAACTATATTTATATATATACCGGTTTTTACAACATTTTAAATTAAAAAAAGAACACAAATTTTTAACAAAAACTGCGGGAGGGAGAAAAAAAGAGAGAGAGGCTGTGTGTTTATACTTTTGTTTAAAAAATTTATTTTTTATTTAATTAAATGGCATTGAAAATGCCAAAATTAATTTTGATTAAATCATTAAAATTTAAAAGATGAGAATTAAAACAAACGAATTCTATTTATTTTAATTAAAAATAAAACTATTATTTAAAAAAGAAATTAAAAATAAATCACAAATACAAATTTTGTTTCAAGAATTTTGTAGTATGTACATATTTTAAAGTAAAAAAGTATACAAAATATATTTTAATATGAAAAAAATTTCGGAAACTAATATCAAAATAATGTATATCTATGAAGGAAAAAAGTAAATAAAAAAGTGTTATTTGTTGAAGAATATCTTCGTTTTATTTAATAAAAAAATACAGTGGTATCTCGTTAAAATGTTTCCCAAATCAAACGTTTCTTCATAACGAAGGCCACGATAACGAAGGCGACATACATTAGCGAGATTCCACTGTATTTAAAAATAGTTTGATTAAATTTTAATAATTAAATATCAAATTTAAAAATGTAATAATAAATATCGTTAGAATTTGTAAAATTCTTTTTCGTTTATTTTAATCCATTTAATTTAGTTATAAATTTGTGTAATTCATTATCCCCCAAAACAAATAATTCTAAGCGATCGTCAGCACAATTTAAAGCAATTTGTCTTTGGCGAGAAGGCGCAGACGCGCCGGCACTGTAAACAATATCAGAACCGTCAAATTGAAGCTAAACATAATTTTAGATATTTTTTTATTTTTAAATTTAATATTAAAAATTAATTTTTAATACAGTTTGCAATTTACATGTTTCGCAAAAGGGGATGGGAACTGCGGGGGTATGGGGAACGGGGGCTGTGGTGGGAGACCTACCCCGTCCCGGAGAATCCCTTCCCCGGGGAACCCTAACCTCAAGTTATCAAATAAATGGTTGTCAGTAGAAAGGAAAGAGTGAAAGGGGCGAATGACATTAAGGGATAAAGTGGACAAGAAGACTGATATCCCAAAAAAGCCCATACACTCTTTTACCATTCCTCTATTTTTGTGTCCTTATAGTCTTTATCCTCCGCTACCTCAAAATTCAGTTTTAATTTCCTTTTTTCCCTTTTTACCTCAAACAAATTTAATATTTTTTACAATTAAAAAAAGTAATTATTAAATATACCCAAACTCTCCAAGTAAGATTTGATGCATCATCTGGCAATTGATCATGATCATATTGTACAATTGCAGAATATAAAGAATTAACACAAAAAAGTATTTGAGAAAGTTCTGGATCTATTTTAAATCTTTAATAAAAAAATAGAATTTTTTAATATTTTTTAATTTATTTTACGGCGTATTTTGACATTTTCCTTCTTTTGGAGAGTAAAAACCTTGTGTAGTATTTAATTCATCCCGAGTTTGAACAAATTCACATAATCGAAAATGTTCGCCTACTCTAACTGAAAACATTATATAAATTTAGAAATTAAAATAATAAATTGATAGTTTAAGTAATCCTCTGAGTCAATAGATTTTTCTAAACTTTTTTGGATTGTTTAACAAAAAGTTTTTATTTTTAAATAATTCCAGTCAATCAAAGAAAGAATATGTATACTTATTTCACACTAAATTTACTAACCAAGTTTAATTAATTCATTTGCTGTAGCTTTAGGAAAGAAGAATCCATGTGAAATAAAATTATTTGGAAGATGTTCTTCTTTAATATCGTGTAAACTAAATAAATTAAAAATTAAAATTTATTTTTAAATAATTTACATATTTCTTTTTAAGTCAAGAATTGCGTGCTTTTTTGTATTATGTAAAAGTAAAAGAGCTTCTCCATCAACTAAAGTTTGCCAACGAGGGACAAAATCATAAAAAGAAGCCGCCGATATTTGAATATTATCTGAAAATTAAATTAAGATTAGAATCATTCCTCCCACCCTCCCCTTCCCCTCCCCTCATTCCCTCAAAAACAAAAGGAAATTTAAATAAAAAAACTTTTTAATTAATACCTAACCTTTAGTCTCCAAAAAACATTTAGTTAAATGCATATGTCCATTCCCCTGTGAGGAACAACAAACTAAATGAGGAGTAAAACGAATACAATTTCTAAACTTTGTTGGGGCAATATCTCCAATATGTTCTTCTACACTCGAAACATGAAATTTATTAAATCTATTAAAAAAAGAATTTAAAAAAAATTTATAAAAAAATTATTTACTTAAATCCTTCTAAATATTCATCAACATTAATTGTTTCAGATTCTAACATTTGGTCATCAGAATCGAAAACAGAAATAATTACATCGTTGTTTTGTTCATCAAAACTTATCCAATCTCTTAAAAAAGTTAATTTAAAATATTCATGTATTGGAATTATGATTTTCTCTGATAAATATGGGAATTTCAGAAAAAATTTAAAATGATAATTCAAAATAAATTAAAGATTTTTAGGGTGTTTAATGTTAGAAACTACTAACATTTTTGATTATTTTTAATTATTCCTTTACCTATTTCCTTTAACAGCCCCCAATCCAATATGAGAAAATACTAAAGGTTTATGATCGTCTTCTAAAGCTTTGTGTGTATTTAAATCGTCATCTGATTCATTAGATTTGTAAATAACATAAACAAAAATTTTAAATAAAATAATCGCCAAAATAATTCCAAAAAGAATTAACAAATTTTTGGTTGTTAAATAATTACGAAAACCTTTATTTAAATTAAATTATTTATTTAAAAATTAAAAAAATGCCTGGAGGCCTAACAATTCGACGATTTGCGTTGGCATTTCCTTGGGTGGAGGATGCATTAGCCAAAAGAGTAGAATTTTGTGTTTGTCCACCAAAAGGTCTAAAAGAAAATAAAAAGTCTTTTTAATTAAATTAATTAAATTACGTGTAGGGTGGGGGATGTTCAGATGGGGGAGGGGGAATTTTTAGAGGTAATTGTGGAGGTCTAGGTGGTTGTTGTTTTGTAGAAGATGGATTTTGTGTAGAATTTGAGGGTGAATTATCGGCATTTAATGATGATGAAGATGAGGAGTCAGAAGGGGCTAAGGGATCGGTATTCTTATTTTTATGGTTTTCCATCTTTTTATTAAATTAAATTTAACTAAAATGTAGTTGTTATACTTAGTTAATGTTATATGTATTGTAATAAAGATAGAATTTTGTGTTAGAATTTTTTAAAGATAAGTTAATTTTTGTGTGTAAAGCGAACGATAAGATAATAAAAATTTAGAGAAAAGCATTAATGTATAAATATTTTTTTAAAAATTTATTCCATAAAAGTTGTTATGAAATTGCTTTTGATTGATTGAGCAAAGAATGAGGATGAAGGAATAATAGAAAAAGAATTTGGAAGAAGTGAAAATTTAGAGGTGAGCGGCTGGAAATTGGGGTAAATAGTATTTGATGAAATAAATGACAGTCATGAATGAGCGCGACAGGTAATCGATTTTGAGGGCAATATTTAAATAGTTAAATAATTTAATTATTTGTTTGTTTACTCGAATGTTTGTTGAATGTTAATGAAATAATTGAAATTAAATTTTATTAAAAATATTATTTTAGAAAATTTTAAAAATAAAAATACAATAAAATTATTATTAAATTTATAAATAATTTACAAAACGGATCAAACATAAAACAATTAAATAATTACAGGGAGTAGGATAATTCTTTAGAGCTATAAAAACACAAGTATATTCTTCAAGAAAATAAAAAATTGGAGAGAACTTTTTCCTAAAATAATCTCCCAAGTTTGTATGTTGGGAGGAAACTTCATAAGCCTTAAATTTATTAATTTATTTAATTAAATTTATTTAAAGAAAAATAACAACTTTTAATGGATAAAATTTGAATTTAAATGAAAGCCAAATCAGCTGAAGTTGAGGATTTGATGAATATAAAGTTTTCTGATCAGCTCAAAATTCAAAGCAAATTCCTCCTTAATTAGTTAATTATTTATTTATTTATTTTGATTCTTCTACCAATTTTTTTAAAAAAATTTTTAAAATTTATTTTATAAAAAAGCTTTTCCTATAATTATATATTTTTTTTTCTTTAATTGACTCAATTAATTTTATTTCTTTTTCTTTTTTTTCTTTTAATTTATTAAAAATATTTATTTATTCATTGATTTTATTTTAAATTATTAATCAAAAAAATATTTTTTAAAAGCTTTTTATTCTCATATATAAAAACTATCAAACATTCCCGTGACTATTTAAAATATAAATATTTAAAAATATTTTATATATTTCTTCAATATTTTCTTTCATCCAAGTGGTTTGTTAAAAAAGGCACCGGAAATCTTTTATTTTTTCTTTTCCTTTTTTCCCTTCTCCTTCATCTTCCTTTCCTTCCGTTTTTTAATAATAAATACAATAAAAAAGTTTTACTTTAAAAATTCCAGCTGCGCTTTTTGGCCATCTTTGGCATTTCTTTTTGATTAATAATTCTTTGAAAAATAAAGAGAAAGAGGAGACAGGGAGAGAAAATAAAATAATGAATAAATAAATATTATTTATATATTGAAAAAGCTATTAAATAAAATCTTTTAACACATAAAAATTGCTTAAAATTTCTAAAAATTATTTTTATCATTAAGAATTACCCAAATTTTTAATATATTAAATAAATTTAATTATTAATTTTTTTAACTATTGTGAAAGTTTATATTTTATGTATATTTTACTTTAATAAACTGATCTCTTTCTTAAAAATCAGAAAATTTTCTCCAATATTTAAAACAAATTTAGAATTGTCTTAACAATATATTTAATTAATTTTCTACAAATATTTTTATTTAAAATTAAATATATGTATCAATTCCTCTAATTCCTTTTTTATGTCTTTCCATAAAATATATTAATTCCTTATCTAAAAAATTAATTAAAAAGGCATTGCTTATGGATAAAAAAAAAGAAAGAAATTAATTTATTATATTCTTTTTTCTATTTATAAAAATTTTTTTTGTAAATATTTAAGTATTGCTTATGCTAAATATCTTCTAAATTTTTTGAGTTTCTTAAAGAGAAAAAGAAAGTATTTTTTAAATAATTTTGATTATTTTTTTCCTTTCCGCTTTTGAGAAAACCAAAAACTTCTTTTCCAAATATTTTTAACCAAAAAAGGAAATAATCCAAACATTCTTTAGTTTACAAAATTAGATTTTTAAAAGCTAAATTTTTTTAGTTAAAATTAAAATTTCATTGAAAAAAATAATTATGGGAAATTAAATTTAATTATTTGTGTTCCGCTTTTTTTGCAAAATTTCCCAAAAATCTTAAACAACAAAACCCCACGCTTTTCCCTGTTTTTTATTCACATTCAGTTAATATTTGCAGATAAATAAAATGTTTAATTTGAGGTAATAAATATTTAGGTATTTTAAAGAAACACAGTTAAATATTCTTATCTAGTTTTTTGTTAAATTAATTAATTAAAATAATTAAATATAAACAGTAATGATTTTATTTATTTTATTTAATTCATTAAATTACATTTAAGCCGAAAAGAAAAAAATTTAATTTAAAAATATTTTTTGAACATCTACATAAATTAATTTTAGTTTTTTTTTTGTTTGGACATTTTCTCTGTTAATAACCTGCCACACACACACACACACACACTTTCAAACATCTTTTTTTTATAATAAACTTTTTTTTTCTTTTTAAATTAAACAAAAAATTCTTTTTTTTCAATGCAATTAATTTTATTTCCGCCACAATGCCCCTTTCCTCTACGTTTATTTGTGAAAAAAAAATTAGAGAAAAGGAAAATAACAGTCCTTTGGCCCCATTTTCTTTTTTTTTACTAAATTTAGAAAAAATTAGGTTGGAAAAGAATGGCACTCAACAAAATTTCATTCATTAGGATAAACAAGAACAAAAAGGGATAAAAAACTAGAAGTGCTTTGTCATTAATTTTTTTAGAATTTTTTGTTTAAAGTTTATATAAGATAGAAAAGAGAATTCATCTTTCTAAAAAAATTAGTAATTAGTGCCGGCGCTCAAACTAGAATAAACGTAGCCTAAAGATGCAGTATTTTTGACCAACAGTTTTTCAAGTATCAGCGCCGCCAATGATAAATTTTCAGAAAGATGGGATTTATGTTCAAATACAAAGCTCCACCAGAGCTTTAGCTCCGGATCTAGCATACCAAGTACTCAGGGCAACAACTTTATAAAAACAACGTATGCTTTTTCTTCAAAAATTTTTCCTTAAACAAAATATAAAATTAATTTATTATTCCTTATTTATTAATTATTCTTTTAAAATTCTAAATTTCTTGGCATTAATTAGTTATAATTGATTTTCTATCATGTGTTTTGTGTTCTAAATGACGGCTGTTCTCAACAATTAATCTATTTTCTCAATCTATTTTAAGTAAAATTATACAACTTCCAGAGTTCGTAGATGGGGGACAGAACATTTATTTTAACAAAATAAGAATTAAATAACTAATATATTTATTTATTTTTGTAATTAATTTTTCGCAAAATTAAAAATCTCTTTTTTTTTATTTTAATAAAAAAATCTATTTATTTATTTGCCATTTAAAAAAACTTTTTTAACACCTTCTGTTAGCAGCTGGTTCTTTACAAATCACAAAAAGTAGCAATTAACTTGCCTGGTTGTGACAGCTCTTTTTAGAGTTTAAACTTATCTTTTAAAATATTTTTTTTTCTTCTTTTCTATTCCTGCTGTGACCACTTTTATATAATAAATAAAGCTTTATTTGTGGATTTTTATATATATTTATTTATTTTCTCGTTAAAATACCATAAAATAGTGAAACTCCATTACAATTCCTTGAACAGATGACGTTATTTTTGAGTTAAAAATAGTTTTTATTTTGGTAAATTTATTTTGTTCAAAGTATTTTAATAAAATTTATTTAATATTTATTGTTCAAGAAATTAAAAAAAAATCAGAAAACGTTAAAAATTTAACCAAAATAATCTAAAAATATGTCCGTAAACTTCCATTTTTGTATTTTTCATTATCTTTATTTTCACACAAAAGATTGTGTAATATGTACATATTGTCTCAATAAATTAATTAAAATAATTAATTTCCTTTTAACTTTAATTTTATTCTAAAAATAAAATATATGATAGTTTTTGATTGCAACATATTATACATATTATTATTTTTATTAATCCTTCCGAATCCCTCCTTTTTATATACTAATTATTAGTCTTTAACTAAATTAATTATTTTATTTATTAAAACAAAAAATTTCCCGATGCGACCAAAAATTTGTTTTTGAGCTTTGGTTTCAAATCTACCTTGGGTCAAATCTGACATAATTTTACAAATTTTTAATTGACTTTTGATTAATCTTTATTATTATTTTTAAAAATAATATCCCTAAATTTATTTAACATTCCCACGCAATTCTCTTTTTCTATTAAAAATTATTTATTTATTTTCACTAAAAATGTTCTTGTTTGGGATAACAAATGTCAAAAAGGCAAATAAACTACTATATGTATTATTTAGTCTGTCAAGACATGCTCGGATGCTTCTTCCTTTTTTATAGAATGAAAAAAAGAAGGAAATTTAGGTAAAAATGAAATTGGAGTAGAAAAAAGAGGGGATGCGCTTTCAATTATTTACATTAGAATAGTACACATTTATTTATTTTTTAACATTTTTTAAATTTAAATTTAAATTTTTTTTTAGAATCAATTCTCCTAAAATCATTCTCTATTAGATAATACTTGTTATCGTTAATTAAATATATTTATTTATTTTTAAATTAAAAAAATAAATTTTCAAAGAATTTTTAAAATTAGAGAATTTTTTTCTCTAAAAATGAATTTAGAAAGTAATTCTGGACAACAATTACAACAAGATGTTTCTGCTAATTCACCAAAAAATATTCATCAATATAATGATCAACATTCTAATTGGACAGAAATGGATTGTGGTTGGTTAGATGAAATTAGGGAAATACAGGTAAATAATTTAGGGAAATAAATTAGGAAAATAATTAAGGAAATACAGGTATTTGAATATTAATTAGAGAATATTTAAATATTTTTTAATTAAAAGAATTTATTAAAAAGTAGTGATTCTATGTATTTCAGGTATTCCTATTTATTTTCTGTTCCTAATTATATAATTAAATTGGCACTAAAAATAACAAAGTTTTAACTTCCAAAATAATTTATATTTTCTGTGCCCTTCTAAAATTTTATTCTAAAAAAATTTGTAGATTAAAATATTTTAAAAATCATTGTCGAGTAATCATAATTAAATTAATTTTTTAAAAGAATCATTTTTATTGGCGGCATACAAATCCAGCCCTTTTATTATGTTTATACGCTGCTGTTTGTTTTTTTGGAGCTATAGCTAATTTTTTTGTTTTGTTATCTTTTGCTAGAGTTGCACAAGTTGGAATTGAAATTTATTTTTAAAAAGAAATTTTTAAAATTAAGTTACGAAATCTTCGAAATTATTTTATTGCTAATTTGGCATTTTCTGATCTTCTAATGTGTACAATTACAGCCCCAGTTACTTTATATTTATCTTTAAACTTTTTTTGGCCTTTTGGAAAGGTAAAAATACCTGAATATTTTTATTTAAAAATTTCTATTAAAAATATTTTTTAAGTTTGCCTGTCAGTTGGTTGCTTCCATTCAAGCAGTTAATATGTTTGTCTCTTGCCTTACTTTGGCAAGTTTTTTTAAATTTTAATTAGCTTAAGGAGTTTTTGTGATAGATGTACTAAATGTGAATGTAGGTAGGGCCCTGTCACCAGAAAAGTTGAAAGATTTAAACAAAAGAAAGGCGGAAGGTCTGAATGTAAATTTTTAGAGAGGGTTACACATTAATTAATTGTGTAATTATAAAATACAAATATTTAAGGTATTAATTGCTTTGGATAGATTTCTTTTAACTTTGTGTCCAGTAAAATGGCGATTAGCAGCAAAAGCTCCATTAATTTGTTATTTATTTGTTTGGATATGCTCTTTTATTGTTGCTGCCCCATATGGAGCAGCTGTTTCTGCAGAATATGCAAGAATGTTAGATCCTTGGAATTCGGCTAATGTTGAACTTTTGGTTTGTGAAAGGATTGGGGGGAAAATTGTTTAAAAATTAATTTTATTTTTAAAGCTACCAATTTGTGATAGAGAACAACCACAAATTTGTATGGAGGATGTTAAAAGATGGGACAGATTACCGTTTTCTAGAAGGACATACACACTTACAGTTTTGGCTATACAGTAATATTTTTAATTAAAAAGATTAAAATGGTTTTTTAATTAAAATTAAGAAGAATTTAGTGAAAATTTTAAAATTTTGATAATATACATTTATTTTTTAATAAAATATAAAAATTCTGAAAATCAATTTTTAAAATATTTTTTACTTAAAAATTTATTTGAGGTATTTACTTCCATTGTCAGCCCTTGCAATAGCTTATTCACAAATTGGTTCAACAATAAGGCGTAGAGGTAAAGCTAGTACAACTGTACATGGAGAACGTAAACAACAAATACAACGAAGAAATAGGTAAAGAGAAAATAGAATAATTTTTTAAATATGTAATCTTTTCTTTTTTTTTCAATCAGAAAAGCAATGTTTTTATTGCTTGGTTTAGTTCTTGTTTATGCAATTGCTTGGGCACCAATGAATATTTATAATGTTTTACATGTTTTAGAATTTATTGCTTTTTCACAATATAATTATCTTTTTTGTCATTTAATTGGAATGGTTTCTGCTTCTATAAATCCTTTACTTTATGCTCTAATTAATGTATAATTAATTAATTAAAAATTATTTTTTAAATTATATTTTCTAAAAAGGGAAACACAATTTTTTAAATAATTATTACCCCTAATAATTTAAAAGGAGAAGAAAAAGAAAATTAAAATTAATTTTTTGAAATTTTAATTAAATTTAAAATTTTTCTATTTAATTATTTCTAGACCTTAAAATTTTTATTAAATATTTAAAAATATTTTTTACTTTTAAAGGAATCATTTCGAGCAGCATTTCTACAATTAATCCAGCCTTTATTAAAAATTTGTTTTTTAAATTTTAATTCTCAAACAATTAGAAATAGAGAAATAATTACTAATAATATACCCCAACACGAAACAATTTCTTCTGCTTTAATACCTCAATTTGGAAAAAAAGTTTAAAAAATTTTTTTTGTTAATTTTTAAAAATAATTTTTACAAGATGGAAACACCGCCAACTAAAAGAACATTAATAACACAACAAAATGAAGAAAATAATGGTGGATTGAATGTTGATAAAATTAATGGAAGGGTTTCTGATAATTATTTTAAAATGAATGAATTGGGGGAAAGGAAATTAGAAGAAGAAGAAAATAAAGAAGAAAATGAAGAAATTAAAATATAAAAGAGAGTATATTTTGTTTTTTTGAAATCTCTTAAATTAAATATCAAATTTTTTTTGTTTATTTTTTATTGCTCAATTATTGTTTATTATTAAATAAATTATTTTTGATTTTATAAATAAATATAAAAAAATTCTGATTAATTACTGCATCGAGTATTTTCTTTAAAAAAAATTCTGAAATTGTAAAAAAAATAAATTTAATTAATTTTTGGAAAATTAATTTGTTAATTTTGCAACAAAAATATAAATTATTTTAAGAATTCTCTTTTTTATTTTTTTGTAAAAAAATTTATTTTATTAATTCTTAGTACTAATTTAATTTTACTCTTTTAACTTTTAATTTTTGCTTACGTCTCAAACATTTATTTTCTGTGAATATTTAGACATCTTCTAATTACTATTTAACACCCACTCAATATGAATATTTTCCCACAACTTTTAATTATAAACACTTTTTGTTTAAATTTTCTCGAGAATAATGGAATTACTAGGTACAATTACGAAGAAAAAATTCATTTGTTGTTGTTGCCAAGTGCAACCAAATTTCACAAAATTTTTGGAGTGATTACTCGACTTTACACTTTACTATAGACTGACTACTCTCGTCTCTCGTAAACTCGATAAAATGTTTTCCAACTAATTGAGAATGAGTCAAGCTTCAACATTAAACGTTTTGAAGTCTACATAGAAGAATCTCTCCCCCTCTTTCTTCACTCAAATTAATTTCCTTATTTTAAATACCTACTATATATAAATACACCAATTTAAATCCCCAAATTAATTATTTTTTAAACATAATTGTTCTCTTAAAAACAATTATGTTTATTTAATTATTTGCTATCTCAATATAGGCCAGATTTATGCAAATTTGTTTGTATTATCATAGAAATAACTGAATCAAGAATTAGTTGAATTTGATCTGTGTCCTTAAAAAATTATTTTTTAATAAATAAAAAATAATTAATTATTAACTGTAGCACATGTTTGGTGTACATAAATTGTTTTTCTTGGATTTGCGTTTAATGCTTCAAATTTTCTTCGAATAAAGTTGATTGAGTCGTCGTAGGTTTGTGGACCTATTAAATAGTTAATTATTTTGATTATTTGTGTAATCTTTTAAAAGATTAAATTTTGTTTATTCAGACACCAGTCTTTAATCGGGGAGAGTAACAACAATTTTCATTTCTGTTACTTATTAAGGAGGGAGTATTTACATTTTTGGACACCTTAGGATATCCAAAATATTGCTTATTAAAAAAATTAAAAAATTTCAGAACCATCATAATCCTTGAAGCAAACTCGAATAGAAACAAAAGTAATCTTTTCAGCAAAAATATCCCTTTTGTTGAGGAATAAAATAATTGAAGTTTGTAGAAACCAACGAGAATTACAAATACTTTCAAATAATCTCATACTTTCAATCATTCGATTCTTTTAATTTTTTTAAATATTTTTTTTTCTTCAAAACTAAATACTTACAGTTGTCTCATCTTCAAATAAAACCTTTAAAAATTAATTTAAAAATTTTTTTTTTCAAAATTTATTAAAATAAATACTTCATCATATTCAGAAACTGCTGCCATAAAAATAACAGCATTAACATCCTCAAAACAATGTATCCACTTTTTTCGTTCAGAACGCTGACCTCCAACGTCAAAAACCCTTTTTTTAATTAAAAATGTATTTTCATTATTTATTTAAGACAAAAAAGAAAAATAATTTTAAATTGATGCACGCAAATGAACTTTGCGTAGAAAACACGATTTTTGAGGAAGTTTTTTTAATACAAAAAAATTTTCTGTTTACTTTAAATTATTCTAAAATTTTTTGTATTTTAAAATTATTTGTTTAAAAGATAGACTAAAATTTTTAAAAAATAATAGAGAGAAATGTAAAAAAAATATTTTAAATATTTATTTACCTAAATTTAACACCTTTAATTAAAAACGATATTTCCACAATTCCAGTAGTTTTCTAAAAAATATAATTTTTTATTAAACAAAAAACTTTTAATTAACTAACAATTCTGGTTAAAAGTATATCTTGTCTAGAAGGTCTATAACTTGGATTGCTAACTCTGTCCAAACTATCCAAAAAACTTTAAAAAATAATTAATTATTTAAAATTATTTATTTAAATTTAAACTGTTTAGCAGAATCGTGTAAATGAAATTCTAAACGTTTAGAGTATGTTTGGGTATTTAATGCCGGATCTGCCCAGAGTCTTTTCATTGCAGCTGCTAATTCATCACTAAAAGGTTCACTTTCTTCTTCATTTCGAATTGTTTCCATTACTAAACGAGCATCTTCCTTTAAATTAAATAATTGTGATTTAAATAAAACTTAAGTATTTAAAAGAAGAAACAAGAAAGGAATAAATTGATTTAATTTAAATTAGGTACTCTATTTATTTCTCAACTAAATTACTTAAAAATTATTTTATAAAATTCCATTCTTTTAAATATTAATCAATTATTTTACCATTCTTTTTGGTTCTGTAAATCCAATTTTATATAAATTCATTCCTCGAAGAAGTTCTGCCATTGCATGAACTTAAATATATATTTGAAAAATATTTATTTAATTTTAAATATATTTAATTTACCAGTATTTGAATATACAACAGATCTTTGTTGTAAAAGTTCCTTAAAATTGAAAAAAAAGGAATTGAAAAAAAGGAATATATTTAAAGATAATTAAAGATAATATTTTTTAATTTTTATTAAATTTACTTCTTCAGTAAATCCATCGCTGTGAAGAATTCTAAAAAAATAAAAATAATTTTCCAAAAACTTTATTAATTTAACCTCATTTGTTTCATTAATGTACTTTTACCGCATTCTCCGGCACCTGTTTATTTAATTTTTTATTAAAAATTAATACAGAAATTTGTTTAAAATTGGAGAAATCTTAGTGTTTCTATCAAAATCCTCCTCAAAGACAAATGGGGTTTTTTGTTTTGCTTCTATAATAATTAAAGTTTAGGCACGACAGAGAGGTTTGGAAATAATGAGATTTAACATAAAAGGGAAGAAATACTTATAATTAAATCCCCCCCCCCCTTTTTTTTTATTTAAATTAAAATAATTTATAAATAGATATATTTATTTATTTTAAAACAATTACCAAGTAAAAGTAATTTAATTTGTTTATCCTCCCCTTCAGCAATTTCACGTATACTTTTGTCGATCATTTTACTATTTTTTGTTTGTTTTTTCTCTTCTTCACTTTGGCAAAGTCCCATTATTTAAATATATTAATTATCTGATAATTTTGTAAAATAATAAAGAGCTCGCTTTTTTCTTAAATAAAAATTAAAATTAATAAAAAAAAGAGGGGAACGGTTAAAGTATCAAAAATAAAGATAAACGGCGGTTTAAATAAAATGTAATAAAATAAAGTGTAATTAACATAAATCTTAATTTTTAAATAACGGATATTATGAATAAAAACTAAATATTTACTTAAAATATTTATTTTTAAAGCTTGTTCTCTAAATTTAAAAAAAAGGAATGAGTGTCAAAGAAACGCGCATGTTTAAGCTCCTTTTTAATTTTATAAACAATGCCACATTTTCATTATTATTATTCACTTTTCTTTTATCGGAAGGGGAAAAGAAAATTAATTTTTGTTGTCAAGGTAATAATTTATTTTTTCTCATTAGAAACTTTTTTTTTCTTAAAAACTTTTTAAATAAAAAAAAAGCCTATAATATTCTCCTTTAACATTTCTTTGAAGTCTAATAATTAAAAATCGAAAAGAAATTTTTTTAAAGGAGAAAGTTAATAAAAATTAGCAACAAAATAGAAAGAATATAAATACAAATTATAATGAGGAAGAATTTTAAATAAAAATTTTTGGAAATAAAATTAAGTACAAATTAATTTTATTTAAGGTACTATTACGTGGGCAATTGCAAAGAAAACCTTTTACATTATAATTAGGTTTCAAAAATTAATTTTTTTTAAATTACTATTGAATGTTTAAATAAATCTTTGGAAAATAATTTAAAAACTTCTCCTTATACTCTAAAAAAAGAAAAAAAGAAAAATAACTGGAATTACCTAATAGTTTTTACAAACAAAATTACAAAACTTTTTTTAAATTTTAATTGTTAAAAATTAATTTGGAATATGTAAATAATTTGTTTAATTTACATATATTAAGCTTTAATTCGGTTAACAAAAATAGAAATGGAGTTTGTAGATTTTCTGTCATATTTTTAAATTAATTAGATAAATATATATTAATATAATAATTACAAGTATTATAAATATAGTAATTAAATAAATTTATTTATATTCTAAATTAGAGTTGCACCCCGCCCGATTTTACCCGAACCCAGCCCCGAAACAATTCGAAAACCACGTACCGCAAAATACCCGCCTCCGAGCGTTCGGGGTGCAACCCTATTTTAATGCTTCCTTTTTTGAATTTTCTTTCGTATCAAGAATAGACAATCTTCATTCCCAAGTATGTATTATACGTGAATTTTTGTATACTTTTTCAACTATTTCAAGTCAAGCCGAGACAATATTTATAAATTTTTAGATGATTATAAAAATAATTTATTCGAATAAAAAATAAATTTATTGAAAAATTGAAATAATTTTTTTTATAAAACATAAATTTTAATTAAATTATTTTATATTTGAATAAATTATTTTTATAAAAATTTATTATATTTAGGTATATGTAGTATATAAAAATGTATCCAAAAAATATTTAAATCCGTCCACAATTAGCAGAATTATTAAATAAATTTTCTTTTTGTTGGTTCTCATTATTTTGTTTTAAATTAAAAGCCATAGCTAAAATCTTTAATTGTTCTACACGTTTCATTGTAGCACCAAAAGCTTTACATCCATACAAAAGTAAACTAAAAGCTGTAGCCAACTGAAAATAAAAACAAAATTTACTATTTTTGTACAAAAATTATTTTTTTAAACTAGCCTGCATTAAAGCCAAAACAGCTAATCCAATGTCTACTTCAACGGGCTCTTTTGTACTTGTTAGGCTAATATGTGATTTATTGTTTGTTGAAAGTAAGGGAACAAGAGGAAGAATGCCTTTTTAAAGAAAATAATTTCTTTAAATTATATATGTAAAATACCCGAAAGGAACGGCACAAAAATAAATACAACATTAAGTGCACATAACAAAAAAGTAGCAACAAACATTGAAAAACTTTTATTGTGGCTAGCAAAAAAGCCAACTAAACCATTACAAATAGCAGAAATTCCATAAAAAAGCTCTTGACCTTTAGCAAAATCTGCTCGCCAATAAAGACGAACACCTCCTAAACAAAATATTGCTGAACCAAAAACTATCTGAATAAATTTTAATTATATAAGAAATGCTAATTTAAATTAAATAAATATTTAACTAAAATTATTTCTTGACATCGAAATCAGCATTTCATACCTGACTTTTTGTCTTTAAACTGTTTTTTATCTAAATAATAATTGTAATTTCTAACTTTTGTGTTTGTAAATAACGTGTGGATACAAAAAAGTGTGAATATAAAGATAATAAAACTTACAGTTAACCAACTAGTTAAAGATATTGTACTCCATGGAATAGTTTCTGTCTCATGATCGGAAGACCAATTAATATCAAAATTATTTTCTATATTCGTTGGATTAACAAATCCACCGTTAGCATAGGGAAAGTGTGAAGGAGAAAAATTAATAGATGGATTTTTGGAATTAATTGAGCGTGAGACACTTCTAATAGGTGCCCGAAACTGAAAAAATAATTTTTTTAAAAATTATTTTTACAAAACACCTGTGAATGTATCTCTTCATGTCCCCCATATATTTGTTGATTTTTGTTGTTATAAACAATCTCGTCTATTATTTCAGGTTCAGGACGAGGCAAGGTTGTGTAAGATTGACAGCGAGATGGCATCATTTTATCTAAAAAATTGAATTTTGTTTGTAATTTTTTATTTGTTATATTTAAAACATATTGGTTTATGCAAAAAATTTCTTCAATTTTTCTCCAAAACTTACACATTCCCAAATCACTTCCAGGTCTAGAACCAATATGATTATTCTGAAAAGATGCTTCCGCTACTCCAACATCTTGTTGATGCATTTGAAGACCTCTGAGAGGTGTATTGCCATTATTACATTTTTGACGAACCATATTTGGTGGAGCATAAACTGTATAATAATAATTTCTATATCCAAAATTTAAGTATTTACTTGAATGCAAGAAGTTATCTGGAGGTGATCGGATTTGTTTTTGAGGACTAGGTCTAATCGTAGTTCCATACAAGGATGCTTTTGTATTTAATCCAGGCGTAGGATCTTTTACGGGCACAAAACCATATATTTGTTGTGGTTGTTTATTAACAGAATGTTCATGCTAAAATTATTTATTTTAATTATTAAATGTCACCAAAGTATCAGAAAATACCTCAACTCGTGATCGCCAAATAGGATTAATATTTTGATTTCGTATTGGTTGGAATTCACGACTAAATGCCGAACCAGGCCTTTTTTGCTGTTTTTCGCCTTCTTCTACTAATTCTACTTTCTTCTCTTTATCCGTTTTTTGGCCCATATTTTATTTTTTAAATAAATTTTAATGAAAAGATATGATTTTAAAAATCCAATTAAATTAATCAAATTGGCGAGAAAACTAAATTCCGTTGATACATATGATAGTAATATATAAAATTGTCATTTAGAGGACATTTGTAAAAGAAAAATTAAAGACACTGTGTCTAATATTTAGTTAAGAGGAATGAGAGCGAGAATATCTGTTGGGTGAATCCCGAAGACAAACCCCAACCCATTCTTTGACTAAAAGAGGAAGTACATATTAGCGATAATTTCATCTAAACCCCTCATACTTCCGCAAAAGAATAGCAAGCAAGATGACCCAGATATTAAGGGAGAAAGTGTTACAGATGAAAAACGCGCGAAGTCAACAAAGTGCGGTAGTGATATTTGTTTAGGAGATGGATAAAGAATTTATGTATTTTAAAATCAAAAATGACATTTTGGAATTTATTGGCATCATTTTTAGAATTATTCTTAAAGGTCAAATAAACTAAAAAAATTACTCTAAAACTGTTTAAAATTTGTTTTATTTTCAACAAAATATTTCTCACAATCAAATAGAAATCTGAATATAAAATAATTTGAATATTAAAAATATTTTGTATAACGTAAATTTTCTCACTCATCTGCAATCTAGTTTCTCGAAATGCCTTCGCGCATTCCGAATGTTCCTACAAATAAAAAAATCCATTATTAAAATATTTGCAAAAGATTTTCAGTGAAGATTAACCAACAAAAGGGGAATTAAATAATTTCCTTTGGTATTTATATTAAAATAATTCCAAAATTCAATTAATAGACTGTCCTTTAAATCAATACCAAATAGGAATTTAATAAATAAAAACAATTTACATCATTACAGCCGCAGATGAAACATTTCCATCCGAAAGTACCAACATAATGTAACTAAAAATAAGTCAAGTTTTCGATTTTTATGATAAATTTAGTGATACGTATTATTGGTGAAAGAGTCAATAAATGCAGCAAATGTGCTATTACGTATCTAAAACAAGAAATATTTAAAAAAATTAATATTAATTATTAAAATAGTAAAGATACTTGGATTGTCTCAAATTGTGAACCCATACGGCTAAAATTAAAACAATTAAATTTTAAAGTAAAAAAATCAAATACCTGCAAGACAATTTAAATTGTTTAATAATGTTGGAAACTTTTTCAAATCTATGAATATCATCATGTAGAACTCTCTGCGCCTGGGCAATTACCAAAAATGTGGCCTTTTCAAACAATAATACCTTTAAATAAGAATTTATTAGAATTTAGCTTAAACCAAAAAAATAAAATTTTTTCAAAACCCAAAATGGTAGATAATTAGGCAGGTCCGATCCAAATAAAATAAGCGAAAAATTCTGGCAGAGCAGAAATAATTTTTAAAAGTTTTTAACCATAAATTTAATCAACTTCAAAACTTACTTCATCAGCATCAACAATTTCTGTGAATTTTTTCAATTTTTGTTCCATTGAAGTGATCTACAAAATAAAAAAATGAAAATTTTAAATTTATTTACATTTGGTATAAGTTGATAAACAATTGCAGACCAAGCTTTATATAAAGTTTCATCCCAAATAGAAGAACGGAAACATTGAATTGTGACTGTCGATGTTTGTTGTCTACAAGTAATATTGTCTGACAATTGTTTAATATCCTTTTCCTTGTCTTGGAAAACCTGAGAACAAAATAATTTAAAAATCAACAAAATAAAAACTTTTTCTCTCATTTCTTCCTGAATTAGATCCATTTTATGAACAAGGCAAAAAACTTTGGCAGCAGGCGAATTTTGTAATAAAGCCTCCAAACAGGACTGATAGTTTCCATAGTCTTTATCAACTTCTCTACTTTCAACATCAAAAACATAAATAAGTACCTAATTTTTGATTTGGATTATAAAAATCGGCAATTCTAATAAAAAAAGAACCTGAACGTTTTTAAAGATTTGGTCACGCTGTGCCGTCATATAATTTTCCATAAAAATCTCCTGACCTCCGCAGTCCCACAAATGTAAAACCATATTCCCAAGAAACCTAAATATTTTAAAATAATCTAAAAAATTTCATAAACGCGATTACTTGACATGCGCATGCTCAACCTCCATCGTAGCTAAAAAGAAAATTAATAAAATAAAAACAGACTCCTTACGTCCAAGTCGGCTTGTATCCCTTGCAATATAATTAGCAAATATGATCGATCTCATACTCGTTTTACCAGCTCCAGCCTTTCCCATAAGCAAAACTTTCCTCTTAGACATCCTCGTAAAAAGAGCAGAATTAAAAATATTTCAAATATAAAATTTAAAAAATATTTCACACTGTTCAAACAAGAATATAAAAATAATCAACTAAATTAAATATTAAATTAATGAATTATAGCAAAATCAAAGTGAAATAAACGAAAACAACATTTTTGAACAATATTAAGTCATTCAGATTCATGTCATGTATTTTTATTTATAATAACCATCAAATAATTTTACGGAGTAGATTGATCTGTCTGATCTAAAATCAACAATTTATTACCCAAAAATTAATTTCCTTACCTATGTTTTCAATTTCTTTGTTCGTTGGAGACGGCTGACTCGGCCTGTCAACTCCTAAAGCCTCTCCCCTCCTTTCTTCTTCATCCACAATTAAATGAGTAATCTTAATTTAAGTTTTATTTGTCATATTTAAAGATTGTATGCTCAACCTGTGGATCGATATTTATATTTGGAAGAGTTAAAACATTATCATTGGGCAACTCGTCAACTTCAATAAAATTGCTTGTTCTGCCACTGACTGATATGGAATTAATTTTCTCTGAACGATTCTGGTCAATAAATGACTGGACAGAACTTGTACAAAAATCATGCCATTTTTCGTAAACAGGTGATTCTATAAAAAGATTAACAAATAAAAAGTTAAATATTCACCTTTAATCATTTCGTCTATATAGTCCGCTACTGGAGAATTTTGTTGAGATAACAACAAACGATTGGCAAGAAAAAGGAATAAACTACGCTTAGAAATGGAGAAGAGTTTATTTGAATAAATATTATTGTCGCTCGATAAACTAAAATCATCTCCCCACAATGAGTCAGGTAGAGCATTCAAGATAAAGGCAGGTAAATTGAAGTCCTAAATTTTTTGACAATTTTTTTCTTTAACTACTTCCTTTAACAAAATAATTCAAGTACCTTTATGAGAAAGTCAATAAGAGGTTGTTGTGTTGTTCCAGTATTTGAATAAAGAATATGTAGAATGAAAGTTACAAATTGTGTATTAAAAATTGAGCGGCAAGGATTTACTTCAATTTGTTCACAGAAACTATTGAACGAGGTTTCAGGAATTAAGAAAGCCCTGAGCAGTTCGAAATGAGTCGGAAGAAAATTTGTATTTGTTAAATTAATTAACAATTGCATACAATTGTGAACAAAATCGTCGCAAAAATCATCAATCATTACATCCTAAATATTCTTGTTTTAAAGGAATAAAATAAATTTACCTCCGATTCCTTAGAATCAGCTGGAACAATTATTCTATTTGAGTCATTGTGCCGAATATAGATTTTTGGATTTCTAACAGGATCAAGACCATATAATATTAGACTTATTATACTAGATGCATATTCAGCACAGCGAGTTTCCACAATTCGTTTTGGATCCATCAAGATTTGCCCAGTTGAGGATGTCGAATTATCCGTACTATTAAATGAACAATTCTGATATCCATCAAGTAAAGAATTGTTATTGACGCTTGAAGCACCCTACAAAAAGAAAAAAGGTCAATTCAAAAGAAAAGCGACAAAAACACCTGAAGTTCTTGCGCCAGAATAGAACTAGGAGAATTCCTTATTTGATTCGTTTCTAAAAGAACATTTAAAACCAAAGCTCCATTCGAAATAATCTAAGGATTTTTTTAAATAGAATAAATAATTAAATTAATATCAAACCGATGCTGAGAATTTACCTCCATCAACTGGAAACATCATTGAAAGTAATTTAGTCACAATCTCCTCAGATTGTATAGCTTCAAGGAGAGGGTCTAAAAATTGCTAAATGAATAGAATATTAAAAATATAAACCAAAAGTCTGTTCAACATTATACTGGACTTCGCGTAATGCTCTAATAAATTCTACCCATAAAGCAGCTCCATTTTCATGAACATATGATGGTTGTTCAGCAGAAAGAAGCCATAAAAGCTTTTGAGGAAAACCTTTATCGACATACCACTAAACAGGAAAAAATTAAAAAATCAATTAAAAATATGTAAAAGCTAACCCTTTTAATTCTATCGCGGATAGACGGATCGGGTGTACAATTCATAAAAGTACAAAGAAGTTCAAAAAGAGAGCAAAACTTCAGACCATTCATACAACTCTCAATAAAATTACTTTTCTCAAGTATATCTAAAAACTTCTCTGGCTCAGTAGAAAGAAAACAAACGACCACACGGCTATAAAAGCTGAACAAAGAAGATAAGGAACACTATTTTAACTTGTGAAAAATATTAAAAACCTGGCAACTAATGGATTAAGGCGTGCATGATTATTGTCCAAAAAGCCTGCAAGCTCTTCGAGTAGCTGAGGGTATTTTTCAAATTCAGGATAAAATTCCCTAGCTCCGACACACAAAGCCTCACAGCATTGAGAGATAACTCTAATAAAGTGAATGATGAACATCAGCAAATGTAACATACCTATATTCGCTTTTTACAAGCTGCTCATCGGCCTCCTCATCAACTGGAGTGATTATCGCCATAATAAGTTTTCGAAGATTATCTTCTTGTTTGAGACTAGAATAAAAAATACAGCTTCAATTTAAAAGCGAATTCAATAACATAAATTTTCTGCAAATTTAAATTACTTACAAGTCCATTAGCTGTCCGTTTGAATTTCTTATTTCTTGAAGGCAATGAACATCATTGAGAATAGATTCCAATTTTGGATTTTCAGAGTTTAACTTGACATCGATCTCTCGCTCCTCTATCGCCATTGTACTCCAGAACATTTTGGTAATTTAAATATTTGTACTTAGAAAGTAATTAAACAATTTAAAAAAGATGAGAAATAATAGAAGAAAAAAACAAATGCAGAAATTTAAATAAAAAAAAAATAAAAATTTATTAAATAATGCACAAAAATATTGAAAAACTTAAAATCAAATAAGATCGAATTTAAGAGTGAAACCGCCAATAGATTTGCGTGGTGCCGAAGGTTCATTTGGTGGTCTTTTATTGTGTTCACTCTTTGCAGGCCACTGTAAAATAAAGAAATTATACTCATTTTCGATAATTTGTCAACAATATCAAAAACAAACATTAAAAACATACCGTTGGGAAGGAAGAGGGTGGCAAAGGCTTTGGATTGTTTTGAAACCATTTGCTTTTCAGTGCTTGCTTAGCCGATAACCTTTTAGATGGATCCAAAGTTAATAATCTTAAAATAAAAGGAAACTAACATTAAATAAATAACAAGCCTTACTTAATTAACAATTGATAACCATCATCATCAGGCAATGCTGAACTGAATTTGCGATGTAATTGATTAAAAGGGGTATCAACAAAAACTCCATTCCTCATTCCTGGCAATTCCATACATCCTGGCCATGTTTGTTCATTTGGAGTTCCTATGTCCTAAAATAATCGAAATTTATAAAAATCGGAAAAATCAATACTCTGAAAATTCTTTGAATTTGGTCAATTTCTGTCCTTCCAGGAAATAAAGGCTCCAACTTCAAGAACTCACCAAAAATACACCCAACAGACCACATATCAACGGGAGTAGAATAAAACTAAAATAATTTTTTAGAATAATAAATAAAAATTTTACTTCAGTTCCAAGAAGTAATTCAGGAGATCTGACATATAAAATTAATTATTAAAAATTTTTATTAAAAAGTTACCTATACCAAAGAGTAACAACAATTGGAGTGTAAGACTTTAATGGTTCCCCAAATTCACGCGCTAAACCAAAATCGCCAATCTGATTAAAAAAGTTAGATTAGAAAAACTTTCACCTTTAATAAAATAACCTTTAAAATACCGAGATGTGAAAGTAGAAGATTGGAAGTTTTCAGATCCCGATGAATTACATATTCTTAAAAAATAAGTAAAATCAAAAAAGAAAACAAACTTTCATGCATATGTTCTATTCCAGAGAGAAGTTGATGCATTAGGGTCTTAACCTGAGCTAAAAAATTAACAATAAGTGATTTGAATATTGAATTTAATTTTCAAAAGGGTTAGAGATATTTGCAAATATTCAATTCAGTCATTTTTGGATATCTGATTTCAGAAGAACTAAGTTCAGAAATTTAAATTAAAAACTAATAAGAAAAAAACTAACGAATTGTCCATTTTTTCTTGCGAGATTCCATCAATTCCATTAAAGACTTAATGTCATGTTCAATATATTCCATTACTAGATAGATTTTATCCATACTTGAGCCAACAACAACCTCACTAACATTCAAAACATTTGGATGATTGCCACATTTAAGAAGCATATTAATTTCACGGAGGGAAGTGATCGGAAAACCTTGATGCTCCTTTTCCATTTTTAATCGTTTTAAAGCCACAATTTTATCTAAAAATTGAAAAAAATAAACGAAAATAAAAAAAAGAACCCGTTCTCTTTTCTTTGGCACGATAAACAACACCAAATGTCCCTTCAGAAATTTTATTAAGGCATTCAAATTCCACTACGCTTCTACATCCAGAAATGCCAGGATAATAAACAGGTAATTGTTCAATCAAATGCTGTTGATATAATTCTTCCATATGTCTCAACCTTTCTTCAGGCAACTAAAATTTAAATTTTTAATAAACATTTATCTAACCAATTGCTGCAACTTGCTAACAGAATAATATAATAATTAAATTTATTTCAATATAAATACAAACCAAAGACTTAACCTCATTATTATTATGTGCACCATTATCAGAATTGATACCAAAATATCCACTATTTGTGTATTTCTCTTCACAAATTGGTTCATCTAAAAAGTAAAAACATGAAGAATTTTTTAGATTAAATTTTGACCTTCTGGATGGTCATTTGCTATTTTAGGCGAACTTATTCCTAAGCCATCACCATCATCAGGAAGATTGGAAACATCATCATCAAGTGGGGGTGAAAATGGCACTATTCTATAATAAGGAGCATCATCAGCCATGCTTCGAAATTCTTTAACAGAGCTTAAGTTAAAAAAACATGAAAAATCTGAGGGAATAAGCAAAAAACTTGCAACAAAAAGGGCTGAACCCTCCGAAAATTTAGAACTAGCCAGTTGAGCGCCGAGTCAGTATCGCTGATTCAGTATATGGTCATAACTCTCTCTCTTGATTTTTATGCCTGTGACATAAAAACTTTTTGTTAAATGCTCAAATCAGTTTAATGAAAAAGTTGAAGCATCTTGAGATCTTTCGAATTTTTTGAAATATTAATAGAACAAAAAGTCGAACAAAAATTTATGTATCATCTAAAAACCAATACGCTGAATCTGCGATACTAATTGACAATTACCCTATCAGATTAAGCGCCATCATTCTTTCAAGTTTAAGTCTTTTACGAAATTATTTAAAAAGTTGGGAGCAACTGGATTGTTTGTTGGAAAGTTTACTTTGTAAGTATTTTGTTTATTTGATACAATATTCAAATAGTCTGAAATTGAGGATGGAAGGTGGGTATAAAATTCAAAATTCCCGTATTCCCTACTTAGCTTGTGAAGTCGAACTTTCATCTTTTTCATTTTTCTCGAGAATTTTTAAAGATTACTTATTGTTAGCCAAAAGATGTTAATACATTCTTTAGAATTTTCTTGTTTATCTTATCCATTTTTATGCATATCATCTTTTTTTGTGTTTGTATGTTCCATTTTCTATTTTAATAGAGCACTCTGGTTTATGGAAGAAAAAATGTTAATAAATTACCTAGTACATAAAATATGTAAATTTATTTTTTATTTTAGTAAAATAATTACAATTTGATATCACTAAAAAATAAAATAATTTTATTCAAAAAATATAACAAAATTTTTAAAAAATTAAAAAAAAACATAAATATTATAAGAATGCATAATAAAAATGTTTACTGTTTAATTTCCATTATTATATTTCACTCACAATTTCAAAAAATAGATTGTGAACAAAAGAGAGATAAACGATCTAACAACATTCATTTTATTGTTAAACATGGTTTGCCGTTAATTTTTTTCAAGATTAAATTTTAATATTCCTTCCAATCTCTATTTTATTTTCTTAAAATAATTTTCAAAATTTAAAGCTTTAATTGAATGTAAAATTCCTTCAAATTGCCAACAAAATATTCATTCTGCTTTAATTAATTATAAACAAATTCCACTCTGCAAGGATTTTGATTATTTTGAATTACTTAAATGTTTAGATAACGGTAAATAAAAAATAATTTAAATAAAATAAATAAATATTTTTAAAAGAAATATTGCCTAGAACAAATTTAACAAATTTAAATTCAAAATCTGGCCATGTTTGTTGTAATATTGATGCGGCAAGTTTAACTTGTCAAATGGCTTGTAAATCGGCACTTTTTGCGCCAACTCTTAGTCACGAACAGAAAAAGAATCGAATCGAAATGCTTTGCCATAAAGAGCACGGAAATGAATTTCAAGGAGATAAAGTTGCTAGAAATTAATTAATTAAATATAAATGTTTTTAGGGCTTGTTAAATTGCTTAGCCACATCGAATGAGTGGATGTCACAACGATCTTGATCAGAAATAAATTTCGATTTTAAATATTTTATTTTAAATTTTTTTTCAAAATTAAAAATAAGATCATTTTTACATTTACATTTAGAACACACGTTTACATCCTAACAAACAAATTACCATGGTGAATAATCTTTTCTAATCTTTCCATTTGACTTTATAAATGCAAATAAATTCTTATAGAGAAATTTATTGATAGTATATGCTTCTTTAAGTTAGGTTAAAAGGGGGGGATATAAAATTGTTTATATTATATTTTTTAAGGTTTCCTTTAAATCCAAATTTATTATTTTTCATTTCTTCATCTTGTACAATACCTATGAATTTTTAATAATCTTAAAATTGACGATATCTTTATTTGATATAAAATAATTAAAATATATTTTAACCAAAAAACAACCATTTTATATTTTAAATATTCTTTAAAAATATTTTTTAAATTTTCTTTCCCTTCTCCATAACAGAGAAATTCCCGGACTGATGAATTTCTCCAATTGCCTTTGTTTGTGAAAATTGATAGTAGTTGTCTAGTAGTGCCATCCATTTATTCTCCCATGTGAGAGAAATTTAAAATAATTGTTGAGGGAATTGTTAACAGATTGAAAATGAGTTCCTTTTATTTATTGAAATTGAAAAGAAAAAACTTTTTTGGTTCTATCAAATTAAAAATGTTGTTCATTTTTAAATATTTACAATTTTGAATTTCAATTAATTAATTACCCAAAAAATTGACAAAATTGTTCCAAAGAAATACAAGTTTCTTTTTATCCCTCTTCTCTACATCCATTTATTAGCATAATTTATTTTAAATAACTTTAAATAATATTAGTTGTGAATGGATAAAACATTGCCTATTATTCTTTTCAATTTTATTTAAAATAAATTACATATTTACATACATCGTAAAAATTCCAAAAAAATTTTAGTTATATATTGAGGAAATCTTAAATAGATATAAATATTCGAGGACATATCTGCAAAATTTCTGTGTTTTATTTATATATGAGTAATATTAATATATAATTTTTAATCGAGTATCCCCTAAACATCAAAAATTAGTGTTTATTTTAGTTCCTCTTTATTTTATTATCAATTTCTTCCTTCTTTTCAGAGCAAAAAGTAAAGCAACATAAAATCTTCAGTTCAAAACAAACAAACTTTTTATTTAGTTAAGAATTATTTTTCACTAAAATCATTCATTTATTTTGAAATATTTCTTTAAAGAAACAAAAACAATGTTTCGTCTAGATCGCCGAATTCGGTCAGCATCTTCAAGAATACGAAAACTTGAAAATTCTGCTGAAGCTGCACTCATTAAAGCTCAACAAACAGCTGCTCGTTCTTTAAGTTTACGCAGCAGATCTTCACGTCAACAACAAGATTCACAGAAGAGACATTCAAGTACACTTATGGAGTTTTTGGATCTCTCCCCTCGTAAAAATACTACAAATGGAGAGAATTCTAGATTTACTCCACCATGGAAAAGGAAACAAAATTTAGGCGAAGGTTCTAGTAGAGAGGTAATAAAAATATTAAATTATGTAATCATACTAAATGTAATCTAGGTACATACATATATCTATTATATACCTACGAATTCGTTTTTATTTTCCTTCATCCTAATAAGTTAACCAATTTTCCTGTTTCACAATATTTTCCTTTCTTGCATAAGGCAAACTATAAGAAGATTCTATAAGAATAAAGTGAATTGGTGTCATCGCCAGCTTCAGCAATTAGGTGCAGTTTGCTCTACTCACCCACAGCTATCGTACACATGCACAATACGAGATCATAGGCACAATACGAGATCACAATACGAGATCACGCACAATATGAGATTCGGTTCACAAAATAATTTTCTTTGTATGTATTTAGTTGTAACATAATTGTTGTAAATTTGTAATTTGTAGTGTCATTATACATATTGCTTGAGGAAAACAAGTGATTGGATTTTTAAATTATTAATTTTTAAATTATCTTACATCTCTTACTCTCCTTATGTAACATATAAAAATAAAATCAAAAACATAATTAGCAAGGTAATCCTGTAGTATTCTAAAATTTAGTCAAGTACTGTAAGTAAGTTTTGGATTAATTTAAGAATTAGTAAATTTGAAAAATTAATAAAATAAAATAATGTAACTAACATTTATTTGGTTTTAAATTTGACTCACAAAAAAGCTCTTAAACTTTTTTTTACCCCTTTATGTTAAAGGATATGTAATGACTAATTGTAAGAAACAATGCTTAAAAATATATTTTGAATGTTTTTCAATTCTTTTTATCAGTGAAAGCACTCAAAAATTATTGCATTAGGAATCTTATATTTTATTTATGATTCATCATTATAATTTTTATACATGATATTATAAATAAAAATAAAATTCATGCAGTGTTATCTAAACGAATAAAAAAATTTCTGCATAATTTTATTCATTTCTCATTTTCTCGTCTGTTAGTAAGTGTGTATTGACTATTTCGTTCGATTTTATATTTTTTATTGTTTAAAACTATTTTAACAGTTTTTGTTTTTTATTGTTTTTTTTTCTTTTAAAAGATTTTAACATCCTCCCTTTCTAACAATGAACGTTCCTAATTTTTGTTTCTTCTTCCTTTTATATATTTTTTGCTCTATCTTTTTTTCTCTTTTTTCTTTTACTTTTTTCATTGCCGTTTCCAAAATACACAATTTATTGAATTTAAGATTAAGTAGGGGAAAAAAAGAAAAAGCATACATTTCTTTTTTTTTTAACTTGAATATTTTTAAAGTTACATTTTTGTTAGAAAAAAGTTTAAAAAATTTAAAGATTATTTTTAAAAATTAATTTTTTAGATGAATTATGTAGAAGTTCAAAACACTGATACTTTAGAAGGTATTGCTGCTGCTCATGACTGCACTGTGGTTTGTTTGTATTTATTTTTTTTAATTTTAAATTTAAAATATTTTTTAGGGATTTCTTGTAAAATTAAATAAATTAACTTCGAGAATGGTAAATAAATTATTTATTTAATAATTATTTTTTAAAATTATTTTAAGGTTTTTCCTGGTCAAAAACTTCTTGTTCCTTCATTCGATGAGACACAGACAGTCTCTTCTAGTGAAAAATTGGAAAACAAATTAATTAAGGAAAAAAGTTCAGGTTTAATTATTATAGTAAATTTTAATAAAAAATAAAAAAAATTTTTTTAGGAATTCACAGAGGTCCAGGTCATGCAGTTCCCATCCCGCCTAATGAAATTCCCTTGCGGAGTGTTCTTTCTAATACCTATAAATCTTATCGGTATTTTTTATTTAATTTTTAGAAACAATTTATTAAACAGCCATTCTACAACTATTTCTCAACCTCAAAATATCTCATCTAAAGACGATAATGAACCTGAATTTGGCCGAAGTGCTTCTGAATTAGATCCAGAAGATCAGGATTGTTTGCAACGCTTTATGAAAATTAAAGTTTTTTTGTTTTCATTTTTTCTCATTTTTAATTCTAAATAGGTAAAACAAATAACGGAATCTGACGGGACTATAGTTGGCACTTTACTTGTTACTCCAAACTGTTTAATGTTTGACCCAGATGTTGATCATCCTTTGGTTCAAGAAAAAGGTTCTGACCTTTATGGAATGGTTGCAAAGTATTTATTTTTAATTTTATTTTTAAATTTTTTTATTTAATCTTTAGTATGGAAAGCATTATTTCTGTAACTGTTTACAAACATATTAGTTCGTTGACTGGAGAAAAGCAGAATAAAGAAGAGGATATTTTTGACCCAGAAAAAGTGGCTTCAACTCCAAGTATTTTATTTTAAAATAAAAAGTTTTGGTTTTATCATACTTAAAAGAATTCTTTTTTGACGTTAAATTATTGTTAGACAAGCTATATACGCTTGTTTTTAATTGAATCCCTTAATATTATTCCAAAATTTAATATTGAAATATCTGTAATATTTATAGTTTTTTAATTCTTATAGGAATGTCGATTGCTGGCAGTAGGCAGGGAAGTCCATCATCAATTAGCAAGAATCAGAGAATATCGTCCCTTGACAAAAGTGAGCATAATAAAGGTTTTTGTATTTTAATAAAATTAGGCACAAAAACTGATTTAAATGAAGAAGAGAGGCTTGATGCAAGTTTTGAAGGCGATCAAACAATCGTTTATGGAACATCAGCTGGCACTCTTTTGCCTGGTTCGTATACCTCAAATGCTTCTTCAGATGGAGAATCTTCCAATATCTCTAATTCTGAACTACTTCCTTGTATTGATGAAGAAAGGGAGATACAACAAAGAAATGAAGCTATTGAAAGAGAGAAGAGACCGCACGGTGAAAAACAATCAACTTCAGTTGGTAATATTTTGCGATTTGATATTTACATTGGATTCCTAAGACCCGTTGAGTGTATGTTAATGAATAGTTTTGGATTTCGGCTCCCGGACAATGCGTCAGTGGACAATGCGTGAGTGGAAAATGCGTCAGTGGACAATCGGTCAGTATTGATATAAAGTGATTAAAAGTGATGATATGAAGAATTAAAAATCGACTTATATCCCTTCAAATCGATCGATCTCCATCTTAGCCCAACGAAATAACTTTATATCTCTGTTACTCCTGCCAAACCCGAGATATCAGCCTTAATCCCAACAAATCCCTCTATATCTCTTTTAATCCCCCAGAATCTCTTGTTAAATGCTCCTAATCTCTTTATATCTCATCTTTAGTCTTTTTATATCATTTTTTATCTCTTTATATCATCACTTTTAATCACCTTATATCATCACTGACCGATTGTCCACTGACGCATTTTCCACTCACGCATTGTCCACTGACGCATTGTCCGGACACGTGGATTTCTTATTTAAATCAAAAGTATTTTAAAATACTTTTTTGTATTTAAATGTTGATTTCTTTTAATTTTCATTTTGTACAATTCTTAGAAAAATCTTTTCGGGCCGCCAATGATAAATAAGTTTATTATTAATAAATAATTTTTTGAAGAATCTGACGGTGGAACTAGACAATATGAAAAGCGGTTAAGTGAAGGAGCACAAGCGATTACATTTTTGGATTTAGACGAAGATAACGATCAAAGTGGCCAACCCCTTATTAATCAGATGGATTCACTTGATATCTCTAAAAGTGGTGAACAGTCACAACGTCGAAGTCCATTACCATTTTCTCGATATTCGCCTGGAATGGCTAGGAAATCTTTTGGAAAGCTTGGAAGGACTTTAAGGTATTTACATATTTGATTTTAAAATTAATTTTAATTTATTTTTAGTGCAAAAGCAACCAGCTTTAAGGGGTCAGTACAGTCAGTTGCTTCCGGAACGCAAAAGGTTGATTGTTTTTAAACTCTTTTCCAAGTTAAATAAAACCTTTTTAGGTCGCCCATGGAGTCGTATCTCACACACTTTCTGCAGCTGACCACATCCAGGCCGGTATTCAATCTAGTGCCAAAGTTGTTGCTTCTGTCCCTGGTTCTATTATGAATATAAGTTCTGGTTTGATCCAGGAAGGTCAAAATGGTGTAATGGAAGTTGTTGAATCTGTAAAGGATGTATTGTCAAATGAAGTAAATATTTTTAGAATTTTTTAAATAATATTTTGACATGTTACATAATAAATCCAAATTAAAATATTTTTAAGAGTAACGAACCACAACAGGAGCAGATTGACAAACAAACAATGAAACGTGAACGCAGTCTTGCTACCCTTGAATCACTTTATCAACGGACACAGCAGGCCAGAGAACAAGCTGCAATTCAACGTGCACTGGATACTGGGTAGTTATGCATAATTCTTAAAAGTAAATTATGTGGAAACTTAGATTTTACTGATTTGGGTCTTGATTCTGTATTTTTACTATTCTCTGCCCTAACATAAGTTAGAAATTGATTTTGTATTTAAAATTTTTGAGTAAAGAACAACACATTTAAAGTTTTTTTATTATAAACATTTAATAAAAAAACATAACAAATAGTAAATAATCGGTTTTAATTTTTCCTTTTAACTTTAAACACGTGGATTCTTTTAATAATTTCAAAATTACACTTCATATTTATTTGTTAGATTCGTCCTTGGATCAGAAGAACGCTCAGTATTTGAAAAGAAACAAAAATATAATGACATCACTAATAACAATGGCCAAAATGAGCGTAATTCAATCGACTCCCCTCCCGAACCACCATATTATATGACTGTGAGAGTGGATAGATCACGTCAACAAAGGAAGAAAAGTAAGTTTTATTGAGAATTTTATTACAAATTAATCTTTAAATTATGGGATTAAATAATATTCATGCTCATAATTTTACATTTTTTAATTTATTGGCCTTTTATAAAATCATTTTTGATTTTTGTCAGACTTGAACGAAACTTTCCTTATTTCGTGAACTTTTAGTATTTTACCTACAAACCTAAATTGAAATTTCATTTTATAACAAATTATTTTTTGACTCATATCATTTTTAACATTTTCTTTATATTTTTTGTTTTATTTTTCTAATCACATTATCTCTCCATGTCTAGCTCTTTCCTCCAAAATAGTTTCATCAAATTGCAAATCCAACTCTTTTATTAAAACACAAATAGATTTTACACATTTTAATTGTCATTAAAAACATCAGATGATAGAATAGGATTTATTTTAGACTGAAAAATCTAAACAAAGTGCTCATCTTTCTATTCATTTTGTACACTATGTTTTTATTTTATTTTAACGAATTTAGTCTGTGTGATATCATATTTTCTAATTATAGTTATTTTAAAATTTTTTTTGACAATTATTTTTCTAAATTTTTAATTTGTATTATTTTTAAATTTAGCACAATTATCACGTCGAAATTCGAAAGAAATTGTTGATTCTACAGGTGCCTCATTATCTGCAGCAGATTTTTTTGAAAGTGGTTGTTTATTTGGTAATAAACGAAAAAGGGAATTTTGGTTTGCTGTGCCAAGAAGTCGTGTTGATGCTATTTATCATTTCCTGCTACAGTGGTTAATTTTTAAAAAAATAATTTGAAAATTATTTTTTATTTTTTAGGTCACCTCAGAAATACGGACAGGCTCGTTATTTATTTTAGAACTTGAAATTCATTTTATTAAAATCATTTTTAGGTAAAAGCAAGTTCTGCAGACGAGACAAACGTTGTTGATGAAAACACCCCCAATGAGATGATTTCAACTGGTGTAAACACAAAACAAGACTTTGGAGCATTTGTTGTTCTCGATCGAGACGTGGATGATGAAGCATTGACTGGTTGGTTTATAGTTATAAAATTTAAAAATATTGAAGAAAAAAAATATTTTTATTTTGTCTGAATTCCTAAAAAATATATTTAGAATATTTACTTTTGTCTGGATTGATATCTTTACATTCTCCTTATAATTTTTCTTCCCATTGTTATTTCTACACTTCACCCAACATTGTCTCCATTTATTATATTTTTTATAACAGCCATCAATCCACATTTTATTATTCTTTTCCCTTCTTCAACTGTCTGTAAACAGAAAGAAACCTTTTGTACTCGCGCACTTCTCTACTTTCACAACTTTCGTGACCGCCGAAATTGTTTTGCAAAAAGTGAGGTGGTTAACAAAAAGTATAAGAAAATGGTAAATCTTGGTGTGTAGCAGACCTTCGATATATTCCTTTTGTTTCGCGCAAACATTCATTCTTTTTTTTAAAAATTAGTCGCTATACTTCTTTTCATGATTTACCATTTTGCTTTTTAACAACCATTTAAATGGACAAAGCAAATTGTAGCAGAAAAAGGGGTTAAAAGTGCTACGTGACCGATTACGCATTTTTATAACATTTTGTGTAATTAGAATTGAAAGTTCCAGATCTCATCAATTAACATTTAAAAAAATTTTTTACACGTTAATTTGATAATCAATTAAATGTCTAAGCAATTTAGACATGACTGAGATTAACTAAAATTAATTTCTGTTAGTCTTTCTTTTATTTTTATGGGGTTAAAAAATTTCATTCTCAAAATAAGAGAGTTAAAAAAGCACTTTTATTTTTATAAGTTAACTTGCGCGGAAATTAAAAATCGCACTTTGTTGACCATATTATTTTTGAGCAAAGCAGTAAATGTTTACCTAACGGATTTCTTCACCCACGAGATTTCTTAACCACATCAATAAATGGATGAGTGATTTGTTCTATAAGCGGCCGCCCGGAATTTTATTTATGACAAGGCAAAGGTTGAATAATATAACTACGCAAAAGACGGCTGGCAATAAAACATGACAAACGACTTTATAATTTTATAAAACTAAAATTACACATAAAACAACACAGTAGTCAACAACTGCATTTCTCATTAATTATATAATAGGCCTCATTTCTTTTAATAGGCCAAAAAGTCGAGAGCATTGAACGCCTTTATTTATTTCAAATAAACTGCATAAATTTTAAATTAAATTGACCTTGAGAAACAAATTATTGAAAATTCTGCAATCAATACAACCAAATGGAAGTGTCAAATTCGGCTAGTAAGAAACGTTCACTCGATTCTTCTATACATATGCTGCTTAACGAAAATAAAAATAAAAGCCGCAAAGCATTTCAATCTAAAAGATGTGGGGGTTCTTTTGATAGAAAATTAACAACAGGAATTTTTGGGTCTAAATATTCAACGTCTTTTCATTCTGGAGGAAATAATAATGTCAATAGCAGCTTTCCTATTCCACCAGTATTTCCAAAAACATGCTCTCTTTTTGATTCCACCTTTAATGGAGGTGCTTTTACCGACCGCAATGAAGATAAAAAATTAATGGAGGCGCTTATGGATGTACGATTAAAATTGCAGAATATGAAGAAGAATGAACCTCGAAATGCGGAAAACAATAGCGAAACAACACTAGAAGAATTAGCTAATCTTTCTTCTGATAGCGGAAATTCTTCGATTTTTGTTGATTCTACACAAAGTACCTTAAATTCTAAAAATGAACTTTATTCTAAAACTTCATCTTTATTTAATTCCTCTTTGATTAAAGAAGATCCTTCCAACGTTAAAACTAAAGAGGACGGTTTTAATCCGATTTTAAAACGAAAAAGCGATTTGACGGTTAATATTCCAAAGAGCGAAAGAATTCTTTTATTCAGACGCCGAACAAAATCTAAAAAAAGCTATCAGGAAGAAGAAAATGAAGGAACAAAACACTGGACAATCCATGGGGCTAACAATAAGTGGAGCACTCCTTGGAAGTACAAGCTGTTGAAAGCTTTTTCCACAAATGGGGTTAATATGGTTGCTGCTGATAGTGAAGGAAAAGGCAAGGGATATTGTTTTCTCAAAAAAGAGCTCCTTTCCATCTATCCTAGTTTAATGAAAATAATAGTTAGTTTATTATTCTTTACTTTTATCTTCACCTTTCTTATCTTCTCTGTATCCTTTTGATAAATATTCAATCTTTTAATATCCATACTTTAAAAATAAATTTGTTAGCTTATATCTCGATTTATATGAAAGATTTAGGTGAAAAGCCTTCCCATCACTTTGGAAAGTTGGACAGAGAATGGGAAGTCTGCGCTGTGCGTGAGATTTGTCGTCGTCTTTCATTAGAGGACTCTTTAGAGCCATCAGAGTTGCCGCTACCAGATGGTGATTAATAAACTTTTAAATAATATTTTACTTTAACCTATCAATGAATTTTTAAGAATTATTCTAAAAATGGAAATATTTAAAAAACTTTAACATTTTTCTTCAAAAATTTTTTTCTAATAAACAGGTGCACTTCAATCACAAGTGCTTGACGAATTTATGATTCGACAGGTGATTAATATGTTTACATATTTATATCTATTTTGTTTGTTATTAAAATAAAAACAAATGAAGTTTTTTGTTTATGATAATTTAGGCCAAATAAATCTAATGTTTTTTTTGTAATTTTATTATTTTTTAGATTGTAGATATTCTACCTCCTCGTGCTGAGGTAATTTTAATTTTTAAAATTTAATAATAGTATCCCTTTATTTTAATTATTTAGGGTTATCCTTGGGTGAATATATACAGTTCTGAAAAGCATGGATTCTCCTTAGCTACCCTTTACAGGTTTAAAAATGGAAATATAAATGTTTAAATTTGTAATTATTATTTTGTAGAAAAATGTCTGAATGGAAAGAAGAAATGTCTCCTGTTCTCTTGATCATTCGCGACGTTGTTGGCCACGTTTTTGGTGCAGTGTGCTCTACCGGTCTTTAAAGTTTTAATTGATAACAATATATTAAAGATAATTTTTAGTCGATTGATTAGTAATTGTTTTGCTATTTTAAGAGAAAATTAGTTTTAATTATAAAATTAAAAATTATTTTTCTCTTTAATAATTATTTTTATAAAAAACTTTTTTTAGCTTTACAACCATTAACTCCACCACATTATGTTGGAACCGGCGATTCATGTTTACTTTTTCGCTTTACAGGAGAGCACCCACACACTAGGTAATTGTTAATTTCGTTGAGTTAATATTTGCTTTCTTTTAGGGAGTTACGCACATTCCATTGGACTGGAGATAATCAATTTTTTGTTAATGCAACCAAAGATTTTTTGTCAATTGGAGCGGGCGGATTAAGCTCAATTACTAAGTGAGTTTGTGCTTACTAGAACTTTTCTGACACATACTTGAGAGTTTTATATTATTATTTTTTGTTTCTGTTCTTTAATCTTCTGTATCGGTTATGAATGCTTTCAAACTGTTAAGTAGGGAAAACTTTTTAAATAGTTGGAAACAAAAATGTAGCGTCCTTATTTTACTTTTTTAATAATTTATAGTTCTCGGTCGACATGCCCTACAGCTGCTGGTCTTTGGTTGGATGCTGATTTGGTTATTAATTTTTTATTTTTTAAAAATAAATTTCCTCTTAGAATAATGGAAGGTCACAAAATTGTGCAACATTTAACAATGAGCCTTTAGCTGGTGGTCTAGAAGGAGATTTTGTAATTCAATTTGTTGAGGCATTTGGTTTTAGCATGTCTTAAATAAACACAACGACCGTCCATTTTGTGCCGATTTGACTTATTTGCTCTAATTTAATTTTGAGGATATTTTAATTTCCAAAAAATATCCTTATTTTAATAGAATATTATATAATTTTATATTCCCATCTCCATTCCTTATTTTGACTATATTAATTATTAAATATCTACATACTTTCCTAAAATATATTTAAATATGTATATAATTATTTTCTTTTAATTATTATTTTGCATTGTGATTAATTTATGATAGTCAAAAATATATGTGACGATGCTTTGGAAAGTGAATAAAATCGCAATATTTTTAAAAATAGGAGGAGAAGCATTTACTTTTTGCTTTATTTATTTTAAATAAATTAAAAGAATTAATCTTTTAGGATATTTATATCTTATAAATTCTGGCATAACCTTTATAAAATTAGGCACTTATAATAGGTACAGAATTTATCCCAGCACTAATTTCCTAAAAACAATTTTTTAGGTTCCGATTAGTTGTGCCTAATAAAGTGTATTTACAATTTATTAAATTAAATATTTAATCCATATTGAAATTAATAAAATTATAACAAATCTGGAACTTGACACAAAAAAATTTTTTTTGTTCCTATCGTCGTTTTACTTAAAAGAAATTTTGGGAAATTATGAGCAATTTAATGGGTGTAAAATATAAAAATTGGAAAAAAGGCTAATTAATTTATATAATTTAAAATCTATTTAACTAATTAAGTTTATTTAAATAATGAACAGTTGAATTTTGAATTTGTTATTTTTTGATTTTTTAGAAAAAATTAATATTTTAGTAATCTTTACAAGGATTGAACAAAATCAAAATTTAACTGTAATATTTTATATATTAACCAGTATTTATTAGAAAACGATAGAGTTGCGAATCAAAACAAAAAATAAATAAAAATTAGAAACCAAAACAGATTGCACCGGGGGTTATTTAGAAATTAAGTGTTAAAAATAATTAATATTTAGAAGAAGAATAAAGTGTTAAAAACCCTTAAAGAATCTATTTAAAAATGTATTTTGTACTTTAAAAAAATATATTCAACATTTCCTTATCTCTCTTTCTTTATAATAATCCAAATCCTGATTGTAAAATATTAAAAGCTGATTGAATTTGTAATTGTTGTTGTTGTTGCTCATTATTTTCTGAAATATTTGAAGAAGAATTATTTTTGGGTAAAAATAATCCTTGCTGGGCTGCTAATAAATTTGTAGCAAAAATTGTTGTTGGATCAAAAAATGTTGGGAACATTTCTGTATTTCTATTTCCATTTCCCGTTAAAATTAAATTTAAAAGTGCTTGATGATGAGCTCCAATAATTGTTTCTGCAATTTTAGTTTTTTGTTGTTCTTGCAGTAATTGAGCAATAATTTGTAACAAAATATTTTTTTGTAATTCATTATTATTTTCATTTTCATTTATTAAATTTCCACTTTCTGAATTTTGTTGGAAAGTTTTTGAATTTGGGGAATTTAAAGGAAGAATTGTTTGATTTAAACAATTTAATAAAAATTGATCTAAAGGAGAAGTTGTTTTCTGTGTTTGTTGTTGTTGTTCGGTTGACAGAAAATTTGGCAAATTGTTTGGTGGAAAAGAGGAAGAGGAAATGTTTGTATTTAAATTATTAAATAAAAATTGTTGTTGATTAGGTGGTGGTAATTGTTGTGGGTGTTGGTCATTAATTAAAGGTGCTACCGACATTTCACGCAATGTTGAAAAACTGTCAACAGAAGAAAATGATGAATTGCGTGACTGAAAAAAAAGTTAAAAATGTTTTGATATTTAATTTTAAATAAATACTGTATTTACGTTTAACTAAAATACAAATTTAATTTTTGGTAGTAATTTTTTATTAAATGTTTCGGAAAGAGATTGACACATTTTACGGTACCTGGAAGTTTCTTTTAAAAATTAACAAGTTTAAATTAAATATGTATATGGGAATTATAGTTGATTTTCAAAAACAATTGTTCTTTATTTTTAAATCTTCGTGATAAAAAATTTTTTCGATTAAAGCAAAAATTCTGAAGTAGTGATATTTTTAAACAAAAATATAATCAAAAATTATTTTTTAAAAATCCCTCTCTCCCTGCCCCTCCAACCCCCCTCCCCCTTCTTTCCTTACTTTAATATTTTTAGGTGAAAGTTGTTGCTTATTTTGAATATTCCAAATTTGTTTATTTAACTCTTCCAAAGGTTCTTGTTGTAATTTAATATTTTTCCCTAATTCCTTTGAAGAAGTACAGGCAATTTCATTTTCTTCTTCAACTAAATTAATTGAAATTGTTGATTTCTTTTTTGTCGGAGGTTCTTCAGTCAAAATATTATTAGTATTTTCTTCATCTTCAGAATTTTTATTTAAATTATTATTTTCTCCTTCTTCTCCTCCTTTTTCCAAATTTAATTTATTACGAGAAGATTTTCCTTTTCCAAATCCTTCATTTTTATGTCGAGCAACTACTAAGGGAAATTAATTAAATATTTAATAAAAAAATATTTTTATATTACCCAAATGTTGATCTAGACGACGTCTTGTCTCTATTAATTCACAAAAATCACAACTACAATTTGTAAATGGGCATTGACGTTTATGTTGCTTAAAAAGAAAAAAATATTTTTAATAAAAATATGTAAATTTTAGGGGAAATTACAAAAATCCAATAATTATCCTCAACCTCAGTCCAAAACAATATTCTTCTTTTTTGTTTCTCTTTGAATTTTTAATAAATTTGGATTTACTGTATTTTATCAGAAGGACTTTATAAACATGACGTTTACATCTAAACCCCTCACAAACACAAATAAACAATTCCCAACCCCTCAATACAGTAATTTTAAAAGTTTATTTATACTCGTTTATTTTTTTACCTTTTTCCAAACCAAAACTCCGTGATTTTTACATTTTTGGCAAAAATAACACATATTTTTCCCATTAATATCCAGCATTTGTTGTTGGATGTCATCATCTACAATTAACCCATTTGTTGGTTGTTGTGGAGATGTTGAACGTTCTAATTGTTGTTGAAATTGTGGAGTAAGTAAAGGAATTACATCTGCTTCTTCTGGACGGTCTGTACGTTGAAAACGCTTATCCTTAGAGAAAATTAAATTTTTAGAAATTTTATTAGTTATTCTCATTTTTAATTTAAATAATTTTTTTAAATAAAAAATTAAAAAAATTAAAATTGATATTAAACGTGTAAGTGCCCGGCACTTAATAGGGGAAAGAAAAAACTGATTTAACAATTTTTAAGGAATAATTATAAATTTTGTTTTTATTTTAAAAATATTTTTTTATTTACCTGTGCTCGTCGAAGACGGATTTGTTGGCTCATAACAAGACGTCTACTTCTAACCAAATTACACTAAAAATTAATTAATTTAAAATTATTTTTTTTGTTAACTTTTTGACATTCACAATCTTTAAATTCACAAATATGCCCTCTAGTTTCTTCCATTTTCCCATGTTGACGGCAAATACCACAAAATCTTTTTACATCTAAAATTAATTAAAATTAATTAAAATTTATTTTAAATTTTTACCTCTCGGAACTCTTTTGCTAAAAGCAAAAAAACGTTGACAAGAATTATCTTCATTAGACATTTTTTAATTTAAATTTTAACTAAAAATAATTATTTTTTTAAATTTAAAAATGCGGTAAAGAAGAAAGGAATGCGCGATAAGCAAGTGATCAAATAGAAAAAAATATTTAAAAGTTTTGAGGGCTTATAAATGCTAGAAAATACTAAAAATGCCATAAAATGTGGAAATAATTTAAAGTGAGGAGGAGGAGGGGAAAGGGGGAAAAATTAAGAAGAAAATTATTAAATGTAGAAAATTAATAAAATTGATTAAATTTTGGGGGTAAATAGAGAGAGGGGTTTGAATTAAATGTTGAAATTTTTAAATTAAATGTTTAATTATTTAATTTATTTAATTAATTAAATTTATTTTTATATTTAAAATTAAAAATAATAATTTTAATTTACAAAAATTAAAAGTCGAAATTAATATTAAAAACTACATATACCGTATTACCTCTAATTGAATGCCTCTTTGGAAGGTGCTTGAAAAATTGAATGCCCGGTCATTCTAGTAGAGGTAATATGGTATTTTCTTTTTTTATTGAATTCAGAAAAATTGTTTTGTTATATCTGATTGTTTAGATTAACAGAATTAGTAAGAGATTTTGTAAATTATTTTAATTTAATTTTTGTTTAAAATAAATAAAATTTAATTAAAAAAAATTTTTTTTTAATTTAATTTTTCTGCAAAATTAATTTTTATAAAATTAATTTTGCAATAAAAATAAAAAGAAACATTTTTTTAACAAAAAGAACACATCAACAAATACATATTTATTATAAAAATTATTTATCAGAGAGTTTCTGGAGGAAAATTAATTATTTTTTTTATTCCAAAACTTTTTTTTTCTTTAAAAAATAACTGATAAAATTATTATAAATATTAAAAGATTAAAGAATTTTTATTGTTTAAAAAAAGAGTTAAAAAATATTATTTTGTACTTAATTTGATGGACAGATAAATACACAAATAATTTGTGAAAATTAAAGAAAACTGTGGACAAAATTAATTAAAAATTGAGGATGTTGTTAGAAAATATGTAGCTCTATTTATTTATTTATCAAGGACAATTTAGTTATTAATTTTTTAAAAAGAATTTAAATAAATTTATTAAAATATATTTTAATAAAAAAAAATAAAATTTAACTTAAAAGGGCAATTTTTGAATAAAAAAAGAATTAAAAAATGAACAAAATATAAATATATTTACTTAAAAATGTTCAAAATAAAAATAATTTTAATTTATGTAAATTATTTAAAATAAAAATTTTTTATTTAAATTTATTTTATTTAAATATTTTTTTGAGAAATGAAAGAAAAAAAGTAGAAAATTAAAATTATAATTTAAAAGAAAATATTAATATAATTAATATTTTATTTTAAAAAAATTTTTAAATTAAATAAAAAATTATTTTAATTTAATTAAAAAAAAATAAAAATAATTTTACAGTAATTTATAAAAAAATTATTTTGTTTTTGAACAAAATAAATAAATATATTTACATAAAAAATAAAAATAATTAATCCTTTTACTGTATTAATTTTAAAGAAAAATAGGAGAGAAAATAAAAAAATATTTTTGTTTTTAAATTATTTTTAAAAAAATTAAAAAAAATATTTTTTTAGAAATCATACAAAAAATGTCAAAAAAATATTTAAAAAAAAATTGAAATTTCTAGGTAATTTAAATTTAAAAAAAATTAATTTTAGAATTTAATTTTTTAAAGTTTAGTCTAAAAAATATAAAATTAATTAATATACGTATAATTTTTTAGGTAATAATTTACGTGACAGACATTTTAATTTTAACTTTTTCCTAGGCAACAAAATGTATTTTTTTAAATAAAGAAAAATTTAATATTTAAAAGTAATTAAAATTTCTAAAAAATATTATTAGTATGTAAAGGAGAAGCTAAAATTGTAAAGAAAAATTGTCAATTTATGAAATTAAATAATTTAATTTTTTAATAAAAAAATAATTTAATTAATTTATTTTTTAAATTAATTAATTATTAAATATTGTCTTCAAAAAATATTTAAATAAAAATATATTTAAAAATAATTTTAATTTTAATTGTAAATAGGTATATATTCAAAATTATTTTAAAAATAAATTAAAAATAGAAAAACCAAAAAAATATATAAAATTATTTAAGGATTTTGTATATATTTTATATTTTGCAGCTTTTAATAAATAATAAAAAATAAAATTCTCGTTTCAATCCTTATTATCCACTAAATTGTAATTTTCTGTGTTATGTGTTATATTCTGATGAAATTTTTGAAAGAAAATAATTGAGGGGAAAGGGAGGAGGTAAGGGGGATGGTTTTTGGCTTTTACTAGGAAAATTTTTTTAATATTATTTTTGGGGAAGGGAAGGGGGGGGGATATATTTAAAAGAGAGAGAAGAGAAGGGCCAAGCTTTTCCAAAAAAGATGAAAATAGTAGAAAGCTTTTTGTATGTTTTTAAAAGTTTTTGAGAGAGAGATAGAGAAGGGATATATGTTGTGGAAATCATGCCTTTTTGGCTTTTAATGAGAGAAAAGAGAGGAGAGGGAGAAGGTAAATTAAAAACCCTCTCTCTTTAAAATAGATATAGCCTGAGTAAATATTGCAGGCTAAAAAATTATTCATTGGCCATTGGCCTTTGAAATAAAAAATAAAACTTTTCTTTTTCTTTTATTTTCTATTTATTATCTTTTTAATAAAAGCTGCAACAAAAAATTAAAAAAAATAAAAATTCTTTTCAAATAAATTAAAACAAAAGTTTATTTTGTAGTATGTTATTAAAAATAAAGGATATTTTTGGTGCAATAAAAACATGACTAATTAATAAATTAAAAGTTAAGTATTCGGTATAAAAATTTTGCAGCTTTTAATAAATAATAAAAAGCTTTTATCACAATTTCTGAAATCGAGAATTTAAAGGATCCCCCTTTAGAAAAATATATTTTCTAACTAAAGAAATATTTTCCCTATCAGTAGGTAATTATTCTCTCTCTTCATTTTTATAAATTGTCTCAATTTTGTTGCATTATTTAAATTAGTAATAAAAATAAATTAAATAAACTTTAATACTAAATCAAAAAAATAATTAGAAGATTCGTCAAATTACAAAAAAACATAATTATTTAAATTGCTGACTAAGTTTATTTCATTAAAATAAACTTTTTTTCTTTCTTTAAAGTAAAATTAAATGTCTGTTGAGTATTTGCCAAATTAAGGAACAAAAATTTTGCGTAGAAAAAGTATGAGCAATTAAATTAATATTTTAATTTATTTTAAATTAAATAATTAATTTTTTTAAACATCAATACCAAAAAATTATTTTAATTTAAAAATGTATCGAATAAGTAATTTAAATTGTTAAAAAAATGTTTAAATAAAGAAATTATATACTTAACAAAAAGTTAAATTAATAATATAATAAAAATGTCATTTGATATTAATAATTTTAAAAAAAGATTTAAAAACGATTTTTATTTTATTTTATTTAAATATTTTTTATAAAAAAACTTTAAAAAATTAATTTTCAAAGTAATTTTATTTATTAAAAAATAATTTTCCTAAGAATCTCTTAACCCCCTTATAATAATTAAACTTGAAATTAAATTAATTTTAAATAATTCTGCCAACGTAAAAACGCCGTTGAATTCGATTTTTTATTTTAATTTTTGTTAACAAATTATATATTTTTTTGAAAAATTAAAATAGAAATGAGAGGGGGGGGGGGAGAATTTTTATTTAAATTTTAACTCAAAAATTAAAAGAGAAAAAAACATTTTTAAAAATAATTTCAAAATAAATTTATGTTTAAACAGATAAAATAAATGTACTAGCTAGCTATTTTTGGGGAACAAAAGTCAGCCTTTCCCTCTCTCTCTCTCTTTCTTTCCAGCTTTTTAAAAATTGCAATAATCGTCATTAAGTAGCAAAGCTTTTAAAAACTTTGGAGAAATTTAAACTCCGCCCTTTTATTTTTTGGAAAGGAGGGGGAAGAACAGAAATTGTTGTTTTTGTTGTTATGGCGCCTTATGTTTGGCGCCAAACAGAAATTTTGGTCTAGACAGTCAATCTCCAAATGTACGGATTTTAGGGATTGATCTGAATCCATGGTTTCTTAAAAATAACAGGGAAAGTAGAGGATTTAGTATTTGGTAGGCCTTAAGATCATTAGTAGATCAGCACATTCGATTACCTACTGGAAAGCCTTAAAAATATCGAAAAAGCATTTTTTGCTCGTTTTTTATCGGGATCAATGATCTTAAAGATTGCCCAGTATTTTTAGCCAAAACATAAAAGTTTAAATTTAATTTTAAAATCGAATCACTAATTAAAAAAACATTAAAGACTTCTAAATACCTCAAAATTATGAACACAGATACAGAAACGCCAAATTAAATATTTACGTCTAAACAACCCCATCAAAAGAGAAAGAAGGAAAAGCCTCCTAGTCCTAGTCTGCCTTTTTGCCTTAGATAAGCTTTTTTACCTCTCTTTTTCTACTTTTCTATTTGCCTATTTTCGTAAGCAAAAATATACAACATCACAGCTATTTTCGGCACAAAACACACATTTCTATTCTAAAACTGTGTTCTTTGCGTTTTCCCGCGCCTTTCTCTCCTTTCACCAATTCTTTTTCAAATCCCCATTTCAACATGCTCCCACGCGCATTCCTTTCCCTTTTTTTAGTCCACTTTTGCACTGCTAAAAAAGAAACAACACAAAATAGAAACGGGAGCGGAAATAACATTGTGAAGGCATTTTTACAAGAGAAAATAATATGTTTGACAGTCCTGACGCAGGACTGTCAAACAAAAATGAGAGAGTTTATTTTTTATGTTTTTTAAGAGCAAAGTTGAGGATTTGCAAAAATATATTTTTAAGAAAAGGCCAAAGGATTGTTCTTAATAGAAGAAAAATGTAACGAAAAATACAAATATATTTTTAGAAAATAAAGAGAACCTTTGGCCTAAAACTTTTTTTGGACATAGCCAATTCCTTATTTTTAGCTTTTTGAGGGAAGTTGCGTCGTCCTTTTCCGCTTGGATGTCCCTTTTTTCTAATTTTGGCATTCTCTAAAATTGTTTTCTGTCATGCCATTTTTGGCAAAAATTTATTTAAAAACGGTCCTTGTTCATTCAATTGGCCTTGTCAAAGTTTTTAAAGGTTTTTTTAGTGATGACATGAAAAAAATAAAAATAAAAGAAAATTGTTGCATTTACAAAAAGAAAACCCTTTTATGGTAAGAAAAAAAAGTAGAAAATAAAAAAATAAAATTTTTTAGAAAAAGTAAAAATTAAAATAAACTAAAAAATAATTTTAAAAAGAAGAATTGAAAGAAATATTTTTATTTGAAAGTGGTATCTTTATAAAATGTATTATTAAAGATCGGGCCTAGACAAGATCTTGAAAAATCGAAATTAACGAGATCAATATCTTTCGAGATACCGATCTCGTATCTCAGTCGAAACTTCAGTCCGGTCTCTAGTTATTTACAGAATTCGTAATTATATTCTGAATACAAGCAAAAACGAAATTGGAAGCTTTTAATATAAAAACTATGTAGATGAATAATAATTAGGTATTTAATTTTTCGTAAAAACTAAAAATTTAATTTAAAAAATAAAATAAAAAATTAATTAATTAATTTTTTTAAATATTAATTTTGGACATTAAAAAACTCAAAAATTTTACACACTAAAAATTGTGTTTAACTGAATCATGATCCCCCTAACGTGGAACGCGGAAGAAAGTAAAAAAAGAGTAATTAAATATATTTTTGGGAGGGGAAAATGAAAAAAAAAGAGATTTTTTTAGAAATTTTTAGAGAGAGAAATATTCAATTAATTACTAAGTTAGTTGTGTAGACGTAATATTTTGTTAAAAAATTAAAGTAAAAAATTAATTTATTGCCAGGGAAATAAATATTTAAATAGATTTATTTATTATAAATTAAATTAAATTTATTTATTTTAAAAAAGTTTTTGGTTAAATTGATTTTTTAAATTATATTTTTTTGTGTTTTGAAAATTAATAATTTTTTGAAATTAAAATTATTTTAATGAGTAAATTTATTAAAAGTCTAATTACAAAAATGGCTTTAATACAAACAATTACTGGATCACTAAAAGAAAAATTATTCAGTAAACTGATATTTTATGTAACAAATATTTTGGGACAGATATATTGGAAGGAGTATGTAATATTGCTAAAAAGAAGAAATTTAAAATAAATTTAAAAATCTGGAGAGAAAATGAAAAAAAAATATATTTTGGGGACAGAAATCCCGTCTAAGTCCTTCTCTAGATATTTTCTGATATAAATATTCTAAATTTAAATTATGGGCAAGGTATGAGTATTGTATAAGAAAATTAAAAGTTAATAAAAAAAAATAAAAACAACTTAACTACAGTATAATTTAAATTTAAATTTAAATAAAATACTATACTATTTTAAATAAATAAATGTTCAATTATATACTATTTATTCCCTCTTTATATATTAATAAAATTTAAAGACGTAATCAGAGATCGAGTTTTACGAAAATTATTTTAGATAAAAAATAAAATTAATAACAAAATTGCAAAAATAAAGGCGGTACAAAACAAAAAATAAACTTTAAATTTAAAAATTAAAATAAATTAACCAATGATCATCGTGCAAAATTTAAATAATTAATTAATTATATAGTAACAAATAAAACTGTAAAATTAAATTTAGGTAATTAATGTAAAATAATGGTTAATTAGTTTATTTTTATTATTCAATTGTCTTCCAACTTTTTTTTAAATTTAAAAGTTGAGAAATGTGTGGGCGGTTTTGATTATTTGATTATTAAAAACAAACAATTAATTTGTAAATAAAATAAACAATGCTTTATTAGGTGTGAAGTAGGAGGGATTGTTAGGGAGAGGGGAGGGGAGTTGGAAGTTTACAATGCTAATTTATAATATTTTAAAAAGCAAAGAGTAATTTTGCATAAATAAATTGTTTTAAATGTTGCTAATTCTTCTAAAAACTTAAAAAAATATTTTTTTGATTATTTATTTAGAAATTATTGTCAAAATATATGTCAATTGCTGATATTTACACTGCTCCACAGAAGTTTTTTTTCAAAAAATTTGGATCATTGGAAGTGAAAAAAACTAGAAAAAAGGGCTGGACTTATGTGGAGCAGTTTATTTTTTAATTTTTCGAGCTCAAAATAAAAATTTATTTAAAAAACAACAATCTAAGCTAAATATCCCAATAATTTGTCACTTTTATATACTCGCGCATTAACCTTTTTATTTTTAAATTACTCAAAACCCCTCAGGCATTTATTTAAAAAAGTTAAAAACTTTAAAAGAAAGAGAATTATTAAATTTAGTAGATTTTTGACTTGTTATAAATAAATAAATATTATTAAATAAAAATATTAATTGAGAGAATTTGGGCGTGGGCGTTGTTTTTAAAGAAATTAGTAAAAGATAAAAAAAGAAACACAAACAAGAAGAAAAGGGAGGGAAAGGGAAGAAATTAATGTATTAAAGAAAGGTGTTATTTGTTGTAGAAGAAAGGTGTCAAAGAATTTTTATTTAAAATTGAGTTGCTTGGGGCGTGGCAAAAATAGTTTTGAAGAAGTTGTGACAGTGACGTTAATATTATACAAAAATATTCTTCCCCGTGGGGCATCTCAACATACGTAATTCTTCAATTCGGCCAATTGCTAAATTTATATTTATTTATTTATTTATTTAGTACTCAATGCACTACAATAATAATAATAATAAACAAAAAAACTTTTTTTTTTGCAAAAATTAAATATATAACAGCAACGTCACATCTAAAAACAACTTCCTTGTTGTTTCTGACCAATTCACAGCCATTATTTCTTTGCTCTTTCTCAAACACAGAACAAAATCTTTTTTAAAAAGTTTTTTTTTCTTATTTATTAATTTTTGGCATTCCTTAAAAATTAATTTATTACTTAAATATTTTGGAGATTGACGTATAGAAATAATGCTTAATTAGGTAGACATTGAATTTTAATTTAAATTAAAAATAATAAAAATTATTATTAAATGAATAATTTGGCATTTAAATCGGGTGTTTTAATTTTGTTTTTTTAAATTTTGTTTTTTGGTTAATTTAACATTACTATTTAATAATACCTACATATTTTTATTTTTTAATAAATAAATATAAACTTGTTTTTAAAATATTTTAATTATTATTAGATTAACTCCAAAATATAAATCATTAAAATAAAATTTTTGACAATCAACAATTATTTAAATGTTGTAATAAATAAATTTATTTATTTATTTTGCCCTCTGTTTTGTGGCCATTGAATGATTAAAATGGTAAAAATAATAATTATTTAATTTTTTGTTATTTAATTTTACAGATTTTTTAGATAGAGAATTACAGTCAGCTAAAATAAACAAAGAAGTTAATTGGAAAATAAAAAATTTTAAATTTTCATTTATATCTTTTAAAAATATTTTTATTTAATTTATTATTTAAATACAAATCTCATTTTTAAATTATTCCTTTCCATTCTTAAAAGGAGAGAGAAACGATATCAAAATACATTGTGAAAATATTTCTGAATTTTAAATGTACTTTCATTTGTTTAGTTAAAAACTGTGCCTAAAAGGAGGATTATCTTTTTTAGAGACTAATTGGGTAGTTTTGTGAGTGATGAGTAGTTGTGGTGCCCCTTTGAGATTTTAAATTTTTGTTTTTAATTCTTCCATTTAAACACGTAGATTGTTCTCAATCGATTAAATTAAAAATCAATTTTAAATTTAAATTTTATTTTTAAAAAATATAATTTTTGTAGAGAGGAGGATTAAGTAAAGACGTGGATGCTTTACCACGTTTCTGAACAAACGTTTGTTTTGCTTACTAAAGCTTTATTTATTTGTTAGTATTTAGGTAGATAAAGCTTTGTTAGTAAATGTGGTTTTTGTTGCCTTATTTGGCCAAATATTTTTATTCTTTTAATTTTTTTAAATTTAATCGATCCTTATTCAATTAAGATTTTGGGAAGGTAATAAACACCATTCACCTCGACCTCCTGACCAAAGCAAAATGATGGATTTTTAATCTTAAAATAAACATTAAATCCTTAATAATTATTTCAATAAATTTATGATAGAATTTTTTAATCTTTAATTTTTTAGATTTTTTAGGATCAAATGAAGCAATGTTGGATATATCAAAATCACTTATTTATTTTAACTAATAAATTTCAAATTAATATTGGCCTTTTATTAATTTATTTATTTTTTATCTTTCCTTTTGTATTACCACAATCAAATAATTCATGCCTAAGTATTGGAGAGTGGGGACAATGGGGAGATTGGGGGCAATGTATTACTGCAATACCAATTAATGTTAGCATTCAGCGTCGGATACGAACATGTATGGCTCAGCCTATTGGCTGTAATGATGCGCAATCTATATTTGAATGCCCGTAAGCATTTTTTAATTTGTTTCTTTTGATTAGTTTAACTGTTCTGTTTTAAGTGGACCCTATTCACAAGTATCAGCGTGTAATACTTCTACAACGACAACTTCATTATCACCAACAACTCCTGCCCCGACAGCCCCTCCACCAACAAACCTTCCCCCGACAACCCCTCCACCAACAACCCTTCCACCAACAACCCTTCCACCAACAACTCCACCACCAACAACCTTTCCACCAACATCCCCTCCACCAACAACCCCTCCACCAACAACTCCACCACCAACAACCCTTCCACCAACAACCCTTCCACCAACATCCCCTCCACCAACAACCCCTCCACCAACAACTCTTCCACCAACAACTCCTCCTCCGACAGTCCCTCCTACAACACAAACAACCGCAACTTCAACTACAACAAGAACGACACAACCAACCACACCTCCCTCAACCCCTCCACCAACAACACCTCCTCCCTCAACCCCTCCACCAACAACACCTCCTCCTACAACCCCTCCTCCAACAACAACACCGACATCTCTCCCAACAACCACTCCATTACCAACAACAACACGCTTACCAACTACCACAACGTTAACAACACCTTTAGTACCTACAATCACAGCTTTGTCAAATACAACATTACCACTACCCCCAACTACTACTACAACTCCTGTACCAACAACCATAACAACAACAACAATACCACCAACAACCTCTAATACTACCATCAGGTCCTTACCAACAACAATAAGCTTTATAGTAATAACAAATACAACACTTGTGTCTACGGCCGTTCCTTGTGGTACTTGGAATAGTTGGATGAAATGGGTTTGTTTTGTGAACAGTTATTTTTTTATAAAAAAAATTTCAGTCCGACTGCAACGACAGTTGTGGCAGTTGTGGGACTAGACAACGTTTTCGTAGCTGTCTTACAGCCCCAACTTGCAATTGCACTGGGTTTTTAAAAATAATTTTTAATGTTTTTTTATATTTTAAAGAACGGCATTTGAGAAAGAAGTATGTAATACCCAAGTCTGTCTTTACCCTAGAACTTCTTGTTGTCCAACTTTTTCACCTGCTTCTGTCAATAATACATTTACTTGTGTACCTTCTGATAATTTATCAACACAAAGACCCAATACGAGAAAAAGGCGATAAAAAGAAGGAGTTAATGTTTAAAGATCAGAGCTTTTGCGAAAATAATTATAATTTCCGAAATTTTATAACATCAGAAGCTTTATTTTTGGTTGGAAATTGGAATATGTAAAAATTTGCCGGTTCAGACTAATTAAAAACATAAGAAAATATTTAGGCATTTCGCAACAGTTTTGATTAAAAAATATTTTTTTGTATTATGTAATTTGTTTTAAAAATATATTTGTAAATTGAATTATTTAAAATAATTTAAAAAAGTTCTAAAAATTATTTAAATAAAATAAATATAAGGTATTATTTTTAATTTAAAATTTGTAAATTCTTCAAATTATTGAAGGTAATTTTCATTCAAATAATCGGCAGCCATATTACTTAAAATTATTTAAAAATTAAATTAAAAATAATTTTTTATTGAGGGAATTCTGATATTTAAATTACTCTTTTAGTTATTTGTTGTTAATAAAGCTTGGTCAAAAATAAGGAAAATATTAAAATTCTAAGTTTCTTTTAATCTTTAAAAAATCTTTACCCAGCATATCCCCCAGCAATAACTCCAGCAGGTCCAAGTGCTCCACCTAAAGTTGCAGTCATTCCAGGTACAACTTTTTTAACAACTGTTGGGCCAAATTTTTTAATTCCAGGTTTCATATAAGGATTTAGATTTAATTTATTTAATCCATTTATTGCTGTATTATTTAATGAATTTGTTTCTTTCTCTTCTTTCTCTTCTTCAATTTTTGAATTATTAGAAGAATTTTGATTTTTATTTAATTTTTCTTTTTTATTTTTAATATTTAATTCTTCTTTTTTTATTATTCTTTTATTAATCCTTTTATTTTTATTTAAACTATTTTTTAAATATTTTCTTTTATTTTTTAAAATATATTTTGAATATTTATATTTATTTAAATATTTATTTTTTTGTTTTTCTAAATTAATTAAATTAATTAAAAAAAAAGAAAATAAAACTTTTTAAATGTTTTCCTAAAGCTAAACCTCCACCAAACAATATAGCCCCAACAAGTAAATCAATGAAACGTTTTTCTCTTTTTTTAATATTTTGATTGGAGTATTGATAATATTCTTCAGAAACTGAAAATTAATTTTTAAATAAGAGAATGTTTTGATTGGGAATTAAGTAGGTTTAACTTATTTTCGAACAAAATTTCAATTTTTAAGAATTAATAAACAACTAAATTATTTATAAAAATTCTTTTTGAAATTTATTTCAAAAAGCTAATTAATTGTGAATTGCTTTCAATTAAAATATATATTTTTATTTTTAAAACCTTTTGATTGAACATTAATTAAAATAATAAAACAAAAACTTAAAATAAAAATAATAGAATTATGGGAATTAAATAATTTCATTTATTTTAATAAATATTTTTTATTTAATTAAGAAATATTTATTAATTAATTGCCAAATTAATTATTAAAAAATATTGAGTCTGCGTTTTTAATCAATTGGCTTTCATAATTGGGTGGTCTTTAAATTTAAATATTATTTTTTTTTAATAATCTATTTATTTCCTTAAAGTTTATAAATAATTGTTCTGAACCAAATCAAATTAAAATAACTGTGAGGATGGAAAAGTAAATTGAAATGTTAATTAGAAGGAAGTGAGAAGTCTAGTTTAATACCTATGTCAATTTAATGAATTTCCAAAATTCGAAGTCTTATAATTCATTAAATGGAGAATGGATTAAGTATTCACCAACAAACAATTAACTCTCAGATTTAGGTAAATCTATTTAAAGTTAAAACTTTGCAAATCGTTAAAATTCCCAAGAATAAAAGGGAAGAGGAACTTTTATTTTCTTTTAAGGAAGGAGCAGCAAAAAGCCATTTGAACTTGTACCTAAAAGTACCTACAAGAACTGGAACTGGTTAAATAAAATTTTAAAGTTTTTATTTTTATATTTTCTGTCAACATTTTGAGTGCATTTGGAACTGATTATAAATATACTCGAAATTCCCCCTATCAATTCTTAGATTTATTAATTTTCTCCCCCCTTTTCACGTTTATATCAAACATAAATCACTCACTACATATAAAAATTCTTTTTTTTAATTCTTCCTCAATTCATAAATGCAAATCTTTTATTTTAATTTTCTTCTTGCCACCATCTGTTGGAAAGTTTTGTGTTTATTTATTTATTCTTGTCAACATTATTGTGAAAAAGGTTCTAATCAAAATTTTCTCTTTAACGTTTTTCTATCTGAATAAACTCCAAAAAAATTTTTTTTATATTTTTATATCGTTTTCTTTTAAATTTAAATAAAAAATCTAAAAACGAAAATTCGAAAAAAATGACATTTTCCTTAACTTTCATAGAACGAATTAATTCTTATAAAAATTCAGAAAATTTTATTTATTTTAAAAAACAAAATAAAAAAATAATTAACAACAAAAAATCTTTCTCTTTTTCTAAAAATTTTGATTATAAACAATTAATGACAGAAAAGGTTTTATCAGCAGCAAAGAGGGCTTGTTCAAGTCCAAGTGATGTTTTGAGAAAAGAATTTGATCAATTAGATCAGCAATATAGCTATGAACATGCTGTGGTAATTATTTTAAGAATTTAGAATTTATAAAACTAGAGATTGAACTGATAAATCAGGGTTTTTTGTTAGTATATACAAAATTTGATTAATATTTTTAATATAATAAACCTCTGAAAGTCAGAACACAAGCTAAGGATATAATCTAAAATTTAATAGTAATTGTTAGGGTAATCTAATTAAATAAATAAATATTTTTTTATTTTTTTTCAATTCTATGAGTCATAAAATTATTTATATTTTTTAATTATTAATAAAATAAAAAGCAAAAAAAGCAAATTACAATACAAAAACATCTTTGAAATTTTAAAAATAAAAAGGGCCAACAATAAAACACAATTTCAAATCATTACAAATTATCGGAATTGAAATTAAAAAAATATTAGGTCGCGAATAAAATAAACAAGTTCATCATCTTCTATTTATTTTTTAATAATTATTTTTCTTAAATTTAAATTTTTTTGTAGTTGGGTAGTTACCGGTTAGAGCCGAGTGGGGCCGAACAAATGGCAGAAGAAAATGCCCCTTCAATATTAACTACTTTGGCAGTTCCCCAATCATTTGATAATGGAGGAGGAGGACAAAAAGAAAATGAACAAAAAATAAGTATACAATCAACAACGAGCAAAAAAAGTGTTCGATTTAAAGAATTGGATACTCCAGAAATTTGGTTAAACGAAGATTTTAATAAAAGTTTTAATCAAACAAAATTTGGAATAACTTTGAAAGAAATGGTTAAAAAAACAAGAAAAGGTTATTAAATTAAATATTTAGGTGGAAAAAAATATTTATTTAATTAAAGCTCTCTCATGGAAAAATCTTCGACTTATGGTAGGTAAATAAATTATATATGTAGGTAGATAATTCTGAATTTAAATTTTTTTATATTTATATTAATAAAATAAAATAAATATTTTTAAGTTAATTGACTGGTTGTTTTTAGCAATTCTTGGGATTGGAATGGTAAAATATTTAAATAATTATTATCTTAATTTAAACAGATAATTCCAACAAAAATTATTAAATATTTTCTTAAAAAATAAAATTATATATTATATGTATTTTATTTTTAATTAAAGGCACTTACCTCAATGTTTATTGACGGTGTTGTTGAATATTTACAAACATGTAAAAATTATTATTTTTTTGTTAATTTTATATAAAATAATATTCTTCAAGTTCAATTAGTTTTAATGACAATAAGTGGAAATACAGGAAATAATTATTTTGATTATTTTTGTACTTACCTTTCTTGGTTAGGATATACAGAATTACTTGTTATTTGTTCTGCTATTTTTGTTCATTATGTTGCCCCACAAGCTATTGGTTATTTTTTAAAAATAATTAAATATTTTTTTGATTATTTAAAGGTTCTGGAATTCCTGAAATGAAATGTTCACTTCGTGGGGTTGTTTTAAAAGTAAAAAAGAATAAATTAATTAAAATAAAAATAATTTTTAAAAGGATTATTTAGCTGCTAGAACTTTAATTTCAAAAATTGTTGGATTAACATTTTCACTTGGTTCTGGAATTCCTATTGGGAAAATGGTTAAATAAAAATTTAAATTTGAAATTGGATTTTAAATTTAAACAAAAAATTAGGGTCCATTTGTTCATGTAGCTGCTAGTACAGCCAATTTATTAAGTAATGTTGCTGCTAGATTTGAAGGGGCTTATGGAAATGAATGTAGAAAATCTGAAATGTTAGCAGCTGCTTGTGCTACGGGGGTTGCTTGTTGTTTTAGTGCTCCTATTGGAGGTTAGTAGTTTTTAGAGAAGAAGAAAATATTTAATTTTTATTTTAGGTGTTTTATTTTCAATTGAAGTATGTCTCAATTTAAAATTTAAATTTGAATATATTTTTAAAAGAATTTACAAAGAATTTAAATCTTCCATATCTTCCAATTTACCTAATTTTATTTTTTTGTTAGACAACAACAATGCATTTTTCTGTTCGTAATTATTGGCGAGGTTTCTTTGCTGCAGCTTGTGGTGCTACTGTTTTTAGGTAAATATTTAAGTAGATGTTTTTATTCAAAAAAATTATTTTTTATAGGTTACTTAGAGTTGTTGCTTTTGAAACTGAAGGTAAAATACTGAAGGTTTTTGGAGGGAAAATATTTATTTCTAAAGTTACACTTGTTGCCTTTTATCAAACACATTTCCCGGAAGATGCTTTTGAACCAGAAGAATTACCTTTTTTTGCCCTTATTGGGTAAATTACATTTTGTATTTATTCAAAAAATTATTTATTTATATTAGATTACTTTGTGGTTTTATTGGTGCTGGTTTTATTGTTTTTTATAGAAGTTTTGTGATTTTTCTAAGACAAAATTCTTTTGTGAAAGAACAAATACGTAAAAAGTAATCTCTTTAAATATACTCTTTAAAGTTTAAGCTACTAATTAAAACATCCAATTTAGTATTTTTAATTAAAAAAACATATACCTAAATTCAATTCCATATTTAATTATCAACATTAATTTTTATGTATTTTTAAGTTGGTTAATATATCCAGCAATTATTGCTTTTCTAGTAGCAACTGTAAGTTTTACATATTTTGATATAAATATATCTTTAATTTAAAGGTAACATATCCAAGAGGTTATGGACGTTTTCTTTCTGGAAGAGTAATTTTTTAAAAATAATTTTTATTTAAAAATAATTTTAAAAAAGTATAAATTCACTCGTACAGTAATTGATTTCTTTTCAAATTGTACATGGTCTAAAGGTCTTCGCCATCCAATATATTCTCCTCATGGTTGCCATTCTGAATTGTAAAATAATTTTTTTGTTTAAAAAATTATTTAATTTTCAGACTCGGTTCTTGGAGTAATCATGAGGGATACGGGTATGTTTTGATTGGTTGATTGATAATATTTTGTATTATTTGTTAGTCCATATAATGTATTTTTGGTGCTAACTTTGTTTGCTTTTACATTTGTATGTTTTTTTTATTAAACAATTACTTAACGAGTTATAGAGCATTTAAAAAAATCTTTTAAATTAACAGTTGTTATTATCCGCCTTATGCAATACAATGCCAATTCCTTGTGGAATGTTTATGCCTTTATTTGTTGTTGGGGCTGCTTTTGGAAGGTAAATTAAATTATTTCTTTTCGGTTATGAACACAAAAAATCCCCAATCTGTAATTCATAATTTCAACAAAGTATCTTTTAATTCACCAACTTCTCGTAGCTTTCCTCATTAATTCGATATATCAATAGAAACAGTTCAAACTGTTCCCCGAAAATAATTTTATAAATTATTAAGATACCAGCTTTCAAATTTTTTATTTAAATTATAAATCACTTCCAATTTTAATCTTTAAGTTTAATTAAAAATTTCTTTAAAATTAAGTCAGAGAGCACAGTGTAAGTTTCTCTTCTCTGGCAATATATTTGACATTTAGATATATGTCAATTCAACCCATTTGAGTTTTGAAACCTATAAATACTTTCCTTTTTTCTGGGAAAGTCAAGTAATAATTAACAATTTCATTTTCATAACCGGAAAGAATTATCAAATAATTTCCAATTAATTATTAATTTAATAGATTAATTGGTGAAATAATTTCGAGTATTTTCCCAGATGGAATACCTGGAGGGACAGATCAAGTATTTTTTTTAATTTTAAATATTCAAATATCCTTCTAAGCCAATATTTCCTGGAATATATGCTGTTGTTGGAGCAGCATCATTAACTGGTGCAATAACTCATTCTGTTTCTGTTGCAATGATTTGTTGTGAAATAACTGGACAATTAATTTATATAATACCTTTAATGGTTTTTAAAAATTGGATTATTTAATATAAATTTAAAAAAGATTGCTGTAATTATTGCTAATGCTGTTTGTGCTTATATACAACCATCAATATATGGTAAATATTTAATGAAGGATTTTTGATGAATTGGTGTACGGGAAAAGGAAATTTTTGTTTTTAAATAAAATCGGGTTCGGGGAATTAGGAAGCGTGATTAAAACCTATAAAGATATCGAGAAACTAATAATAATACTAAACTATTTTGAGATGTAATGATTGGCATCAAAAATTTACCATATTTGCCGGACATTCCGCCTTCAAATGCCGAGTAATATATTTTACTAAAATTATCATTCATTTGCTTAATTTAAAAAACTTTTAGAGTTCATCTTTATGCTGCAGAAAATATAATGGAAGCTAATGTATTTTAAATAAAAATATTTTTAATTCCTTTTAACTTTAAAACAATTTAGTTAATTATAGGTTCGATATATTTGTCGAGTAACTAAATTCGAGGAAATCCGAAAATTAATTATTGAAATGCCAAAATTACGTTCATTTCCTGTCGTTGATGATCCAGGTTTTAAACAAAAAAAATAAAAAAATATTTTTTTAAATTTATTTTCAGCATCATTAATGTTATTAGGATCAATTTCTCGTAGGACAATTTTGGAAATATTAAATGCCCAAATAGGTGAAGAAGCAAGAAAAAGAGAGGCTGAAAGGAGAATTCGAATTGCTATTGAAACAATTGATAAACATTTTAGAGAGGCTCAAACGGATGAAAATGTTAATTTTCTTTTTAGATTTTACACAAGGATTATACAAATTTAGAAATCAGATTCTGAATGTACAGCAAATGGCTTAACAAATTTAAATGGACAAGAACGGCTTTTAGAAGATTTGGATAAGGAAGAAAATGAAGAAGATGGACGGAGAAGAGTATTTAGTCATGGAGCTTATGACATGAATAGAACACCTAATGGAGAGAATACTAAAAATATACTAGATAAACCAAATAAAAGAATGGTTAGATGTTCTTTGTCAGAAGGTGCTTTAGTACAGAAAAAGCATTATAATGATGATTCTACTAAAAGGAAAAAATCTAAAGAAAATAAAGTTAAAAAAGAACAACAAAAAATGAGTATTTGTAGTCAAATATATCCAGTAATTGAACAAAGAAAGGAAAATAGTAATATGGCTTTTGAAGATAACAAAGATAGTAATGGCAGGTGGTGAATCTTTTTAATTAAAATTTATTTAAAAATAAAATAATTTTAGTAGATTTGTTGTCGAACCAGTAATTTCAACAAAAAGGCGGAATTTGAGCTCCGGACAATTATTTCCCTCGGTTAGAGCAGTTCGTAGAAATGCATTTGCTTTAATGCCTTGGAAAACAATTAGCGATAGTGATGGTTTGAAAAAATAAATTTAACTCTAATTCTTGTTATTTTGCAGAAAGTTCTGAGGCAGGTACTTCCCCTCCGAAAAAAATTTCTTGTCCAGACCTAAAAATGGCAACTATACATTCACAATGGGGGCCTTTTGACCATCAATTATCTCTATCTAGTAAAATTTTTAAGAAATTATTTTTTTGTTAATCAAAAAATTTAAAGGAAATATTTCTGAGTATGTTCGTTCAGTAAAAAGAAAATTAAGAATGATGCAAAATAAACATTTGGCAGAACCTGTTGATTATGATTTACATGATGATGAAGTAAATAAATTATTTTGGAAATTTTTGATAAATAAAAATGAAAATATTTTTATAGCGTAGAGAATGGGAATTAGCTAAATTATGTGAGGAAATAGAAATTGAAGAAAAATTAATTGATCCTGCCCCATTTCAAGTAAAAAATAAATTGAAAATAATATTTAATTTTAATCTCCAAGTTGGTAAGAAGAACATCAGTTTATAAAGTACATTCATTATTTTCACTTTTGGATTTAAATCGAGCATATGTAACCGGTTAATTTATTATAATAACTAGATCAGTATTTTATTTTTATTAAAGATCGAGGACGTTTAGTTGGAGTTGTGGCATTGAGAGATGTGAGAGAATATTTTTTGATTTTTATTCAAAAATTATAAGGAAAGATTTTATAAGAAGAAAACAATTTTTATTTAGTTGAGAATTGCCATTCAAAAATCTCAAAGTGGTTTACCAATGTATCGTTCAAACTTGGATACATTAAAAGAAAAAAGACGAAACTCAGTCTTTCCTTCTGAACAATCTGTGAATATTTCAAATAATTTTGGTAGAAATTCAATACAAGATACAGATTTGGAAGGTGCGAGAAAATTGATTGGAAATGGACATTTTGTTGGAATAAACTCGAATGAAGTTTATTTAGAAGAAAACAACAAAACTACGAGTGAATTGGAAGAAAATAAAGGAATGCAACAAGAACAAACAGTTTTACTCAGATCCAATTAATTTTAATTTTTTAAAAATTTTTAGACAAGACCAGCAAGTCTACAAATAATTAGAGAAGAGTTTGAACCAAAAGAATTAAATAATGGAATGAGGCTTCGGTTAGGTAGTAGAATATTTGAAAGTCAAACATCTTCCACTCCTTTATCTGAGCATATATCACCAACAGATCCAAATAACGTTGCACAGGCTGTGGAATATTTAAGGAGAAGATCAGTAGCAGTGGAAGATTTAAAAACATTAGAAGAAACGCCTTTACCAGAAGTTACACAAGATTTACAAAAAGAGATGGAATAATGATTTTTAAAATAATTATTTTTTAATATAAACAGTTTCAGAGTTATCGCTAGTCTGAGAAAAAAATTTTTCTGATATATTCACCGGTAAAGGTCGGTGATTCTAAAAAATAATTTTGTGGTATATCTTTGAAATTCTAGCGTTAACTCTGATAATTTTTTATTATTTATTTTTTGATTAAATTCTTTTAGTAGAATAAGACTAGAGAAATTTAAATCTTTTATACACTCTGTCACAAAAGTATAAGCACCCCTAAAATTTTTGTGAAAACACATGATCCCTTCACAGTATTTGTTTTATTTTTTTCGTACATTAGCAGCGATCCAATACATCAATAAAAATAAAGTTTCAGAAAATTTTATCGATTTAAAAATTTTAAAATTGAATTTTCTTGAAAATCATGTGTCACAAAAGTATAAGCACCCCTGTAAAAATTTTATTTATACTTATTGTAAAATTCTACAAAAAATACAGTAAACATCTCTATCGATATTATAAAAAATAAAAAAATAATTAGGCCCATATCTCATTCCATTGTCGAGATCTCGATACCCTAAAAATCAACGTAAAACAGGGTTTTCCAACTTCAAAAAAATTTTTCGACCCCTTATGGTTTCTTTTAAATTTTCAATTTGAGCTCATTCGAAAGCCCTTTAAATTTGCTACAAGATAGCATAAGTTTTATTTCTCAGAAAAATTATTTCAGCAAGTTATTTAGTTTAAAAACAAAAAACGTCCAAATGCCACATAAAATTAGCTCCGGAGGATTAATGCCCTGTATATTTCTAGTGAATTTTTTCTGAGATATATGAGTATTGCTATCTTGTAGCAAATTTAAAAGGCTATCGAATGAGCCTAAAACAAAAATTTTAAACAAACCCTAAGGGATAGAAAATATTTTTTGAAGTTGAAAAACCCTGTTTTACGTTGATTTTCAGGGTTTCGAGATCTCGACAATGGAATAAGATATCGGTCTAATTCTTTTTTTATTTTCAATAATATCGATAGAGATATTTATTGTATTTTTTGTAGAATTTTACAATAAGTAGAAATTAAAAATTTAAAGGGGTGCTTATACTTTTGTGACACATGATTTTTGAGAAAATTCAATTTTAAAATTTTTAAATCGATAAAATTTTCTGAAACTTTATTTTTATTGATGTATTGGATCGCTGCTAATGTATGAAAAAAATTAAACAAAAAATGCCTAGGGATCATGTATTTTTACAGAAATTTTGGGGGTGCTTATACTTTTGTGACAGAGTGTATACAAAATAAATTAATGAAAAAAAAACGAATTCGAGTGAATCCTGTCAAAATGTTTTTTAGAATTAAGGCGAGATCGTGAAAAGAAAAAAAGTTTAAAAATAAATTGAAGTGTTTGTTTTAAAAGGGAATAGGTAATTGTTGAGTATTTCGGCTGTAGTATGTGGGAGTGGGACCCTAGATTCGATATACCAGTCGATTCGTTATGCCGAGCTGGTTCAAATATACCTTTTTTCTAGGATTATATATATTCTCATAATCATCGAAAAACCATAGGGGGAGAGTGCACCGTTATATTTCAAATCTAGGTTTCGGGTCCCACGTACTATGCCGACCCCGTATTTTTGTTAATCGTGTTCATTTCCCGAAAAGGAAGCAGGGACATGAGAGTTAAGTTTTCCCTTCCCCAAATTTTGTGGTTTTATTTAATTTCAAAACAGAAAAATTAGCCAGCACCTGTGGAAAAAGGAATCAACCCCTCCCTTCGCCCAATTTACCTTCCTTTTACGGGTAACAATCAAAAAAACCAAATTATTTAATCATCGTCAGTAATAAATCCTTCTTCCAAATATGAATTTTCTTCATCACTCCCTTCATTTTGACAATAAATTTCTGAATGATAACTAAATTCCATTGCTGAAACATGATCACTATCGCCCGTTATAAAACTCGCCATTCTAGTAAAATTTTATTTAAAATATAATTTTTAATAAATGAAAAACCTGTTTGGTCTTTTAAGACGTGAAACAAGTTGCCAATTAGTCTTTGAATTTTGTGAATTACAAAATTGCCGTAAATTTTCCAATTCCATTCTTGTAAAAATTCTTGACTAAAAATTTAAAAAAATTAATGAGAAGATGAATTTTTTTCTAAGACTCTAAAAAATCCAAAAAATTTGGAAGAATTAACAATAAATTTTTAAAATAAAGTCTACAAGTTACAAAATAAGTCCCAAATTTGAACGAATAAAATAGTTCCTTTATAGGTTTCCAGTTAGAATTTATTTTATCAAGATAAGAAATCCTACAAAATTAAAACATAAAAATACCTCTTCCAAATATTCCTCTTCGGAGAGAAGTTTTCGTGGCTGTGGGCCAAATAAAAATTCTCTAAATTAAAAAATTTTCATTAAAAAATTAATTTAAAAACCTTAATTTGTTCCAATTTCTTCTAGAAAATTGAAATATTTTGTCAGCATTTCTCCTCCAAATGGATATAAAAATTACAAAAAATATTAAGGCATATGCAACTTCTTGTACCTAAAATTTAGTAAAAATAAAAGAATATACGTAATATCAAAAATATACCTGATTAAAAAAATAAATTATAGCCAAAGAAATTATTTGTAAAGTCCATTCCATTAAATTTAAAGAACGTTCATCTTCTGGAGGACCCATTCTATAGCAAACAGCAAGGGAAATAATTGTAAATATTCCCTTAAATATTTTGTAATTATTTAAATTAAAAAAACTTATTTATTACCAAATAAAGAATTGCATAAAATCTGTATTCTAAAAATATTATGCTAAAATTCCTCCAAGTTAAGTAATAAATATAAGCAGACAACGGCCATCCACCAAAAAGAAATGGAAATTTGGCAAACTAAAAAAAATTTTTTTGCTTAATTATAAAAAAGACTAAACTGCACTTCACCGGGCGATTTTATATTCGGACAATTTATAAGTAAATCGAAAGAGCTCGGCAGTCGAATGATACCAAAATTGGCGGAGACAACTATACAAGCCCCTAAAAATTTAAAAACCATAGGGTGTCCAATCCAAATATAAAATCGACCGGTAAAGACGCAGCTAGGCTGTAAAAAATTAAATTCTTACTTTTGGTATAAATTTTTGAAATAAATGTCCAAAAATTAAAAAGGATGCAAAAATTCCAATTAAAATTCCAGTTAAATAAAATACAGCAACACTTCGTACCAATTTTCTGGCATAAAGAAAAATGAAAATTGCTGAAATAGATACTAAAACTTGAAAATTTAGAAGATATGCTTTAATTTCTTTCTCCCAAAGCATCTCTAAAAAATATGTGTTAACAAATTTACTTTAAAAATATTATAAAATTTAGACAATAAAAAATGCATAAAATCAACTGTAGAAAGAATTTGTGAATTTTTTCAAAACATAAAACCCTCGTGTCACACGGTGACTTCACCACTTATAAAAAAGTTTATCAAAGTAGATCAAAGCTGGGTAGCACTCAGTTGTCGGTACTCAACTAGCCGCAACCAATCAAGTTTGGCATTCTATGTACATATTATTTAATTTTTTAAACTTTGAATTTTTTGTTCTTTGCTTCATTGAATTTGGATTAGGATGTTCTTTATTTTTTCGGCTTTAACGTTGCTTATAAATTTTATTTTATAATTTTACAAATTTTAATTTCCCTTTCTATCAATATGATTTATCTATTTTTAAAAATGAGCCTATTTTCAGTTTTTAATTGCTATTGTATTATTTCTACATGTGTTTTTTCCCTCTCATTGAATGAACAAATAACGGACTTTATTTTTGTCCTCCCCTTGTTATTCGCGCATTATACTATTGCAATTTTCCTTTAGATTTTTTTTGTATTTATCTCTTTGCTTCAAATTTTATTATTTTTAAAATTTTCTATTAAGGTATATAAAATGACACGCTCTTATAACGTTTGTGAACGATTCGAAGTAAATATGGATAGTATGCCACGTGAAGACAGTAGATTAAGTGGAAGAGTAGGATGCTCGAATTTTGGAACAAGCGAGCGTCTATTTGGACGTGATCATCTTGAAGACGAATTGGATCCAGTTCTTTCAGCTGCTGTTCGCTTTAATAAATCAAAAAGCAAAGGGCTGATGTGAGTTTACTATTTGTTATTGAATTAATTTTAAAATTAATTTTTTTCTTTAGGGGATTAAAATATGTTCTCCTTTGTCTAATTGCTCTTCTTGCAATCATTCTTCTCACAATTGCTCTTTTCATAATATTTAGTCAAAGCAGCAGCGTTTCCGCTTACGCTAGTAATGGAGAAAATCAGGAAGTAAGACGCGTCATAATAACAGATGAAGACAAAGAGACAGAACGTTGGACTGAGGCATATCAAAGAAATGAATTGGCTGATGTTACACATAATAATGTTGGAGAAGAAGTAATTGAAACATTTCATGATGTTTTATTTCAAAACAAAAGACCTAAAATTGAATCTGGCCTTCTTCAGGCAGAACATGTTCGAACTGGACATCATCCTCCGATCGCTTCTCCGTCTACTGTTCTCGAGTCTAGCACCTCAATGCCTACCACACCATCGACAGAACTTACATTGACACAGCGACCAATTTCTCTTCAAACGTATCTGTGGACCCATCCACCTCCAAAAAGATTATCATCGTCGACAACTACAACTACTTCAACAGAATCAACAACGACTACAACACAAAAATCAATCGTAAGTTAATTATTAATTGGATGGGGCTATTCTTACATTTTTTCAATTTTCATATTTTCCTTCTGTCCTAAAATGAAATTTGTAAACTTGTGGAAATATTGATAAAAAAGTTATAAAGGAGTAGGACGCGATAATTAATATTTTTTGAATTAATCATTAATGTACCTGATTTTTAAGTTTTTATCACCAACTGGAGAAGTTGTCGACTGTGAACATTTTCGTAATAAAGGAAAAGGGTCTGGTGCTAATCAACTCTCTGTTCCCAATTACGGCGATTTTTATGCTTATTGTGAAATGGAGTCGGAACAAGGATGGATTGTTCTTCAAAAGTTTTTTTATCACAGCAAAATTAATTTTAATTATTTTTTAGACGCACAAGCGGGAAATGGCCTTTCTGGAATGCAAGTTTTGATGAATATTCTTATGGATTTGGTGACTTGCCAGATGGAGATCACTGGCTTGGTTTAGATCGAGTATCTGCTTTTGTGCAAAGTAATCGTCGTTTGGAAATGCGCGTTCGACTTCAAGGCGACTTTTGTGTTTCAAAGGCTTGTAGCGGACTTGGTGATGATGGCAATTGGTGGGGTGACTGGAAGTTTAAGGTAGAAAATAATTGATTTATTTAAATTAAATATTACGATTTTTAAATAAAAACATAAGAAAAATTTATAATTTAAAATTAGATTTTGAGCCGTGATGAAGGATATCGAATAACAGACTTGGAATACCTGCGTGGAAATCTCAGTGACCCAAACCAGCCAGAGAAGGATTTGTTTACACAGTTGTGCAATAATCGAAGTTTTACAACTGTTGATGTAGACAACGATGAGAATAAATATGAGAATTGTGCTAAATTTCGTCGACGAGGGTACATTTAACGACTTTAAATTTTTATTTATAAATTTATTATAGTGCGTGGTGGCATGGCGGGTGCGCCTACACTTCACTTAATGGACTTTATGGTGATCCAGGTAACAAGCCAAGCGGTCAATTTTGGCATTGGAGGTCGGCAATTGAAAATATCACTCATAAATCGTATGAGATAAAACCAAAGAAGTCGTTGATATTATTCAGGGTCGTGCAATAATGGAAAAAATAAAAACCTCCAATTTTTGTTATCGCCAAAATTGAATCTCATATTTGTAGCAGAAATTTTAACTCGGTTTTAGAAACACTACACATTTTTGTATAAAATTTTATTTGTTTCCGTTAAATTTACAGAAAATTTGGTGTAAAATCCAAATTTATTTTTTAACATTTTTTATGATTTTTAATTCAATTTTTAAATATCCGCTTTTTAAATATTTTATGTAAAGCCAAAAATGGGTGCATGCGTAGACATGTTAGCGGCGAAAATAGGTTGTAGTCTTTTCGTTCCTTTTCGGGTATGCTTTTAAAATTTATTGAATGAATCCTAGCCCAGCTATACGCTAACTGGATGCCTGTTGAATTGCGACTTTCGTTCTACCTTTTTCTAACTTTAAGTGTTAACTGTAGAGGTGCGTTTTGTGGCGAATATAGTTATAATTCCTTGCCGAGCTTAGAAATTCAGTATATTTTCTAATTACTAATAGATCTGTTTTCTTAAAAATATAATTTTAGATAGTACTCATGTCCCAAAGTATTTTTACTAAAGTGTTTAATTCACAATTTGTCCACATCTATGATCGGAGCCGTAGTGATCCTCTTAAGGCGTTGCAATCAATGAATAGGCTTAGAGTTCCGTGGATCTCATCTTTCATCATGAAGGTTTTTATTTTATATTATGTTAACTTTTAATTAATTAAGTAAAGAATACTCTAGTCAGGCCTGATCGTCCCCTTGAAGGCAATAGAATACTTGATGTTGGATGTGGTCCAGGAATTCTCTCTCTTGCACTTGGTCGATTAGGTGCAGAAGTTATTGGAATTGATGAAGTTCAGAGTGCAATTAATTTAGCTCAAAAATCGAGTTTCACTCTCTCCCCAGAACTTCGATCAAATACAAAATTTGTGTCTGATACGATTGAAAATTTTGCTTTAAATGAAGACAATCATCATGGTTAAAATATAAATGGAATTAATTTTAAATAAAAATGTTTAGTTTTTGACGCAGTGGTTGCCTCAGAAGTTGCAGAGCATGTTGCAGATCTTAATCTTTTTGTTAAAACTTGTTGCAAACTAGCAAAACCTAATTCTCCAATATTCTTTACTACAATAAATAAAACATTATGTAGTTGGGTATTTGCTATACTCGTTGCAGAGGTTTTTAAATTTTTTAGTAGTTTATGTATTCCAAATGTTAGGATATTTTGCGACTTTTACCAAAAGGACTTCATGAATACGAAAAGTTTGTTAGACCTGAGGATCTTCGAAGATTGCTTGTTGATGAGCATTGTCGACTTGGACATACGCGTGGCATGTTCTATAATCCATTGACTGATCATTGGACTTGGACTGATTTCACAGGAATTAATTATGGATTGGTTGCATTTACAAAGCCACATTAGCTTTAGATTTTTCTTGATAAATTATTAAATCATTGTTTTTCACAGTATTTACATGTAATGAATTCATTCATTATTTGAGTATATTAACAAATTTATAATATCAATTTTCTTAGAAATTCATACAAATTAATTGTTTTCCTACATTATTGAAAAATGGATGAAGAATATGATGCAATTGTTCTTGGAACGGGACTTAAGGTTTAATTTATTTACTTGTTAAATGTTATCCTTTCATTTCTAGGAGTGCATCCTTTCTGGGATGCTTTCTGTTTCCGGAAAGAAGGTCTTGCATATAGACCGAAATAATTACTATGGTGCCGAATCTGCTTCGTTGACCCCGTTGGACGAACTCTACCAGAAGTTTCGAGGTATCGAGTGATTTGAATGCCTTTATAAATTCTAAATAAAGGTGCCACCGCCAAGGCTCCTGAAGAGATGGGTAGAGGTCGCGATTGGAATGTTGACTTGATTCCAAAGTTTCTTATGGCAAATGGACAATTGGTTTGCATTCAATGTTTTTAGTCTAAATAACTTGAAATCTCAGGTTAAACTTCTTATTCATACTGGAGTTACTCGCTACTTAGAGTTTAAATCGATAGAGGGCTCTTATGTCTACAAGGGAGGAAAGATTTACAAGGTGCCTGCTGATGAAATGGAGGCTCTGTCTACAAGTAAATTTCTGTCTTAATATGTCTAATGATCATTTTTTCTTCCAAAAATAAGTTTTTCCTTTTTAAATGAATATAGGAAACTGGATTTAAGTATATCCAGTTTTCGGGGTACTAGGCCCATAAACTCTGGCCATGAACCAGTTTTTTACTTTTCTTATTGTTAGTTATTTGTAATTTTCATTCTACTTATTTTACATGTGAATAAGTCCTTTACTAGTAAAATACTTGGTAAGACTTCGGCTCATGAACACAACGGAACTCATGTTTTTCTTGTCTAAAAAGTTGTAAAAAGGTAAAATATCAATATAAAAGTACTCAAAATGGTCCACTTTTGCATTTTTCCCGGATTTTCAGACCCCTGAAAATCCGGGAACCATAGGGGGGACCAAGCTGATTTTTGGGGTCAAAATGTCGAATATGTAAATAATAGCTCATTCGAAAGAGCTCGTCGAGCTGAGTTGAATGACACCAAAATCAGCTCGATTGGACGATTTTTGACAAAGTTATGACCAACAGAACCTTCGCTGGAAAAACTGTTTTTGTGCTGCTACGGAGGGTAGGCCGGGCATGGTCTTCGCTACACGATGGCCGTGCTTCGCTGCGGTCGTGCTCGCTGCGCTCGCGGCGACCGTAGCGAAGCGGCGGCCGTCGTTCCGCTCGACATGCCCGGCTTCCTCCGCAGCGGCAAAAACTTTTTTCCGCGAAAACCTTGTGGAAGGGGTAAAAACAAACGGTCATAACTTTGTCCAATGACGTCAGATTTCGTTGATTTTGGTGTCATTCGATTCAGCTTGACGAGCTCTTTCGAATGAGGTATAATTTGTATATTCGAATTTTTTACCACAAAAATCAGCTTGGTCCCCCCTATGGTTCCCGGATTTTCAGGGGTCTGAAATTCCGGGAAAAACTCAATAGAGGACCATTTTGAGTACTTCTATACTGATATTTTACCTTTTCACATCTTTTTAAACAAGAAAAACATGAGTTTGGTTGTGTTCATGAGCCGAAGTCTAGCCAAATACTTTTATATTTTTGGAAGGAAAAAATGGAAAAATATTTTGAACATATAAAGCCGATTTTTTTTATTACAATTTTAGGTCTTATGGGAATGTTTGAGAAACGACGCTTCAAAAAATTTCTTGTATGGGTGCAAGGGTTTGATAAGAATGACTCGAAGACGTGGGAAGGAATGGATCCAAATAATACTATTATGCAACAAGTGAGTTTTTCTAAATTATGTATCATTATTTAAACCTAAAATTTGATTTGAAATCGAGAATTAATATTTCAGGTTTACGAAAAGTTTGGTTTGGACGATAATACCGCTGATTTTACTGGCCATGCTTTGGCGCTTTATCGTGATGACAATTACAAGTCTCAACCATATGAGCAAACTGTTGCACGTATCCGTTTATATAGTGATTCATTGGCTCGTTATGGGAAATCTCCTTATCTATATCCGCTTTATGGTCTTGGAGAACTCCCTCAAGGCTTTGCTCGTCTCTCAAGTATTTATGGCGGAACTTATATGTTGGACAAACCTGTTGATGAGATTGTGTTTGAAGGGGGGAAAGCGATAGGAGTTCGAAGTGGAAATGAAGTGGCCAAATGCAAACAAGTTTATTTGTTTATTCGAATCATATTTCTAAAATAATTAGGTATATTGTGATCCGTCATATGTCGACAGCACTCGAGTCAAGAAGGTTGGTCAGGTTGTCCGTGCAATTTGTTTGTTGAATCATCCAATTGCTAATACTAATGATGCGGCTAGTTGTCAAATTATTATTCCGCAAAAACAAGTTGGACGTCACTCCGGTTTGTTTTAAATTCAATTTTTACATAAGATTGATTCTTATAGATATTTATATATCTTGCGTCTCAAACTCAAACCAAGTGGCACCTAAAACTTGGTACATTGCTAATGTCTCTACTACTGTTGAGACACAAACTCCTGAAGCTGAAATCCAGCCAGCTTTGCAATTGTTGGGCGCTATTACCGAAAAGTATTTGTTTAATATTTAATGATTCTATTTACTATAACATTTTGAAGGTTCGTAACGGTTTCTGACATCTACGAACCAATTGATATGGTAATTAATTTGAATTTTTGATTAAATTTTGAAAATTATTTTCATTCAAACAGGGTTATAGCTCACAGGTGTTTATCTCTCGATCGTATGTTTTTTATATTTTATGGGCATTTTTCTAAGTTTCTCTCTAAAATGAAAATTTCTGATTTTACTGTTACGTTAAAGCTTTTGTTCTATATTGGCCCACCTTTTATAAAATCCTATCCGAATTTTTTTATATAAAGTTTTGATGCTACGACTCACTTTGAGACTACTTGTTTGGATGTGCTTGACATTTTTAAGCGAGGCACTACAGAAGAATTTGACTTTACAAAAATTACACATTTGAGCTTAGAGGACAACAATGAGTAATTAATGAGGATATGTAAAATTGTGACAAATCCTATTGGCATTGATATTTTTGGGGAAGTATTTTTAAATATTTTTTAAAATTAATTTACAAAACCTTGAAGGTTTTCTTTCTCTTTTTCTTTCCTTTCTATATATTGACAATTCTTTTTTAAATGGTTCCGGTTTTTAATTAAAAAACATCCTTTTTCGCATTCATTCTCTTCATGCTTTTTAATTGTAAGTGTTGCAAAAAAAAATTCCAAACTCCTACATTAGTGATTTTTCTAATTGTAATTTGGATAATTTATAAATGCTTTCTTCAAAAATTTGGTGAATTGTTAATAATATTTTGTATTAAAATCTGGGTTTATTAGTAATTTTTGTGTTATAAAGCTTAATTATAGTGGCTGTAGGACCTGGGACTTAGATTCGAAATATATACCATTCGGTTACTTTTACCGAGTTGACAAGTAAACTTTGGATACTGTGTACAAAAATTTTTTTTTTTGTACCAATTTAATGAGAACCATCGACTTCTATTGCGAAGTGACCCTAACAAATATTAAAAAACCATAGGGGGGTAGCCTATGTCTCTGCGAGTTTCGAACTGCATATTCGAACTCAGCTCGTTGAGAGGAATTTTGATTTTTTCACTCTTTTAATTTCTCAAAATTCTATTATTTTTTGACGTTTGGTTTTCGTCGTTGCTATGACATAACTTTTTCTTTTACTTAAGCCTTCCTATCTTTCTCACTCGAAGTTGAGGTGTTCTTGTCCTTAGTATTGTGTGTACATAAATTAAAGTATTCATTTGAAAAACATAACAATTTGACTAAAAATTAGTGTTTAGATAGGTCCTAATAATTAAAAATTAAATTTCTTCTTTAATTTTCATTTTTCCTTTAATTCCAAATCACCTACTATACTACATATGATACTAGAATTTTCTTTCAAATAATCGTGCAATTGATCATAACCTATTAACACGCCATTTAATTATCTTTTCTCCCTCATAGAATCTCTCTTGTTGCCTTTCTTATCATTTATTTATATCGGTCCGTAACTTTTTAATAGTTTAACAAGAAATATATTTAACTCAAGAATTGAGGTTTGGCCACTATTCAATCTTTAATTTATAATTGAGTGATCGATTAACAAAAATCGCTAAAAATCAATTGCTTCTTTAATCACTAAACTTAAACCAAGTGTAATTATTCTACTGCCAAGTACTAAATAACATAAATTTTGCCTATGATGGAAGCTTCTTCCTCTTTTTCCGACAATGGATTTTCTGCTATTTCTGATAAAATCACCGAAACAGAAATGGAATTCTCTTATGAAACCCAAATATTTGACAATTCTGCTTTGAGGCATCGATGGGGGCCAAATCATGTTGGCGCAAAAAAATTGGCATCCATGTATGGGAGAGGTTTATCACACTATAGGCTAAAAAGAATTCATTTTTAAGGGAAAAGAGTTCAAGAATTGTTATGTATTTGGTTCGGCACTGCTCTTTTATTACTCCTTTTTATCTCCTTATTTCTTCACATACAACATATACAATTAGGAAAAATCTTTTTTGCAGCTATTTTTGGTGTTTTAGCAGCTGATTTTAGTTCTGGCCTTGTCCATTGGGGTCTTTTATTGAAATTTTATTAAAAATACCTAAATCAAATTTTACCAATAAGGTTATTCGCCCAAGCAAATTTTTCAATTTTTATAATACCATCTAAGTTAAAAATCTGTAAGGGGTTAAGGTGTTTAGGTTAAGATTTTATAGTTAGGAATTATTTCCACTTTCTAGTTTTTAGAGATTTCCGTCCCGAGGAATCCATTTTTTAAAATGGTTTCCTTAGAGTTTTAACAATTAAAAAGACAATTTTCCTCTCCTTGTTTGACACGCCCCTGGAAAGTACAATAAAGATTTTAAATGTTCAAAAATTAAATAGGTGCTGATACGTGGGGAACAGTGGACACATTCGTTGGAAGGGTAAAGCTTTAATTTATTTTCTAATTTTTAATTATGTACTTATTTTTAGAATTTTATTCGTCCATTTCGTGAACATCATGTTGACCCAACAGCAATTACTAGGCACGACTTTATTGAAGTGAACGGTGACAATTTTATGTTATGTATTCCAAAACTTACACAAATTGCTTGGCAACATTGTACTTCACTTCCTAATGAAAAAGGAGAATTAGAAGAAGTATTAGCTTGGCATTGGTTTTGGTTTCTTTTCGGCGTTTATATCGCAATGACTAATCAAGTAGTTAATTAAATTTGGAATTAAAATATTAAATAATTATTAAAGATTCATAAATGGTCGCACAGCTATACTGGACTTCCTACTTGGGTTTTGGCATTACAGGTGTTTATTTTTACTAATTTAAAAATGGGTTTTAAAACTTTCATCCTATGAAAATCTTAATCAAAAACACCACATACATATTTAACATTACAAACAATATAAGACAATTACTACATATATACAATTTACATTTAATATATATGTACATAATCACAATCCTAATATCACTACATCTATATTTACTTCTTTTTATCTTCTGGGGGATTGGTCGTCATTTCTTTTTCTGCAGCTCCCTTCTTTTGCTTTTCCTTCACAGATTCTATGTTCATGATTTTTTTGTCAGATGGCATGTTCTCGATTGTATCGTCATATTCCACAGTGCTCCCATCTTCTTCGTCTGACACAGCCAATGTTGTAAACAGACTTTCTTCTGTTTGAACAGTTTCAGACCTCACCTGAAAATTTTTTAAGAGTTTTGGTTTTATACACAAACATCAATGAGAAACTCGCCTCAGGATCACTTCCAGTCACATCAGCGGACATTCGTCTGAAGCTCGCTGAACTTCCTCGCTGCCAATCAAAAACGTTATTTGCATCTGGGTCTGCCTGTAGGTCTTCATTAAGCCATTGGACGAGAGAATCGTAGTTGGGCTCATCAACAAATCCAAGCGGGGTCAAGTGCTCGATGATACGTGCGAAGGAAGGTGGACAACCCTTTAATGGCAAACAAAATTTTTGTTTAACTTTTAGCCAAACAATTTACCTCAAGCAGCTCGGCACTCGTAATGCTCTCCTTCAAAGTCTGGCACTGTCTTGGTTTGATCCCAGTCCACGGCAACTTCCGCTTTTTGCATTCGATCAGCGTGTACTGTAAAAAATTTCTTTATAGTTAAGCATTAGAAGGGCAAAAAAGTTTAACATACCATAACGCTCCAGATGTCATCCACTCGACCTTGATCTATGCACTTTTGAGCGTTCAACGAGCAGTAGCGGTAGGTTCCACGAAACGCGACCTTAAAAATCAAGGCTTAATACTGTTTTTACCATCACTTATTTCACCTTCTTACGGCGCGGCCTCAACGTTGTCATGTTCTCATCAGTGTAGATGAGGCGCGCCAACCCAAAGTCAAACAAGTAGATGACATCCGCTCGCTTGTGACCTGCAGCGATATTTGCCGGCTTTACGTCACGATGAATGAAGCCTGCTCGATGAAGTGCGCCAAATGCCTGTAAAATACCTTTATTTCTTTAGGATCTTTCTATGAGAATTCCTTCTCACCTTCATAAGCTGGATGCCGATCCGAAGAGTTGTGACTGTCGAGAACTTGCGCTTTGGCTGCATCCGGCGTAGGTCGTCAATCGGCTTTCCGAGCAAGGTCATCACAACGTAGCTGAAAAAATGAACAGTTAAACATGTTTAAAAAACAAGTATTGTTTTATACGTGAATTCCGCAGTCTGTCCCAAATTGTAGATTGTACAGAAAGAAGGGATGCCTTGAAGCTTCTTCAGGACCCATACTTCCATCCGAAGAACTTCTTCCTCTCGGTGCTTTCTGCGTTTCTCCACCTTCATTGCCGCATATCCAAACCTCTTGCTGCCCTTCACTTCAGTCCTGACCAGGAATACGCTGCCAAACGCACCAGTGCCAATCAAGGCTTGAACAGACCATATGCCGATTGTCTTTGGGATGTTGAGCTTGCCCATCTGAAAAATCGTGAAAATTTACCGATTAATTGTAAGACTAAAAAATGAAAGTAGTAACTTACATAGGAAATGACGAGACTATTGTAGTAGGCTGGAACAAGTGAATAGGAGAATGGATGATTTCGAGATTTTGATCTTCTAGCTTTTATACCCGCTATTCAGGATCTCCTTCAAAGTTTTTACACATATTTCATTCTTTCCAATATGTATATGTATGCTGCACAAAATTATAAGCGCACCCGGAAAAATGGTATAACTCGGGATTGAGTTGACCAAATAATATAAAATTTTGCTGAAAAATATTACATTAAATTAGAAACATGGTGGTTATATTAAAAGTTTTGGAATTATTGAAGTGAATTCAAAATTTTCAAAAAAAAAATGCGTGCAATTTTTACTGTACTATAAGCGCACTTTGATTTCCCGGGTTTCTAACATTAGGAAAAATTTGCAAAAATTCACCAAAGATTTTTAGAAATATTTTTAGAGATTCCAGCTGATTCTACCTAGGCATCACCATAAAATGCATCATATTTCTCCTCATGCTTGCCGCTACTGGTGAATTTTAATCCAATTTAATTATGTATATTAAATCTCTTAAAAGTATAACAACTGGTTGGCTAAATCCATTACTCGACGCTGTAGGTTTCTGGCGTAAATTAGAATTTTGTGTTAGTACTTTAACTGGTTGGAAGCCTAGAGATGATGATTTAAGATGGGCCTTTAAAACAGAATAATAATTTAATTTAAAAATCTTTTTATTTTTGCACAATAAATTAAAAATATATTTACTACAAAATATTGATTTTATTAACTTTAAGCTAATATTTTTTGCTTTGGAAAAGCCAACTAGGAAAGGAAGAATTGTTAATAATTAATTATTTTTCTGGACATGTTACTTTTATTCTAGTATAGGTATATTTTTTGTTTAAAGTTTTCATTTTGAAATTAAAACTTCTTAAAAAACAAAATTTCTTTATTATTTTGAACATAAAAAATAATTTTTGGACATTTTCTCAAGCTGTGAGCATCTTTAGTATTTTCACAACAATCCAAGGGAAGAATGGCCGGTAATAAAAATGAGCAGTCTATGTAGTATTTTACCCATTTCGGGTAATAAAAAAAGTATTCAATTCCTATCATTTTATTTTATTACATTCACATATGTCACAATTCTTAATAAAAATCTTCAGCAATTTATTAGGATTTTTTAAAATTGATTTTTTACTCCTTTTTTATTTTGAGAAAATTTAGAAAAATAATTTTTTAATTAAAAAAACAACAAAAATATGTAACATGTTTAAATATTTTTAAATTAAAAAACAATGATTGGTTACGTTCTCGAGAATTTGTCAAATAAAAAATTATTTTGTTTATTAGCAGCATTATTTTTTCTTCAATGTCTTTTCTTTTTGTTGGGAGCAATTTTTGGTTTTAAATATTTTTTAAATTAATTTTTAATTTTAAGCCCCCGGTCCTTCTTCTTCTATGGAATTTTTGCTTAGTGCTTGTAAAGATAAAGATGCTGGTAAAACCAATAAATGGTTCTATTTACGGCCAGATAGAGGGGTAAAAGAGGAAAAAATTTTAAATTAAAATTAATGTTTAATCAAAAATACAAAAATGTTTTAGGAAAAAATCTTAGAGCTTTTTAAATAATTTAAATTAAGCTATTATTTAAATATTTTTTTAAAAGAATTGTGAAATTATTCATGACTTGAGGCATCATAATCCGACAACAGAAGATGCCCGTGATTTAGTATTTGTGGTAATTAATTAATTTAATTTTTCAAAAATTAAATTATCAAAAATAGGCACAAATGCCACATATGAGAGATGGAATACAATTAGAATACTCTCCTCTTTTTCAATTTTTGTTGGGATATTTAGATGTTGATTTTGAATTTACACCAGAAACTAAACCTGTTGGTTAGTACTTTAAATATTTTTTTTCGAAGAAGAAAAATAAAAATATTTAAAGAAAAATCTGTTTTAATGGAATTTGAAGTGAGAATAGGTTATAAAGAAAAGGGAGAGGGTAGGCCTGAAAATTGGAAAGAATTATTACCTGTTCAGAGAATAAGGAGAACTACAGAATGCCTAATTGATGAAAATGTGAGAAATAAAAAAATTAAATTTTTGTTAAAAATTATTATTTCTTTTAGCAACATCCCGGTTTATCTTTCAATTGTTCACTTGTTGATTTTTTTCAGGCATTTAAATTAAAAAAATAAATATTTTTTTCAATTTTAAAAAATATTTAGTTAAGCTCTGTTCAACATCCATTTTATCTTTTAAATATTCGAATCCCAGCCAATCAAAGCCTTTGCTTTTCTAAACATTTTAAAGGCCCTAATTGTGCATTTCCAGGCCCTTTACGTGAACTTAGATTAATTGTAAGGGTTTTTTGTTGTTGTTGAAATTAAAAAATAATTTAAATAAAAAGATAATTCATCAAAATGGGGGGTTTACTCTTGTTTGGCTATTTTTAAAAACAATTTTATTTCCTTTGGTTTTTGTAATTCTTCGTTGGTATTGGAAAAGAATTAAATGTTTGCCTAGAAATGCTGTTTTAGTTGAAAAGGCAATTGCTGTTTTGGGGGTTTCTTTGCTTATTCTTGATTGTAAATTTTTAATTTTAAAGAATTGGAAGGGATATTTGGGAATATTATGTATTTTGGAAGTTTTTAAAAAATAATTATTTGAATTAATATTTTAAATGAGGGGGAGTGGAAGGCAAATGTTAAATTTAAAAATTAAATAATTTCATTAAAATCATTTATTAAAGTTCCAATAGAATGGTTATCTCTTTGGATAAATTTGCCCGCTATTTTATTAATTAGCGATATTAGACAAGGATTATTTTATGCAATTCTTTTTTCTTTTTGGTTAATATTTTGTGGGGAACATTTAATTGATGATCCAGCAAGAAATAATTTGGTTGGTAAATTAATTGGGAAAAAAATTAATTAATTTTCTTAGTTTAATTATTGGCGTAATTTGTCTCTAGTATTAATTTCATGTTTTTCATTACTTATTTTTGATATTTGTGAAAGAGGCCGTCAATTATCTAATCCATTTCATTCAATATGGTCATCAGAAGATGGTTATCCAAATATTGCTTTTGTTTCTATTTTTCTTGGAATTTTGTCAATTTTTATTTATTTTGTTTTTCTTTGTTTTAAAGTTTATAAAGTTTGGATTGGAATTAGGTAATTAATTTAAAAAAAATATATTTTAATTTATCAAAACCAAGAAAAATAAAAAATTAAAATAAAAAAATAAAAGTTTTAGTTTTATTTTAATTAAAAAATTATTTCATTATTTTTTCTTCTTAAATATTAATTTTTAAAATAAATATTTACCTAATTACATAACACATTCGTTTAAAATATTTTATAGATCTAAACGTGAAGCACAATTATATAATTTAAGGTTTAAAAATTCTAAAGAAAAATATTTACTAAATAATTTTTAAAGTGAATCCCGTCGTTTTCGTGTAGAAAATGTAATTTATCGTTTTAAATTTTTGATGATTTTAACTATTTTTTGTGCATTTACAACAATTTTTGCATATTTAATGCAAAGACAAAATGAAGAAAATTTTAATTTTTTTGAACCAGAAGAATTTGAATTAATTGAAAATAAAGAGGAGGGAGAAAATAATTATTATTTAAATCAAACATTTTTAAAAAAATTAATTTCAATCTCAGCAAGTGCTTTTTTAATTGGAATTTTTGGACAGTGGAATTTATATGTTTTGTTATTATTAGCTTTATATGCACCTTCACATAAACATTTTAATAATTTAAATTTACAAGGTGCTTTTATATTTAAAATAAATATTCTTAACTATTATGGGTAAAGAAAGGGAGGAGGACAAGGAAAACTCTAAAAATTTAAATTTTTGTTGGACTAGTTTTTATTTACAAAAATCCCAATCTTCCCTTCCTTTTGAAAAATAAAATTTTAATTTTTAAAAATATTATTTGTTTCTTTATAGCTTTAAATAATGAAGATAATGAGGAAGAAGAAAATTTTAATGTTGGAATAGATGCAACCCCTTTAACCACATTTTTAAAACAAGCAACAGATTAATTAAATAATTTTTTAAATAAAAATCTCATTTTTATATTAATTTTTAAATATTTTTCTAAATTTAATAAAAATAAATTCTAAAAAATATTGTTTAAACAAATTGCTTAAGTTGGGCTTTAGTACATACTTTTACGGCAGTTTCGTGCAGAAAAATCTGTCGTTTCGTACAAACTCGTTTGTGTGTCACCTTTCTTAGAAACTTTTTTTTAACTTCACAGGGGTATTTGGATTTAATGCCCCGAGTTAATAAATAAAAATTTTTGTTTTAATTTTTTACTTAAATTTTGCTTCTAAACTATTTTACCTTTAAAAATATATGTATTTGTGCTAATTTATTTTGAAACTATATATATTTTTTATTTTTATCTCATTTACTGACCCGTTTATCTTTTTTAAATCGATCAACTTCATTCAAATAAAATTACTAATTAAATAAATAATCAAAGAGAGATTATTCTTAATTTTAATTTAAAAATGCCTTATTCTTTTTTATTTTTAATTTTTCTTTTTTTATTTGTTAAAAGTCAACGTTGTCCTTTCTTTGGGGAATATGAGTAGTTACCCCACCCGGACCGTATCAAAGGGAAATGCCGCCAATCTATAGGAGGGGTGTCGGGGGAGGGGTCTGGGGGAGGGGTCCGACAAAAAACCAAAGGGTATGAGGGGGTTTTGTCGGCTTTTTCTTTTGATCTTTTTGATGATCCTCTTTGATCTTACCGCCAGGGTAATAAATTATTAATCGGGGGAGGGGTCCGAACCAATTTGTACCTCATAAATAATTTCAAGGGGAGGGGTCAACCCCTATTAATGCGAACCTATTGACGGATTTGGCGCGCGATGGGGGAGGGGGTCAGGGGAATTAATTAGTACTAATTGGTTTGGGGGTTGGGTGTAAGGTAAAACCAATTTGTTTTACAAATGGTTTTGGGGGTTGGGTGTAAGAGGAAATCAATTAGTTGATTGATTGATTAATTGGTCTGGGGGAGGGGCAATGAAAATTTTATTACCAAGAGGTGTTAATTGATTGACTAATTGGTTTAGGGGTTGGGTGTAAGTGGAAATCAATTAGTTGACTAATTGATTTGGGGGAGGGGGAAGGGTGAAATCAATTTGTTTTACAAATTGGTCTGGGGAGGGGTCGGGTGACATTTTTATGACCGACAGGTGCTAATTGCTTGACAAATTGGTCGGGGAGGTGGCAAGGGGGAAACCAATTTGTTTTACTAATTGGTGTGGGGAGGGGGCGGGAAGGGTCCACCGTATCAAAGAAAGCCGCCACTCCTTTGATTGATGATCAAAGAGAAATGCCGCCGAGTCTGACGAGAAGGGGCGAGGGGAACTAATTGACTAATTGGTCTGGGGGAGGGGTAAGTAGAAAATTTTATTTCGGAGTTACGTAATTGGTTGGGTGTTCTCAGGGGTGTTGATATTTTGGGGTTAACTTCCTTTGCATAACTTTTTTTTTCATAGGAAAAATTGAGATTTTTGGAAAAATAAGGTACTTTTGTAAAACGTCATAAAAATTTTTCTAGGGCTTAATCTAAAAAATTGACCGGTCATTTTCTAGAGAATTCTTTACTCTATCAGATGCAAAAAACCGGATTTGTTTATCTTTTTTGGTTCCCATGTTATTAACCAAAATACCCCAAAACCATGAATGAATTCTCAAGGTCATTCGAATTGTTTACAGAATAATAATATTCAAAAATTAAACATCTGTCGTTCAAAATTAAAATAAAATTTTATGAAATGAAGAATTCTCAAGGTCATTCGAATTGTTTACAGAATAATAATATTCAAAAATTAAACATCTGTCGTTCAAAATTAAAATAAAATTTTATGAAATGAAGAATTCTCAAGGTCATTCGAATTGTTTAAGTCTTAATTTTTAAACATCTTTCATTTAAAATATTTTGTATAATCGAGGGACCGTATAATTTTTAATTAATATTTTTAAATATTAAGAATTAGTAAAAATTTGGGCGAGTATAAAAGCCAAAAAATTTTTTTAAAAAATTTTCATTCATTAATTTCTTAACTCCAAAATGCGTCATTTAATCGATGAGTGTGCTGAAATACTAAATTGCCACCCAAAGTCTCTTCGAGACCATTTAAATCATCCGGCAAAACGTGCCCTTCTACATTCAAAGCTCAAAGGAAGGGCTGTCCGAACCCTCTATTCGGACCGTAACGACTTTCGCAAAACTTTCACGTTTCACGGTTTTACTCATAAAGGTTCCTAATTATTTTCCACGTACATTAAAATTACATTAAGGAGCACATACTCTAATGGCTTATGGGGCACTCTCTCGTCCATATAACGTCTCCGTCACGGCTCACTACTATTCACGACACAGGATTCGTTTACGTTATCCGTATCTTCAATGCGTGGTTGAGAAGTTTCCACGGCGTTGTGAGGACCGTTACTACCCGATTGAATTACTTGAATTAGTTGATGATAAAGAAGAGGATTATATTAGCTTCCCAGTCCTGGAAAATGATAAACCATTGTATGTGGATGTTTCTGATAAACTCAGAATTGACAAGGCAAATTCTGATTCCGACAAAAATGATGAACCATTAGAATTTGATATGCTGGATGAGATGGAAGGTTGGTGAACATGTGCGTGCTGCATACATATTAGTTAATCTTTATGAAATTTTCCAAATTTCATCTTCATTTGCTTAATTCTGCATTTTTACCCCTAAAAATGACTACTTCTAATTGATAATTATGAATTTAGTTTGTGCACACGTGTGTGCACATGTGTAGTGTGCACACGTGTATATGCAGACCACACGTGCGCACATAAACTTAATTGTAATTTTTATGAAATTTTCAAATTTCGTCTTCGTCTTCTTAATTCTGCATTTTTACCCCTAAAAATGACTACTTCTAATTGATAATTATGAATTTAGTTTGTGCACACGTGTGTGCACATGTGTAAGTATGCACACGTGTATATGCAGACCACACGTGCGCACATAAACTTCATTGTTAATTTTATAAAATTTCTAATTTTCATATTCATTTGCTTAATTCTGCATTTTTACCCCTAAAAATGACTACTTCTAATTGTTAATTACGAATATAGTTTGTGCACACGTGTGTGCACATGTGTAGTGCGTGCACACGTGAATATATAGACCACACGTGCGCACATAAACTTCATTGTTAATTTTATAAAATTTCTAATTTTCATCTTCATTTGCTTAATTCTGCATTTTTACCCCTAAAAATGACTACTTCTAACTGTTAATTATGTAATGAGATTTTTTAAATTTTAAAATGTTATCTTCGTCTTCTTAATTCTGCATTTTTACCCCTAAAAATGACTATTCTAATTGTTAATTTTGCACTTATTTTTTTTTGTAATTTTAAAATGTTATCTTCTTTCTCTTAATTCCGCATTTTTACCCCTAAAATTAATTACTTCTTCACACTAATTTTGCATAATAAATTTTATTGAAATAAATAAATATTAACTATATGAAATTAAAAAGTTACAAAATAAAAGAGAAAAATAGATACAATAATTAATTAGAATTGAAACCATAATCGAGTACAGAAAAGTCGCTCGGGCGTAAAACACCCTTGCCGACAAAAGGAGCATAATTTTTTTTCATAGGTTGAGTCAGTACAGAACCTCGTTTAACAGTCGGCCTAAGAAAATTTGGGTACAAGATATTTATGGGGGAACATTCCTCAGTAGCAAAATTTAAAACTTTTTCTTTAAAATTTTCATACTGCATTCCTTGATTTGTAACAACGTCCCAGTTAAGAGTGATTCCACGGATCTTGAGAACATATTCCGGTGCTGCATCCATCTGGTCCTTACGTTGTAATTTAAGCCCATATTGCTTGGCCCCACCTGAGCAATACTCAATAATGCGATGTCTTGGGTACTCATCGGTGAACTGACCCAGATGTGGCCCTAGTTGAAGTGGGCAGGATTCTTTTGGGTGAGCGAAAATCAAAGAATCCGTGTCTAAAATTTAATTTATTTACAATTTTGAAAAATTTCTATTTACCGGTGTAGAGAAGAGTACACCCGGGAGTCCGAACCACCTTTTGCATTGCTTTCAGCAAATGGAGACGTGCACAGGACGTCGTCCACAAGGAGATTACTAAAAAAAATTTTATTCAAAAATTAGAATTAAAATTTGGAACTTACCAACGTTGGAGCAGTCATGCTCCTCAATCCAATCCTTCTTTGTTAGATGACTGATAAGTACAACATCCTGAGTTAGTTCATCCAATCCAGTCACTTCTTTGCTTACGTCATCCATCAAATTCCTAACCTTGGCTGGATCATCGGTCACAGTGCACTGTGAAAGTCCAAAATTTCTCAGGGAAAATCTGCCCCCTAAAATAAATAGATAATATTTTAAACTTATTTAATAACTTACAAAGGTTATTGAGACATAATTTTGCCTGCGTCCTTTTCCCTTTATTCGGGATCTAAATATTTCAAATTAAAAATTTTTTATAGAAATATATTTTACCATTTTTTCTCGCTCGATATTAATATTGAACATTTCAGCACATTCTTTGATGAAGTTGTTCTCAGCTTCAGTTTTGCCTTTAATTGAGTTGTCAAAGCCGGAAGCGTGGATTTTTTGGGCCATAAATTCGGCGATGTAAGAGCGAAATAGTGTGTTGTCGGATGACGTGTACTCAAGTACACGGAACAATTTAGTGACGGTATATCCCTAAAATAATATATTAAATTAACGATATATTAAAAAATATACCTCATCAAGTGCGACATTCAATTCCAACGACGTGCAAGTGCTGACCCAACCTCGCTGTTCGTCGGAATGTTGACAGTTGTATTTCTCGTCAACCTTTCCCTTGGGGTAAAGGCGAGCACAAGCTGCGCACAACGGGAAAAGTAGACGATCGTCCAGTTTAACAGGTAAAACTGGCACGTCTATTTTGCGTGGGGGAATGACAAATACCTAAAACTTTAATATTTTTCAAAACGATAAAAATACCTTCAAGATGGCCAAATTGTATTTATTATCAGAGGAACAAGTCCATGCAACGTCTTCATTCAGAATATGGACAGTTGGGTGTCCGACTGGGTATTTTGTTGAAACATTGATGAACGGGTATAAGGACGTTACATCATAGTAGCTAATACTTTCCCCGTCCTTTGGTTTATAGAAAAGCCGCAAAGGCCCAGTTCGACCACCAAAGAAGCTCGCCCGAATATCAATGGGTCCGTTGTCAATGTAGTTTTCGAACTTGCGCCGCATATTCCGGTCTTTACTAAGCATGTTGTTGATCTCGCATTCCCAATATACTTGTATATTAGGAATTTGAAGCTTGATGAAATTAATTCGTTGTTGATCCAATTCACGTTGTCTACCTGCAGTTTTACCATTGGGCAAAACAATGTTGTCATCTGGATAGCATTGTATGCATCCATGCCAGCAACAACCGTTCACTTCAATTCCAAGCTGTTGTTCTTCTACCCAACCGTCCAAATGGTAATTCCCAACTCTTAAAAAGTAATTTGTAAAATAAAAAGTAATTTAGTTACCTTTTTTCTCCGCCAGCGGAGAGGGCAGTTTGAACTTGAACATTATTTTCCTCCCCATACCATTCAAGAAATTTTAGAGCCATTTTGCTTTGATTCTCAATGTTGTCATACCCACGTTCTGGAACAATGCCAACATGATCAACCTTGAGATGGTTTGATCGGAAGTGTTTCATACATGCTGAAGCAATAGTCATGGCTTCTCGAAGAACGTCGATACCTTCATGAGCCTTGGCTGATGCTGGTCTTTGTCCTGCCTCCCGCTTTGAAACCTTAAAATAAAAATAATTTTAAAATTTTAAAACATTTCACCTCCATGAATTCATTGCGAAACGCAATTAGAGCGGCCATTAAAATTTCCACGTCGTTTGTACAATACGACGCGAGAGCCTCCTCTAAATTGAAAGCCTCATGACTATGTTGTTGGTACCATTCATCAAACAATTTCCTTTTATCCGGCATCATTCCATCAGCCATATAATCTGCCGGTGATGGAAAGATCTCCTTGCCGTAGTTCTCCGGGTGGTTAGCCAAATGGGGGAAGAACGGCTTGTCTTCAACTTGAAGGCCGAAGGCAGGAACAAGAGATGCCAAGGACATTGGCATCAAATTGAAGGAGTCCCGAAAGATTATATTCCCTTTATTCTTTCCACGTGAAATAAGCTTCATTTCATACATTTTGTTTCCCTTCTTTAACATTTCAGGCGTGAAACCTTGAAATTTTTTCATAGTTTTCTTTTATAAATTAAAATTTACCTCTCAAAAATATTTCCTTGAAGACAATTACCATGTCGAAACGTCCACCAAAGTGGGAAAAGGCATAAGTATCAAATTCCTGTGGAAGTTCATCTAGAAGCCAGTCGATGAAGGATTCTAGGGGATTAGGAGTTACAACCATTTTATCAACTGTTGTTCTGGTAAAGGCTTTATGAGAGAAGGTAACAATCCTTTTATCCCCACAAACTTTACACTCCTTCTCCTAAAAATGTTAAAAATTACAAGTTTTTAATTTAAAAACTTACTTCTAAAATGCATTCAGGACAAGTGACTTTGGCGCAGATGAAGTTAGGCTCATGTATTTTTCCTGGTCCTGATTGGCGATGTTGTGTTGTTTCAAGATCAAAGGCTATAATTCTATACCTTTTGTTGTCTTTAGGCTCTAGAGGTTTGATGAAACATCCTCTTTTTGGAACATGATAATCATTGCAGATTGAGCAATGACGTTCCCCACAGACATGACCCTTACGTCCTCTTTTGTTGTTATCCTTTACATTCCAGATAACTCCACATTTCTCACATTGCTGTGATCTGTTGCAGAACCCGGATTGAAGATGGTGTTGATAACAATTATTGTTGTAAAAAATTTTGTTGCATAATTGGCAAAACTTTTCAAACCCTTCGATAATTTTGCAGGGGAAACTCGGCCCAATTCTTGAGCATTTCTTACAACGGGACTTGCAGTTAATAGCGTGATTGGCAGGCTTGTTGTATACCTTTTCACAAGATAAACAGTAAGGTCTTCCAAATAGTCCGTAAGCACTCTTTACACCATCAAAATGTCTGTTGTCATAGTAAATAATGATAGGGATATCAAAGTCGTTGGGTCCATACTTGAAGATTGGTGTGTAGTGACCAAGCGAACCAAACACAAACACTTTGAACTTGTGTTGCCCTCTATACTTGTTGTTCCAGTAGTCGACCACAATAGGTACCCATTCTTCAGCGTTGTAATCTTGTTGAAAATTTGGTGCTCCAACTTCTTCCATTAATTCAGCAGTATCTTCTCTGAATCGATTTGCCATTCCATGCTCACTACGGAGGTAGCGAGAGAACTTGACTCTGGACCATTTACATATTCCATGAATCAATGTTGCAGTTAAAGCATAAAAAAGACAGAAACTGTCTTGATTTCGAATCTAAATAAAATATATCATTCAATGTTATACGTTTATCCGAGCCTAATATTTCATTTCCCACTTTAATTATCCCACATTAATTTTAAAAATCTTATATTTGTTTTAAAAACTTGGTAAACAAGCCTTAATCAATGATTGATCATTGACTCGGTGACGAACAGGTGGAAGATTTCGCCCTGATCCAGGAAGTTGTCGTTGTTTCGGCAGTCCACTTTTGTTAATAGTTGTAACTTTAACAGTAAACGGCTGCCCCCAGAGAGTAACATTTTTCTGTCGGAAGCTTTGGGCCACGAGTAGAAAACGGTTGAGGATTGCCTCAACCGTATTTTCATTTCTATCTCTGAAAAATCACAATTTTATTAAAAATATTTTTAATAAATCTAAACTAACCTCACTGGTACCCATATATCATGATCCAATAGTGGGCTACTCACTACACAGCCTATCTGTTCCGGTTCAAAGCCGCGTTTGCGGCTCTCACCACTGCTTTATCAATTAATGATTGAAAAATTCCTAAAATAAATCAGTTTTAATTATTTAATAAATTAGACCTTTTAATAATTCTTCGGGGTCCTCAGGTAATTCGTTGATAGAAAATTTGGAGTGAGTTTTAACAAAATTAAATTTAGCGTTGTGAGAAATGTCGTTTTCAAGAAGTTCGACATATTCCTCCGGTTTTTTCACACCGCTTCCAGATTGAAAAATAGAAAATATGGACTGAAGTCCTAATAAATTCTCGATAGTGAATCGAGTATATTTTTTTGGTGGTTGTTGATCCATTTATAATAAATTATAGAAAACTTAAAAAATTATTAATAAAAAAAAATGAACAATTTAAATAATTATATTATATAAAATATTAAGCTCAATTAAATAAAAAATTATGGTTTTAGTGATAAAAAATAAAGCAATTTAAAATAATTGGCAATAAAAATAAAAATTGGTAATAAAAATAAAAAGTTTAAATAATTTTGGTAATAAATATAAAAATTTAAATAATTTTAGTTATAAAATATGAAGCAATTTAAAAATTTTGGTAATAAAAATAAAAATTTAATTAATTTTGGTAATAAAAATAAAAAGTTTAAATAATTTTAGGGATAAAATATGAAGCAATTTAAAAAATTTTAGTGATAAAGTATGAAGCAATTTAATAAATAATTTTGTTAAAAAATAAAAAAATTTTTAAATAATTTTAGTGATAAAATTGAAATAGTATAAATAATTCTAGTGATAAAAATAAAAAAAATAAAAGTTTAAATAGTTTTAGTGATAAAATATGAAGCAATTTAATAAATAATTTTGTTAAAAAATAAAAAAAATAAAAGTTTAAATAGTTTTGTTAAAAATATAAAAAATGTTTTAATTAATAAAAGTAAAAATTTATCGATAAAAGTGTAAAAATTTAATAAAATATACGCAAATGACGAGGTTATTACAATTTTACGATATTTATACTTCAATATTCTGTCAATTAACGCGTCTTAAATTTTGGCGGGCTTTTTTAAATGTCAAGGTCATCAATCATTAAGAATTTTATGTCTTGGACAGATGCTAATGTGTCCTGGACAGATGGTAATTTGTCTTTGACAGGTTGTAATGTAATAAAAAAGTAGTAAACAAAGTAATAAAAAAAGATCAAAGGGTGCCGCCTTTGACGGACCCCTCGCCCTTTTCTTGACATGTCACATGTCACTTTTCCTTTTTACATGGTTCAAAAAAGGACGCTAAAAATATTTGAATTTTAGTGTAATAAAAAGTGTAAACAAAAGATCAAAGGGTGCCGCCTTGTGTCAGTAAATATTAATTGTCGCGGACCCCTCGTCATTGACCTACTTTCCCTTTCCCTTGCATGTTTAAACTAAAATTTTAAACCTCATCTTAAAATTTGGCGGGCTTTTTGTAAAGGTCATCAATCATTTTTACCATCTGTCGACAGATGGTAAAGATCAAAGGGTGCCACCCTGTATCATTCATTAATAATTCATGACATATTAATACATATTTAATTTATTACACTTTACCATTTTTTCCTTTTGTTTCAAACTAATTACTGTAATTTTTCAGATAAAAATTTTTAACTACTTAAAATGTCACAAGAAGAAGGGACCAAATATTTTGATATAGAGGTAGCAATAAAATTTATAAAATTAAATGGAAATGTAATTGTAGGGATTTTGTCAATACAAATCCTGTGTAAGACACAGTTATCTCACGGCTCTAAATACATCTCTGAAGAATGGGGAGAAACTCGATAAAGGTACTCGTTGCAGTTTTATTTATCACTATTTCTTTGGTTGGCACTGGTGTGAAGAATGTTTAAAGTTCAATTTATTGAAGAAACAAAGAAAGACATTAATACCGATTACCGAAAATTTATTCTTTTATTCTTTTTGGCTTTGCACTGATTGTGCACTTTTTGCCACAACACCTGTGTAATTTAAAAAATAATTCATTGTAAAAGTTTATTTACTAATTTAACTACAAATAAATCTGGATTTTGTTTTGTATCTAATAATTTTAAATATTTTTCAAAAGATAGACCTTGAGATAGAAAATAAGTTAGAGAGATACAATGATGAGCGCAAGTTTTAGCTAAGGGGGATTGATAGGGCTTAACATTACGTTTAATATTAGAAAAATTTTTAAGAAATGAGTTAAAAATACAAGTACTTATTGGAAGGGCTAGGCTATCGAAATAGTATATTTTATTAAGATTTATATAAATTGCAATCCAATGAGATCCCTTCTTTCCTCTTGGATCTAAATTGACAATGTATATTGATTTTTTGAAATCATTCTTTGGAATTAAATCACACGGGAAGCATCCCCGAAAAATTTGTCTTGTCCTTGGATTCGAGTTCAATATCTGGGTTATTTTGTATCCGTTCATCGTATGCTAAATGAAAAATATATTTTTCAAAGTTTATCTCATTTACCTTCGAACTTTTTTCGGGGGAGTACTACTTTAAACCAAAGTATTGAGCGAAATTGAAAAATAAGTAGGCTAATTATAAACAAAATGTATAAGACTATCATTCCCCAGCAAAAAATATGTCCATATATATTATTTTCCCCGGGGCTATCTTTGCAAAGTTGAATGGTAGGGAAGTTTGGGAAATCCATTTTAATAGGAAAGGATGTAGATGTTGTTGTTCTTTTTGCTAAATATTCTGCGTATTCGGGTAAATTTTCCACTTTTGAAATATCATCTATACTTAGTGATTCAACAAGAGGAGAAAAAATTCGAATAAGAAAAATAACAATTGAAATTTTATTCATTTTAAAATTTTAATACAATATTGAAATCTGAATCTATTTATATAGTAGTGTCACTAGCAATAGTACGATTTTTATCTAGAATAATTAATGAATCTGCTTCGCCCATAGCTACAAGCATAATTCCCCCTTCGGGCACTGGTTGACTGAATTTAATATTCACAGCAGTTGTCCCATTCTTTATTAAATCAAATAGTCCTCCTTGGTCATCACCACTATTTGTCAGGTTAAATATGTATATACAATGGGTACTACCGTACTGCTGATAGGTAATTCCATTACTTTCTGACGAAGTTGCTAGCCCTATGGCATCATTCATATCGTTAAATGCTCTAACATATTTTCCATTCATATAATCAAAGTCATAGGGGGCTTGAGGATAACTTCTCCCGTTCGCTATTATTGTAATTTCGCGAACATTAAAGGGTTGGAAGTTGAAAGGACTGCGTCCATAATTTCCAACATAATCAGAGTTAGAGACAAGTCCAAGTGTTATTCTTCTAGGTATTTGATCCATAAAAAGGTTGGCATTAAATTCATATCTCCCTTGACTAATAAAGAGGGGTTTCATCATAGTCTTTCTTATAGCATAACGGGCTGGTTTAATGTCAAGTTTTCGGGCAATGTCCAAAGCTAAACCATCCATAAGATCCATCTTCTTTACATAAAGTTTACAATTCACAACTTCAAAATAGTAACGCGTAGGTTGGGCAAGACCGAGAACAGGAGGGGCAATTAGAACAAATTTTGCATCATTTGGTAAAATTTCAATATCCACTTCGCATTGATTAATTAAATAAAGAGGCTGATTAAAAATATCAGCATCAAGTTTTGAAATAAACTGAGCTGTGTTGCTCGATGAAAATAATCTTCTCCTAGCTTCATATCCAGCTCCGCTTTCTAAATTTGTATCTGAACCAAAATAATACCCTGCTGCATTAAGATGGGAGCTTTTTGCTCCTTGAGAATACGATAACTCGTAAGACAAATATGTTTTGTAAGCGTACAAAGAATTTGAATTAAAAATTTCGCGCCCATTAATATTAATTTTCATATTGTTAATAAACGTTTGCCCTATAAGTTGAATTGGTGCAACATTGTCTGTTGCAGCAAGGTTTACCAAGTAACCGTTTTCATTCTCTTTTCTTATTCTAAGTTCAGTAAAAAGGTAGCATTTTGACAAGTCAATATAATTTTGACTTGAATGAATTTTAAAATGGTAGGGTGTATCTGTAAGAGGATTGCTGGGAAGAATTTCAAATACTTTAGAAGACGTTACTGTAACATTTGTAGGAGGAATTTGAAAGAAGTCAAGTGCACTAGTTATAGAATTTATGCTTTCATTATCGATTTTTTGAAAAGCCATTTTCAATAGAGTCCAAATGCGTCTGATCTTAAACGTTTTTTAACTTTTTTGCCAATAATTGTTTGATATGAAGGTATGGCATGCCTTTTTATACTCTTTTTACGCCCAGTACCAAATTGTTTTGGTAGCCCTCCTTTCTCGAGTACTGTATCTATACCTCTTCTTCCTTCTTCTCTAAGTGCTGCTTTAATTGGCTCTCCTTGATTTACTCTCTCTAACACTCTCTGACCAGTGCTTAACGCTTCCCCTGCTACAGTAGTACCCGCTTGTTTTATTATTGGGAGGAAAAAACGCCAAAGTCCTCTCATTACATCACCAATCCCTGCTCCTCTTTGAGAATTACCGTAACCTCTTTGAAAGGGCGATGAACCTTTAAAGTAACTGTATTCATCAGATATTCCACTTCCCTTCATAGGAAGAAATTCTTCATAACCGACAGATCTTGTATCAAAAATTACATGAACCATTTTTTAAAAATATTTTATTCAAAATAATAAATGAAATTTGCAATTTTGAGGGTATTTATATAGACACGACAAGTGAAAATTAAAAATTTATAACTTTCTTAAAGATTAAAACTATCATCACTGTCCCAAATGCAAAGGGAACGAGTCTTCCTCCATCCATTGTTCTTAATTCTATCTCAATCTCGTTGATTTCCTTAGGAAGCACACGAATGTATATTGGTGAGTCATAAATCTTTTCCTGATACTCTCCAGGATTACCAGACACTGAAACAACTCTTAATAGAGAGCTTAGGGAATTGCCAACGATCATATTTTCTGTTAAACCTTTTGAGTACACAGCAAAACTTGAGAATCCTCCTCTCAAGTCACTTCCATATTTTGCAATCTCATTATTCATGACCATATTTGTATTTTCAAAGCCCAAAACATAACCCAGTTGAGGAGAAAACGATATATATTTAATATTTGGATGAGAATATTCCATTTTAAAACGTTTAAAATCATTGTGAAAGGACAGAGAAATAGAATCTATAATTTGTTTCTGGACTGTAGCATCTATTTTGTCTTTTCTTAGATAACTGTATTTCTTCAGAAGACCTTCTATCATTGGTAAATAATTTTCTCTTTGAAAGTCAGTAGGGGGTTTGCCAATTACATGTGTTAGAACTCTCTCCATATCATCAGTCCATTTTATTTTTTGTTGAACGGTTGATTGATTTTGTTTTAACGGAAGAGCTTCAGGGAGTGGAGGAAGAGTTTGCATAGGAGGGGGTAGTGGAGTTTTTGGTGAAGTAGTAGGTTTTGGGAGGGGAATTGATTTTTGAGGAGGTAAAATTCTAGGAGGTGAAGATGGAGGTTTTTGAGCAGGGGGAGGTGGAGGAGGTTGTTGTAGAGTAGAAGGTTTTTGAGGTTGGAAAAGTTGTGGTTTTTGAGGGGTTGAGGGTTTTTGAGTAGAAGGCTTTTGAGCAGGGGGTGGTGGAGGAGGTTGTGGAGTAGAAGACTTTTGAGTAGGAGGAGGTAGAGGAGGTTGTTGTGGAGTAGAAGGCTTTTGAGCAGGGGGTGGTGGAGGAGGTTGTGGAGTAGAAGGGTTTTGAGCAGGGGGAGGTGGAGTAGGTTGTGTAATAGGGGGTTGTGTAATAGGGGGTTTTTGAGTAGGAGGAGGTGGTTGTTGAGTAAGAGGTTTTTGAGCAGGAAGAGGTTGAGTAATAGGGGTTTTTTGAGTAGGAGGAGGCGGTTGTGTAGTTGGAGGTTTTTGTGTAGAAGGTGGCGGTGGTTGTGGAGTAGGAGGTGGTTGTGGAGTAGGTTTTTGAGTAGGAGGAGGTGGCTGTGGAGTAAGAGCTTTTTGAGTAGGAGGAGGTGGTTGTGGAGTAGGAGGTTTTTGAGTAAGAGGAGGTGGTTGTGGAATAGGTTTTTGAGTAGGAGGAGGTGGCTGTGTAGTAGTAGGTTTTTGAGTAGGAGGAGGTGGAGATGATTGTGGAGTAGGAGTCGGTTGAGGTGTAGTAGATTTTGGAGGTTGTTGCACTCTAGGAGGGGAGGGAAGTTTAATTGAAGAATTCTCATTTTCTTGAGGTGCAGGTTTCTTTGCCGGTGGAGTAGAAGACGGTTTTGCAGGATCAACCCATCGCGGAGGAGAACCAGCTTGTATCCTTGGAGGCGAAGGTAGAGTCTCCTCTAAACTTCGTTTTGGACGTTCAACTCTTGGTGGTGAAATTAGAGTAGGCTTATCGACAAAACTATCAGTTTTATTTTGAGGAGATTCTTCAAGAGATCCACTTTGGTGTTGTAATGTTGATGTTAAAAAATTTAGTAAATCTTCCGATTTATTGTGTGAACCTCTTGGTACAGGTACTCTTATAATTTTAGCTTTACCTTGAAAATCTGTACAGTGAATAGCAATCCATTGTTCGTCAAGTGTACCAATGGTTGAAGGCCATGAATATGGGTATGAAATGCTATGTAGTCCACATACCCAATCTCCAGAGAAATAAATTGGTTTCGGGAGATGAACCCGAAACTTATTAGGCTGATTATCGGGATAATCAGTTGTATTACTTAGTAAGCAAACGTAAAAACTGTTTGACATTTTTATCTCAAATAAAATTATACAATGTGAAAACAAATGTCTTTTATACTAACTGATTCTCGTGTATCCATTCTCTCTCGGGGTAACCTATATATTTTACAAGTAATTCATATGCACCATCTGGTCGCTTTCTTTTTTGATAAAACTTCTCTATTCTGTACTCGGTATCCGCATCCTTTTTCACTTTAGTGAGTTCCTCATTGTAATACGATCCCTTGTACTTATCACCTTTGTCATCTACTAATTTCTAACGAATGGGTCTTGATTGGTCTTTGACTTTGTCAACTTCCACTATTACGTCACCCCAATTTGGGATATATCCCTTTTCAAATGTTCCTTTATTAACACTCATACGAACAAAATCTCCTTTATTAAATTTTGGCTTGGCTTTTTTAATTTTTGTAGACAATTCATCTCCATAAATCCTCTCCCACACCTCTTGAGCATTTTTAAAGTTAACGTCAATTGGTCTCATTCCGTGAACCCTACTCCTTGCCTTATTGATACCGTCCAGAATTTTTGGTAAAATTTCTATCCAATTAAGTGTTTTGTAGTGGGCAAAATATCGATATAATCGTTGTTTAACATTTCTAATTGCCCGCTCCGCAAGCGAAGCTTTAACTGTTGAATGGGTTGCCTCAAACTTTTCAATTTCTTCTTTTTCAAAAAATTCTTTTATTTGTCTATTTTTAAATTCTAAACCTCTATCAGAGAATATTCTATGTGGCTTCATAGGCATTTGATCGATTAATTGTTTAAATGCCTCTAACATATCTTCAGCTTTCTTTGATTTGACAGCTACACCAAAAACACGTTTAGATAAAACATCAATCCCCAATAGTAAATATTTATTTCCTTTATTATGTCTAGAAAGTGTTTGAAAATCCGCCAAGTCAACTTGAACATCTGTCATAAAGCCCGATGCTACAGTTTTGCTGCGAGGAAAATGAATTCTTTTAGGACGCATAAGAGTATAAGTCCGATGCCCCTCGAGAAAATCTTGTACAACGCTTCTAGGTAAATTTTTAAGAACTTTGCGGGCTTCGTGCCATAATCTGTCAACTCCTGAAAAGGCTGCAGGAGATTCGGGGTCATTATAGAGATGTTGCAAAAGTTTTGTATAATCTGCCATTTTTCACCATAAAGATGGTTTAAATCTATTTATATCCTGTTGAGAAGGTTTCTTTACAGCCCATTTCTTTCCAATTAATCGCCCTTTTACACCTATATGTCGAGAACTTGAATCTTCTTGGGTCGGCTTTTTCGTTGCCCATTTGTATTTTCCACTCGCACGCCCTTTTATCATACTTAATTTTTCCAGCCATGCCTTTGATAGACGCTCTGATTTTTTCTTCGAAACAGGTCTTTTTATCCTTTTATAATGTAATAACCTGGTTCCTTCAGGAATTTCATATTTTCTTTTTGAGCGCTCACGAGGTATTGAAGGAGACGGAGATCTACCTTCTCTCAATATTTTATGACGACGACGAGATCTTTTAGCGCTATCTAAAAGTTCAGCCTCCTCATCTCGACGTATTTGTTGAATTACACTATGATCAAGAGGGACTTTGACATTTTGGGAAATTTTTCTTCTCCTTAATAGCTCTTTCTTCTTTTGAATCTTTGCAATTTGTTCTCTTAACCTAAGTTCTTTATTTTCATATATATTTTTGCTTCTCTTGAATGCTTCAACACTGTTGGAATCTTGGTCTCTTTTTAAAGCTACAGGATTAGAATCCTTTAAAGGGGCATTTTGAGCATCAATAACTGAATCTGTTTGTTTCTCAACTTGAGAAGCTGAAGGTAAATTTAGCGTTGCCGTTACCCTCTTCTTTTGTTTCTTTTTAACAGGAATTTTAGACTTTTTAATTCCTTTAATGGGTTTCATCCTTTTTGAACCATTTCCATTTGTTTTATCTTTCCTTTTTACAAGCTGGCGAGGTGTTGGAGACACCTCTTCTCTTAGAGCGTCTCTACTTCTAGGTAGTGAAGGTAAAGATGGATGGTAAGAAGATTCAGAGAGAGGAGGCACAACATTATAAGCATTATTGGGAGGTTCTCTAGGATAATTAGAAAATGAGAAATTATCGCTCATCCACAAATCATCGTCATTATCGGCAATATTTGTAGGTGGGCCCGCTTGTTCATTACTCATAATAGCCCCCTTGGGTGAAGCGACCATTTCAACTCTAACTGGTCGATTTTCTCTTTCGTTACGTAAATGTAAATAACGCCTTAATTCTTGGTTGTAGTGAATGTTTTTAACACTAGGATGTTCCTTCACCCTTCGAGTTTTATCGTGTGTTCTTCGAACATCATCAAGATTTGGTTCACCAGTATCAAAACTAGTAAGCCCGCGATAAATTTCTTGCGGAACGAGGACAAATTTATTAGCCATAGTTTCTTTAGTAAATACTTTAAAATATAATTCTGTTTAATTTCCGCTTTTTATAGAGCGCGCAAGTTCAATGAGTATTGGGGTAAGGAGAGCGGCAAAAGCTCCAATACCATTTCCTTTCTGCAAAGCAAGTCTTGCTCCTCTTTCACTTCGTGCCCTACTTACTTTTCGGACAAAACAGGCGTAAGGCATTAAACGATTCTTTTGACGGGGTGTCAACATAAATCGAGATTTTACAATGTTAAGACATATTTCAACAAGTGTTAAAAGTTGAGTATTACTAGCAAGTCGTAACAGTCGACGAATTTTTCGTTGTGATTTTGTATGACATAATTTAGTAAGAAAATTTGAATTCTCGTTTATTAAATGACTAACCATTTTAAATTCCACTCTTTGGAGTGAAAATAATTTTTTCGTCCTCCTTAAATATTCCTGTCCTAAGTCTTAAAGTTGGATCAGAGGAGGCATGCATGTCGATCAATAAATATCCATAGGGCTGATTTGTTGCTTGACGGTAGGCGTCCAAGAAATAGTCAAGCCTTCTAGGGAAGAGCTGGACTCCTATATTCCTTACTGCAAGGGCTGAATTAGGTGAACGCATTAGTACAATGTATTGGGCATTTTGACGAGCAACTTTAATTTTTCGATCGAATAAATTTTGTGTGACAAATATAACAGAGAAATTTTGATGGTGTGACTTTTTTGTAAAAAGCTCAGACAAATATTTTTCATCAATAGACAAAAGAAGATCATCCAAAATTAGAAGAAGTGGCTTGGGGAGTGTTTTTATTAATTCTTCGGGTGGGGTTCCGACAAAGACATTAACACCAGATCTTTGAAGTATTGGTACAATACTACTCATTTCGCCAAAACAATAGAGTATGCTCTTTGGCTTGGGTTCAATTAACTCTTCTACCTCTGAAATAAATTTGAGCAAGAACGTACTCTTGCCACTAGAACTAGGGCCTGAGACAATCATACCAAAAGGCAATTTGAGTTTTAAATCTTTATTTGAAAAAGTTAGCGTTTCCATATTAAATGATAGAAAAATTATAAAACTTGGAAATTAATGAACTTAAATACTTGGTGAATTAAAGAGGGGGTTGTAAATTAGTGTCTTCCATCTTAGCTATTACTTCATTCTTAACCTCTACGTCCGAAGATATTCCCATAGTGACAGCTTGCATAGAGTCGAAAAACTCTAAAAGGACTGCATCATCATTTTCTTTAACTAACGACTCTTCTTTGATTGGAGATAATGTTACGTGAGACTCTTGTGCTTGTATTTCTTTTTGTGGAGATGCAAGTAATGGAGTTAATATTTCCTCTTGTGGTGCAGGAGGAGGGGGTATAGTTGTTAATAATTCCTCCTGTGGAGGCATAGGCGGAGGTGGGGGTGGTGGGAGAGGTAGTTGAGATGTTGTCTCACGCTTGCGAGAACTAGTATCGTCGACTGAGCAAACATTTTGCGAACCATATGGTTCGCAAAATTCGTCCTCTCTCACTCTAATAGGTGTCTGTACTCTCTAACCCTACAGTATTTCTCAACTTTATGTGTATCTATTTTGAACAAGACACCAAATTTGAAAAAGCGAAGCCAAGCCATTTTAAAAGCGAAGCCAAGCCATTTTTAAAAAATCGATATTAAGCCACGCCCACTTTTTACTTAAAAAATCAATAATTTTTATTTCTCAAGGTCATTCTTTATAATTTACAACAATTTGTACTACAATTAAATATTTAATATTAAAAAATGGAACAAAATAACTCAGCCACTGAGAAGATTGGTAACTTTTCATTTTAAAAACCTGATTAAGTTTCTATTTTAAAAGATGGGGATTGTGAGAAAAGCAAAGAAATTTCCGTTTCAAAACCTGTGAAATTGGAAAAAAAGAAGGAATCAAAAAGCTCTTTAGGTTTAATAATATAATAATTATTACCATACAAATTTTTTAAGAGTCAACTCTTACTAATCCTCCTGTTGATCTAAATAAAATAAAGATTGTTGAAGAGCATGTTGTTAAACAACAACAACTTTGGAAGCTAATACGCGGAAAATTCTTAATTACATTCTATCTGTGTCAAGGTAATAAAATTTAATATTCTATTCAAAAATTAAATTTTTAGACTGCCAAAACAAATTATTTTATTCAAAAGACAAATTTGAAGAGAATCCTTCTTGTGTTACTGTGAAGATAGGATTATGCAATAACTGTGTCAAAGCTAATAGCACTGCTACAGATGTTCTGGCACCGTACAAAAAGATTGGAAGTAAACGAAAAGCAGAATGAAGGGAAAAACTGACATTAATTTAAGAAAAGTTGAAAATTTTCATTGTAAAATTTAAATGTTGAATTAATAAAATAAAAATTAATAAAAAAAATTAATGAGTATTTTGTTTAATAACAACTTTAGGCAAAATGATAAACAGATGCGGTCTTTTGCATCTGATAGGGCAAAGAGTTATCTAGAAAATGACCGGTCAGTTTTTTAAGTTAGGTCCTAGAAAAATTTTTATGACGTTTTACAAAAGTACCTTATTTTTCCAAAAATCTCTATTTTTCAGTGAAGAAAAGAAAGGGAAAAGGAAGTTAAACCCAAAAGATCAACACCCATGAGATCACCCTGTTAATTACGTAACTCCGAAATAAAAATTTCTCCCACCCCCTCCCACAGACCAATTAGTAAAACAAATTGTTTTTCCCTTGCCCCCTCCCCCGACCAATTAGTCACTAATTGGTTCCCCTCGGTCCAGCCCGTCAGACTCGGCGGCATTTCTCTTTGATCATCAATCAAAGTAGTGGCGGCATCCTTTGATACGGTGGACCCTTCCCGCTCCCTCCCCCACACCATTTAGTAAAACAAATTGGTTTCACCCTTACACCCAACCCCGATCAATTTGTCAACCAATTAACACCTGTCGGTCATAAAAATGTCACCCGACCCCTCCCCAGACCAATTTGTAAAACAAATTGATTTCACCCTTCCCCCTCCCCCAAATCAATTAGTCAACTAATTGATTTCCACTTACACCCAGCACTAAAAAGTTCCCCTTACACCCAACCCCCAAACCAATTAGTCAATCAATTAACACCTCTTGGTAATAAAATTTTTATTACCCCCTCCGCCAGACCAATCATCCAATCAATCAATCAACTAATTGATTTCCTCTTACACCCAACCCCCAAACCAGTTAGTACTAATTAATTCCCCTTACCACTCCCCCATCGCGCGCCAAATCCGTCAATAGGTTCGCGTTAATGGGGGCAGACCCCTCCCCTTGAAATGATTTATGAGGTACAAATTAGTTCGGACCCCTCCCCCCGATTAATAATTTATTACCCTGGCGGTAAGATCAAAGAGGGTCATCAAAAAGATCAAAAGAAAAAGCCGACAAAACCCCCTCATACCCTTTGGTTTTTTGTCGGACCCCTCCCCCAGACCCCTCCCCCGACACCCCTCCTATAGATTGGCGGCATTTCCCTTTGATACGGTCCGGGTGGGGTAACTACTAATATGAATGCCCAATTGGTTATGAATGCCAATTTGATCGTTGTTTAGATGAAATGGGGAAAGAACCTTATGGGGATTGTTTAAAGGTGTTTTTAAATTTAAAAAAATTGTTTGCGATTTAAAAAAAAGATTAAATGTGGAAGAGATTCTGTCTGTACAGATGCTGTGAAATGTATTTCTTTTTCTGGAAGACTTTGTGGCCGTAATGTTTTGGTAGGGAAGGGATTAGCACGTACTATTGTATCCGATTGTGGGCCAAGAGGAAAATGTATGGGTGGACGTTGCAGTATTGATAGTAAAGAAAATAATATTTTTTTAATACTTAAATTCTGTTTGTGAATTTAGAATAGTTAATATTCTTTTGTTAATATTTAGTAATAGTTAATATGTAGTTAATCCGTCAGGGAATAATAATAGTTAATATGTACAATAGTTATTATGTAGTTTTCTGTCAACAAAATAAATTGACGCTACTAGTTTTTGATTGACATATAGTAAATCTGTCTCAAGGATTCAGTAAAGATGAAGGAATTTAAGGACGATATTTAAATCTTTCTACAGGAAATTAAACAAAATTAAGTAAAAATATTTTCTAATTAAATTTCAATTTTTCTCAAAGAATGTGCCGATATTCTTTGTGACGAAACTAATGAAATATGTCGTGATGGAATGTGTATGTCTATAACATCAATTTTATGTTTTTCCCCTTTTGATTGTGGCCCCCCATCCCTTTATGAATGTAAACAACAAAAATGTCAGCGCCGTTTTGATACTTTAGGACCTGTTTTAACTCATCCTTCACCAAAATGTGATCCTGGGGAAATTTTAAGTGAAGATAAATGTGTAACAAATGATGGAGAAGGTTATAAACTTAAAGATTAATATTGAATATTTGACGTTTTTAGCTTGTACAAGAATTGTTTGTCCTTCAGGGAATAGTTGTTTTAATGGACTTTGTATTCCTTCAAGTGGAACAAATTGTGCTAATTCAGGGGAATGTCCAGATTTACATCTTTGCCGTGATGGACGTTGCGTTTCTGATGTTTGTGCAGCAAATGGAAGAGTAAAATGTCCCCCAGAACATGCTTGTTCTCCAACAAGTAATCCTGAAGGAGAATGTAGACATTTTCAAGTAAATGATTTAAAAATAAAAATATATGTAAGTATTTAAAAAGGGTTTATTATGTTCACATACATCTGCAGTTGAAGATTGTCCTCCACCCTATTATTGTATTGGAGGTATTTGCACAAAAGACGAATGTTATAGAAAAGCTTGCCAAATTGGTATTAATAAATAAATATTTTAGTTAAATTCTTCGAAAAATATTCTTTGTAATAAATTAAATTTTTATTTTAATATTTTTAAGGCGAACGTTGTGATTCTGGAATTTGTTTAAGAATTGAAGGTACTCCATGCCGGGATGCAGCCAAAGAATGTGGAGAACAATTTACATGTGATAATGGCATTTGTCGTGATCAAATTGATGTTCAATCGACTACAATATTTCCTTTTAATAATAACAATCCCTCTATTAAATCTTCCCAATCTGGGGGGATTTGGAGTTAACTAATATTTTATTAAACTCATTAAAGTCTTTCTAACTTTTTAACACTTTAATTGGCAAATCAGGCTTTGCCAAATAAGTTTAACTGAAGAATGCAAAATTAAATTATTATTTTTTTAAATTTTTTTGCAATTATTAACATGAAATTATTTATTTTTAATTATTTTTTTTGCCATTGATTACTAAAAAGTTTTTTTAAATAAATAAATAAACATTTTTATATTATATTTTCTTCAGTCCTTATTTAAAAAAAGTCCTTATGTATTAATTAATTAATTAGCGTTTAACCAATAACTTTTTTTAAATGATGGATAATTATAATAACATATATATTTAATTTTTTATTTAAAATATAATCAATCAAAAATATACCTACTTATAATCACCAAATAATCACACACAAACAAATCTCGCACTTAAATGAGAACAAAAAATATTAATTATTTACGAAAATTCATCAACTAAAAGAGTGGTTTGGTACTTAATAATTTGATAAAATAATGACTGTTAGGCGAGTTATTGCTGTTAGGCGACTAAAACCCGCGCGATCGCTGAACGTGAATTGATATTTTTGAGAAGGAAAAAATTAATAATAAAAATAATTTTGTTTTTAACCTCTCCATTTTTTGAATAAAAAATCAGCAAAATATTTATTTATTTATTCAAAATTGAATGAAAATTAATAGTAAATTACCTTTAGAAAAGTCTAATCCTTTAATAGAACAATCCATGACAGAATTAAAAGTTCAAGTTGATAGAAGAAGATTAGAAGCTATGATTATAGGTAATTTATTTTTGGAAATTTGTTGATTTTTATTAGAGACTGAACCGAGACAAGATCTCGATTCGCGTACTATCCTCCAAGTCCGATCTCTCATTTTTATTTTAAAATTTAATCAAAAAATATTTTAGGTGAAATACAAGGTGAAAATGCTGAAACATTTTTTAATAGAGTTGAGAAAATAACTGGGGCAAAAGTTTATTGGCCTTCGAGATTAAAGATTAAAGCAAAAACAAAAAAAGGTGTTTAATTTGTTATTTAAAATAAATATGACTAAGCCTAATCAAAAAAACCTTAGGATATACAGAGGGAAAGCTGTGGCAGTTATTTGTTTTCCATTATTGATAATAATATCTTTTAACTTTTAGTTTTATAATTTATATATAAATATCTCCTCTCCACTTATTGTTATTTTAAAATAAAATATCAACAATTAAATATAGATATAACCAAAATTTTATATTTTTTGGTAATAATTTTAATTTTAAAAATACTTTTAGATGTTGTTATAAAATTAATTGGAAGTTCTTTAAACATTCAAAAAGCTGCACTAATTATTTCTGAAAGATTAAGAGTTAGGGTAAAAAATATAATTAAAAATAATAATAATTAAACTTTTAAAAAAAGAAGGAGAAAGCAACCCTTAAAATGGAAATTAGCCACTGTCTTCATTCACAAGTTATTGGAAGAGCGGGTAAAAATACTCAACAGATAATGAGAGATACTGGTTGTCATATTCATTTTCCAGATTCTAATAAAGTTTTTTTTTAATTCTCTCAAAAATAAATATTTAAATAAAGGTATTAAGTCCAACATTGCCTCAAGCAAAAAATGATCAAGTTTCAATATCTGGATGTGTTAAAGATGTTGAAAAAGCTAGAGAATTACTTAGAGTTTTAATAAAAAATAAATTTTTATTTTAAAATTAAAAATTTTAAATTAGGCAAGTGGTCCTCTGACAATTTCTGTAAATATACAATTATCATTATCGAGAAGTGTTCGTGCTATTCAACCACGACTAGACCCAGGTATGTAATTTTTAGAATTTCATTTATTTAATAATAGAAAAGTTATTAACATATTTTATTTATTTTATATATCTTTCCAGTTTATTTACAACGTCATTTCAATCCAAATAATTCAAATAACGACTTAAATATTCAATTTAGTCCATGTGGATTAGGTCCATTATCTTTTGGTTCTTTACATTTTGTAATGCGTTCAAGTACTCGAAATGAATTAGAAATGCTTAGAGCTTTTGGAAAAATATGTCAATTAATTGGAATTTTTGTTTTTAAATTTAATTTTATTTAAAAAAATAATTTTTAATATTTTTAAAGCCAACGGGAGAAGAACTTTTTTGTTATTCACAATTTGAAATTCGATCATCCGCTTTGCCTTCTTTAAGTGCTCTTAGATGGATTGCTTTTAGGTATTTTTTGGGGGCTTTTAAACTATTTTAAATATTTAAATTAAATACAGAACAAATACACAAATACAATTAAATGCACAAGGGTTATTAATATCTGGACCGTTAGAAGGAATTTTTGTGGCAAGGAAGTTTATAACGGTAAAGGAGAAAATAATTTTTTAATTATAATTATATGATAAAGTTACATGTATTTATAATTTTAATTGACATTAGAAATATTCGAAATTAAAAAATACATCCTATTAGTATTTCACCGGAACCGAAATTTTGACCGGAACCGGAACTTCCGGTGAAACTCTAACACCTAAATACCCTTTCTTTTTTTAAAGATTAATTATTATTTTTTTTAAATATAAAGGGTTTATTGCCTGTATCTCTACAATTTGAAAAACCAACAGAATTACCAACTCCAACAAATTCTTTATTAAGAATATTAGAACGTGAATTAGATTTACAAATTTCTGAAAAAAGAAAACGTAAAATGCCAAAAATAAATAATGAAAGGGAAAGTGGAAATGATGAAAGGGAATATATTATTTGTACTTATGAGGTAGGTAAATTAATTAATGTTAAAATAATGAGAGATATTATAACTTTAATTTTTAACGAAAATTAACAAAACCTCTAAATTATTAAAAAATCATTTAAAAAATTAAAGGCAAATTTATTCAATGTTTATTTGGCTAGAAATAAACTTCTTCAATTAAATAATCAAAATAAAACATCAGAATCGCCAGAAAAATCCAAAGAAGAAAATGCTGATTCCGATGACCAGTTTCCTCAAGACAATGACAGAGCCGCATTAATGCGTAGTTTATGCCGTGAAAGTCTTTTGATAAGTTTTTTTCCCAAATCTACTTAATCTTCAAAAAAATTTCCTAAAATTTTACCAAGGGGCCGTAACTAAAGAGCCATAACTAATCGTAAATTTTTAGAAGAAAATAATTCTGTTCTTAAATTAATATATTAATTTAAGCCGATCAACAACAACAACAACAACCATTAATATCTCCATCCAACTTTTCACTTTCTGTTAACGAAACAAAAGGATTTATAAATACAAATAAAATAGATTGGGGAAACCAATTGGAAAATATTTGTAAATTAAATTTATTAGAAGAAGACGGAGAAGGTGGGGGACCTAAATCACCAGATCCTCAAGTAATTTTTTTAAAATAAAAATATAATTTATATTTTAAAAATAAAGGAATCGCCAATAGCTGCTGGATTACTTGCGGGTGCTAAAAGTGTTAATTTACAAAAAGGAGAATTTAGAAAAATTTTGGATCGAGAACGTTTAAGGCTTAGAAATACAGCAATTAATACAGCAAATAAATGTAAATAAAAATTTAATTTTAATTTTAATTTTCTAAAAATAATTATTTTTAAAGCAATTTTTGTTAATGAAAATAATTTAAATAATAAAAAAGAGAAATTAACTTCGAATGATATTTGGGCAATTTATGGGTTTAGTAGTTCTTTACCAACAGAATTATTTAGTAAAATTTCTAAAAATAATTCAAAAAATATTTGGAATGAAGAAGAAAATAAAATTAAAGGAAGACCAATTGTTGGTAGAGGAAATGAAGAAGAAGAAGAAAATAAAGAAGAGGACGAAGAAGAACAGAATAAAATAAAAGAAGAAAATTTAATTAATGAAAAGGTAATTATTTATTTTTAATAACCTTATATATTTTAAATATTTCCTTTTAGAGTTTTTTTCTTGAATGTGTTTAAAAAAATAATTTTTTTTATAGAAATTGCTTCCTATTTTTAATGAAAATATTCTTCCTCCTCCACCTCCTCCAACATCTTCTTCTTCTTCTCAATTATTAAATTCTAATATTTTTTCCACTTCCACTGAAACATTTCCAACAAAATCAACAACAAATAATTTAGATAATTTAAATAATCAAATATTAATTTCTGAACAAGAAGGAGATGAAAAAGAAGAAGAAAATAATAATAATAAATTAAAAAATCAATTAATTGAAACAAAAAAAGCAACAGCACTTGTCCATCCTCGAGTAGCAGCTTTACAGGCTGGAGAACAACAAAAAAGAGCTCCAAGTAGTAGAATTAAATTAATTAAAAATATTTTATTTTTAAAGAATTTGCAATGAGTGCAGGAAATTCTTGTCTTTTCGAGACGACTACAAATATTATTACTCCAAATTTCTCCAAAATTCCTAATGAAAATAAATCTTCTAAATTTCAATTAAATGAAAATAACAATAATGAATGTACTCAACAACAATTACTTCCTCCTCCTTCTACTCCTCCCCCTCCTTCCCCTCAATGGGATATTCGTGTTTTGACTGAACCCTCTTCTGTATTAACCCAATTAGGGTTATCTGAACATATTAATTTATTTCGTGAACAAGAAATTGATATGCAGGTAAAAAAGAAAATTAAAAGAAAAAAACTTTGTTTTAATTTTTAAAGGCATTTTTGTTATTGGATGAGCCTTGTTTAAATACTCTTGGAGTATCTACTTTAGGTGCTAGAAAGAAAATAATGCATGCTGTAACAAGTAAAAATAAAAATTGCTAAATTAAAATAATAATTTTTATTTAGAATTACGTGAATCAGCTCGTCGTTATGGAATTTACTCACTTTAAATAATTAATATTTTTTTAATTTTAAAATTATATTAACTACAGTGTGTCCGGAAATGATATAACCACCCAACTTTTTAGGTGTAAATCGGTTTCTCTTTGTTCTATTTTCCTGAAATTTTGACACAATATTTTGAATATCATTTATAGTGCATATGCAGAATTTGAGATGATATCATTAAGTTAATCAAAAGTTATATCAATTTATCTTAAAATTGGGTGTCCGAAAATGATATAACCACCTCGGATACTTTTGTTCTGGTTTATGGAAAAAATCCACAAAAATTTCTCCAAACATATCTACCAATATACACAAGAAATAAAAAAGAAATGAAGTTCTAATATGCATCCAACATCGAGATCTCGAAATCCAAAAATCAACAGAAAACCGGGGTAAATGTCTTTAAAAAATATTTTCGACCTCTTATAGACTTTATTACATTTTCATTTCATACTATTCTGAAAGCCCTTTTAATTCGCTATAAGAATGCCTAAATGTTACTATAAAAAAAATTTTACCTAGGAGTAAATCAGTGTTAAATTCAAGTTGCATTAAATTTGCCCATAAAAAAGCCTTTTTTAAAGCATTAGTATTTCAAGACCGTATAACTCAATAAAAAAATTTTTCTAGAAAAGAAAAATTTATGGTTTTATAGCAAATTTAAAGAGCTTTCAGAATTGTATAAAATAAAAATTTAATACTTCGTATAAGGGGTCGAAAATATTTTTTAAAGACATTTACCCCCGTTTTCCGTTGATTTTCGAGTTTCGAGATCTCAATGATGGAAGTATATTAGAACTTTGTTTCTTTTGTATTTCATATTGATATCAATAGATATAATCACTGGAATTTTTATGGATTTTTTCTACCATCCAAGACAGAATTATCCTAGGTGGTTATATCATTTCCGACGGTTGAAAAACGATCACTTTTAAATAAATTTAATTTATGGATAGGGGTATTTAAATAAAATTTTGCACAGATATTCAGAATACAAATATTATCAATATAAAAAAGAAAAGAAGTGAAAATATTGAGTTTAAGGAAAGATATCACTAAAAATGCAAGTGGTTATATCATTTCCGGACACACTGTATTAGATTGTATTAAATAATAAAATAAATAAATTAGTTGTTATTAAAACTTGAATTTATATTTTAATTTGGAATTAAAAATTTAGGGGGTTAAATAATTAAAATTGAATGTAGGGGATATTTGCATTAAAATTAAAAATAATTATTCTAAATATAACTTCTCTTTTTTAAAGTTATTTTTAATTTTAAAATAAAACTAAAAAGGAAACAAATTTGAAAAAAATATTTTTTCTTTTTCTTTTTACAAAATTAATATTACAAAAATATAATTATTTTGCGAAAAACTTGCTAAATAGTTACAAACTAAATTTAATTTTATTTTCTTTCCAATGTCGAGATGCTAAAATTAATTATTTTCCCAAAAAGAAAATTTAAAAATTTTTAAATAAAATGTTTTATATTTTAATTATTTTATTTTTATTAATTATTCAAAATTTGGCAATAAAAAAAGAAAAATCTGAAATTTATAAAAGGTTTTAATTTATAAAATTAAATTAAAATTAAAGTTTAATTAAAAATTCTTCTCCAATAAAAGAAATAAAAAGAAATATTTGGAAAAAGAAAACGAAACGTCATTCTTCAATATCAAATGTTTTAATTGAAATGGGTAAGTGAGAGAGGGGAGGGGAGGGAAAGAGGGGGAGGGAGTGAGGGAGGGATCCCTCTCCCCCTTTTAGGGGGGAGAAGGGAGGGGAGGGGGATATTTTAATTAAAATTTATTTTATTAGCTAATTGTGAACATATAGCCTTAATTGACTGTAATGATTACAAAAATAAAGATATGGAATGTATGTTGACAGCAACAGGGATGATTTGGTTTTTAAATTAGATACAAATTATTTTTAAATTAATTTTAGTTGTATATGTAAAGAACGTTTAAAATTGAAGAGGCACAAACATTTAAAGATTATATAGAGGAATAAATTAATTAATATTTTTAAAATTTAATTTTATTAAACTTTAACTGTAATATTTAGTAATAAATACAGTAATTTATATTTTATTAAAATAATTGGCGTTTTGTCTACTTACCCTTTTCACTGTTTAACAATTTGACATGGGGACTTTTGAGTATAGCCCGATTTTGTGTTTTTTTTATTTAGCGACAAATTATTTAATTGTTTTTTAATTTTCTAAATTTTTTTAGATATTTTAAGCAATTTTTTAACTTAAAAAAATTATTTTATTTTTACCAAAAAAATGCAACAAATTCCGGAAGATGTAATTAAAAAATTATCTGATTTTGACAAAGCTTTGACTTCTTTTGAAGATGCTTTAGATAATCATTTAAATTTACAACAAAATGAACAGGTTTTCTTTTAATTATTTTTTTAATTTTAAATTTATTTTTAGACTTCAAATTTGGATAAAGCAAAATTCGAATTGGCTACTCTTTTTGCTGTAAACTCTCTGTATTGGACTTATTTACATTGCAAAGGAAAAGATCCTAGTCAAAACAGTGAACTTGCTGTTGAATTGGTTTTTTTTTAATTTTTTTAATTTTTGTTTTCCAATTATTAGGGTATTTACGTTAATTATGATTTTTACATTAATATTTAATTAACAAAAATTAATTTAAAATTAATTTAAAGAAAAGAACAAAAGAATATATTGCAAAATTAAAGCAATACGAGGATTTAAATAAAAGACCAAAATATGATGGGAAAACTGTTGGGCGTTTTGTTAAGCATGCTTTGTTTAATTTAAATGGGGACAGTCAACGAAGTGATCAAGTAAATTTTAAAAATTATTTTTATTTGACTGAACAAGACAAAAATAAATTCATTTTTCTTTTTTTTTAAATTTAAAAATTTTGAAGATTTTTTTTTCTAAATTTATTTTTTAAGAAATTAATTTTTAGTTTAGCCAATCCTCAATTAAAAAACAAAAAAACAATTCTTCTTTTGCCAACTGTGAAGTTACAATTCTTTCAGATAACGAGGAAGAAGGAGATGATGAGGACGATATTGAAGTTATTGAAGATAAAGAAGAAGGAGAATTGGAAGAAATTCCAAAAAAGAAAATTAAAAAAATTTAAAATAAAAAAAAATATTCAAAATTTTAATTGGTATATTTAAAAATAAATGTTGATATTAAATTATTTTCTTTAAAAATTATTTTCTCAAAAAAATTAATTTAATTTCTAACTATATCCGATTGTGATTTATTTTCTGATTTTCAAATCTAAATATTATTTAATTTTTTAAACTGCTTATTTTTTATTAAATAAGTGTGTTCATTAAAGTATTTGAGTTTTCTTTAATTTTCATATTTTGACGGAAGTAAACTGAGAATTAAGTTAATAAACGTTATTTGAGCCTTAATAATTGGGTGATTGTGGCAATGGAGCCGTATTTAGCTACCCATCTCTTTTCATTTAATTTTATCATTTTGCCATTTTGTTTTTATAATTATTCTTTAAATAAAGTAAAATAAACGTTAATGCCGAGATTGTATATAAATAGGTAATTATTTTTCTAATCATAAGCAAATTGTTTTTGCAGAAGGATTTTTTTAAAAACGTTTACTGCCAAAATCACTCACTGCCCAATTCATTCACTGGTGATAATACCAGACACGTTTCCTTTGCCTCATTCTCTATAAATTGGAGTATTCTTGTCCCATTTATCTTCACTTTTCAGTCCCATAAACAACCTATCACCTTAAAAAAGCTTGAAAAACAAATAATTTCTAAAAGCAAATATATTGGGAATCTCTCTTTAACTCTTACTTATTTGTGTAACCTCCTTTCTTTTTTACAATCACAAAAAACTTATTTTAGTCATTGTACACAAATTCAAAATAATTTTTACATTACTAATTTTTTTGTTGAAATAATAAAATAGAATGTATGTAAATATATATTAAATATTTTGTTTTTAACTGTATTTTGTAGTTTATAAATTTTTTAAATCATTTTTATATTTTAGTAGTTTGTAAATATAATGTTTGTTCTGTTTTTTATAAATTTATTATATTTTTACTTTCCCTTTATATGTTAAGAATGGCCATTCTTTCTCCTTTTCTCAATTGCTAAAGCCGGTGACTCAAGGCACAGCTTATTTAAAAATAATTTTTTCTATATTAATGTCTCTAATTGAACTAGAATTCAGTTTAGGAAGCTGTTACGTAGCTCTGTGTAAAATTAAACTTAATTTTAAAATAATTTTTTTGTTAAATTTTATTTTTTTTTTTGCACAAATCCATTAAATAAAAAACACGTAAGTATTACTTTACTTAGTTAATACATATGACGCTATTTATTTTACATTTAATTAATTTTATTTATTTTATGGTTACAAGAATTTTTATTTCTATTTTTTTTTATTTTAAAATAATTAGGTATATTAAATAAAACCTATTTTTGGATTTTTCCAGTATAATAAAAATTAAATAAAAAATTTTTTTCAACATTTTTTTCTCTTATAAAATCTCATTTACTTAAAAATAAATTTACTTTTTTTTTTATTTTTTGATCATTTAAATAAATTGCAAAATATTTTTTTAATATTTATTCTTTGTTCGTAAATAAATAAACCTTTAAATTCTTTAAGTGTTCCTCCTTTAAAAGAATTTGTTTACATTTTATTGAAAATACTTCAAAAAATTATTTATTTATAAATCTTGTCCACACCTTTCCAAATTCTTTTATTTTTTTCCTTTTACCAAACCAAAAAGGTATTTTTAAATGCTAATATGAAAATAAATATTTTAATTATTTTTGACGTTTTAAAATTTCCATTTCATTTATTTTCTTCATTAAAAATATTTTATTTTCTCTATTTTTGCATTTATTTGCATATTTTTCTCTAAATATATTCTAAAAATTAATTGAAAATTTTTTCCCATTTTTTCTATTTATTTTTAATATATTTTTGAATAAAAGCAATTACTATTGTGTTTTAATTCAATAAGTATATTTTTGCATTTTTAGGAATATTTTTTTTATTGGTAGGTGAATATTTTTAATTAGCTCCCTTTTTCCTTTTCAATTTTTGTTTTAAATTAAAATGAAATCTTCTGTGATGTTAGGTATTTTCAGAAAAATCTTTTTTTAATTAATTAATTAATCTCTCTCTACTAATTTATTAACTTCCTCTTTTTTCTTTTGTTTTTTAAATTATTCACAGACGAGAAAGGCAAATAAATAATACTTATTTTTTAGTTTTAAAAAAAGAAATAAAAAAAGGTTAAGGATTAAAATAATCTTTTGTGGGAGAAAAAATAAATAAAAGGAAGAAGCACTAGGTAGTGTTTGTAGGTGGTGGCTGGGCGGTTTGGTTTGGCTTCTACATATTTCTTTCTTCCCTTTTTTAATTTATTAAGAAAATTATTTTATTCTTCCATTTTTGGCAAACCCCAATTGTTTTAGTTTTTTAAAGAATTTTTTAAAAAACAAAAAAATTATTGTTAAAGAATATACTTCCTTTCTTTTTTGATTATTTTTATAAAATTTATAGTCTAGTGAATTTTTTTGAGAATTAAAGACAAATGCTAAATATCTCATTTGATGCAACTCGTCCAGTTGAGTTGTATACATTTTTGTGTATCAGTATTAGGTTTTTAGATTTAACCAATTTCGATTGAAATTTGGAGACTGAATTCAATAGGGCAATTTTAGTTGATTACTTCTTGATTTACTCCCAACAGATTTTTTCAAACGAACATTATTCGATTCAACTCGATGATTCGCGTCTAATGAACTATCATTTGTATTTTTTGACTCCACTTTAATTAAATATTAGTAATTTGAAGTAATTAAAAAATATCCTCAAAAATTAATTTTAATTAAATAATTTTAAGAATATATTTCCACAAATTTAAAGCTTTCATTTTATAAACCTAAAAATATATACACATATTTTTAACTTCCTTTTTTTTCATTTCCACGAATTTATTTATTTATTTAGTTTCAGTATTTTTTTTTCCTTTTTTTATTTTTTTACTTTCCGCATCCATCCACTTTCTTTGTTTCTTTTAAATAATTTAACTCTGCGCGCACAATTTTTAATTTTTTATTGCTCACCTTAACTTGCACGTTCTCCCCTCCTTTTTTGCTTAATTAAAAAAATATTCAAAACCTCCATATTTATTAAAGAAAATTTAAAATTAATAAATATATAAAATTTGTGCCCTTTTTTTAAATTAAAAAAAGTTTAGATTGGAAATTTTCCAAATTGTTCTCCAAAAATTATTTTTTTCTTCTTTATTTTACTTTAATTTTTTAAACTTTCCCGCAAATATTCTCGCACTGCTTTAAATAAATAAATTCAACAAAATTTTACACAAAAATAAAAATTGTTAAAAAGTTTTGTTTTTTAAAGCATTTTCTTTCTCCTTTCTTTCTCTTTCTCTCATTTTTTACTACGAGAAGTGCTAAATTTAGCAATATTTTTTTATAAAAAAATTAAAATTAATTAATCATTTTCTTTTGAATATTTATTCACGTTTTTATATACTAAATACAAAATAATAATTAAAATATTTTTTCCTTAATTTTTTTCAAAAATTTATTCAAATTCGATTTTACTTTTCCAAATAATTTAAAAATACAAAACAAAATCTCAATTAAATTAATTTTATTTCCACAAATTTATTTTTATTTAATTTCCTCCCCCTCCTTTAAATGTTCAATAATCATTAATTATTTTTAATCTTCCTTTAAAATCCTTAAATATTTAAATTAAAAATAATTTTAAAAATTCTTTAATTTTTGGTCATTTTAGCTTATTTTGGCTTCTTTAATTAAAAATAGCTTTTTTCTTTTTATTGACTTTCTTTTAATTTTTTGGCGCCGTTTTTTGAATTTTCTCGTTTCCTTTTATTATTTAGCTATTTCTCAAACAAAACACGCGTTTTTCTCATTCACTGATGCTGTTTTCTCGCTTTTCTTTTTAACATTTTTATTAATTTAAATGTCATGGGTCTCTAGAAACTATTAATTAATTGATAAAAAAATTATCAGTTAATTAAAAAAATCTTAATTTTTTTATATATTTTTATACCTTAATTTAGAAAAATAAAAAAAGTGTGTATATTTTTTAAAAAGTAATAAATACACTGAACAAAAATAGAAAGAAGGGAGGGGGGCAAGTGAAAAAAAAAATTGTCGAAAAAAATAATTAATATATAATAAAAATAAAGTTAAAAAAAGTAACATTCACATGCCAAAAAAAGAAATAAAATCTTTTCTAAAAACATAAGACCTTTAAACTCTTTTTTTTTAAATTGGTTCTAATATAAATACATATAAATATTTAAATAATTATATTTTAAATATAATCCATAAATTAAATAAATTTATTTTTTTGACAGAAAAAATATTTTTCTTCTAAAAATTATTTCCTGTTTGAAATTTTGTTTATTAAAATAAGAAAAGGAAATGTTCCTTTTTTTTGAGACAAATAATTTATTATTTTTAACTTCCCAAAATTTATAAACTACCTACCCATTTACATTAAATACTTAAACCTTTTAATTAAAAATTTCCTTTCTTTTAATTTACAATAATATTCAAAAAAAAGCGAAAGAATGTCCTTTAAATTCTTGAGAAAAAATCTCGATTGATTGTAAATATATACATACTCTCTGCATCAAAATAACACATTCATTTTACTAATTTTTACAAAATTCCATTAACTACAAAGTTTATCAAAAAGAAAACATTAAATTTAATAACTTGTCTCTTTTATCATTTCACATTTTTAAAATATCTTTATCTCGAAAAATCAAAACAGAATGAGGGTTAGCCACTTTTAAATTATTTAAATCCCACAAAATTCTATTTTAAAAATATTCCTATCAAAAAGCCGATAAAGGAAATTGAAATAAAAGAATTAATTAACATTAAATTTTTATTCATAAACTAAACTATCCATAGGTTGTATATGTATATTTTTATTTTTCCTCTTTATTTTTTTTTAATTTAATTATTTTTTTTCTATAACTATTTTATTTTTTATTTACTATTTTTAGTTGTTTTTGATTTTAAATTGCCAAAATAATTGCTACAAATAATTTGTTTTTAAATTAAATAAAAACAAAAAAAGGAAACTTTTTGAAGATATCAATGATTAAATAATTTAAAATATATCTTTTGTAATTATTTATAAGTGCATATTAAATTCATTTAATTTAAATTTATTTTGGCAATTTAAAAGTTCTTTTGTTTTAAATAAAAATTTAAAAAAATTTTAAATCTCGACATGTCATTTTAATTTAAAAATTATTTTAATTATGTTTTAAAACTACAAAAACGAGACATTAAAAGGAGACAACATTAAATAATTTATATTTACTTAACTACAAATAATTAAAAATAATTTTATATATTTAAATTAAATTATATTTACCTTCCATTAAAATACTTTATATTGTTCTCCTCCTCCCTTTTTTATTTAATATATTTATTTTGTCATTTCTAAATATTTTATTCAAATTAAAAATTAAATAATTTAAATATTTAATTTTAAAATAAATTTGTACTCTTTTTATTTTTTCTAAATTAATCGTAATAAATAAATATATTTAAAAATATATTCTCTCAATTTATTTCTTCTTTTATTTGTTTAGCTTTTTAGTTAATATTTTAATTTTTGTCTTCTTTCTCTCTCATTAATTTAAAAAACTCTGTTGGGCGAGGAATGCTTTTCCAACCCTAAAAAGTCACCAAAAAATTTTTTCCCTTTTTTTATTTCCACCCATTTTGCACTTTATAATTAATATATATTTGTCTGTCTACTAAAGTATTTTTAAATTAATTGTGAAACAATTAATTTATTTAAAATATATACATATACACATTCCCCCTTTTTTTTAATATTTAATTTATTCTAAAATAATTTATTTCGAATTTAAAAAATATTTAAATACTTTACATAAATATTTATTTATTTATTTTACATTTTTTAAATAAATTATATAGTGAGTAATAAAAAAATAATTATTATTACATATATTATTTTAAAATATTTTATCTTAAAAGAAATAATTTAAAATATATATAGGGTGATTTTTAAATAATTAATTAATTAATTAATTTAAAAAATAAAAAAAATTATTAAATAAAAATTAAATTAATATTGCATTTATTGTTTAATCATTGATCTTTTTTAAATTATTAATAAAACCCCCAAACATTCTTTTTTAGTTTTGAATTTTTATAAAAATTTTCTTTTTATTTTAAAATTTACAAAAAAATTCTTTAAATAATTTTTGTAAAATAACAAAATTTATTTCCTTTATTTTTTAAGACAAAATTTCACATAAAAGTTTGCATAAGGAAATAGAAAAATTTTGCCAACATTATTTATTTTTATTAACAAAAATTGTCTTTTCTTTAAAAAATTATAATTTATTTTTTAATTTTTCTTTAACAATTTATATAAAAATTAATTAATTTATTTTTCAGAATTTATTTAAAAAAATGTTTTGTGCAAATAACCACCAATTATCAACAGCTATTGGGTGTTTACCAACGAGTAGTTGTACAACTAATTCTTCTCAACTTCCAAAAGTTCGTTATGGAGCTTTTTTCTCTTCGGGAATTGTTAATAATTTATGTAAAGAAGAGGATGAACAAGCATTTTCTAAAAGAAAAAATTTAAAAAGATTAATAAATGATGAAAATAAATTAATTGTAGAAGAAAAAAGAGGAGGAGGAGGGTTAAGTAAAAGATTATTTGGAAAATTAATTCGGCTAATTTCTGTTAAAGGTAAATTTAAATTATTTTAAACAAAAATTTTCCAAATTTTTAAATTTTCAGAAATTCCATTTTTGGCAAATGTCAAAACATTTCCAAGTCGAGGAGAATCAAATAATGTTTCCAAAAAAATGGCTGCTAGATTGGCAGCAGCCCGCCGTCGTCGACAACATTCCTCTCAATCAAGTACTTTATCTGGTTCTTTCGAACCAATGCCAACAATTGAAGAAGAAAATGAAGAAAATTTAGAAAATAATAATAATGAATTAATAATTAAAGAATTTGTTGAAGAAATTATTTTAGTAAATAATAAAAAATCTTTTGAATCAAAACAAATAAAAGAAACAACTACAGCAACAATTATACAAGTTGTTGCTTAAAAATTAATTTTTTTGAAATTATTTGACAAGAGACGATTTTTAATTTAAAAATGATTTTCTTGTAAATTTACCTATTTTTAATTTAATGTAAATATTTTTGAGAGATTTTTTTTATTAATTTTCGAGTTTTAGATTGCTAAATTAAAATGAGGAAAAAATATTAAATATTTTTTAAATCAAAGTTTCATTAATTTTAAAACAAATGAAATTTTGTTTTAAAAATTATGTAAATATATTTAATAATTCCTACTATATTTATTTTCATTTTTTTGTTTAATTTAGTAAATGTTTATTTTCACAATTTTCATCATCTGTAATTTTTTGTATGTTAAAATAAAGATTTTAAAAGATTAACGGCTCCTTTTTTCAAACAAAAAAACAAAAATTATTAATGTGGTAGTTTTTATTTTATTTAAAACTTTAATAAAAATAAAAAAAAGGTTAAGTAAAAGCAAAAAAATATTTAAATTTAAAGACGACTTTTTTGAATTTAAAATTTCTGTAGACTTTTTTAACCCCCGTTTGATTTTTCGTTTTAAGTTAAAATAACCTTAGTTAATTGCTAGTTTTCACTTTTATAAAAAAAATTTATTTTTAAAATAAATATTACAAAATTTATTGTTTTGAATGAGAAAAAAAATAATATTTAATAACATGCAATTCCTTGCAAAAATAAAGGATAAAATGAGTGAAATAAATGGGCATGAAAATTAAAGTATTAAATTGACAAGTAAAAATAAATAAATAAATAAATATATTTATTTGACAAGTAAATTTTAGTGGATTTTGATAGGAGGAGTGTTTTTGAAAATATAAAATATTTCCAACAACAAATCTGTCAAATCCAAAAAAAATATTTTTAATAAAAGGTTTTGACATTTTTTTAAATTAATTTTATATTTATTTAGTTAATTTTTAAATAAATATATTTTTTCCAAAATTTAATTTAAATAAATTCCAAAATTTTTAACTTTTAAATAAAATTTTAAATAAAATTTAATTTTTATTCTCCAATTTTTGTAAGGAATATGGTTAATTTTATGATGTACTAAATAACACATCAATCCGATCATCTGAAGATGTTGGTTGGCTTGTTCAGCTTTATTTTTTTGATATTTATTTTTTAATAAAAAAATAACAATTTTTCGTTTATATCTTAATTTTTATTTTTAATTCTTCATGCATTTTAAATTAATTTTGAAAGGAAAATTTGTTTTCTTTAAAAAATTTTTTTTGAAAAATACTTATGACAATTTACATCCTTTTTTTGTAGTATTGTTTAAATAAAACTAGCTTAAAATTAAATTGTATATTATCTCTAATAATTAAGAGAAGGTAATCTACAAAAATATATATCAATTTAAAATAAAATATCAATTTAATTAAATTATTTAGCCCCAACTATATGTTTAATTTATAAAGGAATTTTGTAAATATAATTTGTAAATATTTTTCAAAAATTTGATTTTCTTTTCTAATTTTGAGGAAAATCAGGAGAATTATAAAAATAAATAGAAAATTATAATCTTCTAACTTTTTTAAATTAATTATATAAAGTCAAATCTCGATATAGCACGTCTCTCTCGGGGCCAAGTTGTCTGATCTTGTGTATCTAATTACTACTTAAATACAACAAAATGCCATCACTTATAAGAGGGAAAAAGAAAATAATTAATAAAAATTTAATTAATAAAGATAAGAAGCAAAATCAATTTAAAAGAAAAAAATCAAAAAAATTATTTTTAATAAAAGTAAGTTTATTTTAAATAAAAAGTTTAATTAGCTTTTTTTCTAATTAGACTACTAAAAAATTTAAATTACAATTAACATATATTTTAAATATTTTATTTAAATTTTTTAATTATTTTCAGCGTAGCAATCAATCTTTTACTCAAATATATAATTGTACAAATTGTGGAGAACCTATATTGGATAGACATTTAGCTCAGGCATTAATTTAATTATTTAAAAATTTAAAAGAATATTTTTGTTTAAATATAAAATGTTTTTAATTAATTAATTAATATAAATATTTAATTCAAAAAATTGTTTTAGAAAACTCCATTCTAAAGATTTTTTATTAAAATTATCAATTAAATTTTGTTTATTTAAAATATTTCCGATTCAATTATGTTAAGAAAAAGATCGAGACCTTCTAATTGAGGCAAACACTGGAATTACCGTATTTCCTATATTAGAGCCCCACCCTCTGTTAGAGCCCCACCCTTTAATACAGCCCCACTTTGGAGGGTAGTTGAAAAATAGAGCCCCACCCTCAATTATAGCCCCACCCCTAATACAGCCCCACCTAAAAATATTGGAGGAAAAATAAAAAATATCCCAATAATTTTTAAGATTATTAAGAGTTAAGGAAATAAAGGGCCATGGGGATATAAGGATTAAGGGAAATATGAGGGATTAACTAAGGGGAAAAGGAAGAGATATAGTGGGTATTCCTTTTATCCCCGATAGATATCCCTTATATCACCGATATCCCTCTTCACAAAAAAATCCCTTCATATGCCTACTAATACCTCATTCAAAATATCACTCTTAACCCCGCTAAATCTCTCAATATAAAATTAATCCTCTGATATTCCCCATAATCCCTTAAAATCGCTTGTATACCTATATATGATCCATCAATGTCAAATACAAGTCCCCTAATATTCCCTTTAATCCGTCAAAATCTACAAATATTTTATAATTAATCTTACCCTCATTGAACTATTGCGATTATTTCGTTACTCATTGCTTATAAAATTTTAATTTTTTTGAAAAATTGAAAAATATCGATTGTCTTTCGATATTTTTTGGTTTTATCAACCAACCCCTCCGGCCTATCTCTAGTTGCAATGGATATAATAAATGGGATTCTATCTCAAAAGAGGGTTGAAAAATAGAGCCCCACCCTCAATTAGAGCCCCACCCTTTAATACAGCCCCACCTTGGAGGATAGTTGAAAAATAGAGCCCCATGGGGCTCTAATATAGGAAATACGGTAGTTTCTCTCTCTCCATCTGAATTCTTTTTTTATAAAAATTTTATTTTAAAACAAAAATTTTATATATTAATTAATTTATTTTTTTAATTATCTAAATAAACAAAAAAATTAATTACACGTATTCAATTTTAAAATAAAAATACTAAAAAATCCATAAAAATTAAGAAAAAAGAGGAGAGGGCTAGTGAATTAATTAATTAATTGACATTTATTTTTAAAAAAAATTAATATTTTTTATCTAAATTAATTTATTTAAAATCAATTAATTTTTAATTAATTAAAGATTTCCCCTGAACGTTTTTTACACGAATATTGTGCTCGCTGTTCAATTTGTAATTGCCCTCTAATTTTTGAAAATAACAAAAATAATTTAATTAATTATTCTTCTATAAAACTTCAAAAATGTTTTGAAAGAGAAGGAAAATTATTTTGTGAAATGGATTATTTAGAGTTAATTTAAATTAGATATTAATTTAAATTTAATATATTTTTTAAAGACAATTTTGTTCAACTTTAACAACTTTTTGTGTTGGTTGTAATTTACCTATACAATCTAGTGATTTTGTGTATAAATTAAAAGTAAATTTTGTTTAAAAATAATAAATTCCTTAAATCCCCCCTCTCAAAAAGAAAGGGGGTTTTTAATTAAAATAATCTAAAAAATATTTTTTTAAGTCAGGAATTGTTTATCACATTAATTGTCATCGTTGTATTCAATGTGGCCGTTTATTATCCCCAGGCGAACAAATAATTATAAATGAACAAAATAAAACAATTTGTTGTGCCTCACATTTTTTAATTAATGAAGACTCTTCTCCCTCTTCTTCTTCTTTATTATTTCCTCCTCAACAAAATAATTTAAATTTATTTTTAAATAATTCTTTAATTCAATTAATTCCTTCTTCTTCACAAACATTAAATAATAATAATTTAATTGAAATAAATAAATTTAATGAAGATAAGGTAATGTAAACAAGCATACATATATAAATTTACTCCCTAAGACTATGCAGTAGACGGCGTGGTGTAAAGCACGTCCGGATGAAGGCCCTTTGCATTAGCTAAAGTTGAAAAAAAATTTTTTAAATAATTTCTTTATTATTTCCTCCTCAGCAAAATAATTTACCATCAACAATTTAATCTTTTAAAATTAAGTTTTTACCATCAACAACTCTATACCCCCCCTATAGCCCCCAGCTCTGCTTTACTTTAAAAAACAAATAAAAATTAATTAAAATTTAAATTAAAGCAACAAAATAAATTAAATGGAACAGAACTTGCAGAGAAAATATTAAAACAAAATGTTTTCAAAATGGCATTGGAAGAGATAAAAATAAATAATTCTCCAAAAAAATTAGAAAATAGTGGGAATTTTGAAAATAATTTAAATGAAAAGGTAATTAATTAATTATTTAAATTTAATATTTTAAAATTAAGTCTTTACCATCAACACTTTTACAAAATAATTTAACAAGCAAATCTACAACAACAATATCAATTCAAAATAATTTAAAGAAAAAAGAGAAAACAGAAAAACAAAAACTTTTAAAACAAAATGCTTCGTTAACTGTGCCACAATATCCTTTTGAGGTAAAATAAAAATTGAAAAATAAATATAACTTATATTTACTCAAATAATTACTCACTTCAGCTAGAGGTTGAAAATAAATAATTTATAATTACCCCTTCTAAACATTATTAAAACAATAATTACTCAGAGTAATTATTTTAGTAAATAAAATTTTTGTAAATAATTATGTATATGAATATTTAGATGTATGCAGCAGGGGAACAATTTTCGCGACAAGAAGAAGAATTTCAACAGTTAATTCAGGGAGCTAAAAGACGTGGTCCAAGTAATTAATTAAATATTTTTTTAAACTTTAAATAATTCTTGTATATTTTCCTTTTTTTGTATTTTTTAAAATATTTTCTTTTCTAATTAAATAAAAACTGTTTCCACTAACATTCAAAAATTAATTTTAATTAATTTAAAAGGAACAACAATTAGCCAAGAACAATTAGATATGCTAAATACAATGTTTACAAACAATCCAAAACCCTCAAAACATGCACGTGCAATATTGGCAAAAAATTCAGGATTGAGTATGCGCGTAATTCAGGTATTTAAATGTTTAAAAGAAAATTAAAAAAATTATTTTTTTAAAGGTTTGGTTTCAAAATCGCCGCAGCAAGGAACGCCGTTTAAAGCATTTATGTAATTTTTTAAGACATTGTGATGATGGAAGTATAAAAAATATAAGTAATGAAGATATCAGTAATGATGAAATATTAATTATTGAATAAATGTGAATTTGTAGATAAATGGGGATATTGGTAATTCTTCGGTTGTCGCCCCCCCCTTTTTTTATGTTCTATTTTTTTACATTTTCCATGAAATTTCTATGAACTTTTATATACATTCGAAAGAGCACTTCGAGCTGAGTCGAACGGCACTAGAATCGTCGAAATCTGAATTAAATCAACATAGTTATGAGCAATTGTTTTAATCCCTTTCAACATCACAAAAACATGTACACAAAGGATTTAGCTTCGTAATTTTGTTCAAAATTGCCAAATCTAACCGATCATAGTACCAATCAACTCAGCTCGGATAGCTCTTTCGAATGATATATAAATTATTATATGTCAAAGCAAAAAAGCTCAAAATGGTCAGGGAATCATAAAACAAGGGGGGCGACAACCGAAGAATTACCGGGATATTTTTTTAGAGAATATATATTTTAAGTACCTCTTCAAATTTATTTTAATCTTTCGAAAATATTTTTTACAAATTTAAAAGTTAAAAAATTATATGTATGTATTATCAATTAAAACTCGTTATTCGATATCTTAAATTTAATAAGCTTCTAATAATTATTAAAAAATAGTGAAAGCATTAAAAATTAACTTCATTCTAGTACAAACTTTCACTCTCATTCATAATCTCAGAAATAAAAATGACGATGCTGGGGGACTCAATCGTCCCCTTTTGGGTGGGGACTCAAACAGCGGGACTCATCTGGGACTTCCGAAATTTTTGGGAAAAAATTTTCTTGACAATTTTTCGGTTTAATTTTTCTATAAAAGGTGTAAATTTTATTAATTCATTCAATCAAATTGTTAATTAATTATTTTATTTTTTTTCAGATTTCAATTCTAAAATTAATATTTTTAATAAATAAAATGTCAGCAATGATTAAGAAGGCAGAATTTACACAAATGAACAGTACTTTAATCCAAACAATCGATGATGATTTAGTTATAAATGTTGGAACAATTAAAGCTTTAATTCCATTTATTTCCCAAGGAATTCTTGAAAGAGATCAATTACCCATTATTTTGACTGTTTTGGATGTTTGTTTGTGTTTATGTTTAAATTAAAAAATATTTTTAGGATGCCACAGTTGAGAATCGGTTGGCTTTACATGATTTACTTGTTAAAGCTAATTTTTCTGATTCTTTATCTTTAATGCATTGCCTTAAAAAGCTTCTTCAATCTCTTAGACGATTTCCAATGGATAAATACTCAATTTATAGGTTTTTAATTTTTATATAAATATGTACATTTTAAATATTTATTGGGATATTTAAAATTAAAAAAAAACAAAGAAACTATAAAAATCGTTAGCCTAACCATTTTCTTTTTTAGTTGTTTGGGTGGTATTGGAAAAAGACATGCACCAATGGTTCAAGCACATGTTTCTGATTTACTCGAAGTACATCCAATTTTTGATATGCCTGAACAAAATATTGAAGATGATTTTTGTATTTATTTTTTTAAATTTTAATTTAAAATTATTTTCTTTCAAAAGATCTAGCTAAATTAATTCTTGTTCTTAATGCTGCTTCTCAATATCCGGTTATTTGTTCGTTGATTCCAAATTATATTTTGAAACATTATCGGTATTTGCAACGGGCTTGGCCAAGTTTGATTCCGCCAATTGAGGTTTTTATAGCAAACATTTTTTTCATACTTTTACAATTTTTGAACGATTTTCTTAGTTTAACCTGTTCAATATTTTCCCATTAGTTTTCCCAATTTCCCTCGACGTTCGTCTTTATTTTTTATTTAAAAGGAATTTGAGGACAAGAAGCGTCCATTAATAGAATTACCTCCTGATGTTTCTAATTCTGGAGAAAAACTTTGGACGAGTCCAGGCACTTCAAGAAATTATAGCGATCAAAATATTAAATCAATTAGGGTAATCAATTTTCTTTTAACTTTATAAAAAACCTCTCAACTGAGTCTCATTTTGTATTTTTAAATTAACAAAATGACAATAAAGAAGAGGAAAATAAAAGAAAATAATTTTTGTTGATTTCTTTTTTTGTTAATTAAAAAAGAAATTTGAAGAAATAATTTTTACAAATTTTATTTAAAAAAAAATTCTTTTATTTTTTTAAAGATTTTTGAGCCAACAAAAGAATTTCAAAATAATGAAATTATCCGTTTTGTGGCCGGTCTTCCCACAAGTATTTTGGTTAGGTGCTTACTGGAAAATGTTGCGGATGAAGAATTTGAACGGTTTCGGTTTCAAGTAAATTAAATTTTAAAATTTTTTTTGATAAATCTTAGTGTTAGGGAAGGAAAGAAAGGTGGACCAAGCTCGAAATTACCGATTATTTTTAATAATTTTTTTGTTGGGATAGTTTAAGGTAGACTATTTCTTTCCGAAAATTCATTTAAAATAATGTTTGAAGGAAAAAAAATAATTAAACGTAAAAAAGTTATTAAAATAAAAAATTTAACAATTTTAACTTAATATACATATATTTTTTTATTAAAATTTATATTTTTAGATAGAATATCCAGACCAAACAATTGATTATTGCCGCCCTCGTCACGGAGATTTTCTTCGTCTCAGTCCACATTCTGTCCATTTACAAACAAAAATTATTTTTTCTGCCCAAAGATGGGCAATCCCTGCAAGCGTTTATTTTATAGCCGGAATTTGTTCTAAAAATTTTCTTCACACAAATGTAAAAAGAATGAAAGAAATAAAAGGAAATTTTACGCCTTTAAAGTGTGCTGAGAATTTAAATAAAGATAATAAAATATCCATAAATATACATCCTGTCCTTCAAGCTTAATTTTTAGTTTTAAATTATGTGTGTGTTTAATTTTTTGTAAAATGTGTTAGGGTTTTTTTATATTTCTAATTTATTTAAAAATAAATAAATTATTTTTTCTAAATTAATTTTTTAATATATTTGTTTTTACAATAGAAAATATTATTTTTATTTCTACTTGTTTAATTAAAATTTTTATAAAGAAAAAGCACTTTTTATATTTTCCCGAATTAAGCAAAATATTTTTATTTCTTAGAATTTAAAATAAAATTTATGGCCAGTCAATCATCAGGAACGGGAAATCCTCCTCCATTACCTCAAAATGTTAATTTATTTCCCCCACCTCCAATATTTGCAGAATGTTATACAAGTGAAAATATTTCAAAAGGATTAGTATTACCACCTCCACCAGTTCCAACAAAATTTGAAGTTTTTGGAGAAACTTTTGATTTGGAAGGAGTAAGAAAAGAAATTTTGTGTACAAATAATTAAATACTTTCTTTTAAAGGCTTTATTGCCTTCATTAACTGATACAGGATGTCAACAACTTTATTCTGCTAGTGGAAATTGGCGTTCAGAATTACTTAAATTAAATAGAAGTTTAATTGCTGCTTTTTTGGATTTGATAGAAATTTTAATTAAATGTCCGGATAATGAAGAAAGAATTGAAAAAATAGAAACAATTCGAACACTTTTTATAAATATACATCATTTAATTAATGAATATAGACCTGTACAGGCTAGGGATACTTTGAGACAATTAATTAAACATCAAAATTTGGAAATTACTGTTAAGTTTTTTGATTTTTTTAATTAAAAATTGGGAGTTTTTTTTTAATTTCCTTACTGACAAATGAGTTGTCCCCTCACCCGTTAAATTAAACTTTTCTCATATTTTTTATTTTAAAAATATGTATATATATTTATTTTATTTTACAGCGAGTTACAGAAAAACTCAATAAATACACAGAGACTGGAACTGCAGCACTTGAAACACTTAATAATGCTTTACGTAATTTTACTTTCGATGAAACAATTCCAAAACCTCCTCCTAATTGTTTTGAAGAGAATGAAGCAATGGAAATTGGTGAGAAAAATAAAAATAATTGGAAGCCTTTAGGGGGACAATCCACTTTACCGTAAGGCATAAATATGATAATTAAGGCCTACCAAAATTTCAGCAATTCTAAATTCTTAATACCCCTACGGTAAAATAGTTGATATAACTAAATTTTAGGCAATGGGAAAATAATTTCTCCAATCGTTCAAACAACACAATTACCTTTACCAAAGCCAGTTGAATTGTTAACAGGTGTTCGTTTAATGAGACGTGACATTGGAGGTGCTCCTCAAATTCTTAGCAAATTTCAATTTTTTTGAAAATTCGAATTTTTACCAAATTTCAATTTGAATTAAATTATACTGTTTTATAATTGCATAGATAAATAATTTAAATATGCATAATATGGATATATTAAGTGTGGCAGTTCTATATTTCCTAAAACTTTATGTATATAAAATTAATATTTGAAATATGTAAAAACAATGAAAAGTGATTGTTTTTTGAAATTTCGTTTTTTTAATTTAATTTTCTTTTGTTGTATATCCTTTGTTGGACTGCCATTCTCTTCCTTCGCCGCCGTCCACATCCACAACCTCCACCACCTCCGCCTCCGCCACAACCACACGAAGGGGCTGGTGGTGGTGGAGGAGGGGGTGCTGGAGGAGCACAGCCTGAAGTTAAAATTTTTTGGTCATTATTTAAAAGGATTTGCCTGGTTCACATCCAATCTTTAATGTTAGTTGAGGAGATGGTGGGGGAGGCGCTGGTGGTGGAGCTGGAGCTGAACAGCCTGAAATGATAAATTATTTTTTTTTTTATTTTTAGAATTAACAAAAGGCTAGTCCTAATTTTTCACTTAACATTATTAGTCCTTTAACCCTAACAACAATTAACAGTCATTGATTATATTTTCTCAATTACTTTAGAAATTACCTCCTCCACAACCGCAACCTCCTCCTCCGCCGCCACCTCCTCCACAACCGCAACCTCCTCCTCCGCCGCCACCTCCTCCACAACCGCAACTTCCTCCTCCGCCGCCTCCACCACATCCACAACCTCCTCCCCCGCCACCTCCACCACATCCGCAACCTCCTCCCCCGCCTCCACACCCTCCACCACCGCCACCACATCCGCCTCCACTTCCACCTCCACAATTAACTACTAGAAAAGCAAAAATTATGTATATCAAAGGTTTCGAAATTACTAACCAACAACTTTTCCTCCTCCCCCACCCCCACAGCCTCCTCCACCACCTCCTCCGCCTCCACAACCGCATGATGGTGGAGGAGGACAACAAGGTGGAGGTGGTGGTGGGCCTCCACCACCGCAGCAACTTAATTTAAAGTTTTGAAAGTCATCCAAAAAATTATTACAAACCAACAAGTACCTCCGCCGCCTCCTCCTCCTCCAAAAAGAAAAGCATTATTTATTCCAATTTGTGATAATGAAATTAACAATGAAATTATTAAATATCGTGTGAACGAAGAAATAGAAAAACAAGGAATAAAATTTTCTGACCGCCTTGTCCTTTTGGACATTGTTTTGTTCATTTAAAAAAGTGAAGCTTTTTTTTACCAAAGAATGAGGTTAGAACGCAAATGGAAAATGATTTTATAGGTGTTCGACTGGATTGAGTTAATTATATTTATGGGATGTCGCTTCATCATTTTCCATTGAACCGATAAAATTTACTAGGCAACACACATTTCCTGCGCAAATAATTTAATTACGAAAAAACCGGATGAATCGGCGATTAGAGGCTTAATTTTGAAGAATATTTGGATTAAAAGTTAAAATTTTATTCAGAATTTTTATCATAATTTATTTTCACAGTATCGCTAAAGTTTTTATAGCTGGCTTGTAGATATGGTAATCTTTAAATTTTGTCAGAAGTAAAATCTAGTTATTAAAGATTTTAAAGCATCAGAATGGTTTTTTTACTTATTAAAATATTTTTAAAGAATAATTATTTTAAAAAATAATTTTAATAACTCATTCCAACTTATCATTTCCTACAACAAACATTGACTCTAATAACATACAAACAAAAAACATTTTATGTTAATTAGCTTAAATCTGCGAAAGAATAATAATGTACTACATAATTAGCGCAAACAAAGAAACGTGAGAAAAATATCTAAACAGAATTTGGATAAAAATTTTGTTTCCTTTATCCTTTAAGCCATGAAATTATTCGTTGTTAATGGACTTTCACATCAAATAACCGGAAACTAAAAAAATATATTTAGAATTTGAGTTAATCTACTTGTTTTTTTCTTATTTTTATCTAAAAACTTTTAGCAGATTTTTTGTCTTTAATCTATTTATCGTATTTTACAAATAATTTTTCAAGTTATGATAAAACTATAGAAGACGTAACAAGAATAAATATTGAAAAAACTAAAATCACCGTGATTGAACAAGTTTGGACAAAGTTACGATACAGAATCTCGGCCCAGAGTTGCGAGCTCCTCATAATTTTGGTGTCATTCGATTTATTTCAGCTCTCCGAGCTCTTTTAATTGACATATGTTTTGTCTATATTCATGAGTGATACATACGACATTCTATAAGTTTTACCAAAATTAATTTTTGTATTTTTCGAAATAATAAAAAATATTATTTTTGCAATTTAACTTTCAAAAATTTGTTCCAAATAAAAAGGTTTCATTTTCAATTTTTTTTTCTTTTCTCGTCAAATAATTGTCAGTTTCACATTCAAAAAGAATGCAATAAATAAAAATTAATGTTTTATTAAAAATAAAAACATTTTTTTAATTGAAAACAAATAAAATTCTTTAATTCCATTAATTTCCCTCTTTTGCAAATTTCTATTTCTTCAAAGGCAATGATTGCGCATAATCAACAAAAGAAAAACCAGCTTTTTTCCTATCGTCGCGCCATTTCATCCAGAGTGCTAAATAAATGGATGTTTTCTTTTTCTACAAAGAAAATGTTTTCTTTCATTTATGGCCTTTCATAACAAAAAAAGGTTATGGACAAAAAAGAGAGGAAAATTAGTAAAAAAAGAAAACATGGAAATAAAAAATTTGTTGAATAATTGCTTTTAGGCCAAAGAAACGCGCAATGAAAAAAGCTGTTAAAAGACAACGAATCAACAAAACGTTGTTTCTTTTTAGGGGTGGTAAAGAGTGATCCCTTCCTTCTATTTCGCTGTGTTTCAATGAACGTTTTAATGCCTTTGTGTACTAATGATTAATCAGACAACAATTGTCAGTGAAGCAGTATTAAACCAGGTTTTTTTCTTGGAGGAGGCGGGCAAATAATTCAACAACGGATGTTGGACAAAACCCAAAGAGAGAAAGAGGGTTGTTCGTTAATAATCAAATAAACCTTTCTTGGCAAACAAATAAAACACTCCTATAAATTTGCAGAACAAATCAAAAAAAATAAAACGCATCGTGAAAACATTAAAACAAATTTAGTGTTCATTCATTCTACAAAATCGAGGTCAAAAAGAAAACGTAAATAATGAAGACTATTTTTGCGGCACTTCTGATTGTTGCTCTAGCAAGATTAGGGTGAGTGAATACTTTAGCCTTAACTAAAATAATTAATTTAATATATAGAGATGGAAATTGTGGAAGCAGCTGTGGTGGTGGTGGCGGTGGTGGCGGCGGCGGGTGCAGTAGTGGCTGTGGAGGAGGTGGAGGAGGATGTAGCTCAGGAGACGGTGGTGGTTGCGGAAGTAGTTGTGGCAGTATGTTAAAGTAAATAACAATCTAAATAAAAATATTAAGACGAAAATAAAATCACAATTTATTTCCAAATTTAAGATCAATTGGATATACAAGTAGTGGCTGTGGTGGTGGAGGAGGAGGTGGTGTAGGCTGTGGAGGAGGTTGTAGCAGCGGAGGAGGAGGTGGTGGAGGCTGTGGAGGAGGTTGTAGCAGTGGAGGTGGAGGAGGAGGTGGTGGAGGCTGTGGAGGAGGATGTAGCAGTGGAGGTGGAGGAGGCGGTGGAGGAGGATATGCTTCTCCACCATCAAGCGGCTATGCTTCATCTGGTGGAGGCGGCGGTGGAGGGTATGCTTCTCCACCATCAAGCGGCTATGCTTCATCTGGTGGAGGCGGAGGTGGAGGGTATGCTTCTCCACCATCAAGCGGCTATGCTTCATCTGGTGGAGGCGGCGGTGGAGGGTATGCTTCTCCACCATCAAGCGGCTATGCTTCATCTGGTGGAGGCGGCGGTGGAGGGTATGCTTCTCCACCATCAAGCGGCTATGCTTCATCTGGTGGTGGCGGCGGTGGAGGGTATGCTTCTCCACCATCAAGTGGCTATGCTTCATCTGGTGGAGGCGGCGGTGGAGGAGGTTGCGGCAAAAGTAGTGCATGTGGCGGCAGCAGTGGATGTGGAGGTGGTGGTGGTGGTTGCAGCGGAGGTGGAGGAGGTTGCAGCAGTGGAGGTTGTGGAGGATCAAGTGGCGGTGGTGGAGGTGGAGGAGGTTGCAGCAGTGGAGGTTGTGGAGGATCAGGTGGCGGTGGTGGAGGTGGAGGAGGTTGCAGCAGTGGAGGTTGTGGAGGATCGGGTGGCGGTGGTGGAGGTGGAGGAGGTTGCAGCAGTGGAGGTTGTGGAGGATCAGGTGGCGGTGGTGGAGGCGGAGGTGGCGGATATGCATCACCTCCTAGTGGTGGATATGCTTCATCAGGTGGTGGCGGTGGAGGCGGCGGATATGCATCACCTCCTAGTGGTGGATATGCTTCATCAGGTGGTGGCGGTGGAGGCGGCGGATATGCATCACCTCCTAGTGGTGGATATGCTTCATCAGGTGGTGGCGGTGGAGGCGGCGGATATGCATCACCTCCTAGTGGTGGATATGCTTCATCAGGTGGTGGCGGTGGAGGTGGTGGATATGCATCACCTCCTAGTGGTGGAGGATATGCTTCATCGGGTGGTGGTGGAGGCGGTGGTGGCGGATATGCCTCGAAAGGTGGATGTAGCGGTGGAGGGTGTGGTACGCAATCTGGAGGTTACTCAAGTGGAAAAACAAGTGGAAGTTACAGTAGTAGTAGTGGTGGCGGCTATTCTAGTAGTGGAGGCGGCGGCGGCTATTCTAGTGGTGGAGGCGGCGGCGGTTACTCAAGCAGTGGAAAAGGAAGTGGTGGAGGATATTCTAGCGGTGTAAACAGTGGCGGAGGTGGATATTCAAGCGGTGGAGGCTACTCAAGTGGAAAAACAAGTGGAACAAGTGGGAGTAGTTACAGTAGCAGTGGTGGCGGTTATTCTAGTGGTGGAGGCGGCGGCGGTGGAAGTTATTCTAGTGGTGGAGGCGGCGGCGGTGGCAGTTATTCTAGTGGTGGAGGCGGCGGCGGTTACTCAAGCAGTGGAAAAGGAAGTGGCGGAGGATATTCAAGCAGTGTCGGAGGCAGCTATTCAAGCGGTGTAAAAGGGAGCAGCAGCGGAAGCTACCAGAGTGGAGGGACTGGTGTCGAAGGACATAGTGGTGGTAGCTATCAAGGAGGAGGCAGCGAGAGTTACCAAGCACAACAAGCACCAGCTGCGCCGGTAGCAGCCCCTGCAGCTCAACCTGCATATACTGAAACTGCAGCAGCACCAGCAGCTCAGTCATATCAGTCGGAGGCAGTTGCTGCCGCTCCGGCTGCAGCACCTTCTCCACAACAGTCTTACAACACCGGTGGTTCAAGGAAAATGCTCAAGCATGCAAAAGCAGCAAAAATTGCAGCAATTAAATCAAAAAAGGCGTGAAGCTTTTGAATTTAAAAGCAATTAATTGAAAGCCATGACAAAATAGCCTGGATATGTAGTTAGTTATTAATTGATACAAAAAACATTTTCGGTCTTGCCATATTTGTATGTTTATAATTGTCATTTATAAATATTTTTAGAATTTACTTATTGTTTGCTCAAAAAACTTTAAATGATTTAGTTGAGTAAGGGTCAAAACACTATATTTATACATAGACAAATCATTTTACAAACAAAATACCTTACAACCCGAAAATAATTTTATTTTTTACTTATAATTCTGAGAAAACAAACTCTTAATAACCCCAAATTTTGAGAAAAGGTTCTGAAATTATTTACATTATCAACAAAAATTATTTATTCTCATATTTAAGTGAATATAAAACAATTATTTATATAGATAACAAAGCAAGAAAATTTTAGAATTATTTAAACACGCCTGCACCCCAACCATTTAGAAGCATCAGAGGGTTTATTAAAAGGCTGTAGAATGTTTATTTTAAATTTAGTTTAAAAACTTTATTTTCCAACCTTAATGTCAAGATGATTACGTGCCAAATCAATAAATAAAGGGTCAACAGGAGCAGGCTTTCCTCCAAATTTTTGTTTCTTTTTTGTCTTTAAAGGTAGAGTAGGCTTCTAAATATAAAAATATTTAAAATAAAAATTTATAAAATATAGGCAAATTTAAGTTTTTAATATTTAATTAAAAAATAAGAATTTTCTCCAGAACCCTTTCCCACAACATCCATTAGTTCATAAAATCACGTATGACAAGTAAATCTCAAAACGAGGAATTATTACGATGAAAGGTTATCATCAAAACATATTCGATTTTGGTATCATTCGACACCAAAAAATCTGACTCTGGTTACGCCCTTATTCGATACATATCTTTTCAAAAGCCTTTCAAATGCACACTTCTCCCAACACAAAAGTTGGGATAAGTCCAAAAAAAGATTTTCTAAAAAAAACCTCGTTATCAACATCCATCTGCTCATTCTCTGAAGCATTTAATTGCATAGAACTAACAGTAGAGATCAAAACACTTGCGTCACCTGATTCACTCCGACATAATTTTAAAAGATTTTCAACTTCGCGGCATCTAAATTTTTTATCTAAAATATAAAGAGAAAACTATTTTTTACTTTGTCAAGTAAATTTCAGAAAAAGACGGCTCGTTCAGTTGTTCAAAAAGAGCTGTATATGCAATTCTAAATATGTTGAATTATTATTTAAAAAATTTTTTTATAGAATTTTTGATATGTTATAGTTGCCGTAGGTCCCCGAATTCAACCAAGGATTCAATTAGCTAACCCAAAATATACAGATTCGAATTTTGGATTGACAGAAGTAAAAAATTTAAAAAAAACTAAAATATATTTTATTCAGAAAATTCTAAATGCTCTAATGTTTTGACTCTGTACTGGGCTAATCTAAAATTTCCATAAATCAAAAACTGGAAAAACTTTTAGTTTTATTGCACGCTGCAAATTTCGTTCAACATATATTTTAAAGTCATTCCACCAAAAAATTTAAAATTAACCTTGAAGCATCAAATTGCTCGGCAGCTTCCTTCCAGTTTCTAAGTTCCAATTCAAGACTCCCTTGGATGAAAGAAATATAGGCCCGTGACTCCAATTTTGTGACCTCTTCAACCTATTGTGGAAAATGTTTTAAGAATATATCAGAAAAATTTTTAAAATACCAATTCATTGTCTTTAATTAATCCACACAAAAATTGTGCCCATTTTGCTGCTTTACGAAATTTTTGTCGCATTCCAAATTTTTTACGCGATAAGGGATCATCGAGAGCTTCAAATTTGAATTCCATAGCATGAGCCCAACATCGTTCAATTTCGAAAACAATAAGTTCTAAATATCTAAAAATCAAGAAAAATAATAAAAGAAATATTTAAATTACAAAATTAAAAAATTAAAAACCTTTTATCGCCAACAAGATCTGATGTAACAGTTCTTGCTATAAATTTTCCTGAACGCTTTGGCAGACATTTGTAGTGATGAGTGAATTTTAAGGACTTTCTGATTCGCTCCACTCTCCTAGCACAATAACCCCTAAAAATTAAAAAATTTAAAAACGAAAAATTCAAATAACCTATAACGTTGATAGTTTTCATGACGAAGCCCATGCTTTTGTTGAGCAGTTCTAATAAGTTGAAGTATATTCAACGAATTAAGAATCGGTTTTGGCTCTCTTGGTTCTTTTGAACTCATAGAATTATTTATTGTTCCAAGCTTAGTTACTTAAAAATAGTCCAATATATTAATTTTAGATAAAAAATAAACCTTTTAAATTTTATTAAAATTTGATGCAAAAATATAGATAGCCAAAAGACTACAATTTCAAAAGTGGAATATTCATGTCATAATTTACCAAAGCAAAAAATATCGGAATCTGTCCATTCGATCACAAAATTTAAAACTCATAAATTTATTTACAAAAATATTTTAATGAAAATTTCAAAAACAAAAAATCAAATTGCAAGTTCTGGGTCATAGAAAAAATGAGAAAAACAAAAATTAAGATAATTGTGATTGGCTTGGTAACAACTCTTTACATATTTTCCTTCTAAAATAGCTAATGTGTTCTTGAGTAAAGTCCATATATCTTCCATCAACTTCATAATACGCATATAGAAGGGAAAAAATACCGCAATCTATTCCGTTTCGTTGTTGCGGTACATCTAGCAATTCTTTTAATGTCCAGTCTTCTCTTTTGCCTATATCCATTGCAAACTGATCAGCAGCCTCCATAAGAATGGTCCTAACAAAATATAAAAAAAGAGAACTTAACATTATAAAATCAAAATCTTACAAAAGTGTGTTCATAAAATCCTTTTTCGTGCTTCCAGCAATTCCATTATTCATAGAGTCCATTACTATGATTTCCTTCTTTTGCATTTTTACGAAAGACATAGCCCAGTGGCATTCGTTGATATGCACGGGAGCCAAGACAAGTTCAACATTTTCCATCTTCCAGTACCACTTCGAGCTGATTTGTTTTTTTCTTTTGTAGCGAGCAAAAGCATATGTAGGTATATATTGAATTCTATTATCTGGAGCAAAATCATCAGTATTTTCTTTGTTATCTGGAGCATAATCATCAGTATTTTCTTTGTTATCTGGAAATTGATTTAAATTTCGTCGGCAATATTATCGTCCCTTCCCAAATAGCAATTTTTCACGGGTTATTTTTTAATGTCAAATAAAAAACACAATACTGCTAATTAAAATACAAACTAGCCTCCGACGAATTGCAAAAATATTTGCTATTAGTAATAGGATGAAAGGATTATAAGCTAATGAGAGTACTACAAACTTAAACTTACGTTCATAGATAGAAAACATAACAAGTACCTATATCAGAGGGGACAAGATTAGTACCATTTCGTCTACATATATGTTGGAGATATGCATCAATTACATCACCGTTGACCCATTCGCCATCACGCAGACAGAGTAACGCTTCAAATGTTAAATGTCCTTCTTTTCCCTGAAAAAAAAATTCGAAAAGTATTTAAAAGGATAATTATTTATCTTTGGCACACATCAAATTTCCTTTAATTAGAAACGGATTAGATTTTATGTGCGTTCGAAACCGACTAGTCCCGTTATATTCTAAAAGCGAGATAACAAAAAGATTTAAAACATCTCATCCATGTACAATAAAAATAACTCAAGGGTAGGACCTATTAAGTGTGGTGGTCCCACTAGCATTAAAATATCAAAGGTTGCAAAAAGGTAGCCTGATATGTAATATAAACCGGTGAATGGTGTCAAAGACAAATAAAATCTAATTGAGCACAAATTACAATATATGAACACAAACAAAACTTTTCCAGATCACTCAAAGTCATAATTTTTAACTTATAAAAAGTAAATTTTTAAACAAACCTTTACCCATTCTCTACAAACTCCTGTCCGCACGTCCTTGTTTTTACTTAATCTATCCCAAAAATCATCGCGCATGTATTCTTCAGGAAGAGAGGTTTCATTAGGCGGCGAAATTAATCTCAGAGGTTCAGGTGTTATGACACGTTTCAAAGGTTGAGGTGAAAAAGGATTTTCTTCACATGAATCGTTGACAACCTCATCATCATTCTTAAGTCAAAATAAAATTTTCAAAATAACGAAATCGTAAAAATTCCTAATTTTTAATACCCAACAAAATTTTTTAAATAAACACTTACCCATTTTCCCCAAAATTCTGTCCGCACTTCTTTATGTTCACTCAATCTTGTCCGAACATCCTCGCGCATGTATTCTTCAGGAACTGACTCAAAATCTTGCAGCATACTTGTTTTTTGAGGTTCAGGAGTCATAACTCGTTTTGAGTCCTCAACTTTTTGAAATTCAGGTGGCATCACACGCTTGGGCCTCCGAGGGAGAGAGTCATAACCAAGCGGCACAATTCTTTTCGGGGGTTTAGGTGTCAAGCAACCTTTCGATTCTTCAACTTTTAGAGCTTCAATTGGCACAGCGCATTTGGTGCTTGAAATCGATGTATTATACAACTTCTTTTTCACTAAAAACACAATTTTAAGAGGTAACTAAATTATCAAACAAACCTCCAACAGTTTTTATTATGTGATCATGTAGTAATTTTTTGTCACCCTCAGACATGTTTCTGAGAAAACATTGCTTGTACTTAAAATCACGAATGTCGAAGTCAAAAGTATAAATAGTTCCACGAGGACAAGTTTCTTTAGTTGGCGGTACGATGCAGTTCATTGGTATAAATACCTTAAAAATGTTGTTTAATTATGATGCATATAAAAGAATGGGGATCTGGGGAAGTATAAGACAATTTTTGCCAAGGTCGAATATAATAGTGTTATATCGATATAGAAGTGTTATGTCATTCGAAAGCCCTTCAAGCACTGATTGTGAGTCGAACTAGGGGTGGGGGAAGTTAAACCACCACAGAGTTCGAGTTAAGGACATTTGAAGATTGAGAGAAGAGGGAGTAAGCTAATTTTAAGCGCCTCGCCGCAGCCTCATAGGTTAGATGTGGCGGCGGCCATCATAGACTTAATGTTAGATTGACCCTCTCATTGAATGAGCTAATTTTCACGTTGACCCATACAAGAAACTTTTGGACTGAGGGCGTAAATGATCCCCAAAAAATAGTATCAAATTTATCATTAAAAAGAAATTATTTTAAAAAATCAACTAACAGTTTTGCGTATATATTTGAATGAAATGATAAGAGAATTCTTATCCGCATCAAATTCCAAATGACCAGATATTGGGGTTTGTCTTTGAAGACTAGAAGTAGGCACAGTAAATCCAATTACAGCAGAAATTTTAAAATTTGACTCATTGTCAGCACCAACCATTTTTGGAAAAAATAGAAAACGAATAGGTTATCTAAAAAATATTAAATATAGTTTCGTTCAATTAAGTTAAAATGATTTGGCTAGATAAAGCAGTAAAAAAACTCTATTCAATACTAATTAAATTTTTCTACACATTCCACGAGACGTTATACAAATATTATATAAATAAAATTGAATATGAACATAGTAATTTTATCAAGGATTATTTTCAAAAAAATATGGTAATGGTTTGGTTCAGACCCCCCCCCCCCTCCTACTTCCCTGATCATTTTGAGCTATTATTGCTTTATATATAATTTATTGTATATCATTCGAAAGAGCACTTCAAGTAGTGTCGAATGATATCATGATTTGCTAGATTTGATGATTCTAAAAAATTATTAAGCTAAATTCTGGTTGTAAAAGATTTTGTGCCGCTGCAAGGATTAAATAAAATGTCATGACTTTTTTCAGTTTATTGTTTTTCGGTGATTTAGTGCAATTTGACTCAGCTAAAAGGGGACACGCCCTCCTTGTCGCGGGCCACCTTGTCGCGACCACCTTGTCGCGACCACCTTGTCGCGACCACTTTGTCGCAGGCCACCTTGTCGCAGGCCCACCTTGTCGCAGGCCACTTTGTCGCAAGGGGTGAAAAATTTTTAAGCTGCCATGGAGGGTAGGAAAAGGCCTCTGGGCACGATCGGGGTTTTCTGGAGTAATCTCGTTCGGTTTTACCCTGCTAAAAAATTCGGCAGAATTTACCCGGATAAGGTCGCGCTTCACTTATTAAATTTGTGACACTAAGCAGGGTCGTTGGGTTTGTTTTTCTTAGTCATGTTCTCCTAATTTCAACATCTTCGTTCCTTCAGAGGTAATCGTGAAGAATTGGGGATACACTTTTAAAAATCTTAAAAATTATTATTTTTTTCTGAAAATCATTTTACTTAGGTAATCGACTATGCTGAGTTCAAATATTCAAAAATTTTTTGCCGGGGACGAAAACTCGCAGAGATATAGGCCCCCGAAAATCGAAAAACCATAGGGGGAAGTAAGGTCGATTTTGGGATAAAATATTCGATTATACAAATTTAGCTCATTCGAAAGAGCTCCTCGGTCTGAGTCGAACGACACCAAAATCAACGAAATCCAACTTCATTTGGCCGAGTTACAGACCCCTGAAATTTGAAAATTTTTGGGGTCAAAAAATTCGATTATACAAATGACCCCTCATTCGAAAGAGCTCGGCGAGCCTAGTCGAATGGCATCAAAATAAGCTCGATTGGGAACTTATATGGTTTGGGTACTCTTTTTTTAGCCACGCCCCTTTTTTCCTTTTCCTCATTATTCTTAACTCATTTTCTTACTCATCCATCAATCAATTCAGCTGAGGTCAATTTTTTTTAAGATTAGGGCTGGGGTTTTCGAGTCGGGCCGACGTTCGAGTCATTTTTCGGGCCACATTTTTATCGGGCCGGCCCGATCGAGTTTTTTTTTTGGGCTTCATTTTACGTGGCTAAATATCTCTGACAATGAGCTGAGTTACAAAGGTCCAAAAATGTCTAAAAAGTGGTGAAATGGTCAATATTTCGAGAATTATATGATTTTAAAAACGCAAGAGTACCGGACCATTCGTTCTTAAACACAAACCCAGGTACTTATTGACATTTAAATAACTGAAATAGATGAAAATAAGAATATTGATTCAAATGTTAATTCTTATTTGGGTGACATTGGAAAGAAAAACTAATCATTTCTTTGTTTATGTCACTCATTAAACATGCCACAGGTAAAATTGAGTGAAATCGAGGAAGAAAGAAAGGCTGACCATTCTGTCCATGTTAAGGTTGATTGGTGAGGGAAAAGGAAAAGAGGGCGTGGCTAAAAAAAGAGTACCCAAACCATATAAGTTCCCTCGATTGAATGATTCTGAACAAAGTTATGACCAACAGAATTTTAGCTGGGAATCAAGTACATGATAAAAATCATAGATAAAATGTCATATTTGACAAAATCTAATATCGGATTCGTGATCAGCATGGTCGATTACCTATATAAAATGATTTTCAGAAAATAATAATAATTTTTAAAATTTTTAAAAGTGTATCCCCAATTCTTCACGATTACCCCTTCAGAAATGTGAACATGAAAATCGCCAGTCAGAACTAACGGAAATCAAAACAAAATTTAAGAAAAAACCTAAAAAAACAAAATAAAATTCTAAACTTCTCGTATTTCCAATCGTTATAGCCGTGGGATGAAGTACGGCACGTGGCGAGCAAAGTTTAGGCCAGCCTTAAAATAAAAATCAAAGGAAAGCTTGCGACAAGGTGGCCTGCGACAAGGTGGGCCTGCGACAAGATGGCCTGCGACAAGGTGGTCGCGACAAGGTGGTCGCGACAAGGTGGCCCGCGACAAGGTGGGCCGTACCCAGCTAAAAGATCTCTTTCGAATGATAAAAAATAAAAAATAAAAAAATTGAAAGATAAAAAAGTTGGGGTCTCATCAAACTAGTACCAAGATATTTTAAAGAAGAGAAATCACACAAAAAATAAAACATCTGAATATGTATGTAGTATATAGAAAACAACAAAATATGGCCGCCTGAGACTGAAAAATGCGATTCTGAATTATCAATTAGCTATAATTTCGGACAGGACAGTTGAGCGCCTCACCAGTCGTGAACGCCAGTTGAGAGCCGATTGAGCGCCGCCGGTCAGAAAGCGAAAGACGAACACCGAAAAACGAAAGTTCAAAAAAGCGAGAATAGGAAAAAGGCTTAAGTGAAAGGCCATTTTTAGCCTTTCCGCTAGATAAATAAATTAATTTTGACACTCAGAATTTAAAATTAATTTAGAGTAATTATTTATAGAGCAATAATTTAAATTCTTTGAAAAAAATTATTTTTTGTCAAAATTTTAACCAATTTTTAATAAAATTTAGCAAATTTTGCCGAAATATGGACCGTAATTTCACAAAATATGCTCCGATACGCAAATATGCACGAGTGGAACGAAATATGCAAATAATGCGTTAAGAACCGGGTCCTAAAGTTCTCGGAACAACATAAAAACACCATTTTTTAGCTTCTCTCATTAAACAAATAATCAAAACAATTGAAAATCTTTCAATCATATAAAATTATTCGAATTATTTTATCTTTCATTGTTTATGAAATCGCCTTTTGTATTGTTGTGAAGAAGAAAGTGTTTGTGTTCTTAATTGTTGACCATCTCCACCTTTTCTTTCAACTGCAGTATTTTCTACTTTCTTTGCTGATTCCTTTTTCACAGCATTAAATAGGGGAGAATTTCGGTTCGGGCAAGGGCAATATTCAGCTATTTTTAAAAAAATATTTAAAAACTAACAAATATCATTTATATTACCATCTGCACCAGGTTCTCCTTCATCTCCTCCTTGACCTGGTTCGCCCTTTAAATATAAAATTATTTTTTAAATATGTAATTGAAATTACATCCTCTCCATTTTTCCCATTAATGCCATGTTCGCCTTTATCACCTTCAGGTCCTTGTGGACCAAGCATTCCCTCAGGACCTGGTGGTCCAATATCCCCTTGGTCACCAATAGGACCTGGAGGTCCTTTCAAGCCAGGTCTGCCATGAAAGATTTTTGTATCCTCACCAGTAATTCCTTAAGAATACATTAAACAGAAAATAATAGAGACGCCCAATACTCTTGATCTTGAATCTTGATTCCAAGACTTTTCGGTACTTTATTAATATCCCGCCCCCCACCCCTATTTGAGTCTCAGATTATTTTTCCTTTTTTTGCTGTCAATCATTTATTCCCCTCCTTTTTTAATGCCAATCATTTTCTTCCCTCGAATATTATAAGTAAAAGGCAAGTTAGAAACTTAAGATATTTGAGGAGTACAGCCCAAAAAGGCGCGCAGCTATAACGGCGCAAAGCCATAACCTTTTGTAATATTTTTGGGCCTTGTCATTTTTGTTATCAATCTCTTTAGCTCGTTGAAAGGAATAGTTTAATATTAATTTTTGTAAGGTTCGAAAACCATGAAGCAAGTTATGGCTTTGCGCCTTTATGGCCGCGCGCCCTTTTGGGTGTCTTATATTTGAGGGAAGAAAATGATTGGCATTAAAAAAGGAGGAAAAATAAATGATTGACAGCAAGGAAGGAAAATTAATCTGAGACTCAAGTAGGGGTGGGGGGCGGGATATTAATAAAGAACCGACTTTTCTTGGATTTTTTTCGGTCTTGCTCTTGGGGTACAGTCATGGTCTTAGTCTCGACTTTTTTGAGCTTTTTTAAACTTACACCCCTAGGAATTGAACCAAAAAAGAAATTGAAACCAAAAATTTGGCCTCTGGGACAAAAAAATTGTCTGAGTCTTGTTAATTTTTGGTCATAAGTCTTAGGGTTAAGTCTTAGTCTTGGGTCATGGTTTGGTCTTGGTCTCGAGTCTCAGAAAATTTTTGGTCTTGGATGTCTCTGAAAATAATATTAAAATATTATTAACCAGTCTCGCCAATTGCTCCAATCGGACCAGGCTTTCCAGGTGGACCAAGCTGAAATAATTATTTTTATTATTTACATTTTTTCAAATTTATACCCCGCCAGGGAATCCAGGTTGTCCATCCCTTCCTGGCACTCCAGGCTGTCCTTTTCCACCTCTCATTCCTCTTGGTCCTTTAATTTATTTTTATTTACTACCCGACTTTTGAGGATTTTGAACATAATTTTTCTCACATGAATTTAAAAAGTACACATATTCGAACATAGTACACTCGACTATCTACTGGCAAACCTCAAAAATATCGAAAAACTTTTCCTCATTTTTTGCTAGGTAAACTCGACCTTTACTGCTTGTCCCTATCCTTAAAATTTGGATCCTCAAAAATCGTGCCATATTATATACATAATAATATGGATAAAATTACCAGGTCGTCCAGGAAGGCCAGGAGGACCAGCAGGTCCTTGTGGGCAATGGAAGCATTTATCTAATTGTTGAACATGAGCCTGAACATCATCTGCAGATGCTCCAGATAATCCTGGCTAAAAATAATTTTTTTAAAATTTTTCTATCTAATTTCCACAATTTCTTTTAATATATTACTACTAGAGGTTATGTAATAATCTGCGATATTTTTGTAGGTAAGTTACAGGGCTGGATAATTTTGCATTTAAAAAAGTGGAAAGCGGAAAAAATATAAAAGCGGAGGACAAAAAAAGGCATAATTTTGCAGAAGTGAAAGTAAATCCAACCCTTGTAGTAAGACTTATTTCATATTTCCTTTGAGTATAATTCCCTGTAAAGTTTCCCTTTTTCCTTTCTTCACAAAAAATTAGTACTTTTGACGTTTATTAGTGACTGACTATCTTTTTACCTAAAATCTCATTTAAATCGTTAATCACCTCTCCAGGTAATCCATCCAATCCTTTCGCTCCTGGCGGACCTTTGGGACCTTTAGGTCCAGCAGGGCATTTTCTTTCGGAGCATTTACATTTATTTGCAGGTGATTGTTGGGGTTGTTTTTGTTGTTTAATTATTTTTTGTTTAGATCCTTCACTTTGTTTTATTTTATTATTATTATTTTCTTTTTCATTTCCATCAACTTTATTTTTATTATTTTCAGTTAAATCAGAAGAATTACTATCAGCCTCATCATAAGCTGCTCTTTTTTCTCTTCTTTTTTGTTTTACTAAAATATTCCAAATTTCATCAGATTGTTCTTTAAAATTTTGCATTTCTTCATTTAATTCTTTTCTTATTTCATTCATTTCATTATAAAGCCAAGTACCAGAATATAAACAGGCAATACTTGTTAAAAACCCTAAAAGGGCACAAATTGTTGTAGCTAATTTAATTCCCATTTTTAAAAAGAAAAATTAAAAGAATTTATTTTGGAAGAAGATTTTTAAGAAAAATAATTTTTTTTTGAAAAACCTCTTTATTTATAAAGCAAAATTATTTAGGAGAAAAACAAGTTTTTTTTGTAATTTTATTTAAATTTTTATCTCTTTTCAAAATTGTTGCGCGGAAATTGTTGCAAATATTTTAATAGAGAAAAGAAAGAAAATTAAAATAAAATAAATTGTTTTGAGAGAAAGGTCATTTATATAAATTTAAATAAAGAGAACTAGTTTTTAAATAAAAAATTTTTGATTTAAATTGTTAAAAGGAAAAAATAAATAAATAAGATTTGGTTTGATTTATTTAAAATATTTTGAAAAAATTTAAATAAAATATAAATAAAAATTTGTTATTTTTTAAAGAACAAAAAACTAAAAATGAAGATTTTTGGAGATTATTTGATATTTTAAATAAAATTTTTGAAAAAGGTTTAGTAAATAATATATACTTTTTATTACGAGATTAATACAGGGTGGCCTTTTGCCTCAGTTAGGAGGCATTTGCTTCTTTTTTAACCTTCTCGCCCCCTTTTTGCCACCTTTTTGATCTTTTCTGAAAAGGGGAGAAATCTGTCTTTTGGTCTTCCAAAATTTTCAAAATTTTTTGCCACCTTTTTGAAAATTGATAGTTATGGATAGTGATAAAAGATGGATCTTGTATTGCCATCACCGGTGTTGAAAAAGGGATATTTGTTAAATTTATTTGTTTGATTATTTGTTCTTCTCCGAAAAATCAGGAATAAATCTTTAGTTTAATTCCTTTCAGCCATATTATTTCTTTATTTCTGATCCTAATTTGTCTAATTGAGGTAAAATTAGGTAAAAATATGGAAGTTTAAACTTTTTATTTGAAATTTTGATTATTTTTATGTTTTTAAAATAATGCCCCTTTTTATCCTCTTTTTAAGACGTCATGCCCCCTTTTGGTGATTTGGAAAGGCCACCATGGGTTGATATAAAAATTTCAGATTTATCTGGCTAACATAACATAGAAAACTAAGAAAAATCATTAATACATAAATTTAATTTAATTTATTTAATTTTCAATTTCCTTTTTTTCTTTTTACTCATGATTCATTTTTTTCTGATTAAATTGATTTATTTAAAAGAATGTTTGTGTGATATTTCCTTATTTAGTAGGCTATTTTAGAGGAACAAATTTTTTATTTAAACTCTCTTTTTTGTCATCAAATTTTTCTTTTCTTTCAAATAAAAATTTAAAACTTTAAATTTTTGTCCCAATTTTTTTAAATTTTTATCTATTAAATTAAAGAAAACTTTCTTTTTTACTTATTGTTAGTATTTTAAAATATGTAAATATTTTTTGTTTTTATTTTTTTTAATTAAAAAATAATTTTTGTTTTTCAATTAACGGTTTTTAAATATTTTTTTTGAAAAAAAAGTTTAAAGAATATATTTATTTCTTAACAAACAAAAAAAAGAAATTTAAGCAATCAATATATAAATAAATTCCACGTCTTTTGTCATTTCAACAAAAAATTTTTTTCAAAGTTAACAAAATTTTAAGAAAAAAAAGAAAAAGAGAGTAAAAAGTGAGAGAATGAGTAGTTCAACAAACCTCTCTCCACTTCCTCCACCTACTCCTTCTTTACAAGTTAACCTAAAAAATTTTTCTATAAACCCAATTAATAATAAAAAAGAAAAAAATAATTTTTGGAAAATGATTCCAAATAAATTAAATAAAACTTCCTCTTCTACTTCCCCTATTTACACAATAAGTCCGGCTGGACAGTCTATTGGAACTTTTGATTTACAACTTAAAAAACCAGGTTTTCTTTTATCAAATCTTTTCTAATAAAAAAGGAGGGAACAACTTGATTGTATTCTCTTTGATTGAATAACTCCGTTATTCTAAGTATTTTTAAATTAAAGGGGAATTAAGAATTAGAAGGATTAAATTAACTTTAAATTAGTTAATATTTTAAACAAATTTATTTAAATTTAACAATAATTAAATAATTTATTACTGATCTATAGTAACTTGATCTGTGATAACTCGTTCTTTTTATGTTAGTCTATTCTGTAGAACGTAATTTCTTCCTATTTTATAAATATTTAAGTCCTTCAAAAATCTTTTTTAATTTATTCAGAACCAACAATTTTTGTATATTCTCAACGCCGATCCAGAGCAAAACGAATTTGGATTCGACGTGGACTTTTTGCCGGCGCCTCAATATTTTTATTTTGTTTAATATTAATTTGTATTATTTGGGTAATTCAACAACAACAAAATAATAAAGAAATTCCTTTAAAAACAACAACCGAATCAACAATTAATTAGAAGAAAATAATTATTTTTTTTTAAATTAAATTATCTACTTAAAATATGTACACAATAACGTTTAAATAATTATTATTTATAAATAAAAGTTATTGTGTACAATAAATTTACAGAAATTTTACTTAATTTTTTTTGCTGTGATTATTTTAATTAATTAAATAAAATATATTTCTTTAAAAAAATATTTTTAAAAATAACAACAAACATTAATTTGTATTAATTTTAGGTAAAATAGTTTCGGATATTTTTTGTTTGAAAATTAAAAATATTTTTGTTTAAAATTTTTTTTTTCTTAAAATTTTTATTTTTTCTTCGGCTATAAATAAATAAATAATTTTATTATTTTAAAGTAAAAAAAAGAAATAAATTTTTATATTGTCAAAAAGCTTATCAGAAAATTCTTTTTTAGTTTATTTATATTATCTAAAAATATTTAAATATAATTCAATCACATTTTTAGACACACAAATTAATTAATTAAAATTACTTAAAGTTAACTTTAATTTTTAGAATTATTTAACGAAGAAATATATTCTTTTAAATTAATTATTTCCTTAATTAATTTCCCCATTTACCTAATTACCTAAATTAATTTAAAAAATAAAGTTCATAATAAATGTCTTTAATCAATTACCAAATAATTTATTAAATCAAAATACTTTTTACCAAAATTAATTTTTTTTACCAAAATTAAAGACCAAAATTAATTTTCTTTAAATGATATCATTAGTTTTTTGTGAAAATATTAATGTTGTTATTATTTAAAAGAAAAATAATTTTTTCTTATCTTTTTTTCTAAATATTATTTTTGTTAATTAAGTTTTTCTCTTTTAAATTATGACGGGGAAATTATGTATGTTTGGTAATTAGAACAAGGAAGACTTTTTATCAAAAATATATACCTAAATTTATTTTTTTCCTTTAGTGGCCGTTTTTTAGATTAAATTATTTCTACTCTTCATTTTAATAACGAGTATTGGCTGATATTTTTAAAGTCATTATTTTTTGAATTTAACTAACTCTGAATGAAATTACTAACAAGCATCGAATGATATACATATGTATTATTTATTATTTCCAACAAAGATTGCTTCAATATTTTTTATATTTTGTTTACAATTCCTTAAAAATTCTGAAATCTGGGGATTTATTAGAAAACACACTAAAGAATAATAATTAATTAAAAAATATTTAATTTATCTTAATAAACGGCCACTAAAAATAACTGTTCACCTAAATAGATCAAATCTTTTTCTTCACATTTTAGTTAAAAATTTTATTCAAAAAATGTATATCCCTCCACCACCACCACAAAATACTACTTCAAACACCAATTTAAATTCAATTAATGTCAATCCACCAATTGAATTATTAGTCGATGAATTATATAAATGTGCCCATCCACCCCCTTCTTACAGTAAAGCTACAAGAAATAACAACAATTTATCTACAATTAGAAGGGCATTATCTGAAAATCAACCAAGAGAATTTACGTTTATTTCTCCATTTGGAGGTTCTTTATGTAGAATATTTCCTTCTTTATCAACAACAAATAATCCTCCAACAGAAGAATCACCTCCAGTTTATACTAGAAATGTTTCAGAAATTGATACAAGGGAATTTAATTCAAATAATACAAATTATTGTTGTTGTAGAAGTAAATATAAATTAATTTTAATTAAAAAATCATTTTAATTTTTTAGCATTTCAATTTTTACATTTTCAATCACCAAACAAAAAACGTTTCTTTTCTGGTTTTATCTGCTTTCTATTTATTTTAATAATAATTTCTTTATTTGTAATACTTGATAGATTGCTTTTGGATTAGAAAAAAGAAGACAGAAATAATTTAAACTTTAAATTTGTGCATTAAATTGGAATTTAATTTTTTTTTCAATATTTAATAAAATATTTTTTAAATTTATTTTAAATAATTTATTTAAAAAAAAAGATCATCAAAAAACGATACAAAAAATTAATATTTATAGTAACAAATAGATTGTGTCATTTAAAGATTCTAAAAAAAATAAATTTTTTTTTGTTTTTGATTAAAACTTCATATTTCCCTTTATTTTTAGGGAAATTATAGAGGAGAAATTTTAATATTAATAACAAAAATATTTTTTAAAAAAATAAACTAAAAATTTAAACTGACACAAATCCAATTATAAAAATTTAAAAAAAACTTTAATTTTCAATGCCATTACAAAACCAAACTTTTATTTTAATCAGTCATCATCTTCCTCTTCTTCATCTTCAGAAACTTCACTTAAAGTGCCTTGGTCGTCACTAAATTATTTTTAAAAAATATTTTTTCCTAAAATTATAAAAAAAAACCTTTCAGTTCCGGGGTCAACAAATCCAAAGGGTTCAACAAAATCAACAAATGAAGAAAATTCTGATCCAAAACAATTTACACCAATTTTAAGAGATTTTAGGCTTGTAAGGGTGTGAAGAGTTTTAACAATATTTTTGGCAGCATCTGTAGTTATTTCTCCCCCAGATAAATTTAATTCTTTTAATGGACAGTTAGAGGCAGCTAAACTGTTGGCAATAGCCATTGACCCTTTATCTCTACAAAGACAGTCACTAAAGTCCAAAACTTCAAGTTGTGCCAAATCTTTCAAAACCCCAGCCATTCCAATTGCCCCAGAATTTCCAAAAGTATTGTCACCCAAATTAAGTTTTTTCAATGATCGATTCTCTTTTATAGCTTCTGCTAATTTAATTATTCCTTCAGCTCTAATTCCATTTTGGGGCATTGAAATTTCCTCTAAAGTTCCAATTACCTAAATTTTATTAAAAATATTTTTAAATTTAAATATAAAAATACTTTAAATGCCTCTGCTAAAGCTGTTGTAGATTCATATTCTAATCGATTACGGCCAGCAATAAATACTTTTAATTGAAGAGGAGTTTCGTTACGAACTGATTGTTTGTGACATTCCATGAGGCTTTGAGCAATTGTCTAAAATTTAAAAGGAAAAAAATTTTTGTCACTTATCAAAAAATTAGCAAAGTGTTAGGTAATTTTAATCAAGCCCGTAGCCACTATTTTTTTCCGGAGGGGGGGGGGCAAAGGGGGGGGGGGATTTTGATTTTCAGCGCCGCAGGCGAAAATTTTGAAAATTTCAAAGGTCGTAGGCCAAAAAAATTCACTTTTTTTGCCCCAGCCCTTCCCCAAATTTTTCCCTTTTCCCCATTTCGGGGGGGGGGGGGGGGGGGGGAATTCCCCCCCTTGCTACGGGCCTGATTTTGGTAACCTAGAAATATTTGAATTCCCTGTTATATATCTATTATGTTAACTTAAAAAATTAACAAAAATTCTATAAACCTTTCCAGCAATTCCAAGCCCGCAATTATTTAATTTAAGAATTTCAAGTTCAAAAGAAGATTCGCCAGCGAGGAATTCTCTAATTCCCGGCACAGCCATTGGTCCAATTGCATTATCGCTTAAATCCAATTCTTTAAGCCTGGCTCCACTTAAACCAACCGAATCACAAAGACATTTCTAAAATTTTAAAATAATAATTCCTCAAAAAATAATTAACCAAAGTTTTGGGTATTTCCTCCTTTAACCTTCCAGTAAACATATCACTCCACAAAGCTCTCTAAAATAGAAAAGAAAGCAAAAATTAATTTACAAAAAAATATAAACTTTTAATGTAGGATGCGTCTCGAGTGCTTCAGCAATTGGAAGTGTTGCATCAAATCCAAGAGTATTTCCACGCATTTCAAAAGTAACTAATCTGGGGAAATCTCGAATTTTTTCAGCTATCTTTTCCCCTTTAAAAATTTTAATATTAAATTTAAAAAATAATTAATAACAACCATCCTCTTCTGTGTTTAATTTTAATTGTTGTCCTTGAAATGAAAGCATTCCGTCATTGTCGTTACTATCTCTATTATCATCGGTATCATCTTTGCTCATAATTTTTAGCAAAATTGATATTTAAATACTAAAAAAGAAAAATTTTTAATTAAAAAAAGGCTAAAAATAATTAAAATTATTTAGAAATTGAGAATAAAAATTCTCACACTTGATTATGGCGTGGAAAAGCGTGCCCGCTCAAAACATCAAACACTTAAAATATCTAGACGGGTAAAAACGCTCAAAACATCTAGATGGGTATAAACGCTCAAAACATCTAGACGGGTAAAAACGCTCATAATATATTCGCTCAAAACATCAAACGCTCAAAATATCTAGACACTAAAAAGGCTCAAAATATCAAAATATATTTTTTTAATTAAAAGGGACAGTTGAGTCCGCGGAAAAAAGTTTTTGCCGCTGCGGAGGAAGCCGGGCATGTCGAGCGGAACGACGGCCGCCGCGAGCGAAGCGAGCGGCGACCGTAGCGAAGCACGGCCATCGTGTAGCGAAGACTATGCCCGGCCTACCCTCCGTAGCAGCACAAAAAGTTTTTCCAGCGAAGATTCTGCTGGTCATAACTTTGTCAAAAATCATCCATTCGAGCTGATTTTGGTGTCAGTCGACTCAGCACGTCGAACTCATGAAAAATTGGTCCTGAAGTACTACATTATTCACCCTTGATAAAAGGAGGAAATAGGGCACTCAACTGTCCCTTTTAATTAAAAAAATATTTTTTGATATTTTGAGCGTTTTTAACCGTAAATATATTTTAAGTGTTTGATGTTTTGAGCGAATATATTTTGAGCCTCTTTAGCCGTCTAGATGTTTTGAGCGTTTGATGTTTTAAAAAAATATGTTTTGTAGGGTAGCCGTGGAAAAGACTGTCCAAGAAATGGTTGCGCGCGCTTTCAAATTACAAAAATTATTGAATTTCGTAAATTTTGTCGCGGAAAAAGCAATCCGCGAATAATAAAAATTTATAACTCACACAAATTTTAAGCAAAAACAAATTAAGATTTTATTTAAAAGCAATTAAAAGTTTTTCCAACAAAAATATATTAGCTAAAGCAAAGTTCAGTCAAAAGTTGAAAAGCAATTTTTTTAGAATATTTTTAGAATGAAGAAAAACAGAAAGGATAGAGCAGATATATAAAAAAAAGGGTTGGACAACAAAAATAAAAAAAGGCACAAAGAACGACCAATCAAACAAAGGCGGTTAAAAAATACATTTTAATTTAAGTGAATGCAGGTGTTTTGATAAAAACAAATATGTTTTTGTTTAATGGAAAAAAGGGGTTTTAAATTTTAAATAAGAAAAAGGGAATTCTTTAATTTTAGACATTCGTAAAACGACATTCCCAGCAACGGAAAGTTCAATTTCTTTTATTCCAATAGTATGATGTTGGTGAATGTTTGTTGTTAAAGTAAGGGTGAGGGAGGCGTTGTATTGTTGGTGGACCAGGAATGCGGATAGACATTAAGGGTGGTGGACGAGCAACAGCAGCCAAATTTCGAATTGGAGAACCAAAACCACCATTTTGAATACCATAAGAGCGGCCGGATAAATTAAAAAATAGAGGATTTTTTGTGGAAAATGTCTCATTACCTCTATGGACAAGGACGGCTTTTGCTACCGGTAAATTATTGAGTAGGTGCTTTTTTGTGTAAACATTATTTGGAGCCGTTGTTTTTTCATTTGTATTAGTGGCTGGTGGAGTTGTTGTATTTGATGGGGGGTAAATTCTTGGTCGTTTGTTGTTTGGTTCAATACAGTCGTTGTTGGGTTTGCTGGGTTCAGTAGAAACAATTATAATGGATTTAGGTTCTGGGAGGGGTTCTGGGCTTTGTGCCTCACTAATGGTTGTTTCAATGGAAAGAGCAGGTGAAGGGGGTGTTTTTGGTCGTTCCATTTGTATTTTGGCTGGTGAAGTTTCCGGTTTAGGTTTTTGCTGTAAATTAAGATGTTGGAAGATAATTTCGAGGGAAGATTTTTTATCCTTGGGCATAAGGCTGTTAAAAAAATTAAATTAAAAATTTGAAATTTATTTAAATTATTGGGGCGTATTGTTAACCTGAGAGGCTAATTGCCTTAAAATTTTTAGTTCGCTTTCATTCAAATTTTTAATATTGTTTGGGGGCGGTTCAGGGCGTTTGCGTGCGGTGAATGTTTTGTAAGCAAAAAGGGTTATTGCTGCAAGAAGGGTTATTATAAGGAGGGTGATTGCTGCTAGAATTAGTGAGCTTAGATCTGGGTTGTCGAGTAAGTATGCAGCAAGGTAGTCAAGACCCAAATAAGCAGCAGAGGAGGCTAAAAGGCTGGCAGAAGCTTTCCCGGTCCATTTTACAGTTTTGCGCAATTTGGAATTACGTTTGGGATTTCCAGCTTCTATTATTGGGGAGCAAATTAAAAGAATTAAAATTATGGCCATTAATGTAGGTGGAGGAATCCAGGCATTTCGTTGGCGGTTTTTGCAATTTTGTTTGATTTTGTAAATTATAAGGAGGCTCGAGCAAATTAAAGCAAAAATAAGTAGGCCTATTATTATATATAAGTGGTCATTAGATTTTTGGGTGTTGAGGGTTATAAGGAAATCAGCAGAAAAAATCTCAAGGGATATAATAGATCCCATCGCAATGAATTTGAAGTAAATTTTTAAATTAAAAAATGAAGCAGCAAAAAGCTAAAATGAAGAATGATTAGTTTAATTTATAGTAAAATTTTTATGGTTTAGTAGGCAGGTGGGAATTCCAATTTGTTTACATTTATTTACAAAAGGGGGAATATTTACAATTTACTTATTTTATTTAAAGTTTATTTTTAGCTTATCTGCTTTATACAAAGGGTGCTGGGTTTTTTGCTCTCTTTTGTATTAGCTGCTGTTTCACCCACATTCGTATTAGCTGCTGGCTCACACATTCTTTCTTCACTTTCCTTTTGTGTTTCGAGGGGGCAAAGATGGCCGATTGATCTTTCGAACACTCGACCCTTACCCGATGGGGAAATGATTCGTACTTTGGCCTTGTCTGGTTGGCCGAGTGTATTATTTGAAATTTGCAAAATTATGCCGGTTACCCATCTTGATTGTGGAAGAAAATCTTCAGAGATAAGAACCAGATCTCCTATCATTGGGGTTTTTTGATTTTTTGGGGTAATTTTTTGGTATCTTTCACGTAACGATGTAAGGTAGTCTTCTTTCCAATATTTCCAAAATAATTTTGATGCGGTGCTAAGCTTGGACCACAAATTAAGCAAGTGTGATGGGTCACTGGGGGGCAAGGGATTGTAAGTAGGATCTTCCAGTGCGTCGGTATTTGGGAATGGCAAAGGTTTAATTTCTCTTAATGGCTGCAGAAAATTGATTGGGCAAAGTGGCCGAGGATCTGCTGGATTTGAGGAGTCAAAAGTAATTGGCCTGCTATTTATTATTGTGGTTATTTCTGTTAAGCAAGTGCGCACTGAGTTTAACGAATTAATTTTTGGGTAAATGCCTTTAGAGAGTGTCCGTTTTAGATGATGCTTGATTATTGCCATAATTCTTTCATAAAAACCACCTTTCCAAGCTGCCATTGGACATCGAAATTTAAATTTTATTGCGCTAAATTTTGGGTCGGATTTAGCTGCGTGCAGATTTAATACCTTTTTTGTGTGATTAAAAGTCGGGGCGTTATCGCAAAATATCGTTTTTGGATCGTGATTGGCTAAAAATCGCCTTAGACTTTCAAAAAATGACTGAGTTGTTAGGTCGGGGTCTATGTCTAGAACAATTGCACGGGTGACAAGGCAAACAAAGACCGCTATCCAAATTTTTGTCTGTTCGCTTTTCTTTTTATTTCGCCTAGCATCGGCGCTTTTAGCTGAGAATTCTGAGCAGGTATGGACGTATATCGGCCCACAAAAATCTAGTCCGACGAAGGTAAAGGGAGGAGCAGGATTTACTCGTTCAGCGGGGAGTGGGGGAAAATTGGGTAAATCGAATGGTTTGGCAGTATATCGGCGGCAGGTAAAGCAATTATTGTGTAATATGTGGGTTACTGTGCGGCGCCCGCTTGGGATCCAATAATTTCTTCGGATGAGTGCCAGTGTCTGTAAAGGACTAGTATGTTGCCCTAGTAGGTGAGTTTCGCAAACAATGAGCTTAGTCAATTCAGAATGTGGTGGCAAATAAATGGGGAATTTAGTTGAATTAGGCAAGCAACTATTGGACATTCTTCCTTTACAACGTAATAAGAGGTCATTTCCTTTAAATATGCCGAGAGATAAGCAGGCACTGTCGTCAGGTGGCATTCGCTCTTGCTCTAGTTTTAGAAGAATGGAAAGCGAAGCGTTTATTTCCTTTGGGCTGATTGTTCGGGAGGAGGATCGGAAAACGTCGCTATTTGCATAAAGAGTGAGCGGAGTATTTTTTGTCTTGGCAATAAATCGCAAGGCATATGCTGTAATTCGCAATAGGTGTGGGAGGCGAGAGAACCGAAAAATTGGGAAAACAGGTTCTTCTATAGTAATTGCGTTGGAAAATGAATAAATCTCTAGAGGGGCTGTCGGGGGCAATTTTTCAATTTTATTTTTAAATATTTCAGATGAAAATTTTTTAACTTGCGGGTGTTCTGGCCAATCAGAAGAAGTCAGCCAGCTTGGGCCATACCACCACAAATGGTTATTTTGAAAAGCATTGATGTCCATTTCGCCCCTTGTGGCTAGGTCCGCGGGGTTTTCCTTTCCAATTACGTGTTGGACGATTAAATTATTAGTGGATCGTATTTCAGAAATTCTGTTGTTGACAAAAATGTCGTTGATTGTTTCAGTATTATTTAGCCAGTTAATTACCGTTGAAGAGTCAGTCCACAGAAAATACTTCTCTTCAAGTTTAATAGAGGGGGAGAGGTGTTTTTGCACGAAATTGAGGGCCCGAGTTGCAATTAGTGTTCCCAACAATTCTAGTCGGGGAATAGTGTATGGGGAATTTTTAGCTTTAGCTTTTGGTTTTACTTTAATTTTCGAGAAAAGTAGCGAGGTTTCTACCTCGTTTTTAGTTAGATTTGTGGTCCTTAAGTAAATTGCTGTAGCGAAGGCGATCTGCGAAGCGTCTGAGAAAGCGTGTAATTGGAAGGTTATATTAGTCGGATCAAAGGAAAAATTCCTACGGGGAATTTTAATAGAGGAGGCATTCCAATTTTTGTTTAATTTGGTCCATTCCTTAACAGCTTCTGTAGGTAATTCAGTGTCCCATCCGAGCGAGGGAGTAATATTCCAAAGCGATTGCATGAATATTTTTGTCGGTAACAATAAGGGTCCGATCAGTCCAAGAGGGTCAAAATGTGAGGCAAAGAATGCAAGGACTTTTCTTTTTGTTAGTGGTTGCTCAGGAAGGGGATTTAATGCAGAGAGATTTCATCTAGGTCTGTTTCCCATGGTATGCCTAGGAATTTTTGTTTGGAGCCTGTCAATCTGTACGAGTCGGGTAAATGGTTAATAGCATTTATTTCATTGCTGGAAAATTCTCGCAGAGGCATAGAAGCCGCATCAAATATTTCAATCGCTTTTAAACATTTTTCTTGTGCTTCGCTTGTTTTTTGTGCAGAGAATAGTATATTGTCGACATATATGTTTTGGCCTATTTCTTTCGAGAGTGGGGATAGATTTTGGTGGAGGTGATGAGTTATTGTTGCCGCTAGTAGGTAAGGACTGCAGGTTAAACCGAAAGAAACACGGCAAAAGCGATAGCACTGTATATTTTGGGAAGAGAATGGCTTGTTTATGTCCAAAACCCAAAGAAATCGGGTTGCGTCACGATGAGTTGGGGAGACTTCTATTTGCAGGAAAGCTTTGGCAATGTCACAGACAACCACTATTTTTGGCAATCTAAAGCGCAGTAGGACTCCGATTAATTCATTCATCAAAAGAGGGCCAGGGTAGAGCGTGTCATTTAAAGAGGGAGAGTTTTTTGATTCGCGCGCAGAGCCGTCATAAACAATGCGCATTTTATTTTTATCTAGCCGAATTACGGGTTGGTGGGGTAAGTAATGCAAGGGAGGCGAAAATTCTTTAATATTTTTTACAGGCTCAATTATTCCTAAATCCAGCTGTTCTTTAATAATTGCATTGTATTTAGTCAAATTTTCTGGGTTTTTATTTAGTGAGTTGAGAGTCGATCGGAGGCGTCCCCAGGCTAAACCGAAATTTGAAGAAAGCGAAATTTGTTTGGGATCGCTTTTGAAAGGCAAAGCTACTTGGTATCGCTTGTTTACCATTTTTATTGTTTTTAGAAAGGCTTTGTGTACTGTATCGTCATTATTTTCTGTAGCGGGGTTTGGGGGTGTTATGCCTATGTTTTCTAACGAGAATAGGTCGTTTATTTGACGGTCACAATTTTTGTCTGTAAGTTCTTCGCAAATTTGGGTAAAGTATGAGTGAGTTCTGTAAATTGTGTTGCTTAATCGGTTAGGGGAATTTATTTCTGATTTTCCCGCAATTAAGGGTCCGAGGAGCGTGTGCACTAATCTGTAGCCGTTAGGGAGTTTAGCAACGGGAGTTGGTTCTATATCATAATAAACATCACTTCCTAGCAGAACTATCGGTGACTTCCATTGTATTAGCAATTCTGCAGGTATTGAATCAGGGGATAATTGGTGAGGACTAATGTTCGCTACAGGCAAGGGATGAGTGAGAAAGTTTAGCGTGGTTGTTGAAACGGTGAGCGTACGACCGTTGACTAATTGAATGCCAATTTTTGTGGCAAAAGCAGGAGATTGAGCGCATTTTTGCTGGTTAAAAACGCCTATTTGTATATTTATCGGTTCAAGTGGTAATTTTAGCGCTTCCGCTGCCGCAGAGAGAATATAGGAGTTCGTGCTGCCATCGTCTAATAAGCACGGGACTATTATTTGCTTTGACGGATCATTCGGGTTAAAAATTTTTCCTAAGACACATTTTAACAGAACGGGATATGCGATAGAGGCTAGTGTACTAATTGAATTGGTAGCTGTTTTTTGCAGAGTATGTGCGGAGAATTCGGCAGCATTTCTACTTTCTATGTTTGTATTTTGCGGGAGGAGAGAGAAATCTTGGTTTTGATGGTTGGGGGTTATTACTGTGCTTGTAGAAGGTATTAGAGACTGCGGACGGGATCGGTTAATGTATTGCTCATTAGCATTAATTTGCTGATTATTTTCATAAACTCGTGTTTGTTTTTGCTGGAGGGCATTATTTATGTAAAAATTGCGGGAAGTGTAATTTGCTGCAGGGATTTGATTTTTGCGCGTGTTTGTATTTGGATTATTTTTAGCAAGAATTTGACCGCAAAGAGGTCGTGGATGCGTTTTGTTGCAGTTTTTGCATTGAGAAGGATTTGGACAATTTCTATAATTATGGTTAGGCTTCAAACATCGGGAACATAATTTCAGTTCATTAAGTCGGGAAATGCGGGAATTATAATCTTGGAATTTTTCGCAATATGTTGTAATGTGCCTGGGGTCGTTGCAAAAAAGGCACGGGTGTCTAAAACCGGGATTTTTACTGATCTGTTGATTAGCTACCGCCGAAAAATTTAAAGGCGGAGATGGTTGCAAGTTTCTAGTTTGGAGCTGCCTGTTAAAAGGTAACGAAAATCTATTACTTACCGGCGTTTCCATTCGATTGGGAGGCGATTGTTGGACATTTGGCCTTAAAGTAGTCGGCCGAGAAGGATGTATTGAATTAATTTCTTCTCTTCTTTTACGAATATTTTTTAAACATTCTTTCAAATCTTCGGTAGTCCAATGCCCGGCAAGTTGTTCCTTATTTTTATAAATTTCTTCGAGTACAAAATTTGGTAGTTTACTTTCAATGTCCATTAATATTGATGGAATATTTGAATCTGAATTATGTTGCTTGAATTGGATTAATATAGCTTCCAGGTTGTCAGTAAGTGTAGCAAAGTCCTGATTAAAGTATTCTCCCCTTCTAACGTTAGGAAGATTTCTAATTGCCTGGTAAAGGCTGCGGACAATCTCTTCTTTATTATTAAATTTATTCTCTAAAAGGTGGATCGCTTGGCCATAGGAATCGTCAGTAAGTGGCAACGCTTCGATTAAGCAAAGAGCAGGGCCGCTCAGGCAGGATTTTAAATACGACAGTTTCACAGCATCGGAAAGGGAAGAGATATTTCCTATAGCGGCGGAAAATTGGTTCCAAAAGGAAAGAAAGTCGGCAGATTTGCCGCTAAAGGACGGAAGGTTCATTCTGGGTATATGAGCGTGCGAGGAGGATTGAGTGGAGGAGGAGGGTAGCGCTCCCTCTAGTAAACGTTGTGATGAGCGTAATTTTCGTTTGTATTGCTTTACTTTGTTGAGGGTTTCGATATAGGGATGTTGCGCGTAAAACTGGTCATAAATTGAATTATCGGCCAAACGTTCGGGGCCTGTCATGTTGCTGCGGAGGGACATCCAATTAGTGTGTGCGTGGGAAAGGTCATCAGCTATTTCGCACAAATTCTGGAATTCAAGATTTAGGTCTGCTAGGGAAGCTTGAATGGCATCATAAAATTGGGCGTTTGATTGAGTGGGTCCTTTCAAGGGAACATTGAATGTTTTGGGAGCTGCAAGGAGTGTGTCTGCGTCCTCAAGCAAAGTAATGATTTCGGTGCGGTACCCAGCAGACATTTTTATTTTTTCCCACTATAAAAATTTTATATTTTTTTTTTTGAATTGGTGCAAGAGGTTTGTTTAACTTCACCGGCTGAGCTGTCGCGGAAAAAGCAATCCGCGAATAATAAAAATTTATAACTCACACAAATTTTAAGCAAAAACAAATTAAGATTTTATTTAAAAGCAATTAAAAGTTTTTCCAACAAAAATATATTAGCTAAAGCAAAGTTCAGTCAAAAGTTGAAAAGCAATTTTTTTAGAATATTTTTAGAATGAAGAAAAACAGAAAGGATAGAGCAGATATATAAAAAAAAGGGTTGGACAACAAAAATAAAAAAAGGCACAAAGAACGACCAATCAAACAAAGGCGGTTAAAAAATACATTTTAATTTAAGTGAATGCAGGTGTTTTGATAAAAACAAATATGTTTTTGTTTAATGGAAAAAAGGGGTTTTAAATTTTAAATAAGAAAAAGGGAATTCTTTAATTTTAGACATTCGTAAAACGACAATTTTTTTGTTGGATTTTTTTGTTGAAATTTTATCATAATTTGCTGTTCTCTAATATTTTTTATTTAGATGGCAGATTCACTTGAAAATGATATTTCTGAAGATTCTCCAAAAGGTTCAAGACGGCTTAGAAGGTCAACGGCTTCTGAAGCAAATTCACGTCAAAGTACATTAGAACGTTTAAAACAAGCAAGAATGACTGGAAAAGCTTTTCGTGCTCGGGTTATTTTTTCTAAAAAATTTAATTTTTTTAAATTAATTTTTAGGTTGATGATTTAATACAAGATGTTTATGTTGAAGTTGATGATGAAGAATATCAGGCAAAGAAACAATTTTATAGAGAATTTGTTGAGGATGATGGTAAATATTTTCTTTAAAATTATTTTATTTTTAAAATAAAATTTTTAAATTCCCTCAAATGCAATTAAAAAAAAATTTTTTTTGTTTTTTAATTGGGGTTTCCCATGAAAATTTCCCATTTTTTATTTAAAATTATTTTAGTTGGTGCCTCATATTATGACGAGGATTCTGAAGACGATGAGGAAAATGAAAAACAAATTAAAAAGAAAAAAGAAGGGAAAAAAGGTTTTAACAATAATTTTATTTTTATTAAAAAAATTTTTTTTAGTCAAACCGGGGACAATTAAACATCATTTTCAATCAATTTCAAATAATAAAAAACCATCAGACGAGGTTATTTTATCAATTATAAAATATATTTTATTTCTTTTTTTAGAAAAATATTCGAGTTGAAGACGACGATATTTTAAACGAATGTTTGGCAGATATTATTGGAACAAATAATTTATCTACAGAAAAAACAGTTTCAGGTTGTTAATTCCTTTTTGATTTTTGAAATTATTTTTTTTCAAGTTTTTGAAGATCCATTTTTAAATACTTCCTTACATAAACAACAACAATCTCCTCAAAAAGCTTCTCAAAATGAATCAGATATTCAGAGTATAAATCCTTTTAAAACGGATGCTTTGTCTAAATCGACGCAGAACATTAAATTTTCAAAAGTTCTAGAAATTTTTATTTTATGGAAAAAATTTAATATTTTTAGAGTGCCCAACCTTGTACTCCGTCCACTTCAATTACCTCCCTTCAATTAGACGAACCAGATATTGATGATGTTGATTTGACTGAAAATGAAATTATTGATGTTGAAAATGGGAAAAATAACTTTGAAGATAATATCGAAACTTTACAAACAGAAAAACAAAAATTTCCAAAATCTCCTTCAATTGAGACAAAAACAACAACTCAAAGAAAAAGGGATGCTTCGCCTATTTCAATTCCAGAAAGGCCAATGAAATTATTACGTGTTGATTCTGATTCACTCAAATTTTATTTTCTCGATGCTTTTGAAAATATTTACACAAAACCTGGTAAAAATTTAAATTTTTTGAAATAAACAAAAATATTTTAATTTTTAAGGGACAGTTTATTTATTTGGATATTTAAATTCAACAGATATTAAACCCCAAAGTTGTTGCATTACTTTAAGAAATATTACAAAACAATTATTTTTCCTAAAACGGGAAATTGTAAGAAACTTTTAAACAAATTAATTTCTCTTTAAATATTTTAAGTCTTTATCTTCTAAAAACCCTGTAACAAAAGATGATCTCTTTTCTGATATACAAAAAACATTCAAAAATCTTGGCATTAATGAATTTGAAATAAAGCCGGAGGTTGTTTAATTTTTTAAATTTTATTAAAGTTTTTAAGTTTGTAACCAAATGTTTTATTTCACCTGATGCTTCTGTGCCAAAAGAATGTCAAACAGTTGAAGTTTGGGCTAAGGTACCTTAAAGCTTTATTTTATAAAAATTTTTAAAAATTTTAAGTGCAATTTTGGGCGTATCCCTACAAATCTTTCTGGTGACTGTTTCAGCCATGTGATGAACACAACAACTACTGCTTTAGAACGTGTTCTCATTGAGCGTGAAATTTATGGTCCGTGTTGGCTTGAAATTCGAAATGCCAGTTTGTTTCTAAAATTAAATTTTAAAGTTTTTCTTTGAAAAGGAAAAAAAGAAGATGGGGATCCTCACGTTTCCTATTGCCAACATGAATATTCACTAAATATGGATCAAATGGACTATATTTCTATGTCCTCTACATTGCCTACTCCATTACCTCCACCTTCAATTACTTTGGTTGTTTTAAACATTTTGACTGCTTTAAATCCAAAAACAAAAGACACTCAGGTTTTTAAAGGAAAAATTTTCTTTTCAATTTAATTTTTAGATTGTTATGATTTCTTTAATTCATCACTCCTGTAATTTAGAAATGTCTACAAATTTTGATCCAAAATCTTTAATAACTAAACGATTTTGTGGTAAATTAATCTTTTAATCTAAATTAAATATTTTTAAAAAGTTGTTTCAAAATTCAACAAAGGATTGCCTCTTCCATTTGATTTGGAGGACCAATTAAAAAATAATGGAATTTCAACAATGGTTCGTAAAGTTGGAGATGAATTGTCGTTACTAAACATTTTCTTATCAAAAATTGCAGAACTTGATCCAGATATGATTTTGGTATTTTTTTAATTCAAAATTTATTATGGCAGTGGAAATTGAGATGACACATACGAATTCCTGGGGTTCTCTCAAGTTTATCATTCCTTCAAACATGTGGTCCAATATATAAATTTTAACAACTCAAGATTTGGGTAACTAATAAGTATTTTCTCTATTAAAGCTTAATTTTTTTATTTAAAAAATTAATTATTTCTTATTTTTTTATTAAATAAGAAATTTATTTCTTATTTAATAATTATTTTTTTATTTAAGTTATTTCTCTATTAAAGGTTAACCCATATTTAAAACTTTTATTTTTTAGGCACATGATTTAAACGCTCAATTAACATTACTTCAGACGAGAATTGAAAAGTATAATAAACTTAAAAAATGGGATAGACTTGGTCGAATAAAGAATAAGGACCAAATTCAAAAGATTGGTCGATCGAAATTTGCTCAATGGGAATTAACTGCTGGAAGGCTTTGTTTAGATTCGAAGTTTATTTTCAAAAAATATTTTATGTATTTTTCAATTCATTTTAGAATAGCTGCTTCTGAACTGATACATTGCCGAAGTTATGAAATGGAAGATTTAGTTGAAACTTTATTGAAAATGAACAGACAAAATCTTAGCACAGAACAAATATCAGAGCCTTTTTTGTAATTTTTTCTAAATTAATAAAATTATTTTTAAAAAATTACTTTTTAGAATAACAAATCCAAAAGTTAAATTAATTGATTTAATTAAATGGAATTGGAATGAAAATTTATATACACTTAAACTTGTTGAGCATCTTAATTCTATTCCTTTGTTTGTACAAATTACACAAATTGTTGGTGGAGTTTTGGTATTTTTCTTAATTTTTAAATTTATTTTGTTAAATTTGTAATAATTTTAAAGTCACGTACATTAATGGGCGGTCGTGCAGAAAGAAATGAATATTTACTACTCCACGCGTGCCATCGAAACAATTGTATTCCACCTGATAAATTCAATGGTAATTTGCATTTTTTTTAGAATCCCTCAAACTATTTAGCAATAAAATCTGTCAAATCAAATGTGCCAAAGAAAAAAATCCAAGACAAAAAATTGCCTTCAAAAAGTGGAGAAAATAATCAAGAAATAAATGATGGAGATATTGAAGTAGTTGTGGATACTGAACCTATTCAGGAAGAAGAAAATGAAATAACATTTCCCAAACAAGAAGAGAAAATAACCAAAAATAATAAAAAAACACAATATACTGGTGGTTTGGTTTTGGAACCAAAAATAGGTAAATTATATTTAAATTTATTTTTTTAATTATTTAATAACTTGTTTAGGACTTTATGAGACATTTATTATACTTTTGGATTTTAACAGTTTATATCCAAGTATTATTCAAGAATTTAATATTTGTTTTACTACTGTTGACCAGGCTTTTGATGATTTGGTTATTTTAAAATTTTATAAAAAATCATTTCTCAAATAATTTTAGGCAGAAATTGATTTACCTAATGCACCCGGCTCAAGTCGTCCAGATGGAATTTTAAAAAATGAAATTCGAAAACTTGTAAATAGGCGAAAAGAAGTTAAGAAATTAATGAGTAAAGAGAAACACGATTCTGAAAAATATCAACAAGTTTGTTTTGTTTAATTAAAAATATTTTGTTAAATTTTATTAGTATAATATAAGACAACTCGGTCTTAAATTAACAGCTAACAGTATGTATGGATGTTTAGGCTTCAAACAATCACGCTTTTTTGCTAAAACTCTTGCAGCAATGATTACCTCAAAGGGAAGAGAAGTAAAATTAAAAAAATATTTTAATTTAAAAATTATATTTTTAAAGTTACTTTTGCATGCAAAAACTTTGGTTGAGAATGAAAACTTTTCTGTAATTTATGGTGACACCGATTCTTTAATGGTTAATACAAATACAACAAACTTTTTGGAAGCTAAACAAATTGGACAAAAAGTTTTATTTAAATAAAAATATTTTTTTATTAATTTTTTTATTTTTTAGCTTAAACAAGTTGTTAATAAAAATTATTCTCTTCTTGAATTAGATATTGATGGAATTTATAAAAGACTTCTTTTGTTGAAGAAAAAGAAATATGCTGCACTTTCTGTTGATTTTAATGATGAAAATTTAACTACAGCCGAATTGAAAGGATTGGATATTGTGAGGAGAGATTGGTCTGAATTGGCAAAAGATATTGGATTGTGAGTAGTTTATTTTTTGTGGAATGATTTTTTGATTAGATGGGGTTGGAGTTGTATAGTAGTACTATTTGAGTTTTAATTTTCTTCAAATATTTTTAGAGAGATTGTCAATTTAATTCTTTCCTCAATTGATCGAAAAACACTTATTGAACGAATAACTTCTGTTCTAGCTTTACGACGAGAAGATTTAGAGGATGGACGATTCCCACTAGAAAAATTTGAAATCTTAAAGCAATTAACTCGAGACCCCGCTGATTACAAAGACATAAAATCACAACCACATGCAGTTATTGCACGCCGATTGAATGAATCCAAAAAGTTTAGACTACGGCAGGGTGATATTGTAAAATATATTATTTGTACGGTTAGAATTTCTTTTGATTATTAAAAGGATATATGTACTTAATTTAGGATGGGACAAATAACCCTCCAACTCAAAGAGGATATCACTCATCTGAAATTTTAGCTAATGAAGAATTATCTGTTGGTGAGCATTCTCTCTTATTCTCAATTTAAATGGCTAAATTAACATTTTTTAGATAAGAATTACTACTTGGCTCAACAAATTCACCCAGTTGTCATGCGACTTTGTGAACCAATCGTTGAAATAGACTCCTATAAAATCGCAGAAATTTTGGGTAATTATTTATAAAATTCTTTAAAATATTATCAATTAATTGTAGGCCTTGATCCATCTGGATATCGAAAGAGAATTTTTGAGGTTAGTAATGGGGGAGATAACGCCGACACATTTGGTATAAGTAAAGATGAGAAAATCGATCTTTCTGTTATTTTTGCGCCTTTTCTTCTGAAATAAAGTTTCAATAATATGATTTCGGTTTTATTTAGGAAACATGTCAAACAAAGCCAGAATAAATAATTTTAGTTTCCTCCCAACGCTTAATAATTTTAACAAAATCTAAATAAAAATAAAATAATTTATTAATTTGCAAAAGGCAAAGATCAATGTTTGAATAATATAATAATAGAGAGTGGTTTTATCTTTACCGGGCTTTGGTAAGTAATTATTGTTAATCTAAAATCACTCTCTGACATTAAAAATATGTAACAATAAAATTAAACCTTTTAAATTTCAACATTTAAGTTTTTCCATTATCTTTTGAACTTTCTTCTTCATTCGCTGCTTTTTTTGCTTTCTTAATTGCTTTACTTGCCTTTCTCTTTCTGGCTCTTTCTTGTTTCCTCTCATTAGTTCTTGCTAATCCAGCTTTTTCAGCAGCTTTCATACAAGCTAATTTTCTTTGTAATTGATCTTTAAATTCCGAATGTAATTTCTCAATATTTAAATTCTGTTCTATCAATTCAATTGAATTATTAAGTTGACAAAAATTATTCTTTAAAAAAATCGTTAAAATTTTAAATAATTTAAAAAAACCTTTAAGTCATCCAATCCATATTTGTAAGCCAATTCAATTTTTTGTTGAAAATTAAAATGTTTGCATTTTCTACTGTTTATTAAAGAATCCTCAATACTTCCTAAAATAGAGGGAATTTTATATTCTTTTGCAAAATCTAATAATTTATCAACTCTCAAACCTGAAAAAATAAAAAAAATTATTTTCTTTTTAAATTTTATTTAAATTATTTACAATGAATTCGAGCATTAATATCAAAAATAGTTTTTAAGGCCAAATGGACAATTGAAGGTTTAAATCTTTCTTCAATCTTTATTGGATTTTTGAGATCATCTCCTAATTTTTCATCAAAAATTTTTTGTCGGAACACTAAAGAGAACATTGCCAACTAAAATTTTTAAAAATTTTAATAGATTTTATAGAGCAAGCAGAACATTTTTAGAATTTAAATTAATTGCAAGTATTCTATTAACTAGATCTTAATAATTATTCTCTTGTTGTTTTTGTGTCGATTTTAAAAATAAAATTTATAAACCTTTATCTTGCTGACATGAAAATATTCTTTCCCACATCGAAGACAGACAGACAATTTATTTGGAAGTTCTTGATCAAATTGTAATGGTGGAACAAGACTAGAAAATTAAATTTAAAAAATATTACTAAAAAATAACAAACCCAATTGTCTTAATTCTATTTACCCACATATGAACAATTAATGTTTGACTTTTCTTAAAACGTCTACAACTATAACAACGAATCGGTGCTGCAGGTAATAGTGAAGAAAAAACAGAAGGCCTCTTAATATGAAATTTTAAAATTAAATATAAAAATATTTTAACTTTTTTTCCATAAACTTGTTGTGTATCCCGTTTTGAGCCTTTCCAAACAGTTTTGAACGATGAAACTAAACCCCAATTATAAAAAGCATTTCCATGTAAATCAACTGAGCAAATAGGATTTGGTTGGCATTTTGCGAAAAGAAGCCAGGCTTTTTTCTTTTTCCATTGCATAAAACGACGAAAGCTCCCAGAAACATATTCTCCTCCTTTACGGCTTCTTTTTAACTTCTTTAATTTTTTTACCCGACCACTAACCATAAGCAACTTCTTAAGCTTTCTTTCCCGACGCTTGTAATTTTTAGCTTGCTTTGCTGCTCTCTTAGGATTTGGATGATTCTCATCAATTTTAAAGAAATTTGAAGAATTGTTTTCGTCATTGAAAAAGAAAGAAAATGTCCTAAAATTTTAAATAAAGTAAAAAAAAATAAACTAACCAATCAAAGAATCCACAGCTCAATTCTTTTGTAACTATCCCAGTCATGCCAACAGGAATATTTAATTCAAATGTCACATAATCCATAAAATTATTTTTGTTTTTTTGAAGCAATCCTTTTGCCTTGAGAATCTTTGCTACTTTTGCAAATTTTGATTGTTTCTTTTTCTTTTTAGATTTTTTTTCTTCTTTTTCGTCAGTTTTTACTGGTTCACTTATTTTCTTTTTCGACTTTTGCTTCTTTTTTAATATTGGGGCAACATTCTCAATTTCGTCAAGTAAATCAACATTCGCCCCATCCATCATATCATTATTATCCCAATCGTCTTCAAAGTCTTCAGCAGGATCTTCATAATCAATATCATCATAATCATCAGAATCCATTTCAAAAATAAAGACAAAAAAGTTTGATCTAAAATTTCCTTGATTAAAAATCAAAATAAAAAAAAGTTATTAGGATTTTCTGGGTTTTCTAAAGAATAAGGATTTTCAGGAGTTATTAATCAATGGCTTTATTCTTATAATCAAGAAATTTGGTTACAACATACTTTAGAATCATATCACATTCAGAAATTCAATGATACTCAGCTTGTCCTTTGGCGGTACTCAATTGACTGAGCAACATTTTGCCAAATTTAATTTGCCAAAATTAAAAATATGAGCGCTAAAAATCGTTTTAAAAATTTTCGATGATGTAAGCCTGCTTGCGATCGATTTCTATTAATTTTTTCTGTACTTATTTTTTCCGTGGTTTGAATACAGTCGTGGAAAAAAGTATGGAAGCGCTAGAAAATTTTTTCTTAATTCTTAATTTTTTATTCAAAAAATACGTTCTATATACCAATCGAAAGCTCTATTCGTATCTCAGTTGACATGTTTCTGCATTTTTCATGAAAATGAAAATTGGCCGAGATAATCCGGATCTACCGGATATACCAAATCCCATTTTTTCGGAAAAATTTTTCGGAACAAATTTAACAAACCCAAATGATAAAGCATATTTTTGTGAGCATTTACCACAAAACCGCTTAAAAATATCTTTTTCCGGAGCAGAGATATGATTTTTTGAAAATGGGTTTTTTGTCTATTTTTGCAAAAAATTCAATTTTTAAGGGAAAAATGCGATTTTCAAAAAATCATATCTCTGCTCCGGAAAAAGATATTTCTAAGCGGTTTTGTGGAAAATACTCAGAAAAATATGCTTTATCATTTGGGTTTGTTAAATTTGTTCCGAAAAATTTTTCCGAAAAAATGGGATTTGGTATATCCGGTAGATCCGGATTATCTCGGCCAATTTTCATTTTCATGAAAAATGCAGAAACATGTCAACTGAGATACGAATAGAGCTTTCGATTGGTATATAGAACGTATTTTTTGAATGAAAAATTAAGAATTAAATAAAATTTTTCTAGCGCTTCCATACTTTTTTCCACGACTGTATATATTTTATTAATTTTGTTATTTTACCTTTATCTATTTTTGCCCCATTTCTTAAAATGTTTAAAATTCCCTTTATCGTTTGAATTTTTTATTTTTTCTTTCAGTTACTTTTTTTTATTTAAATGGCGCAAACATTAAAATCTAAAAAGCTTCAACAAAAGCATGGAAACACTCAATTAATTGAAAAGAGCAACAATAAATGTTATGATGGGATTGATTACACAAATTGTGGAATTGATTGGAAGTAAAATTAAAATAAATTTTGAATATTTATTTTTGTTTAGTCAACATCGTTGGCAACTTTCTGATTTTGAGATTGGTCGGCCACTTGGAAAAGGAAAATTTGGAAATGTTTACTTGGCACGGGATCGTTATTATCGAATTCCTGTTGCACTTAAAGTTTCTTTTTATCCAAAATTTTTTAAAAATAAATATATTTTTATCAGATTCTCTTCAAGTCACAACTTGTTAAAGGAAATGTTGAGCATCAACTTATTCGAGAAATTGAAATTCATGCACATTTGAGGTTAAATTCGTTAAATTTATTTAATTAATTTGACAGACATCCAAACATTCTTCGCATCCACAATTTTTTTCATGACGACAAGAAGGTTTATCTTATTTTGGAATATGCTGTCCATGGAGAACTTTTTAAAGAATTGAACAGATGCAAAAGATTTAGCGAATCTCGAACTGCTCGGGTTATTTGTTTTTGTCTTAACTTTTTAACCCTTTTCAAATCTTCAGTACATTTTCCAAGTAGCTGATGCTCTCAATTATTGCCATTCGAAGAAAATCATTCACAGAGATATCAAACCTGAAAATATTCTTCTCTGTGATGATGAGCAAATCCGGATTGCTGATTTTGGCTGGGCCGTTCATGCAATGAATAGACGGTGATTGTTCAAAAATAATTTTGACTTTGTTTAAACTATGGGAGAAAAAATTTTTGTCTCAGAGGTCCTGCTACGGCCCTATTATTATTAATAGTTGTTTTTGGATCTCTGTTTCTTTTTCCCTAATTGAATAAGGCTTTATTGGAATAATAATTTGACTTTTTAGAAAGACAATGTGTGGCACTCTTGATTATTTGCCACCTGAAATGATTTTCAAGATGCATCACGATGAAAAGGTTTTGTTTAAATTTTATATGTATAGTTGTTTTAATTTTTAGGTTGATTATTGGTCTGTTGGTGTTCTTTGTTATGAATTTCTTACTGGAAAGCCACCTTTTGAAACAGATGATCAAAAGCACACTTACAAACGAATAACTAACGTTGAATATGTTTTTCCGAGACATGTTAGCAAAGGAGCGATGGATCTCATCTCTCGGGTATTTTTTTGTTAATTTTTAGTGAAATCGTGAGATTTTAGAAAAATCGTTTTTTCGGGAATAATAATCTTTAGTTATTTTAATCGTATCCAACAATTTTAAATCTAACAAAGAAATTCTTTTTAGCTTCTTCGTAAAGATCCAAATCAACGAATGACATTTGAACAATTACTTAAACATCCTTGGATTCTCGAATATTGTGGCCGTGCAAGCGAAGATGTGCCTGATAATGAATTGGCTCCAATTTCAATATTTAATGATGAATTACGGGAAACAAAAGTTGAAGAAATTGATTGATTATTTTAAGGAATATAAATGGAATTTTTGAGAATATTTAAATAAACAATTTGATATTGATATAAATAAATAAATACTTTTTTTGTTTATGAATTACTTTTTTTGCACAATAAAATGATTTTTTGATGGAGAAAAATATTTTTGATAAATAAAATATGTAATTTTTATTTAAATATTTTTATAAGTAGCTGAGGATTATGGCGAAAATCAATTTTAAAATAAATTGTTTTCTTTGTCAAATTCTTGAAAGAAAGATAAATTCTTTTTGTGAGTCATATTGATTTAGTTTACCTAATTTTCTTTTATTAAAGAAAAACACAAAATTTAACTTTTCAAACAAATTTAAAAAATCTATTATTCCTTTAATTCCATTACTTTTTAAATTTCCTCTTTAAATTTTAAAATATTTCAACAAAAAAAAAATATTTAAATGTCACAACAACAACAACAATGCATTACAGAACAACCTCAATTAACGGGATATGCCGAACAATTAGACGATGAACAAAATGAGAAAAGAAAAAAGAATAATGATTCTGGTCCTTTAAATTGTTTTTGTGGTGATTGTGGATGTGGTTAGATATTTTTTTAATTAAATTTAAAAAAAGCAATACATATTTTAATAATTTTTTTTCAAGAATGGAATTTAAATTATTACAAAAAATTAACTTTTTATGTTTTTTAGCTGATTGTTGTGATAATAATTGTCTTCCAACAGATTGTATGGAATGTTTAGGGCATATTTTTTGTTGTTGTTCATTAGCTTCTAATACAAATTCTGGGTGTGATTGTGGAAATGTTGATTGTGGGGGAGGGGGAGGGGATATTTGTTGTTGTCCATAATTAAGTTAATTAAAGTATTTTCTCTCTCAATTTTTATTTCTCTCAAAACAAATTTTTCAATTTTTAAATAATTCAGGAAATTTATATTTATTATTTTCTTGTAACCAATTTGTATTTTCCCATTCTTCATTTTCTTCCAAATCAATTAAATGAAAAGCATAAACATTTCTTTGATAATTACTTGTATTCTTTTCTGATTTGTGTAAAACATTTCCGTGAATTAAAATTAAAGAACCTTTAAATAATTAATTTAAATTAAAATTAATTTGGGGGGGGGGGGGGGGTAATTAAATTTAATTAAAATTACCAACCACTTTCACATTCAATCGGTATATATTTTAAATTATTAATTTGAGGTTTTTCTCCTTTAAATTCCAAAAAAGGCCCTTCATTTTTGGCAATATTTTGTTGATTTCTAACAAATTTGTAATTTTTTGTTTGTTCAGAAAAATCTTTAAAAAATAATTTTTGAAAGGAAAATAATTTTCTGAAAAACCTTTATGTGATTTGGGAGCAAAATATAGGCATCCATTCTCTATTTTCGAATTATCTAAAGCAATCCAAATTCCAATTAAATTTTCAGGGTTTTTTGTATGTAAAAAAGTAGAATCTACATGTTCATTTACATAACCCCCAATTTTTGGTTGTTTAAATATATACATTGACTGGGCTATTTTTGGAGATTTTAATAGTGATAAATTGTTTATTATTTTCTTTTAAAAAATATTTAAAAAATAAATAAATATTTAGAAAAAAAACCTTAATTTTTTCATTAAAAGTAAAATGTCTAAATATTGGATTTATCCAATGGAGAGCTTTAATTTAATTAAAATTAATTTTTGATTAATTCAAAAAATCCCCAACCATGTCCAACTTTATTTAAAGCTTTTTCTTTTTCAACAACCAATTTTCCAGTATTTTCATCGATTGCCCCTTCCTCGTAAAAGAAACTAATTTTGTCAACACTTTCAAGGAAATAATTATCAGAAACGTGCTTTTTAAAATTATTTTAATTTAATTTTCAAAAAAAAACTTTTTGTTCATTGCTAGTATTAAATATAGCTTTTGGATGTTTTGAAGGGTCAAATTCTTCAATTATTTTTTTCATTTCATTTTTCATTTCCTCAACTTCTTGTTTACTAAAAACTCCATCAATTTTAACAAATCCATTTTCTTTAAATAAAAAAGAAATTTTTGATAAATCTTCGGGAAATTGAATTTTTGGAATTTTAAATAATTCTTCTTCTAATGACATTTAAATCTTTAAAATTAAATTAAAATATTTTTTATAAAACAATTAAAAAATAAACAAATTTATGTAGTATATACATATTGTCTGTTTTGTGTTATTTAATTTTTTGATAAAAATATTTTAAATAATTTTTTTGTAAAAGAAACTTTGTAATATGTAAATAGTAAAATAGTTTGTTTGTTTGTTTATAGTAAGTTAACCCCTAAAACAAACTTATTTTTTGGTTTAAATTAGTTAGACAGGAAAATATATAATTATTTTTGACTAATACAAATACGTAAAATAAATCATTTGCTTTTTTTCTTATCTTTTTATTTTATTTTTTTTCTGAAAAGATAAAAAAAAGATTTAAAATGAATTAAAAATTCTTTTTAACAATATAAAATAAATAAATGTAAATATTTCAATTTAATTTTAAATTTACAACAAAAAAATGTCATTTCCAAAATCTGACGACCTCCTTTCATTAACAACTTCAGACTTAACAAAATTAATTCCGGGCACTCAACATTCATTCCAAACTTTAATTAATCAATTAATTAATTCAAATGGATTTTTAAATAAATTAAAAAATAAAAAAATAAAATTAATAAAATCTTTGCCAATTGACGGCCAGGGATTAATGTCCCATACTTTTAAAATTTGTATTTTATTAGAAGAAAATGAAGAGGAAGAATTTAATGCAATATTAAAGGTTACAACAACACAAAAATTGGAAAGATTTAGACCTGGAGAAATTAAAGCTTTTGATAATGTTATTTATTATTTGGGAAAAAAATAAATAAAATAAAATTTTAAATTAAAGGTATCAAGTATAATATTTGAATTTTGTCAAGCTGAGGCTGATTTTTATGAATTAGTAAATAATTGAAAATAAAATAATATTAAAACTATTTATTTTTAGGCACTCCCTCATTTTTTAAAAGATAAAGAATTGGCTTTAATTTTACCAAAACTTTATGCTTTACGGCGAAGTCCAGATAAAATACAGATTGAAAAAGGATTTATTTTAATTGAAGATATGTCTTACAAGGGAATATCTCCAAATATTTATGAAGGATTAAATAATGAACAGGCAATATAAACCTTTATATCTATAGTTACAGCCTTTTTTCTTTTAATTATACAGATAAAATCAGCAATTCTTCAATTATCTAAATTACACGCTTCTTCAATGCTTTTACCTTCAGAAATAATTAAAAAATTTAATTTACAACATTATGGTGATATTAGAGGGATAGAAGAGGATATTTTAGATAGAGTATTGAATATTGGATCCTCTTATTTTCTTTGTCATCAAAAAATACTTTTGGCTTTTTTAAAAAAGCACAACAAATTAAAGACAGATTTACATACTAAATATGGTATTCCCCCAGTTCTTTGTCATGGAGATTTTTGGGCTAATAATTTATTTTTCTCAAACAAAAATGAAAAACTTTCTGCTATTTTAGATTGGCAAACACCCCACGCAAGTAAAATAAAAAATAAAAATTTGCTTTAATTAATTAATTTAGATACAGGTTTAAATGACATTCTTCGTTTAATTTTTACTGGCGTTAATTCTCAATTAAGAAAAGAAAAATTTTGGGAATGGATAGTAAGTAAAGTGGAAAATCTCTCTCTAATAAATAAATATATCATCACACCTCAGAGCCGAATTTAGAAAAATGTAGGGAAAAATAATTATGCGAGGAGTAAGGTTGGCGGATAGTTGGAAATCTTCGAATATCCGGATCCGACAACCTTAGTGAAGAGGCAAAAATGTATTTATTAGAGAGAGATGTTTGTGATTGTAAAAATAAATAAATAATTAATTTAAAAAAAAGAATTTATATTTTGATAATTTACAAAAAGAAAGTCAGAAATTGGGTATTTCAATTAATTATTCAAAAGAATTGAGAATATTACTTTATTCGGAACAAGTAATTTTTTTTAAATAATTTTATGTTAATTTTTTTAAATTTTAATTTAATAATTAAAATTTAAATTTAATTCTTTTTAAATTTTCAGCGTCATTTCGAATTAAGTATTTCATTTTTAATATTAACAACAGTCTTTCCTGGAGCTAAAACATTTAAACATCAAAGAGATTTACAAGAAAGAATTGAAACTCTTTTTGAAGAATTTAGAAAAGAATATAAATTATTATTAAATAAAAAAGAAGAAGGAGGAAATAAAAATAATTTTTGTAAAATTAATTAAAGAGAATTATTTAATTGTTTTTTTGTTTATTACATATTTAAAATTAAAATTTATCTAAAAAAATCTAGACAAATTAAAATTATTATTATTAATTTATTTTTCTTATCAATTACAAAAAAATCAAATATTTTTCATTTCTTCCCCTCTTTTTTCTCTTTAATAAAATAATTCTTTTAAATTATGTAAATATTTATTGTAAAATATTAAAAAAAATTTTCCCTAATTTTTTTATTTAATAATACATATTTACATTGATTTACTACTTTTTGTTTTATTTAAATGATTGAACACAGAAAAGAAAGATTTTTTTAAATTAATATTAGTATATAATGTAGGTATTACATACATATATTTATTATTTTAGTATCTATTTCGTTTCCAAAAAATATTTAAAAAAATGATTAGTAATTTTCAACAACAAATCGATTCTTCCAATCCAAATTTTACAATTAAATTTATTTTGGAACAATTAATTAAATCAAAACAAAAACCTTTAGGTTTAGAAGGAATTAATGAGATTGAAAGTGTTAATGTTAATTTAATGGGAATTGGTGGATTTATTTCTAAATTATTTAGAATTAAAATTAAATTAAATAAAAATGGAAAAAAAGAAGAATTTAATTGTATTTTTAAAGTAAAATAAATAATTTTTTTGGAAAAAAATTAAATTAATTTTTAGATACCAACAATGGAAAAATTGGATGGAGAAGTAAAATATGACAGTAAAGGAGTGAGGAAATAATTAATTTTATTTTTAAATTAATAATAAAAGTTGTCAGTAATCCTGGCAATTATTTCCTAAAGGATGGGTAGACATTTCTGATTTTATATTATTAAATCAGAATAAAATTTTTTAAATAAATTTACTATTTTCAGCGTGAAGATTTAATTGAATGGATAGATCATGTCCATAAATCAGAATGTCGATTTTATGATGAAGTAATTATAATTAATTTATTTTTATATTTAGTAATTTAAAACAAAAGGTTTTGCCATTAATTCAAACTTCACCAATTTCTTTAAATTTTCGAATACCACAAGTTTATGCCTTTAAATATTCTGAACAATCCAAGGATTTTTTACTTATGGAGGATTTATGTTTTAATAATCAAAAATTATTTCAAGTAGAATTGGCTGATGGACTTAATAATGAACAAGTAAATTATTTTGTAAAAATAATTTAATTTAAAATATTTTTGTAAAGGTTGAATCGGCAATTTCTTCAATTGCACATTTTCACGCCCTTAGTTTAAGCCTTCCATCAAAATTAATTGATTCTTTTAAAAATCATCCAAATTTGGATATCGACGAGAAAAGTTTAAAAATAAAAGAAAGAATATTTTCTACTCCAGACACAGCAGAAATGTTTAAAGGAAATGAAGAAAAACTTTTAAATTTATTTGATAATTTTGGTAATTATAGAATAGATCAACACAAAGAGTTTGGATTAGATCCAGTTATTGTACATGGAGATACTTGGTTTGTTAATAGTTAAACCTAGAGAGCTCTATGGATTCTCTGGGAGGGGGAAATGTTCCGCTGTCCAGGGGAATTTATTTTTTCGTGTTTGCAGGGATAATTCAAAAAATCTTTTCGAGTCCAGTAAATTATTCGATCAACTATTTTAAAATAAAACATCTGACCATCCATCAATTATTGGGTACTCAAATAAAATTTTGAGTATTTTATCCAATATTTGCCCTCGATTATTAGAGATGAGAATGAATTTAAAAATTATTTTCAGGACAAACAATTTTTTCTTTAAAAAAACTGAGGATAAGGATAGTTCAGAATTTGATGCTTTATTTGATTGGTAAATAAATTATTATTTTTGTTAGACTAAAAAATATTTAACAAAAAAGGCAAGTAGTCCACATAGGTACAGGAATAAATGATATTGTTAGACTTATTTTTATTTGTGTTGATGCTGAATTACGCCGTTTAAATTCAATTAAATGGTTACAAATTTATGAAAAATCATTTAATAAAATAATTAAAAAATTGGGAAAAGAAGAAGAGAATTTAAAATCTTTTAAATTAATTAAAGAAATAGCAATTTATCATTCAAAATATGAATGTTGTTTTCAATTATTTTTAATTGCAAATATTTTGGGACAAGAAAAAGAAGAAAGAAAAAGAGAAAAACTTATAAATAGAATGAAATGTTTATTTGATGATTGCTGTAAAGAAAATGGATTTTTTAATGAATAAATAGATTCTTAAATATTTAAAAATAAAATTTATTTTTTTAATTAATTTTTCAAATCGCTAACATAAATTTAGTCGGAATAAAGTAAAAATCATAAAGTTTGTATAGTAGAAAAAATACTTAAAGTAAATTAAAAAAATTTTTTGACACTAGAAGTGAAGAAAAGTTGCTGGAAGTTTTAGAATTTAAAATTTTCCGAATCATAAAATTCCCCCAAACTTTATCGAAATATCCAAATATTTATAAATCAGGACAGAAATAAATTTAATAAAAAAGTACTTGAATAACTTTTTAATACCAACCAAAAAAATTAATCGTCGCGAGTCAAAAATGAAAATCCAATTCGTTCGTCCATCCCGGTAAATAATTCCATATGCAAATTTGAACCAACATTTCCATCCGGATCACGAGATATTTGGGAAGCAGAAGAAAACAAACTAAAAAAATTTTAAAAAATTTTAGGATATTGTTAAATCACGTTGATTTTGGTGTCATTCGACGTAGCTCGACGAGCTATTTCGAGTGAGCTAATATTTGCGCATATAATCGGATTTTTAGCCCAAAAAATGAGCTTGGTCCCCCCTTTGTTTTTCAATTTTCGGTGGTCTGTATCTTGGCCCAAAGTTAAGACCGGGGGTCAACCCAAGACTGACCATTTTTACATATTTATATAAATTGACAGGGGGAGTGAATAACCAAAATTTAAATTTTTCTAGAAAAACTTACAGAGCCATGTGTTCGGCATAAGCTCGACCAACTAGAAGTTCGGTTTGTTTGAGATGATCAGCGATTGTAGGCGAGAAATTCAAGAAAGAAGGTTTGTCCTTATTGGATAAAAAAGTGAAAATTTAAAGCTTTCTAAAATTTTACCTTAGATTTCAAATCACGTTGAATACCTAATTGGCCAACTTCATCCATAGATTTTGGATCAGAATTCATATTTAAGCAAAATCTTTAAAAAAATTAATAAAACAATGAAGATAAGGGAAAATTAATAAAAGAAAAAAGTCATCAAAAATTATTCTCTACTTTTTCTTAGCGTCTCTCTTCTTTCTGTATTCTTTTTATTATTATTTTTTATTTGGCGTTGTGTTTTAAATAATTTTTAAACGGAGCAGTTCAACTGAGTCCGCACGATTGAGTCCCCACGATTGAGTCCGCACGATTGAGTCCCCACGATTGAGTCCCGGCACAATTGAGTCCCCACGATTGAGTCCGCACGATTGAGTCCCCGTTGTATATACCTCAATTGAGTCCCCGTTAAAAATTCCCGGTAGGGGACACTTGTGTACCGGCCGTTTGTGTACCGCCGGTTGTGTACCCACCCAAAGGGGGACGTTTGTGTACCCGCATTATTTTCCTAGATTTTTTTATTGTTTTTTTTTATTTTTTTGTTTTTCTTTTGGGGTTTGCAACTAATTTTGTTAATTAGTTGACCGAGCATCCACTCAAGTCCATCCGAGCACTGAATTTTCTCAATGAGGACGAGAGGGAGGACGAGAATCTTGTGTAGGTAAAAGTTTAATTTTTATTTTTTAATTTTAGATTTTATATTTCAGGTTGGTCTAACTTTGCTCATCACGTGTCGGACTTCATCCCACGGCTGCAACGATGGGAAATTTGAAAAGGTTTGGAATTTTTATTTTGTTTTTCGTTTTTATTTTTAAAATTTTTTAGTTGATTTTCGTCAGTTTCTGACTGGCGATTTTCAAGTTCACAGTTTCTGAAGGAACGAAGGTGGTGAACTTAGGAGAACAAAAAACGAAAGAAAGGCCCTTCTTTGGCACAATAATTGAAGCTAGACTTTGGTTTTTTTTTAATTTTTTTGATAAAATTTTTAAAAAATATTTTTTTATTTTTTTTTTCACATTTTGATTTTCTCCCGTATCCAGGTAAATTCTGCCGGAGTCCGGAAATTAGGAAGGAGTTTTTACGTTCGTAAATTAGATAGTTTCCCCTACCCTCCATAGCAGCACAAAAAGTTTTTCCAGCGAAGATTCTGTTGGTCAAAATTTGTTCAGAATCATTCAATCAACTTGATTTTGGTCTTATTCAACTCATCTCGTCGATCCCTTTCGAATGAGCTATTTTTTGTTTATTCGAATGTTTCGCAACAAAAATTCCCCATGGAATTCCACCAAAAAATCCACCATTTCGAGCCCCATATCTCGGCGAGAACTTGTTCAACAATGTTGATTTTGGTGTCATTCGACTCACTACTTTCGAATGAGCTGTCATTCAAAAAATCTCTCGATATCCCTCCTAATCCCCAAACCCACAATATCCATCTTAATCTCTCCGAATTTGTTGATATCTGCCTTAATTCAACCGATATCCCCGCTTAAATCTACTTATATCCCTTGATATTCACCAATATCCATCTTGATACCTCGATGTCGCATACAAGTCCCCTGATATTAACATTAATCCCTCCAAATCCCCAAATATCCCTCTTAATCTTTTTTAATATAATTAAATCTAGGGGACTCAATTGAGGTATATACAACGGGGACTCAATCGTGCGGACTCAATCGTGGGGACTCAATTGTGCCGGGACTCAATCGTGGGGACTCAATCGTGCGGACTCAATCGTGGGGACTCAATCGTGCGGACTCAATTGAGGTGTACCGATTTTTAAAGATTTATGTTTTCTATTTTTTGGTTTTGTTTAACTAAGAAACTTTAAATGTTTTCTCAACAAAAATTTTCTGAAGTTGCGGCAGATTCTTCAATACCAGCTTATTGTATTAAAACACTTGGCAGCCGTCATGTAATTATTGGAGGAGGTGGTGGAAGTGCTAAAACTGGAGTTCTTAATAAACTTGAAGTATTTTTTTTCTATTTATTTTTTCTTTTATTTTCTTGCAGCTTTATCTTCTTACATATGAAAACGAATTTAATTTCAAATCTTTAACAACAATTGGGGCACCAAAAAAATTAATTGCTCGTTTAAATTGTTGTATTAATACTTGTGATTTTGCTAATATGAATTTAGATTGTATTGTTTTAAATAATCAACCAGAAAAGGGCTGTTATCTTTTAGCTGTTGGGCAGGATAAGGTTTTTTAAATGTGTTTTTTTTAATTTAAAATTATTTTGTAGTTTTGTACCTTATATAAAACGACTGGTTTTTGTTTGGGCGATGAAACAAATGGTGGTGGATTATCACTTAATTTCAATAGCTTGTTTAGAATAGAGACTGATAAACGAATAGACGGGGATTCTTATCAGGTTTCTATTGATTTATACAAATATTTTCCTTAATTTGTTAATATTTAAACAGAAATGTGTTCGATTATTTTGGACGAAGGACATTCCCAACCAAATAAAAATGGTCACAGCTGGAACCGATGGATATGTTCGTTGTTGGTCTATTACAGCAGATTTACTAGAAAATAGCAGTAAATATTCTTCAACTGATATTCCAAATATTTTGGATAATTTCTTGCCTGAATTAGAAATTGAAACTGGAAAAGGGTCAATTGAAGAAATTGATGTCTCTGATTGCGGGAAAATTTTGGCAACAGTTTTGGGACAATCAACCATTTTATGGAGTTTAAATAAGAATAAAGATGATGAACCACGTTTATTAACACTTTCTACAGAGAATGGACCTGAAGAAATAAATACAAAAAAATTTAAAGTAAATTAAAAAAATTTTTTTTGTTATAATTGATTCTTTTTTAGGTTCGCTCTCTCCGTTTTACTTCACTTGATAAAAGTGGAAAACATTCAATTTTTATTACAATCCATAATCAAAGAGTTAGAAGTTCAAAAGAAGTTTCATGTATTGCTTTGTGGGATTTTAATAAAGAAAATTTAAATTGTAAAATTATTAAATGGAAGAAGGCCTGCAATGAAGTAATTTTTAAATAAAAAATTTTATTTTTCTTTGTTAAAAATACTAGTCTTTTTAAAAATATTTTTGTATAATTTTAGGCAATATCTTGTATTGAATTAAATGAATGTAATAAATTTATTGGAATTGGAACAATGAGTGGAAGTATTGGAATTTTCGACACTCAAACTTTAAATCAATTATTATTTTTACGTTCTGTTCATTCTTCTTTTGTAACAGCCTTATCTTTCTTTTCACAAAGAACTTATGATGCAAAAGATCTTGGACGTATTGGAGGTGGAGATGACAGAAAAGGACATTGCTTTTTACCTGGAATTTGTGCAAATTCGAGAACTTCAATTATTTCAATTAGTGTTGATAAAAGAATTATTGTTAGTTTTTTAAATAATTTTTTTTTATAAATAATATTTATATTTAGGTTCACCAATTACCCTTTCCTGTTAATGGCACATTTACTGGATTTTTGCTTCGACTTTCACTTTTTGTTGCATTTTTTTATTTTTTGTTTTGGGCAATATTTGTTTATTAATTTTTTTTAATTTTAAATTTTTAAGAATCTAATACTTTTTGTGTTTTTTGGTGATTTTAATATATAAATAATAATTATATTTTTTGTGATAAATTGTGATAAATTTTTATTTATTTTTTTAAATATTTTTGTTGTTATTAAATTCATTATTTAATATTTATTTTAGTTTAAAAGATTAAATTTTATACTTAATTTAGATAATATTACAACTCAAAATTGCTTTGGAATTATAACGATTCACCGGTTCGTTATTATTATATGCAAATATTAATTTTTAATATTTTCTATTGGGAGATAATTATTTTTATGTAGTTATACGGAGTCCTAGAAATTCAAAGTCCTAGCTACACGATTTATATTATTTAGAGTTTCAACTTTAATCCTCGCTCTCCTTTAATATTAAGACAAATTGTTCGTGTTCTACACAATACAGACTCAAATTTTTTTTTAATTTTAGAAATGCTTAGTCAATTAAATATAAACGTTGTGAACAATACACCAACATCCACACCAAGGAATATCAATATTGTCAAACAATCTCAAAAGTCTGTTGGACGTACTATTGATTTTGGTGTTGATGATGGTGAGGAGAATGATTTGGCTTTGCGAAACAAGATGGAAGGAGAGAAAAAGCAAAACAACTTGAAAACCGAAACGGCTGAGAAAAATGGCAAAATCATCAATGAGAATAAATTGAAACAAACGAAGGAAAAGAAGGCAACATCTACATATGTTAATCCAGATCCGGATATGCGTTTCACATATTTTGGAAATGTGAAGCCTGGTAGGGGTTTTCTTTTTAATTTTTAAAGGTTTTTTTAGAAAACTGTATTTTGAATTAGTTAAATGACTTCCTCTTTTTCTATTCCATTTTGTTTTCCCCAAAACAATATTTATTTATAGATCTCTATGAGGATACATTCATTCGTTTGTTGGAGAAGGAGTCGTTTGAGAAACTTGAAGATGATTGGCCGAATAATTCTGATTCGAAGGCAAACGATAATTTCGATATTTTCGAGCAATTGGATGATGAATATGAAAATGGATATTCCAATCTGGTAATATAAATGAAGGAAATCTATTTGTCAAATCTCAACTTGCCTTATTCACTTAACCATTAAAATGAGAGATTAAACCTTTAAAAGGTTTTAAATTGACAATTCTTTTTTTGCTATAATACTTCAATTATTTAATCTCAAATTTATTTTTTTTTAAATCTCACGTATGAACAAAAAGCTTTTTTGGGTTTTTCTGTTTGAATTGTTTAAACAAAATTTACTTCAAGCTTTTGTTTGCCAGTAAATAATTTTATTTTATTTAGGGTTACTTTCATTTTATCAGAATAACTCTAATTGAAATCTCACAATTATCAAAAGCCTTTTCTTTTTTTTTTTGAATAAATATATTAAATAAAAACAATTTTATCCGGCAGAAAGGGAAAAAATATCTTTAAGAAATTTCCAAAATAGAGACCGGACCAAGAGTCACCAGCCAACTTGGTTGTGTGTACCACACTTTTATTTGCAATAGGTTCACTGTATTCCCATGAAATCTTTGGGAATAGAGAGTTATCGAACTTCACCCAGAGTTATCGAAGTATAGTTTCTAAAAATAACCAAAGATAGGTACAATATTACCAAAATTAATATTTAAATAAATTATTAAATTCGTAACAATATAATAACAAAACAAATTCCACTAAATAACATACAAATAATTGTTACACCTAAAAGTAAATTAGTTCTATTATAACGGATTTTCTTTTTCTGTTCTAATCTGTGATTATTATTTAATTGTTCAATAGTTGGTTGAGGAGGAGGAGAATATTGTTGTTGTTGTTGAGTATTTTGTTTTGATACTTTAAAAAATAATTTAAATTAATTTAAAAATATTCTTTAAAATTAATTGCCTAATATTTTTTCTCCAACATTTTGTTTATTTTCTTTATTTATTAAATTATTTTTTGGTATTCTTTGTTTCCATCTATTTTCATTTAATATTCTTTTGTTAAATCTCGAATTTGGCTTTAAAGGAATTATTTTTGAATTTAAATTTAAAAATTACTAACATAATTTTGTTTTTGCCAAGGGAGGGAATATGTATGGATATTGTTGTTGTTGTGGTGATTTAAATATTGGGGAATTTTGGAATTGGTGATGATTTTCTAAATTAAAAAAATAATTTGTTTTTTTTAATTAATTAATTTAACTATTTATTTTTCTCTTTTTTCTTCCAAATTCATTATTATTTTTAAATGAATTATTACTACTATCAGTTGTTGATTCATTACTTAATTGCATTTGGATACTTTGACTGTCTGAAGGAGATTGTGGAATAAATTGTTGTTGGGGATATTGAGGGAAAGTTGGTAAAAATTGTTGAGAAAGAGAAGAAGGAAGGGGAGGAGGGAATGTTTGTTGTTGAGGAACTTTTTGAAATAAATAATAATTATTTTTTTAACAAAATAGATAATTACCTCCATTTAAATTAATTATTGCAGATATTGAGGGTATTTGATTATTATTATTATTATTAAATGTTTGTATATAATTTTGTTGTTCAAATTGCCTTTTAATTCTCCAAAAACGTCGAAGATAACGATAATTATTATTCTCTTCATTTTTTTCATATTCCTCCTCCTCTTCCTCCTCTTCTTCATTAAACATTTAAAAATTAAAAATAATTAATTCTTTTTTTGTGTTTTAAATTTAAAAAATAAATGTAAAATGATTAAATATTTTTTAAAATCATTTATTTATATATGTATTACCATTTAAAAAATATTATTCATTTTATTTTTTATTTAATTTAAATTTTCTTTTTTTGACTCATAGAGAAAAAGCTAATATAAATTAAATATATTATTTATTTAATTATTAATCACGTTTTATGCAAAAGTAAAAAGAAAATTTTTATTGGATCTTCATTCAAAAATTAATTTATTAAATTAAACACAAGGAAACAGACGAAAAAATTTAAAATAATTCTCAGATTTTTTCTTTTAGATTATTTTACAATTAAAAAATTTTTTTCGTTTAATTTTTCCATTATTTCTATTTAATTATTAAACTATTATTTTAAAGTTTTTACACTGAACGGAAATTAACAAATAAAATAAAGTGAAAACCCTCCTCCTCCAACTAAACTTTACTTTCTTTTTATTTTTTTCAATTCCAAATAATTTATTTTAAATATTCTCGTCATTTACTAACACCCAATCACTTAAATAAATAAATAAATACATAAATAAATATATATTCTTTACCAATAATTTTCTATCAAAAAATTCTTTTAATGCCTAGGCGCACATTTAATTTTTTTTTCGTTATGTTTGTTTGTGTTCCCCCTTTTTCTTTAATTTACTAAAAAATATTTTTATATTTATGTAGTTATTATCTGTATTTTATATAAATAATTTAAAGAATTTAAAATTAGTAATAAAAGGATTTTTTGAATTTTGAGAAATTGTTAAAAAAGAAAATTTAAACATTAACTTTTTAATTATTTATTTATTTAAATACAACCCCAATTTCTATTTTTCCCTCATTCTTAAACGTTTATTTCCCTCCTACTTTTCAATTTTATTTCTCATATTTATGTAGTAATCATCAGCATCATACCATCTTTGGGTGAGTAAACCTTAAAAAAAGAAGAAGATCAATACACCTATACTTACTCCTTTAATTTAAAATAAAAATTGTTGATTTAAACTATTAAAAAAAGTTTTTTTTAATCAAATACATATTTGTGCATTAATTAATTAATTATCAATAATTTCAATATATTTAATATATTTTTATATATTTTAATATATTTTCTAATTAATTAATTAATAGCAGAATAAAAAATTAAATATTTCTTATTTAATTAATTTCTGTATTGCCATCTTTTATTTCCACCTAAATCATTTAAAAAGGATTAATCTTTTGTATAAAATTTATGAGAAAATATACATAATCATTCTTCCTATATAAAAAACTAAATTTGAAATTATAGAAAATTAAATTTATTTTTGTTGAAAATACCATCTATTTTTTAATTAAAATAAATTATTTAATTTTATTCTCAATAAATTTTTTATTTTCAGTTTATTTATTTTTTAACAAAAATAAAATGCTTCTAGGTCCTCCACCAAGTTATTCAGAAGCAATTTCATCATCTTCTACTAACCAACCACAACAACAAATATTTTCAATTACTCAATGTTTGTTTGTCTGTTTGTTTTTAAAAATAATTATTTTTTTTAATTTTAAAGATACTCCTCCTCCAAGTTATTCTGGAAGAGGAAGAGAATTAAATACAACAACAACACCAAGACAAACAAATAATAGTAGAAGAACATCACAACAACAACAACAAAATACTAGACATAATTTGTCTTGTAATTCTCGTTTAAATAATAATTGTTGTTGTAACAATCAAAGAAATAATAATAGTAAATTAAATTAATTATTAAAGTTGAAAGTTTGGGTAATGCCGAATCCAGTTTCGGGAAAATCCCGACCCATATCCGGCCCGTGTTTCAACCCTATTAATTATTAAATTTATTTAAAATTTCCCTAAATTTAATCGAAAATCCATTTTAAATTTATTCCCAATTTTAAAAGATGTTGTTGGAAGAACTCAATTAATATTTCCTTATCACCAAAATAATGATGTCGAAAATTCTTCAATTTCACCAACATATAGAGCTGACAGATTGAGGGATTTGTTTTTATCTATTTTGGCTAGAATTTTGGTTATTTTTCTTTTTGTTGTTTTTATTCGTTTAATGATTGCACAATTAAATAATTAAATATATGTAAATTCTTTTTTATAAAATAAAAGCCATAAATAATTTATTTTAAAAATTCCAAAGTATAATTAAATAAACCGAAGTGAAATAGAAAATAGGGGGTTAATTAATAGTTGTGTTTACGAAGTCCTTTGCTATATCCCCTCCTCTATTCTCTATAATACCTACTTCAATTTGTTTTTGAATCTTTTTGTGAATCCTTTCGGTCAGTTAATCAAAACCTAAAGTAAAACCAATAAAAATGTAAACACAACTATTTATTATTTCCAAAAAGAATGCCGATAATATTTAAAAAGTAAAGACTAGAATAGTATATAGTATGTATATTTTTTGTTAACCCAATTTTTTTTACATTCTTAATTACCAATTAATTTAAATATTAAATAGTTAAACTTAATAATAATAAATCAAAAACAAATAAAAGAATAATCCCCCCAACAAAATCCATTTTACGTCCAATTAAACTGTCCCCGTCCTTTTTGTTTATTATTCTTTTTAATCCAATAGCCGAAGAAGTTTGGGTTGAAGTTAAAAATAAATGTCTTCCATCTGAGGGATTTCCCGGTTTTGGACGAGGAGAGGAGGGAGGGTTATTTTGTTGTTGTTGATTACTTTAATAATTAAATATTTTTTACAGTCAAAAAGTAACTACAAACCCAAATTGTTTTTCAGTTGTTTTAGTGAAAAATGAGGAATTAAAAATATTATTATTTTCTTGTTGAAAATTATTTTGAGGGGAAGAAGGAATCGAAGAAAACCCAAAAAGTGAAGAAGGGGATTTCCATAAATTATTATTAAAGAAGGAAGGAAGAGATGATGATGAAGAAGAGGAGGAGGAAGAAGAAGAAGAGAATTTTGAATTATCTAATTATAAAGTATTTTTTTTTTTTTTTTTTTTTTTTTTTTTTTTTTTTGCCTTTTATAGTGTTTATATCTGGCAATTTTTAAATTATACAAAAAAATGTCAAAAATGGTCAGTCATCAATTTCTTGTGATTTCATTCCTCCCTGCATCACTGAAAAAAGTTTATCTAGCCATTTGCTTGGTTCTGTTAGAGCAGCCCGAAAATAGCATATCTCTAGCCTAGAAAGATTGTTCAGTTGTGCATTTGCGTGAATGACAGCTTTGTCAGAAAAAATGTCGTCCTTCTCCTTTTGAAATTGCTCCATAAATTTAATTATAGAAGTTCGCATTTTTGCTTCCCTTTTGTCTTGTAGGTCTCTAACAAGCATTTTTAACTGTTCAACATTTTCCAAATCAGAGTAAGCATTTGTAACTAAAATGTGAGCAATTTCAAAAAAGCAATTGGGTAAAGGCGAGAATGTTGTCCTCTCTGTTTCCCCCACAACTAGCTTTTTTAATTCATCAACTTTTAGCCATTCTGGGGGCACAATTTTACATTTATTTAAAATATATCAAATAAATCTTAAAAATATTTAATTTTTAATTCTATAATTAACTAAATACCTTCATTATTTAAAGAAAATAAAGATTTTGATGGAAAAGAATCGTCAAATAATTTATTAAAAGATTGTTGATTTTGTTGGGGTTGGGAAGGAGGGGAAGGAGGAGGGTTGTTATTTATTGTTGGGGTTGAACTAGAAATTGGAAATTATTTTTTAATTATTTATTTTTTTTCAAAAAATTAACCAAAAACAAAAAGTCTGGTCTTTTTGAATTTCATCCATAAAAGCAAAACATTTGTGGTTTTGATTTTGGTTTGGATTGCATTTTGAATTGCAACAGGAAATAAAAGCTCCACAATCACCTTTATTTACCTAAAAATAATTGAGAGGAAATAAATTGGTTTTGAATAAATTGAGTTATGAAATACAAAAACAAAACTTTCTCTCTCCCCCACCCCCCTCTCCCTCACTCTCCCTCTCTCACCTCAAATCCCGTTTTTTAGTCTGGAAAGGCCCTCTAAATATTTAAAACTAATATTTAACTAAACCTTTTCTAAACATTCTTTAGTATCTCCTCCACTTTCAGAATAAATTAAAAAAAATAAATTAAAAAATAAAATTAAAACTTCAAAGAATTTAATCATTTTTAAAATTTCTCTTTAAAATATTAAATTAAATAAATTAAATGAAATGTGGATATTTTAATAAAATAATGAAAAATAAATTAATTTAATGGATGATGGTAGAGAGAGGAGGTAAATAAGTATTAAGGAAAAAAAATTTTTTATTTAAAATTTTATTTATTTATTTAGCTAACATTAAAAAAATTTTTTAAATATTTTACTTTAAATCCAACCTCCCTTTAATTGGGTCTAAATATAATTGGATTTTAAATTTGTATTTAAAAAAGATACTATACTGTTAATATATAGTATTAATCCTCCCCCTAATGGAGTTTCTGATTAATTTTCCTTTTTTACTGTCAAGTATTTATTTCCGCCAAACATTGTAAGAAAATTAGGAAGGAAAAAATAGTTGGCAACGGCAAAAATCAACATTTATAAAGAAGGAAATTTGACCATTCTGAGGCAAAAAATATAAGGATAATTAATCTGGGAAAAATTAATAAGTTTTAAGCTTCAAGAAAATTTTTAGAGGGATAAAGTGATGGGAATTAATGTTTTGGATTTAATTTATATAAGAAAAAATTAAATTAATTTTTCAAAAAAAATTAATAATCAATTCCCACCAATTACAAAGCCCTTTCTCTCCCTCTCTCTAAACTATTCCAATTTTTTCCTCACTCAAAAAATATTTATAATTGCTTCTATCATTCAAACAATTTGAATGAATGGCAGATGTTCTCTTTGCCACTACAAACCTCTCTCTTAAAAAAGGTCGTGTTTAGTCATCACTCCAATCCTAAAAGCTTTTTAAACAAAAAATAATTTTGGGGGGACTTTTTTTAAATTAAAAAGCTGAAAGAAAATTTTTGATAAAAATTTAAATTTTTTTTTTGTTTTTAAAATATTTAAAAAATATATATAATAGTTAATTTGTTTATACAGTCACGGACAAAAGTTTGGACGCAAACGATTTTCAAACTTTATTTTCGAATATTTTTATTAAAATCAATAATTTAAAAAACAAATTTTTTGTAAAATAATGCTCCTTTTATGAACTTTAATATATACATGAACAAAATTCTGGTAAACTTTATAAAAAAAAATTTTTTTTGATAATTAACCAAAAGAGGGGTGGACAAAAGTTTGGACGCAAATTTTTAGAAAAAGATATCTTACAGTATAATGTTCCAAAAATTCTGAAAAAATTTCTGTGGACATTTCCATTGTGATTGAGTAGAAAAACAAAAAGAACGAAGTCCTTAACTTCTTCCATCATCGAGATCTCGAACCTCAAAAATCAACGGAAAATGGGGGTACAGTACTTTAAAAAATATTTTTACCCCCTAGAGCTTTTATAAAAATTTTTCTTTTGGGCCCATTAAAAAGCCCATAAAATTTGCTACAAAAAAGTACAAGTTCTTATTTTTCCAATAAAAACTCATGGAGACAGAGTCGAGGCAATTTTCTAAGTTATCATTATTGGGGTATTTTAGGGGTTTTTTGACCATTTTTATCTGAAAGTGTCTGCAGTTCGAACAACTATTTTTTGGAACAACTTAGACTTGTACTTTTTTGTAGCAAATTTTATGGGCTTTTTAATGGGCCCAAAAGAAAAATTTTTATAAAAGCTCTAGGGGGTAAAAATATTTTTTGAAGTACTGTACCCCCATTTTCCGTTGATTTTTGAGGTTCGAGATCTCGATGATGGAAGAAGTTAAGGACTTCGTTCTTTTTGTTTTTCTACTCAATCACAATGGAAATGTCCACAGAAATTTTTTCAGAATTTTTGGAACATTATACTGTAAGATATTTTTTTCTAAAAATTTGCGTCCAAACTTTTGTCCACCCCTCTTTTGGTTAATTATCAAAAAAAATTTTTTTTTATAAAGTTTACCAGAATTTTGTTCATGTATATATTAAAGTTCATAAAAGGAGCATTATTTTACAAAAAATTTGTTTTTTAAATTATTGATTTTAATAAAATACTCGAAAATAAAGTTTGAAAATCGTTTGCGTCCAAACTTTTGTCCGTGACTGTATTTTATGAAAAAATATTTTTGTTTAAAAAAGTAAAGTGTATTAACAAGAGAAATATTTTTTCAAAAAGGTCAAATAAATTCGCGCAAATATTGTAAAGAGGACAAATAAAGAGAATTACTAAATAGACTAAACAATTGTTTAAATAATTTTTTTCTTGCGCAATAAATGAAAAAAAAGTAAAAAAATAATTTTTTATTTATACCGTAAATTCTCTAATAGAAGCACACTTTACGAGAGGATCGAAAAATAGAAGTATTTGCTTATGTAATTAATTGTCTTTAAATTTAATTAAAATTAATTAATTTTTTTAACTTTTTCTTCTGCAATAATTAAAAAATCATTCCAAAAATTAAAATATTTATTTAATTAAAAACCCGAATATTTAAATGGTCATTATAAAAAAAGTCCACTTTTAAAAGTCTATAAATACACCGGTAAATAAAAAAATTAAAATTATAAAATTAATTAGAAATTAATTTAAAAAATTAAGAAAAGGCTTGTAAATTTTTTAAAATTAAAAAAAAACAATTTATTTATTTATTTACAAACCCTTTCCCAAAATTTAATTAATTAAAATTAAAATGCATTAAAAATAATTTATTTAAAAACTCTTTCTCCTTCTTTCATTCAAAAATATTTTCTTTTCAAGCAAAACAAACAATTAAAGACCCAACAACAATATTTGCAAACGCTGCAACAGCAGCCCCACAACCCAAATAAAATGAATAAGAAACTTTATTGTCAACATTTCCTTGATTGTCTTCATTTCCTCCTTTTGTTGTTGTTTTCTAAACAAAAAAGAGAAATTTTGTAAATTAATTTGTAATTACCTCATCCAAACTATTAACAAATTTAACTACATCAACGGCAGAAGTTTTTAAAGAGTCAATATCCAAATTATGAACTTTTATTTTTATTTGAGCTTTAAAAAGAATTTATTAAATTACCCTTCCCCCACTCCCCCCCCCCCCCCGTTCCCCTTAACCAACCAATATAATCTTGATTTTTAATCCAAAACAATCCAAGCCCAACAACCAAACAAATAAAAGTCATTCCAGCAAGTAAAGGAAGTGGTCTCATTAAAATAGAAAGTCGACAAGCACATGAACAGAAAGAAAAGAAATTTAAAATAAAAGCTATTAATGAAAGTAAAAAAGCCAGGATCATCGCAATAATTACAACTTTTTCCCAATCAGAACGTAACTGTAAAAAAATAATTTGAATTAATTTTTGAAAAAAAGATTTATCCAAAAAATTATTTTTAAAATAAATTTTCCTTTTTTAGATAAATATTCCTCCTTAATTAACACCCCCCCTCCCTCATTCCCCTCGAATTAACAACTTCGCCCTCCCCTACTCTCCCTCCCTCATTCCCTCCTTCACCACACCTTAAACCACTGCTCGCAATAATTTAAAGATTTTTTCCAAGAATCCTCATTTTCTTCTTTTGGAGAATTATTATCAGATAAAGGCAAAGAATTTGGGGATGGTGATTGTTGGGGATTGGGTATTTGACAAAGAAAAATTCCAAAATTCATATTTGTTATATTTTGCATAGCAGAGGGATTGCCTTCTTTGAGAGAATTAAAGGAGTCGTTAACATGGAGAGTTAAACGGCGCCAACCTATTGAAATTAACAAAATTTTTAAAAATTAATTTTAAAATAAATTGGAGGTTAATTTTGTAATTGATTAATAATATTTTTTGTAATTAATCGTTTAAAAAGTTTTTTTTACCTGGAGTGAACATTGATGCACAAATAAGCGCAATAGTAATACCAGTTAACCCTCCATAAACTATTTGTCCAATTCGGGAAATACACATTTAAATAAATAATTTAAAGAATAATTTAAATTTTATCTAAAAAGAGTTAAAATAAATTTAAAAATAAAATTAGTTAGGCTCTGTTTTAGTTTATGAGTCCAATAACTATTGTCAATGATGGGATGGTCCATTTATGGTGGTATTAATAATCTCCAATTACATTGTAATCACAAAGTTAATTTTGTGAATCCTGCAGATCATTTGGTAGATAGTCAGGGAATTGAGGCAAGGGCCCTTAAACTAGTCTCAGACAGCTCCTTGGGCTGGTACTACGGCCCTTGGTTGTGTATTCAGATTCCCTGTTTGAGTTTACAGTTAAATGCTCGGTTGCATTAAACAACACACTTATCATTGGAGGCATAAATTAGACCAGGACCATAAAATAACAATAAAAAAATATTTAAAAATTTCCTAGATATTACTAACAATCTAACATTTAAAAATTTTAGTAAAAGAAAGGTTTTTTGAGAACTGAAACGGTTGACAGTTTATTTTTTTAAGCAATCATTCTTTCCCCTTACATTTTTACAAAAATAAGTGTCAACGATTGTTTGAAGTGGCTGGTTGGTGTTTTTAAAAGAAGAAAAAATGGTTGGTTATTAGTCAAATAATTTATCTACATAATATAAAAAATATATTTAAAAGTTTTGAGTTGATAAAAGTTTGTAATAAAATTAAAGAAATATTTTTTAAAAATATTTTATTAAATAAATAAAATATACATATGTATATGTATTTCTAAATTCTCAATGAAATATTAAAATCCGATATAGATTTAAATTGATTTTAAATACGTGTATTAACGTCAATAAATGGAAATAAAACATTTAGAAAATTAAATTTGAAAAAAAATATTTTATTAATAAATTTAAAAAAACTTTTATTTAAAATTTTATTTTAAAGGTGAAAAACTGAATAAATAAATAAACGTAGATTATTTATATTCTCGATCGACATTTTCCTGCTTTTACAGTGAAAAAACACCACAAAACATTTTTATATAAAAAATAAATATGCGCGTATTTTAAATCATTCAAGCACGGAAAAATCAATTTATTTATTTTATTATTACGTTGCGGTCAAGGGCGTATAAAACAAAAATTGATGGACCGGTTTTTTGTAAAAAAAATATTTTAATTTAATTTTCTTTTGTCCTCGCCGCTTTTTGTATTTACTCATTGTTCTCGAAAAAATATTCTTTACACCGCCTTCGAAAAAAATTTCGTCGTCTGACGCGGCCAAAAAATATTTTTAACCTTAAATAATTTTATTTTTAAGGTTAAAAAACAAAAAATTAAAAAAATGACTATTTTTTAAAAATATATTTATTCTCCGTCATCGTTCCTTATATTTTTTGAATTTATTTTTACATATATATTCACAAAAAAAATAAAAAAAGTAGGAATAAAAATATTTTAAAAAATATTATTAAAATTTAAAAAATTAAATAGTCTCTCATTTCTTTGTAACAGCTCGCACCCAAAGTGCAAAAAATGCAACAAGTCGAAGTCCTTTTAATTTAAAAATTTCCTTTTTATTTAACTAAAATACCTAAAATCATTGAAATTAAAGCTGTATAGTCAAAAATAATATTTTCTGGTTCAAATCCCAAAGAGTCAAGTACATCCATTCCATTTAAATAACAAGTATTATATTCTGTCAGATTATTATTATTTATTGTTGTTTGATTACAACCTTTAAAAAAATACATATTTGTTGAAAATAAAAATTTAAAATTAACTTTAATCAAATTAAAATTTAAAATAAAATTATAAATACCAGATATTGTGTTTACACGTGTCCATTGACTTATTGCTGCACTTTCATATGCATAACCAAAATAAGAAATAAATTTAATTGGATAAAAATAAGAAGGCAAAGATTGCTACAAAAATAAAATATTTTTTTTAAATTCTCTAAAAATTTACTTGATTAATATAAAACCCCCCAAAGGCAAGTAAAGGAATAACAACTACAGGAAGCATTGCTAGAGCTAAATCTGTTGTCCCAAAAATACAAGAAGCCGCATAAGAAAGTGAAATAGCCACATTTGTAACACAAACACAACTGGCAACAAAAGAGGCATAAGCTAGGGAATTGTGAACAAAACCTTTTTTAAAAAGAAAAAAAATTGGTATTAAATTTTTAAAAATATAATTTACCAGACATCCAATAAACAATTGAAGAAAAAATAAAAGGATAAATAATATATTGAATTAACTCAGCAATATTTTTTGCAATAAAATAAGTATCTACTCTATATAAACTTGATAAATGTTCACGCATAAAAATAGGCAATTCATCACAGAAAATCTTTAAAAAGAATTTATAAATATATATCTCCCAAAATTTTTTCAGAATAAAATTAAAATATTTTCCTTTCTAAAAATATTTTAATAAACTCCTTTCGATATACCCACGGTAATTACAAATAAAAATATTCTTTTACAATAAAACTTTAAAAAACAAACATGAACAGCAGCAAATTGAAACCTTTTAATGAAAATAAAAATAAATTTACTAAATATTTAATTTACATAAAATTCATATTTGCAATTGACTGAAAAATTAATCCATTAATATTCATAACTGTTGTTTGTCTTATTGGAGTTTGAAAATAAATTGTTCCGAGAATTATGCTTATCAATAAAGTTTGGAATAATTTAACTTTTAGAAGCATAGGTTCACGTAAAGTAACAAAAAATGAACGTCTAAGAAGTGCTCGAAACTGTTGTAACCAACTAAAAATTAAAAAAATAAAATTATTTTTAAACAAATATCCCCAGAAATATAGTAGATATAAAAAGTTTTTCCTCCGCTTTCATTAAAAACTTCAAAAAAGATTCTTCACTCCCCCCATCCCTTAATCCCTCTAAAACTACCCACTACCAAGGGCGTAGCTTTGTCGTTCATCCTTCTCCCAGTATTTTTCCCTTTCCCCATTTCAGGGGGGGGGGGGGGCTATAGCCCCCTCAGCTATAATGAATACGGCCTTTCCCACTACCAAACAATTTCATTCTCCAAAAAATCCCCAAATATTATTACTAACGTCGATTTATATCTTTGCATTGTCTTCGATTTTGTATACAATTCCAATTTGTCTGTTTTTGATGTTGTTACAAATAAAGGAACCCCTTCATTTCTTTCTTCATTATCTTCCATTACTTCTTCAACAGATTCTGGTGTAGAAAAAGCACTTTCGTCTGTAGAAATATCAAAAGTTTGTAAAACCTCATTATTTCCATTTAAATTATTTTCTTTAATTATTTCTGTATTTATTGGGGGAGAAGAACCTTCACTGCTTGTATTACTTGATAATTCGTTCATTAATTGTTTTCCTGTATCACTCAGAGTAAATGCTGAACAAATTTTCTTAAATTAAAATATTCTTAAAAATAAGAATTTTTGAAGTTTTATAAGCAAAACACTAATTCTCTTTAATTAATCACTCTAAATTTATTTGAATTAAAATTAAATATTAATCAAATGTTGGAAATAAACTCTGCAAACATCGAAAATATTTTAATTGGTGAAAAGACATAATGAGAGCCTTAATGGTAGATTTATATATTTACAGTTACTAGGGAGAGAATGAGTGAACAAAAAAAAGAAAATAAAAAAAAACAAACTAACATTGACTTTTGAATGTATTCTTCCTCTAGATCCTTTTGCTTTAGCGGCATCAGCAAGAACTCCAATAAAAAAGTCAGCAGGATTAAAATTATCAGGAAGAGTATGCCCCAAACTTTAATTATTTTAAATAAAATTATATATTTTAAAAAACCTTTCAAAGAAAGGAATAGCCTCAGCAGTTGTTCCAAGAAATGCTAATTTACCTTCAGCCAAAAGACATATTTTATCAAACATTTCAAATAATTGTGAACTTGGTTGGTGAATTGTAACAACTTTAAAAAAGAATTTTTTAAAAGAAATATTTTTGTTTTTAAAAGACTTATTGTCATGTTTTTTCGTCTTGCCAAATCTTTAAGCACTTGAATGACTTGTTTAGCTAAATAAGAGTCTAAACCAGATGTTGGCTCATCACAAAATAAAATTGGAGGTCCTGTCATTATCTTAATAGAAATTTTATAAAGTTTTTCTGTAGCAAAAAATGAAAAGAGAAATAGTTAAAATGTTTGAAGGATTTAATTTGTCAATTATTTTTAAGTAAAGAATGATTAATAAACGATTTAGAAAAGATATGTGTATTTTGAAAAATTTTACTTACTTCTGAAGCAAAAGCCAACCGTTTCCTTTCTCCCCCAGATAACCCTTTCAATCTATTAGGCCAACCAATAAGTGTATTTGCACAGTTTTTAAGTCCAAGTTCTGCAATAACTCCCTGTACACGTCGTTCACGTTCTCTTGCAGAATAATGTCTTCCCATTCTCATTATAGCCTTTTAAATAAATTTTAATAGAAATATTTTTATAATAACCATAAATCTTAAATGTTCAATAACAGTCATGGAACCAATAAAAAGGTCTTCTTGTTGTACATAAGCAGAAATTTTACGTAAAACATTTTTCCCAACATCTACACCATTTATGCGTATTTGGCCAGAAACACGAAGAGAAGAAAGATTTCGTTGAGTTAAGATATTTAAAAGGGAAGTTTTACCAGCCCCACTAAAAAATAAAGAAAATCACCCCTGTCATTTAAAAAAAAACTTAACTAGCTCCCATTAAGGCAAGAACTTCTCCGGGATAAGCAACGCCAAAAACTATTTTAAACAAAATATATTTTTTAATTTAATTTAAAAATACTAACCATTATTTAAAATTAATTTTTTTCCATATAATATTGGAGATGTTCCACTTTCAATATCATCAAAACTTGAAGAAAATTTTGAATAAATATTGGAGACAAATGAAGGTAAAATGCTTTTTTCGTGTCGAGGCTTTGCTGTAATTGAATGCCAAGAAATTACAAGAGAAGGGGCAACACTGCATAAAGAAACCTTTAAATTTTTTGAAAAAATATTTAAAAAAAAAAGATAAAAATTAACAGGTTTGCGACGGGAATTGATAATCCTTAATGTCCGCTCATTTTCTGTTTCTCCCAATCCAATGACTGATTCCATTTCTGGCATGTCAGATGAAGTTGATGAAGAACGTGTATTATTCTCATAACCTTGTGTGCCCATTCAAAATATTCTTATTGAAGGAAATCTAAAGTATAATTAAAATACTGTACCTCCTAACAATAATTAAAATATCAAGAAAATTAAAGAATGGCATTTAAAAAATAAGAAATAATTTGGATAAAAATTAATTAAACAAAGAAAAGTCAATAAATATACTCTGTAATTTTGTTAAACAAATAAACAAATGTATCAAGAGTAGTAACCCTCCCCGGACCGTATCAAAGGGAAATGCCGCCAACCTATAGGAGGGGTGTCGGGGGAGGGGTCTGGGGGAGGGGTCCGACAAAAAACAAAGGGTATAAGGGGGTTTTGTCGGCTTTTTCTTTTGATCTTTTTGATGACTTTCTTTGATCTTACCGCCGGGGTAATAAATTATTAATCGGGGGAGGGGTCCGAACTAATTTGTACCTCATAAATCATTTCAAGGGGAGGGGTCTGCCCCCATTAACGCGAACCTATTGACGGATTTGGCGCGCGATGGGGGAGTGGTAAGGGGAACTAATTAGTACTAATTGGTTTGGGGGTTGGGTGTAAGGGTGAAACCAATTTTGTTTTACAAATGGTTTTAGGGGTTGGGTGTAAGAGGAAATCAATTAGTTGATTGATTGATTAATTGATCTGGGGGAAGGGGCAATGAAAATTTTATGACCGACAGGTGTTAATTGCTTGACTAATTGGTCTAGGGGTTGGGTGTAAAGGGAATTAATTGATTGACTAATTGGTTTGGGGGAGGGGGTAAGGGTGAAATCAATTTGTTTCAAAAATTGGTCTGGGGAGGGGGTCAAGGGAATCTAAGTTGTTAATTGCTTGACAAATTGGTCGGGGTTGCGGGGTTGGGTGTAAGGGAAACCAATTTGTTTTACTAATTGGTGTGGGGGGAGGGGGCGGGAAGGGTCTACCATATCAAAGGATGCCGCCACTCCTTTGATTGATGATCAAAGGAAATGCCGCCGAGTCTGACGAAAAGGGGCGAGGGGAACCAATTGACTAATTGGTTTGGGGAAAGGGTAAGGAGAAATTTTTATTTCTGAGTTACGTAATTGGTTGGGTGATCTCAGTGGTGTTGATCTTTTGGGTTTAACTTCCTTTTCTCTTTCTTTTCTTCACTGGAAAAATTGAGATTTTTGGAAAAATATGGTCTTTTGTAAAACGGTCGTAAAAATTTTTCTAGGACCTAACTTAAAAAACTGACCGGTCATTTTCTAGAGAATTCTTTGCCCTATCAGATGCAAAAGACCGCATCTGTTTATCTTTTTGATGAACAAAGTTATTAACCAAAATGTCCCCAAAAAATGAATAAAATTTTTCAAGGTCATTCGAATTGTTTAACGGAATAATAATTTTCAAAAATTAAACATCTGTCGTTCAAAATTAAAATAAAATTTTAAGGAATGAATATTCTCAAGGTCATTCGAATTGTTTACGAAATAATAATATTCTTAAATATATTATACATCTGTCATTTAAAATATTCTGCATAATCGAGGGACCGTATAATTTTTAATTAATATTTTTAAATATTAAGAATTAGTAAAAATTTGGGTGAGTATAAAAGCCAAAAAATTTTTTTAAAAATTTCATTCATTAATTTCTTAACTTCAAAATGCGTCATTTAATCGATGAGTGTGCTGAAATACTTAATTGTCACCCAAAGTCTCTTCGAGACCATTTAAATCACCCGGCAAAGCGTGCCCTTCTACATTCAAAGCTAAAAGGAAGGATTGTTCGAACGCTATATTCTGACCGTAACGACTTTCGAAAAACTTTCACGTTTCATGGATTTACTCATAAAGGTTCCTAATCATTTCCCACGTACATTAAAATTACATTTAGGAGCGCATACTCTAATGGCTTATGGAGCATTGTCTCGTCCATATAATGTCTCTGTCACGGCTCACTACTATTCACGGCATAGGATCCGTTTACGTTATCCTTATCTTCAATGCGTGGTTGAGAAGTTTCCACGGCGTTGTGAGGACCGTTACTACCCGCTTGAATTACTTGAATTAGTTGATGATAAAGAAGAGGATTATATTAGCTTCCCAGTTATGGAAAATGATAAGCCATTGTATGTGGATGTTTCCGACAAACTTCGAATCAACAAAACAACAACTTCTGATTCGGACAAAAATGATGAACCATTAGAATTTGATATGCTGGATGAGATGGAAGGTTGGTAACGTGTACACAACACACATGCGTGCACGTATGTGCACATGTGTATATTAGTTAATTTTAATTAAATTTTTCAAATTTTATTTTCATTTTATTAATTCTGCAATTTTACCCCTAAAAATGACTACTTCTAATTGTTAATTTTTAACTTGTGCACACGTGTGTGCACATGTGTGCACACGTGTATGTACACATCACACGTGCGCACATAAACTTAATTGTTAATTTTTATGAAATTTTCCAAATTTCATCTTCGTCTTCTTAATTCTGCATTTTTACCCCATAAAATGACAACTTCTAACTGTTAATTATGTAACAAGATTTTTTAAAATTTTAGTTGTATTTTTTGCACTAATTCCGCATTTTATCCCCTAAAATCTAACACTTCTCTTATTAATTTCTAAATGTTATCTTCGTCTTCTTAATTCTGCATTTTTACCCCTAAAAATGACTACTTCTAATTGTTAATTTTGATCTTGGTTTTTAAATTTTTAAATGTTATCTTCGTTTTCTTAATTCCGTAATTTTCCCCCTAAAATCTACTACTTCTATTCACTAATTTTTAAATGTTATCTTCTTTCTCTTAATTCCGCATTTTTACCCCTAAAATCAATTACTTCTTCACACTAATTTTGCATAAATTTTATTGAAATAAATAAATATTAACAATATGAAATTAAAAAGTCACAAAATAAAAAATAAAAGATAGAAAAATAGATACAATAATTAATTAGAATTGAAACCATAATCGAGTACAGAAAAGTCGCTCGGGCGTAAAACACCCTTGCCGACAAAAGGAGCATAATTCTTTTTCATAGGTTGAGTTAGTACAGAACCTCGTTTAACAGTCGGCCTAAGAAAATTTGGGTACAAAATATTTATAGGGGAACATTCCTCAGTAGCGAAATTTAGAACTTTTTCTTTAAAATTTTCATACTGCATTCCTTGATTTGTAACAACGTCCCAGTTAAGAGTGATCCCACGGATCTTGAGAACATATTCCGGTGCTGCATCCATCTGGTCCTTACGTTGTAATTTAAGCCCATATTGCTTGGCGCCACCTGAGCAATACTCAATAATGCAGTGTTTCGGGTACTCATCGGTGAACTGACCCAGATGTGGCCCTAGTTGAAGTGGGCAGGATTCTTCTGGGTGGGCGAAAATCAAAGAATCCGTGTCTAAAATTTAATTTATTTACAATTTTGAAAAATTTCTATTTACCCGTGTAGAGAAGAGTACACCCGGGGGTCCGAACCACCTTTTGCATTGCTTTAAGCAAATGGAGACGTGCACAAGACGTCGTCCACAAAGAGATTACTAAAAATTTTATTCAAAAATTTCAATTAAAATTATGGAACTTACCAACGTTGGAGCAGTCATGCTCCTCTATCCAGTCCTTCTTTGTTAGATGACTGATAAGTACAACATCCGGAGTTAACTCATCCAATCCTGTCACTTCTTTGCTCACATCATCCATTAAATTCCTAACTTTAGCTGGATCATCGGTCACCGTGCACTGAGAAAGTCCAAAATTTCTCAGGGAAAATCTGCCCCCTAAAATAAATAGATAATATTTTAAACTTGTTTAATAACTTACAAAGGTTATTGAGACATAATTTTGCCTGCGTCCTTTTCCCTTTATTCGGGATCTAAAATTTTATAATAAAAATATTTTATAGAAATATATTTTACCATTTTTTCCCGCTCGATATTAATATTAAACATTTCTGCACATTCTTTGATGAAGTTGTTCTCAGCTTCAGTATTGCCTTTAATTGAACTGTCAAAGCCGGAAGCGTGGATTTTTTGGGCCATAAATTCGGCGATGTAAGAGCGAAATAGTGTGTTGTCGGATGACGTGTACTCAAGTACACGGAACAATTTAGTGACTCTGTATCCCTAAAATAATAGATTAAATTAACGTTATATTAAAAATAGACCTCATCAAGTGCGACGTTCAACTCCAATGAAGTGCAAGTGCTAACCCAACCCCGTTGTTCATCGGTATGTTGACAGTTGTATTTCTCGTCAACCTTTCCCTTGGGATAAAGGCGAGCACAAGCTGCGCACAACGGGAAAAGTAGACGATCGTCCAGTTTAACAGGTAAAACTGGCACGTCTATTTTGCGTGGCGGGATGACAAAAACCTAAAAATATCTCATATATTTTTTAACTTTGTAAAATACCTTCAAGATGGCCAAATTGTACTTGTTATCAGAGGAACAATTCCATAAAACATCTTCATTCAGAATACGGACAGTTGGGTGTCCGACTGGGTATTTTGTTGATACATTGATGAACGGGTATAAGGACGTTACATCATAGTAGCTAATACTTTCTCCATCTTTTGGTTTGTAGAAAAGACGCAAAGGCCCAGTTCGGCCGCCAAAGAAGCTCGCCCGAATATCAATGGGTCCGTTGTCAATGTAGTTTTCGAACTTTCGCCGCATATTCCGGTCTTTTTTCAACATGTTCTCGATCTCGCACTCCCAATATACTTGTATATTAGGAATTTGAAGTTTGATGAAATTAATTCGTTGTTGGTCCAATTCACGTTGTCTACCAGCAGTCTTACCATTTGGTAGAACAGTGTTGTCATCTGGATAGCATTGTATGCACCCATGCCAGCAACAACCGTTCACTTCAATTCCAAGCTGTTGTTCTTCTACCCAGCCGTCCAAATGGTAATTCCCAACTCTTAAAAGTAAATTGTAAAATAAAAAGTAATTTAGTTACCTTTTTTCTCCGTTTGCGGAGATAGCAGTCTGAACTTGAACATTATTTTCATCCCCATACCATTCAAGAAATTTTAGAGCCATTTTGCTTTGATTCTCAATATTGTCGTACCCACGTTCTGGAACAATGCCAACATGATCAACCTTGAGATGGTTTGTTCTAAAGTGTTTCATACATGCTGAAGCAATGGTCATGGCTTCACGGAGCACGTCAATTCCCTCATGAGCCTTGTCTGAGGCTGGTCTTTGTCCTGCCTCACGCTTTGAAACCTGAAAATAAAAAAGTTTTAATTGTCTAAAACAATTACCTCTATAAACTCATTGCGGAATGCAATTAGAGCGGCCATTAAAATAACTACGTCGTTGGTACAATAAGACGCGAGAGCCTCCTCAAGGTTGAAGGGTTCATGGCGATGTTGTTGATACCAGTCGTCAAACACATTCCTTTTATCCGGCATCATTCCATCAGCCATATAATCTGCAGGAGATGGGAAGATCTCCTTGCCGTAGTTCTCCGGATTGTTAGCCAAGTGGGGGAAGAACGGCTTGTCTTCAACTTGAAGGCCGAAGGCAGGAACAAGTGATGCCAAGGACATTGGCATCAAATTGAAGGAGTCACGGAAGATTATATTCCCTTTATTCTTTCCACGTGAAACAAGTTTCATTTCATACATTTTGTTTCCCTTCTTTAACATTTCAGGTGTGAAACCTTAAAATTTTTTCCTATTTTCTTTTATTAAATAAAATTCACCTCTCAAAAATATTTCCTTGAAGACAATTACCATGTCGAAACGTCCACCAAAGTGGGAAAAGGCATAAGTATCAAATTCCTGTGGAAGTTCATCTAGAAGCCAGTCGATGAAGGATTCTAGCGGATTAGGAGTTACAACCATTTTATCAACTGTTGTTCTGGTAAAGGCTTTATGAGAGAAGGTAACAATCCTTTTATCCCCACAAACTTTACATTCCTTTTCCTAAAAAAGTTAGAGATTACTAGTTTTCATTTTAAAAACTTACTTCCAAGATACATTCAGGGCAAGTGACTTTAGCACAGATGAAGTTAGGCTCATGTATCTTTCCAGGTCCTGATTGACGATGTTGTGTTGTTTCAAGATCAAATGCGACAATGCGATATTTTTTGTTGTCTTTGGGATCTAGAGGCTTGATGAAACATCCTCTCTTTGGTACATGATAATCATTGCAGGTGGAGCAATGACGTTCGCCGCAAACATGACCCTTTCGCCCTCTTTTGTTGTTATCCTTTACATTCCAGATGACTCCACACTTCTCACACTGTTTTGATTTGTTGCAGAACCCAGATTGAAGGTGATGTTGATAACAATTGTTGTTGTAAAAAATTTTGCTGCACAATTGGCACAATTTCTCAAACCCTTCGATAATTTTGCAGGGAAAATTCGGCCCGATTCTTGAACACTTATTACAACGGGACTTGCAGTTAATTGGGTGTTTGAAGGGTTTATCGTATACTTTTTCACACGATAAACAGTATGGTCTTCCAAATAGCCCGTATGCACTCTTTACACCATCAAAGTGTTTGTTGTCATAGTAAATTATGATAGGAATATCAAAGTCATTAGGTCCATACTTGAAGATTGGTGTGTAGTGACCAAGCGAACCAAACACAAACACTTTGAACTTGTGTTGCCCTCTATACTTGTTGTTCCAGTAGTCGACCACAATAGGTACCCATTCTTCAGCGTTGTAATCTTGTTGAAAATTTGGTGCTCCAACTTCTTCCATTAATTCAGCAGTATCTTCTCTGAATCGATTTGTCATTCCATGCTCACTACGGAGGTAGCGAGAGAACTTGACTCTGGACCATTTACATATTCCATGAATCAATGTTGCAGTTAAAGCATAAAAAAGACAGAAACTGTCTTGATTTCGAATCTAAATAAAATATATCATTAAATGTTATACGTTTATCCGAGCCTAATATTTCATTCCCACTTTAATTTTCCCACTTTAATTTTAAAAATCAAAAATATTATATTGGAAATTTTATACGTTTTAAATCTCAAAAATCTTTTAAAAACTTGGTAAACTGACCTTAATCAATGATTGATCATTGATTCGATGACGAACAGGTGGAAGATTGCGTCCTGCTCCGGGTAGTTTACGTTGTTTTGGAAGTCCGCTTTTATTAACAGTCGTAACTGTAACAGTAAACGGCTGCCCCCAGAGAGTAACATTTTTCTGTCGGAAACTCTGGGCCACGAGTAGAAAACGGTTGAGGATTGCCTCAACCGTATTTTCATTTCTATCTCTGAAAAATCAAAATTTTATTAAAAATATTTTTAATAAATCTAAACCAACCTCACTGGTACCCATATATCATGATCCAATCGTGGGCTACTCACTACACAGCCTATCTGTTCCGGTTCAAAGCCGCGTTTGCGGCTCTCATCCACTGCTTTATCAATTAATGATTGAAAAATTCCTAAAATAAATCAGTTTTAATTATTTAATAAATTAGACCTTTTAATAATTCTTCGGGGTCCTCAGGTAATTCGTTGATAGAAAATTTGGAGTGAGTTTTAACAAAATTAAATTTAGCGTTGTGAGAAATGTCGTTTTCAAGAAGTTCGACATATTCCTCCGATTTTTTCACACCGCTTCCAGATTGAAAAATAGAAAATATGGACTGAAGTCCTAATAAATTCTCGATAGTGAATCGAGTATATTTTTTTGGTGGTTGTTGATCCATTTATAATAAATTATAGAAAACTTAAAAAATTATTAATAAAAAAAATGAACAATTTAAATAATTATATTATATAAAATATTAAGCTCAATTAAATAAAAAATTATGGTTTTAGTGATAAAAAATAAAGCAATTTAAAATAATTGGTAATAAAAATAAAAATTGGTAATAAAAATAAAAAGTTTAAATAATTTTGGTAATAAATATAAAAATTTAAATAATTTTAGTTATAAAATATGAAGCAATTTAAAAATTTTGGTAATAAAAATAAAAATTTAATTAATTTTGGTAATAAAAATAAAAAGTTTAAATAATTTTAGGGATAAAATATGAAGCAATTTAAAAAATTTTAGTGATAAAGTATGAAGCAATTTAATAAATAATTTTGTTAAAAAATAAAAAAATTTTTAAATAATTTTAGTGATAAAATTGAAATAGTATAAATAATTCTAGTGATAAAAATAAAAAAAATAAAAGTTTAAATAGTTTTAGTGATAAAATATGAAGCAATTTAATAAATAATTTTGTTAAAAATAAAAAAAATTTTAAATAATTTTAGTGATAAAAAATGAAATAGTATAAATAATTCTAGTGATAAAAATAAAAAAAATAAAAGTTTAAATAGTTTTAGTGATAAAATATGAAGCAATTTAATAAATAATTTTGTTAAAAAATAAAAAAAAATAAAAGTTTAAATAGTTTTGTTAAAAATATAAAAAATGTTTTAATTAATAAAAGTAAAAATTTATCGATAAAAGTGTAAAAATTTAATAAAATATACGCAAATGACGAGGTTATTACAATTTTACGATATTTATACTTCAATATTCTGTCAATTAACGCGTCTTAAATTTTGGCGGGCTTTTTTAAATGTCAAGGTCATCAATCATTAAGAATTTTATGTCTTGGACAGATGCTAATGTGTCCTGGACAGATGGTAATTTGTCTTTGACAGGTTGTAATGTAATAAAAAAGTAGTAAACAATGTAATAAAAAAAGATCAAAGGGTGCCGCCTTTGACGGACCCCTCGCCCTTTTCTTGACATGTCACATGTCACTTTTCCTTTTTACATGGTTCAAAAAAGGACGCTAAAAATATTTGAATTTTAGTGTAATAAAAAGTGTAAACAAAAGATCAAAGGGTGCCGCCTTGTGTCAGTAAATATTAATTGTCGCGGACCCCTCGTCATTGACCTACTTTCCCTTTCCCTTGCATGTTTAAACTAAAATTTTAAACCTCATCTTAAAATTTGGCGGGCTTTTTGTAAAGGTCATCAATCATTTTTACCATCTGTCGACAGATGGTAAAGATCAAAGGGTGCCACCCTGTATCATTCATTAATAATTCATGACATATTAATACATATTTAATTTATTACACTTTACCATTTTTTCCTTTTGTTTCAAACTAATTACTGTAATTTTTCAGATAAAAATTTTTAACTACTTAAAATGTCACAAGAAGAAGGGACCAAATATTTTGATATAGAGGTAGCAATAAAATTTATAAAATTAAATGGAAATGTAATTGTAGGGATTTTGTCAATACAAATCCTGTGTAAGACACAGTTATCTCACGGCTCTAAATACATCTCTGAAGAATGGGGAGAAACTCGATAAAGGTACTCGTTGCAGTTTTATTTATCACTATTTCTTTGGTTGGCACTGGTGTGAAGAATGTTTAAAGTTCAATTTATTGAAGAAACAAAGAAAGACATTAATACCGATTACCGAAAATTTATTCTTTTATTCTTTTTGGCTTTGCACTGATTGTGCACTTTTTGCCACAACACCTGTGTAATTTAAAAAATAATTCATTGTAAAAGTTTATTTACTAATTTAACTACAAATAAATCTGGATTTTGTTTTGTATCTAATAATTTTAAATATTTTTCAAAAGATAGACCTTGAGATAGAAAATAAGTTAGAGAGATACAATGATGAGCGCAAGTTTTAGCTAAGGGGGATTGATAGGGCTTAACATTACGTTTAATATTAGAAAAATTTTTAAGAAATGAGTTAAAAATACAAGTACTTATTGGAAGGGCTAGGCTATCGAAATAGTATATTTTATTAAGATTTATATAAATTGCAATCCAATGAGATCCCTTCTTTCCTCTTGGATCTAAATTGACAATGTATATTGATTTTTTGAAATCATTCTTTGGAATTAAATCACACGGGAAGCATCCCCGAAAAATTTGTCTTGTCCTTGGATTCGAGTTCAATATCTGGGTTATTTTGTATCCGTTCATCGTATGCTAAATGAAAAATATATTTTTCAAAGTTTATCTCATTTACCTTCGAACTTTTTTCGGGGGAGTACTACTTTAAACCAAAGTATTGAGCGAAATTGAAAAATAAGTAGGCTAATTATAAACAAAATGTATAAGACTATCATTCCCCAGCAAAAAATATGTCCATATATATTATTTTCCCCGGGGCTATCTTTGCAAAGTTGAATGGTAGGGAAGTTTGGGAAATCCATTTTAATAGGAAAGGATGTAGATGTTGTTGTTCTTTTTGCTAAATATTCTGCGTATTCGGGTAAATTTTCCACTTTTGAAATATCATCTATACTTAGTGATTCAACAAGAGGAGAAAAAATTCGAATAAGAAAAATAACAATTGAAATTTTATTCATTTTAAAATTTTAATACAATATTGAAATCTGAATCTATTTATATAGTAGTGTCACTAGCAATAGTACGATTTTTATCTAGAATAATTAATGAATCTGCTTCGCCCATAGCTACAAGCATAATTCCCCCTTCGGGCACTGGTTGACTGAATTTAATATTCACAGCAGTTGTCCCATTCTTTATTAAATCAAATAGTCCTCCTTGGTCATCACCACTATTTGTCAGGTTAAATATGTATATACAATGGGTACTACCGTACTGCTGATAGGTAATTCCATTACTTTCTGACGAAGTTGCTAGCCCTATGGCATCATTCATATCGTTAAATGCTCTAACATATTTTCCATTCATATAATCAAAGTCATAGGGGGCTTGAGGATAACTTCTCCCGTTCGCTATTATTGTAATTTCGCGAACATTAAAGGGTTGGAAGTTGAAAGGACTGCGTCCATAATTTCCAACATAATCAGAGTTAGAGACAAGTCCAAGTGTTATTCTTCTAGGTATTTGATCCATAAAAAGGTTGGCATTAAATTCATATCTCCCTTGACTAATAAAGAGGGGTTTCATCATAGTCTTTCTTATAGCATAACGGGCTGGTTTAATGTCAAGTTTTCGGGCAATGTCCAAAGCTAAACCATCCATAAGATCCATCTTCTTTACATAAAGTTTACAATTCACAACTTCAAAATAGTAACGCGTAGGTTGGGCAAGACCGAGAACAGGAGGGGCAATTAGAACAAATTTTGCATCATTTGGTAAAATTTCAATATCCACTTCGCATTGATTAATTAAATAAAGAGGCTGATTAAAAATATCAGCATCAAGTTTTGAAATAAACTGAGCTGTGTTGCTCGATGAAAATAATCTTCTCCTAGCTTCATATCCAGCTCCGCTTTCTAAATTTGTATCTGAACCAAAATAATACCCTGCTGCATTAAGATGGGAGCTTTTTGCTCCTTGAGAATACGATAACTCGTAAGACAAATATGTTTTGTAAGCGTACAAAGAATTTGAATTAAAAATTTCGCGCCCATTAATATTAATTTTCATATTGTTAATAAACGTTTGCCCTATAAGTTGAATTGGTGCAACATTGTCTGTTGCAGCAAGGTTTACCAAGTAACCGTTTTCATTCTCTTTTCTTATTCTAAGTTCAGTAAAAAGGTAGCATTTTGACAAGTCAATATAATTTTGACTTGAATGAATTTTAAAATGGTAGGGTGTATCTGTAAGAGGATTGCTGGGAAGAATTTCAAATACTTTAGAAGACGTTACTGTAACATTTGTAGGAGGAATTTGAAAGAAGTCAAGTGCACTAGTTATAGAATTTATGCTTTCATTATCGATTTTTTGAAAAGCCATTTTCAATAGAGTCCAAATGCGTCTGATCTTAAACGTTTTTTAACTTTTTTGCCAATAATTGTTTGATATGAAGGTATGGCATGCCTTTTTATACTCTTTTTACGCCCAGTACCAAATTGTTTTGGTAGCCCTCCTTTCTCGAGTACTGTATCTATACCTCTTCTTCCTTCTTCTCTAAGTGCTGCTTTAATTGGCTCTCCTTGATTTACTCTCTCTAACACTCTCTGACCAGTGCTTAACGCTTCCCCTGCTACAGTAGTACCCGCTTGTTTTATTATTGGGAGGAAAAAACGCCAAAGTCCTCTCATTACATCACCAATCCCTGCTCCTTTTTGATAATTACCGTAACCTCTTTGAAAGGGCGATGAACCTTTAAAGTAACTGTATTCATCAGATATTCCACTTCCCTTCATAGGAAGAAATTCTTCATAACCGACAGATCTTGTATCAAAAATTACATGAACCATTTTTTAAAAATATTTTATTCAAAATAATAAATGAAATTTGCAATTTTGAGGGTATTTATATAGACACGACAAGTGAAAATTAAAAATTTATAACTTTCTTAAAGATTAAAACTATCATCACTGTCCCAAATGCAAAGGGAACGAGTCTTCCTCCATCCATTGTTCTTAATTCTATCTCAATCTCGTTGATTTCCTTAGGAAGCACACGAATGTATATTGGTGAGTCATAAATCTTTTCCTGATACTCTCCAGGATTACCAGACACTGAAACAACTCTTAATAGAGAGCTTAGGGAATTGCCAACGATCATATTTTCTGTTAAACCTTTTGAGTACACAGCAAAACTTGAGAATCCTCCTCTCAAGTCACTTCCATATTTTGCAATCTCATTATTCATGACCATATTTGTATTTTCAAAGCCCAAAACATAACCCAGTTGAGGAGAAAACGATATATATTTAATATTTGGATGAGAATATTCCATTTTAAAACGTTTAAAATCATTGTGAAAGGACAGAGAAATAGAATCTATAATTTGTTTCTGGACTGTAGCATCTATTTTGTCTTTTCTTAGATAACTGTATTTCTTCAGAAGACCTTCTATCATTGGTAAATAATTTTCTCTTTGAAAGTCAGTAGGGGGTTTGCCAATTACATGTGTTAGAACTCTCTCCATATCATCAGTCCATTTTATTTTTTGTTGAACGGTTGATTGATTTTGTTTTAACGGAAGAGCTTCAGGGAGTGGAGGAAGAGTTTGCATAGGAGGGGGTAGTGGAGTTTTTGGTGAAGTAGTAGGTTTTGGGAGGGGAATTGATTTTTGAGGAGGTAAAATTCTAGGAGGTGAAGATGGAGGTTTTTGAGCAGGGGGAGGTGGAGGAGGTTGTTGTAGAGTAGAAGGTTTTTGAGGTTGGAAAAGTTGTGGTTTTTGAGGGGTTGAGGGTTTTTGAGTAGAAGGCTTTTGAGCAGGGGGTGGTGGAGGAGGTTGTGGAGTAGAAGACTTTTGAGTAGGAGGAGGTAGAGGAGGTTGTTGTGGAGTAGAAGGCTTTTGAGCAGGGGGTGGTGGAGGAGGTTGTGGAGTAGAAGGGTTTTGAGCAGGGGGAGGTGGAGTAGGTTGTGTAATAGGGGGTTGTGTAATAGGGGGTTTTTGAGTAGGAGGAGGTGGTTGTTGAGTAAGAGGTTTTTGAGCAGGAAGAGGTTGAGTAATAGGGGTTTTTTGAGTAGGAGGAGGCGGTTGTGTAGTTGGAGGTTTTTGTGTAGAAGGTGGCGGTGGTTGTGGAGTAGGAGGTGGTTGTGGAGTAGGTTTTTGAGTAGGAGGAGGTGGCTGTGGAGTAAGAGCTTTTTGAGTAGGAGGAGGTGGTTGTGGAGTAGGAGGTTTTTGAGTAAGAGGAGGTGGTTGTGGAATAGGTTTTTGAGTAGGAGGAGGTGGCTGTGTAGTAGTAGGTTTTTGAGTAGGAGGAGGTGGAGATGATTGTGGAGTAGGAGTCGGTTGAGGTGTAGTAGATTTTGGAGGTTGTTGCACTCTAGGAGGGGAGGGAAGTTTAATTGAAGAATTCTCATTTTCTTGAGGTGCAGGTTTCTTTGCCGGTGGAGTAGAAGACGGTTTTGCAGGATCAACCCATCGCGGAGGAGAACCAGCTTGTATCCTTGGAGGCGAAGGTAGAGTCTCCTCTAAACTTCGTTTTGGACGTTCAACTCTTGGTGGTGAAATTAGAGTAGGCTTATCGACAAAACTATCAGTTTTATTTTGAGGAGATTCTTCAAGAGATCCACTTTGGTGTTGTAATGTTGATGTTAAAAAATTTAGTAAATCTTCCGATTTATTGTGTGAACCTCTTGGTACAGGTACTCTTATAATTTTAGCTTTACCTTGAAAATCTGTACAGTGAATAGCAATCCATTGTTCGTCAAGTGTACCAATGGTTGAAGGTCATGAATAGGGGTATGAAATGCTATGTAGTCCACAAACCCAATCTCCAGAAAAATAAATTGGTTTCGGAAGATGAACTCGAAACTTATTAGGCTGATTATCGGGATAATCAGTTGTATTACTTAGTAAGCAAACGTAAAAACTGTTTGACATTTTTATCTCAAATAAAATTATACAATGTGAAAACAAATGTCTTTTATACTAATTGATTCTCGTGTATCCATTCTCTCTCGGGGTAACCTATATATTTTACAAGTAATTCATATGCACCATCTGGTCGTTTTCTTTTTTGATAAACCTTCTCTATTCTGTACTCGGTACCCGCATCCTTTTTCACTTTAGTGAGTTCCTCATTGTAATACGATCCCTTGTACTTATCACCTTTGTCATCTACTAATTTGTAACGAATGGGTCTTGATTGGTCTTTGACTTTGTCAACTTCCACTATTACGTCACCCCAATTTGGGATATATCCCTTTTCAAATGTTCCTTTATTAACACTCATACGAACAAAATCTCCTTTATTAAATTTTGGCTTGGCTTTTTTAATTTTTGTAGACAATTCATCTTCATAAATCCTCTCCCACACCTCTTGAGCATTTTTAAAGTTAACGTCAATTGGTCTCATTCCGTGAACCCTACTCCTTGCCTTATTGATACCGTCCAAAATTTTCGGTAAAATTTCTATCCAATTAAGTGTTTTGTAGTGGGCAAAATTATGTCTCAATAACCTTTGTAAGTTATTAAACAAGTTTAAAATATTATCTATTTATTTTAGGGGGCAGATTTTCCCTGAGAAATTTTGGACTTTCTCAGTGCACGGTGACCGATGATCCAGCTAAAGTTAGGAATTTAATGGATGATGTGAGCAAAGAAGTGACAGGATTGGATGAGTTAACTCCGGATGTTGTACTTATCAGTCATCTAACAAAGAAGGACTGGATAGAGGAGCATGACTGCTCCAACGTTGGTAAGTTCCATAATTTTAATTGAAATTTTTGAATAAAATTTTTAGTAATCTCTTTGTGGACGACGTCTTGTGCACGTCTCCATTTGCTTAAAGCAATGCAAAAGGTGGTTCGGACCCCCGGGTGTACTCTTCTCTACACGGGTAAATAGAAATTTTTCAAAATTGTAAATAAATTAAATTTTAGACACGGATTCTTTGATTTTCGCCCACCCAGAAGAATCCTGCCCACTTCAACTAGGGCCACATCTGGGTCAGTTCACCGATGAGTACCCGAAACACTGCATTATTGAGTATTGCTCAGGTGGCGCCAAGCAATATGGGCTTAAATTACAACGTAAGGACCAGATGGATGCAGCACCGGAATATGTTCTCAAGATCCGTGGGATCACTCTTAACTGGGACGTTGTTACAAATCAAGGAATGCAGTATGAAAATTTTAAAGAAAAAGTTCTAAATTTCGCTACTGAGGAATGTTCCCCTATAAATATTTTGTACCCAAATTTTCTTAGGCCGACTGTTAAACGAGGTTCTGTACTAACTCAACCTATGAAAAAGAATTATGCTCCTTTTGTCGGCAAGGGTGTTTTACGCCCGAGCGACTTTTCTGTACTCGATTATGGTTTCAATTCTAATTAATTATTGTATCTATTTTTCTATCTTTTATTTTTTATTTTGTGACTTTTTAATTTCATATTGTTAATATTTATTTATTTCAATAAAATTTATGCAAAATTAGTGTGAAGAAGTAATTGATTTTAGGGGTAAAAATGCGGAATTAAGAGAAAGAAGATAACATTTAAAAATTAGTGAATAGAAGTAGTAGATTTTAGGGGGAAAATTACGGAATTAAGAAAACGAAGATAACATTTAAAAATTTAAAAACCAAGATCAAAATTAACAATTAGAAGTAGTCATTTTTAGGGGTAAAAATGCAGAATTAAGAAGACGAAGATAACATTTAGAAATTAATAAGAGAAGTGTTAGATTTTAGGGGATAAAATGCGGAATTAGTGCAAAAAATACAACTAAAATTTTAAAAAATCTTGTTACATAATTAACAGTTAGAAGTTGTCATTTTATGGGGTAAAAATGCAGAATTAAGAAGACGAAGATGAAATTTGGAAAATTTCATAAAAATTAACAATTAAGTTTATGTGCGCACGTGTGATGTGTACATACACGTGTGCACACATGTGCACACACGTGTGCACAAGTTAAAAATTAACAATTAGAAGTAGTCATTTTTAGGGGTAAAATTGCAGAATTAATAAAATGAAAATAAAATTTGAAAAATTTAATTAAAATTAACTAATATACACATGTGCACATACGTGCACGCATGTGTGTTGTGTACACGTTACCAACCTTCCATCTCATCCAGCATATCAAATTCTAATGGTTCATCATTTTTGTCCGAATCAGAAGTTGTTGTTTTGTTGATTCGAAGTTTGTCGGAAACATCCACATACAATGGCTTATCATTTTCCATAACTGGGAAGCTAATATAATCCTCTTCTTTATCATCAACTAATTCAAGTAATTCAAGCGGGTAGTAACGGTCCTCACAACGCCGTGGAAACTTCTCAACCACGCATTGAAGATAAGGATAACGTAAACGGATCCTATGCCGTGAATAGTAGTGAGCCGTGACAGAGACATTATATGGACGAGACAATGCTCCATAAGCCATTAGAGTATGCGCTCCTAAATGTAATTTTAATGTACGTGGGAAATGATTAGGAACCTTTATGAGTAAATCCATGAAACGTGAAAGTTTTTCGAAAGTATATAGCGTTCGAACAATCCTTCCTTTTAGCTTTGAATGTAGAAGGGCACGCTTTGCCGGGTGATTTAAATGGTCTCGAAGAGACTTTGGGTGACAATTAAGTATTTCAGCACACTCATCGATTAAATGACGCATTTTGAAGTTAAGAAATTAATGAATGAAATTTTTAAAAAAATTTTTTGGCTTTTATACTCACCCAAATTTTTACTAATTCTTAATATTTAAAAATATTAATTAAAAATTATACGGTCCCTCGATTATGCAGAATATTTTAAATGACAGATGTATAATATATTTAAGAATATTATTATTTCGTAAACAATTCGAATGACCTTGAGAATATTCATTCCTTAAAATTTTATTTTAATTTTGAACGACAGATGTTTAATTTTTGAAAATTATTATTCCGTTAAACAATTCGAATGACCTTGAAAAATTTTATTCATTTTTTGGGGACATTTTGGTTAATAACTTTGTTCATCAAAAAGATAAACAGATGCGGTCTTTTGCATCTGATAGGGCAAAGAATTCTCTAGAAAATGACCGGTCAGTTTTTTAAGTTAGGTCCTAGAAAAATTTTTACGACCGTTTTACAAAAGACCATATTTTTCCAAAAATCTCAATTTTTCCAGTGAAGAAAAGAAAGAGAAAAGGAAGTTAAACCCAAAAGATCAACACCACTGAGATCACCCAACCAATTACGTAACTCAGAAATAAAAATTTCTCCTTACCCTTTCCCCAAACCAATTAGTCAATTGGTTCCCCTCGCCCCTTTTCGTCAGACTCGGCGGCATTTCCTTTGATCATCAATCAAAGGAGTGGCGGCATCCTTTGATATGGTAGACCCTTCCCGCCCCCTCCCCCCACACCAATTAGTAAAACAAATTGGTTTCCCTTACACCCAACCCCGCAACCCCGACCAATTTGTCAAGCAATTAACAACTTAGATTCCCTTGACCCCCTCCCCAGACCAATTTTTGAAACAAATTGATTTCACCCTTACCCCCTCCCCCAAACCAATTAGTCAATCAATTAATTCCCTTTACACCCAACCCCTAGACCAATTAGTCAAGCAATTAACACCTGTCGGTCATAAAATTTTCATTGCCCCTTCCCCCAGATCAATTAATCAATCAATCAACTAATTGATTTCCTCTTACACCCAACCCCTAAAACCATTTGTAAAACAAAATTGGTTTCACCCTTACACCCAACCCCCAAACCAATTAGTACTAATTAGTTCCCCTTACCACTCCCCCATCGCGCGCCAAATCCGTCAATAGGTTCGCGTTAATGGGGGCAGACCCCTCCCCTTGAAATGATTTATGAGGTACAAATTAGTTCGGACCCCTCCCCCGATTAATAATTTATTACCCCGGCGGTAAGATCAAAGAAAGTCATCAAAATGATCAAAAGAAAAAGCCGACAAAACCCCCTTATACCCTTTGTTTTTTGTCGGAACCCTCCCCCAGACCCCTCCCCCGACACCCCTCCTATAGGTTGGCGGCATTTCCCTTTGATACGGTCCGGGGAGGGTTACTACTATCAAGGAAAATGAGATAAGGAAAAAAAACCAGCAGACACTTGTTTTGTTACAATTTTTGTATAATTTAACATTAATTGAAAAATATTTTTATGTTGTAAATAACATTTAATAATTTATAGAAAAAAAAATTTTCAAAATATTTTATTTGAAAAAGAATTGAATATAAAATATTGTAATAAGAAAGTTAATAATAATTATTATTATTTCTCCATTCAAGTATTTTCTTTTAAGAATGTTAAAAACAATCCCGCAGGTACAGAACAAATTGCTAATATAAATGCAAAACAGCAAATAAAAAAAGAATATCCAACATTTGCTCCCATTGCAACGCTCATATTTAAATCTGAAAATATTTGAAAATTTGGATTTAAGCTTAAGGACCCTAATGAATATTAACTTTCTTTTAGATATTTAAAAAATAAATATTAATAGCTAATATTTATAAATATTTTAGAGCGTTGAGTTTACGAAAGAACATCTAGAACTGATACCAAAAATTCTGTACTTTTTTGCTCATAGTGTAGAGCAGGGTCGATTTATTACCAAATAGATGGTGCAAAAAAAGTATAAAATTTTTGATGACAGTTCGAAATGTTCCTTTGTTAGGTAATATTTTTTCAAAAAATTTACCAAATCCAATTTGTCCATTTTGTTTAAGCGAAAACAAAAGAATAATAAGTAAAAACAATCCACAAATTAAAAAAGAGAAGACAAGTAAAGGAGCAAATAAAATTAATTTTCCTTTCGATGCCCCTTCCCCTCTATCAGAAAAAATAAAGGAAGCAATTACCCATCCCAAAGCAATTAATTCAAGTAAAACAGCCATAATTAAGAAAACACCAATTAAAGTATCTACAGTGCTTCGTTTCTGTCAAAATTTTAAAATAAAATTTAAAATAGTTAATTTATTATTTACCGCCATACATTCAGACATTCCTTCTGTCTCACAAATAAAAATACCAGAATTAATTGTTTTCGAATTATCATATTCTCCAATTTGATTTCCTTTAATTATTGAATGCCAACCTTTAAATAAATTTATTTTTAATTTTTTAATTAAAATACCCGGAGTTAACATTGAAATAAGTGTAAAAAGCAAAGTTGCTGCCATTACTGCTGAATAAAAACTTTGGGCAATAAATTGATGAGAAGGCATTTTTTGTTAGTTAAATAAAAATATATTTCTTTTACCAAATAAAATTTTATTTTTATTAAAAAAGTGAATCATTAAAGTTTTTGTTTATCCTTAAATCGGCAGGATTAAGAAAAAAAATACCTTTCATTTCCTTATTTCCTTTTAAAAAATACTTTTAAATATTTACACAAACTTTTTCTTAAAATAATATTTTAAGCAAATTTTTACTAAAAATATTTTTGAAAAATATACAATTTTTAATAAATTAACAAATAAATATTATACTTTTTAATGTCAAAGTTCCTGCCTTTCTTCATTTGTCTGCGCATCTGCACCTATTCCAGAATGACTTGTTTTGCCCAAAAGAGCCGACTTAATTAAAAATAATTAACTATCAGGACTTTATCTGATCATTACATTTATTTTTAAATTAAAAAACAACTTGATAATCTATAGCAGCAGCAGATTTCCCTGCAATACGACCAAAAACAACACATTCAAGAAGAGAATTTCCAGCCAAACGATTTGCACCATGTACACCCCCAGTAACTTCACCAGCAGCCAAAAGACCTTGGAATGGTTTTGATAAAAATTCACTAAACACAAATGCCTAAAAATAAAAAAAATTATTTTTGTATTTATATTTTGTAAAATAAACGTTTTTGTCAATTTGTAGTCCACCCATAGTGTAGTGAATTGCACTGAAAAATAAATAATTTACACTAAACCACTAAATTCCTTAAAAAACTAACGGTGCTATTGTCGCCACAAAGAAAGATTCGTTTGTGTTAAATTTAACAGGAAAAACGCCTAAAAATTAAAAAAAAATTAATAAAATATTTATATTTTCCAACTTTTTCCAAAAGGATCTTTAAAGTTCTTATCAATATTTCGTTTTTCTGCATAATTATTGTAATCATTAATTGTTTGAATTAAATCATCTTCAGAAGCATTAAGTTCAGTAGCGAGACTGTTAATATTTGGCAATTCTTTAAAAAAGCCTTTAATCTAAATTTTAAATATTTTTAAAAAAAACATCTAATTAAAAATACTTTGAAATAAAAATTAAAAGCAGGCATTCCAAATGATTCGGCAGATTCTTTATTCATCAACATCCAAGCGATCGGCATATCACCTGCTTCCTTTTGACGAGCACAATGCTAAAAATTGAAAAAATTATCCAGCTTCTTATTAAAATATTAAAAGAAAATGTTATTTTATTTAAGTTAGTTTTAAAATTCCCTCACTTGAATGATAAGTTTTGTAAGTTCATCTCTCCGTCCCAACTCATTTCCGAACCGCTTTCCTTCATGATTAATCTAAATAAAAATTAAAAACAAAACATAAAAATGTTTCTACAAGTATTGCGCCTTTGCCACGTAAAGCTTCTGCAGCCAGAAATTTAGTTGTAGCCCCAGGATCTTTGGGATCAATGAATGCAGTTGGGTGAACCTGGAACCAAAATTATTCATTATTTAAGATTTCTAAATTATTTCAATCCCCAACCTGTATTTTATCCATTCCAACAAGCCCAGCACCCATAGCCCGTGCCATTTTGACTCCATCGCCAGTAGCAAACCCTCCATTCGTTGTAGGATATGACAGAAGTGAAGGAGCGAATTCCAAAAGTAAAGATGTCTTATCCTTCTCTCGATCAGCGCTAAATCCGCCAGTGGTTAAGATTACAGCTTTTCCGGCGATTTCTTCTATTATTTAAGTAAATTAATAGAAATCCTACTAGTAATTATTAATTTAAAAATAATTTGCCTATTTGTCCATTATCACCAAGAACTCTAACACCCGTCACAAAATCATTCCAAGTAACCAAACCAAGAACTTGCCGATTTAATTTAATTTTTAAACGGGGTTCTTTTTCATTAAACTTTGCTGGATCACGCCATTCCTCAAGTTTTGCCTTTAATGCCCGAATTATTGCAACACCAACTGGCAAAGGTCTACCCTCTTTGGGTGATAATAACCTGAAAGGAAAGAGTTAAAAAATTGAGTAAAAGATATGGATTTTCACTAAAAATTACCAATGTGTTCGTGGCACAGAATGACCGCCACAGAGATTAACATCTGAAAGATTAACACCACTGTCAATGAGAAATTGAACAGATTGAGCAGAATTGTGAACCTTTTAATAAAATTATTGAAAAATTTTAAAATTCGAACCAAAATATCCACTAAAACAGGATCATTTTCTCTGTCCCCAGCTGCCAAAGTATCAGAGTAAAATAGCAATTGAGAATCTTTAATTCCCATTTTCTCTTGTATTGGAGTATCACACCCGTTGATTCCTAACAAATATTTTAAAAAAGTAAAGAAGTAATAAAGAATAGATGTTTAGACATTAAACTTACCACTACTAGCTTTTGCACTATTTCCGCCAAGGTCCGCCTCTTTATCAACAAGAACGACACTAGCACCAAACCTAAGTGCCCTGTAAAAACATTTATCCAAACATAGAAATAAAAAAAATTCGTAAAACAAAAAAACCAACTCCAATGCTGCAGAAATTCCAGCCAAACCACCACCAACAATAACTACCTATAAATATGAAAAAACAGTAAATTTTATATTAAAAAATCAAACAGGTTCATGCGCCTTCGGAGCCTTTCCTAGAGCAATTGCTGGATCTAAAGGTTGTGGTTGCATCATAATCTTAGAAAGTTTGCATCCAAAAAATATATAGAAACTAAAAAATATTTTTGATATATCCAAGGATTTTGTCATCTAAAAGTTTAAATTTTAATTTTACTAGTAAAAATTTAACACAAAAAATTAAAGCACATAATGATGTTTGCTAATAGCAAAATAAAGACAAATCTTATTAAACAAAATTTTAAATAGAGATTTTATTTAAATAAAACATAAAATTTCATAAAGACAAAATATTCAAATAAAAAAGGGAAATATAATATACAAAAGTTTTAAAGAAATAAAGAAAACCGTTTTTAAATAAAAAATATTCCCATAAAATTACACGAGTTTTGATTTAAAAAATCACAATAAATGGGTCCGTAGTCACCCGAACGTTAAAATTTAAAAAACAAAATATGAAATGAACATGAAGAAAAGGTATTAGAGCAAACTGTAAAAGATGGAAAAAGAAAAAGTTGGACTTACTACACATATAAATTGCGGCATTGAAAACAGAAAGAAGATAGAATCTCCTTTAATAATTATTTCTCGTTGCCAATTTGCTCTTCATTAGATGAAGATAAGTTGACTGTGGTTGGTAGCAGATTCTTTTGATTAGTGGCACCAGTCGATATAGAATGCTGGGATGAACAATCAGAGGAGCAAGACGACTGCGGTGGAAGCAACAGAGAAAGGGAAGCATCCTGAATTTATTTAAATTAGAAAAATATTAATAAGAAAATACATTTTCTACTCCTGAGTTTTCAAGCATTTCAGAATGTGGTGTATTTGCTCTTGACGAAAAAGTTGTGGATGAATTCGCATCATAACCAGCCCCAGAACAAAATGAAGAGCAAAGTACCGATTCAGCAATTGGCGAGGAATCCTCATCTTCACGAGATGCAGCAGAAGATGATTGAAAACTAATAAATGTAAAATAAAAATAAGTTTAGTTTTTAAAAATAAAACCATTCGATTGCAATTTGTGGGTCAACTAATAATCGGGAAAGTGAAGTAGTTGATTCTGTGTAGATGAAGATTTTACAACATCAGTAGTATTTGAATCAATCGAAGATGAGACGGCCACTTCTGAAACAAGCTTTGAATCTTTATCAAAATTGCTTGAAAGCCGCTCTAGTTGCTGCTGTTGGTAATAAAGTAAATTCATATTTGAAGTAGACTCTCGAACAAGAGGTGAAGATGATGAACTGATCGCCGATCGTAATAAAGCAGTACAGCGACGTTTAGAATTCGAAGGTACAAAGGAACTAAAAATAAGTACCTATGTTAATGATCTAAAGAACATATTTACCTGTTTTCACCATCACTATCTAAACCAGAGCCAGAACTTTGATTTCCAAATCCATTCCCACTTGATGCTGTATAACGTCTCTTGGAAACTTGACGAACAGCAATAGGTGACATGCTTCTAAAGAAAAATAAATTATTCAGAATTATCAGGCTAAAATAAACCTCATTCGATTATAAGGACTGGCAGGAGTTGTTGGACTCGGAATGGGCGAATAAGAAATATTCGCTCGAACAACCTGTTGAGTTGATGGAGAATAGCATTGCTAATTTAAAAATAAATAAATTTTAAATGAAAAATCATAAAAACTTTTTGCAATGAGTCAACAACATTTCGAGTTGGCGAAGGAGTTGAACTTTGCGGAAGAAAAGCATTTGTGAAAACTGAAATAGGCTCAGTCAAAGATTTGGCCCGTTTACGTTCTTCAAATAATTTGTCATCCTATAAATGTGTTGAATTTATTTCCTTATAATCAAAATAATATTTTAATCAAAGATTCTTGTTTATTGTTAATACTATAAAATCTAAAAAAAATACCAGACAAAAATCCTCAAAGCCAAGAGAGACTTGCTGCGAAGTTTTGATCAACTTCTCGTGGGCAGCCTCATTTTCAGTGCTACAATCTGATTCGCGCCGAATTGATGCAACTCTACCTCGTGTAAGCATTGGCACCCGTGACGTAGCAACAATAGCAGCGGCAGGCGAACTCGGACGACTTATCTAAACATTAAAATAAAGTAAAACTATTAATCTATAAACCTTTTTTGGTTGGAATGGAGTAACAAATCCTTCCTGATTTAATATTGTATGATGTGGTAAGAACATTTTTGCATTTTCACCCCCGATATTGATTTCAGGAAGATCAGAACCTGCTATGACACCCGAATTACTTAGTTTGCGTTTCAAGGATTGCTGAACACAAGAAGTCGAAGTGGCTGGCGAAGAAATTAAACGTTCCTAAAAAATTTTTTATTAAAATATGAAAAATAAAAAAATTACAAACCTGAAAATTTTTGGTTCCGGCCAAATGTTTGCTTTTACTACGCCATGCGCCACGATAATCAATTGCAGAAGCCGACAACGTTCGTCCAAGAAGGGAAGTAGGAGGTGCAAGATGACAGCAATCAAATGGTGCAGAATTAAGCTTTAAAGATTCTGGTCGTTCCTCGGGCGATATGTTGTCACTGGAAGATTCTATGGAACACTTTGGGACTGAATCAGAAGTTGGCATCATAATGAGTTTATTTATTTGATAAACAAGACTTCTTATAAAAGCAATGGGTTGAAGAAAATAGTAAGCTTTAAACTAAAAAGTTTTGTAGCAATTTTACAGAACCCACATTAATAAAAAATTTACAGTAATTAGAGACAATATCCACCAAATCAAAAATAAAATGTTTTAGAATTTTATTTCACGTCAAGCTAGCCAGCTGGTGCGGGACAATTGAACAGTAAGACAATTGAAAAACACAATTGAACAGTAAGACAATTGAAAAACACAATTGAACAGTAAGACAATTCCACAGTGGACAACTGCTCACTTTTTTAAAAAATTTTCTAATTAAAAAATTTTTTTTAGATTTCTTTAATAATGCAACAACAAGATATTCAGTCTGAATATGAAACAAAACATCCATTTGTTATAAATACACTTACTGATTCTCACGATTCAATACGCGAACGAAAGGAAGGTTAATTTTTCTTGAATTTTATTTCATTTTATATTAATTTTTAGGTGAAATCGTCTATGATGAGAGACGTAAGAAGTGGTATAGAGTTAAGAAGACAATGTATCCAACACATGTTACTGTTGGGCCGCATAATTTAGGTTAATAAATTTTTCAAAACTTTTTTTTTGAAAATAATATTCCTTGATTACTTTTTATTTTTAATTTATTAGGTGATCCAGATGACACGTAAGGACTTTTTACATTGAAATTCAGTGTCAAATAACTAATCTAATTTTGAGCTTTTTTTTTAGATTTTTACGAAAATATGAATCAAATGTATTGATTCCAGATATACTTGCTAAAAGAATTGAAAAGAATGAATGTCGGGAGACTTTTATGAAATTTGCTGAATGTATGCGAGATGGAGGAGCAATAACTGGGACGCATAACTGCAGACCTTTTTACAAAAAATTTCAAGATTGTAAGGTGGAAAAGTAAGTATAATATTTTTTCTTAATTTTAATTTAAAATGTTTGTAGTATTTTAATTTAAATTCCTTACAAAAATATTTGTTATTTTTTTTCAAGATTTCGGGATCCCAATCTCCGAAAGGAGGTCACTGATGAATTTATAAAAGATCGCAGTGAATTCAGAAAAACGGGTTTGGTATGTATTTTTAAATATTTTCAAAAAAAATCTTTAATTTTAGGACGAGAATTATCGTGTGTTTGAGCGTTATTTAAAATGGAAGGAAGAACAATTACTAAAAGAGAAACAAGAACAAAAAGAAAATAAAAATGATAAAACATTTTAATAAAAATGTTAATAGGTTTTTTTTGTTTATTTTTTGCCTAGAAACTTAATTTTTAGAAATTAATTATTTAAATATTTTTTACTTTAAAATTATTTTTCTAATTGATTTTTTTTTGATGGAGCAAACGTTCTTTTGTGATGTTTGTAATTTAAAAGTTTTTAGTCAAAAATTTTGGGATGATCATGTTATTGGATTTAAACACAAACAAATGGCTGATAAAAAGAGAAAATTGGAGATATTATCAAACCGTTCTGTTCATTTAAATAATTTTAAAGAAGTTTATTTTTTCCTTAAAAATTAATTTAAATTAATTTTTAGGAAATAAGAGAGGAATTGTTGCTTCAAATATTTGATCAATTTGGTGAGGTTGATAGAGTTTTAATTGACAAGTCAGGTAAAAATGCTTATTCAATTATTGAATTTAAAGAAGAAGAGGCTGCTAAAAATCTTTTGGGAGCTATGCAACGAATAAAAATTGGAAAGGTAATTTTTTAGAAATATTTTTTAACAAATTTTAAATGTTTAAATATTACTTTAAGAGTATGGTGCGTATTCGACCAAGACGTGTAGATTTTAACAATTCAACAATTAAGCAAAAATCTATTTCCATTACAAATTCTGAGAATGTACTTAAATTTCTTGAAAATTGTCCTTCTGAATTTTCTGCTCAATTGGATGGTCTAATTGAAAAATTTTCTTTATCAAATGATTTGGTTTGATATTTTTTATAATTAAATTTATTTTTTTTTTCAACAGATTAATGAACGTTTAACATTTACTTTAAAATTGCAAAAACACTTTCAACGCTATTTTTCTTCTCCTCTTTCTATTAGATTGTTTGGTTCTTCTTCAACTGGTCTTGGATTTATTGATTCTGACTTGGTAAATAAAAATAATTATTTAATTTTTGGAAAAGAAGCTTCTGGAATGTTCATTAAAATTATTTTTAATTATTTCAGGATTTAAATTTTATTCTTGATAATGTTGAAATTAATAAGAATGGTTGTTCATCTCCATCTACTTCAACAACTTCGAATGATATGGAAATAGATATTGGTGAATTTACACCAGAGGAATTACTAAAATCTCCTTTGGATGCAAAAACATTTTTAAATTTAACAAAAACAAGTAAATAAATAAATTATTTTTAAAGAATTATTTAAATCTTTTTAAAGATCAAATTCGAATTTTAAATACTTTAATTAATTCACTACGAAAAGAAAGTTCAATTATAATTTCACATGTTCCTGTTAAAGATGCACGTACTCCTATACTGTTTTTGACAATTTGTTTAAATCAAGTCAAAATTCCTTGTGAAATTTCCGTTCAAAATTTGTTTGGAGAATTTAAAGCAAATTTAATTGGGGATTTAGTTAAGGCTGAAACTTCAGGTATTTTATTTTAAATAATAGAATTTTTTTTAATTTATTAAAGGTATTCTCTTCCGTTTATTATTTTTCCTAAAGTTATGGGCATCTTCTAATGAACTTTTTACGTCTGACAACGATTCTGATGGGCCAAAATCATTCTGGAATTCTTATACACTTTCTTTGTGTACAATTGGATTTTTACAGAAAATTAATCGAATACCGCCAATTTTTAAATTTTTGAATCCAAATTCGCGTAAAATTAATGGATGGGCAATTGAATATTCTATACCCAAATTTACAATTGAAAAAGAGGAATTGCCGTTACTTTTGAAGGTAAAAAAATATACCTAATTAACATCGCGGAGTGATAAAGTTTAAACTTGAGAAATCTTTGACAAAAAGAAAAATATTTTTTTTTTAATTTTAAAAACGGAATAAGATAATTAAAAGCTAAAATTTCCTTCTTTTTTTTCTACAGGACCTCTTCACATTTTTATTTTTGAATTTAAAATCTGATTTAGTTTTGTTACTTCAAGAAGGCAAAATTATTAAAGTTAATGATTTTAAAAAAGAATTTTTGGATAAATCACCGGAAATTGAAAAACGATGGCGTTTTTCTCTTGTTAACATACAAGATCCTTTAGAGCTTTCTCACAATGTGGCGGCAAATGTAGGCAAAGCAAGTTTGTCTAAAATGCGTTGGAAATTAACGTTAGTTTTGTTTTTAATTTGACACCGAATCCTTCAATTTTCTAATTTATTTTAAATTAATATTTTCTCTTTCAGATATGCAATTTCTGTGCTCAAACATTCCAAAGATCCCAATTGTATGCAAAAGCTTTTTCAATTACAAAATTTAAAAGATCTGCGCAACGAAAAAACAAAAAAATTTCAAAATAAAAAATCGAAAATGGAAAGTCATGGACAAATGAATGGAAATGAAGATAAAGAAATGATGGAAATGGATGTTGATATAGAAGATATATAATTATAAAAATATTTAAAAATTAAATTATACGTGTACTGAAAATTTAAATAATAAAAATTGTTTTTTGTTTATATTTATTTTAAATAATTATTTATTTTTAAACTATCTTACTAAATTTCATTTAAATTCTTTTAAAAATATTCTTTTTTAGAACAATGACTAATGTTGGAACAATTACAATATTTTCAACTAATAGACAATCCAGTGAAAATGCTTCTCATTTGCCTTCAATCTTTGATTACTTGGCTCAAGATTCGCTGAGGGCTCAATTAAAACCTGGAATTTTAGCTGGAATTAAGGGAGTTTTTTGAGAAATTTTTAGATTATTTTCTGAAATCGACATTTTAATTTTCAGTTATTCTCCAGTAAATTCCCTACAACAGAAATATTTCGTTTTTTGGAAAAACATTTTGATTTAATTTTTCTTTTATTCCAATCTACAATTGAATTTCATTATTTGCAAAGATTTTGTTAATTTAAATTTTCATTTAAAAAATATTTTTTTTAATTAAAGCTGGTTCTTTTTCTGAAAATTTTTATGGAATGAAAAGAGTGCCAATTAATAATTCAAACCCGTTACTTTCTTTTAGTCAAAAAATTCGTTCTTTAATTACTTTGGTAATTCCTTTTAATTTTGAAAATAATATTTTTTATTTTAGGTTATTTTACCTTTTATTGCCGAAAGATTAACAAAAATATATGAACATTTAAAAATAAATGTTTGTTTTTTAATTTAAAATATTTTAAAATTATTTTTAGTTTTCTGGCTCAAAAAATATTTTTGGTTGGCGTTTTCTTCTTTTACGTTTATTTCCTTTTTTGAGAACTTTTAATTATTTTGCCATTATTTTATTTCAAATTGGCTACACATTCTCTTTTATTAAATTTCCCTCATGGCTTTTATTAATTTCTGGTACTCGTTTAGAAATGTTGAATTGTGATGATTTTGCTAAAATTGAATTAAATAAAGGAAGAAAAAATAAATTTAATAGGCAAGTTTTTTATTTTTAAAGTTAAAAAATTACGGTACTACTCCTTTTAGAAAGTTAAGGGGATTAAGGATTTGGCCATTGGGCCATATACTTTTGCGCCAGCCTGTATGTAAGTTTATCTACTTTCTTTGAAGAAAAGGAAGGGAGCAAAAAAATAAAATGGGGGGGGGGGGGTGTGTGATAGAAGAATATTTGTACCAAAATTATTTTTTCTTTATTTACAATTTTACATTTTTAAATTCTATTTAAAAATAAAAATTTTTTAAAGTTTTTTGTCTCGTTGTTTGCAACTTTTATTTTGGTTACCTTCTACAATTGGCCGAATTCTTTCTTTGGGACTTTTTTTAATCCAATTTCTTGAAATTTGTTATAAAGATGAATTTGGAATTATTTTAAATAAATTAATTAATGGAAATAATAAATTAATTAATTTTGAAGAATTCCCAATAAATGTATAGAAAATATATTTTGTTTAAATAATTTATTTAAAGAAATTACCCGTTAATCAACAATCCCTTTGCCGTGCCGGAAAATGCCCTATTTGTGGACAAATTCGGAATGAGGAAGCTGTTTTGAGTATTTCTGGATATATTTTTTGTTATTCCTGCATTTATAAATTTGTTGGTTTTTTTGAAAGGGAGGAGGGGAATAATTTAAATTAATTAATTTATTATTAGGGATTTGTTTTTTAAATTATTTTAATTAGAAATTTATATTTAGATAATATTAAACGGTCGTTGTCCAGTCACTTCACTTCCTGCTTCAATTAATGAAATCATTAAAATATATCGTTAAAAATTATTTGTGATTAATTAAATATATTTTTATTTTTTACTTTTTTATATTTAAAAATAAAATTATTTTATAAAAATAAATTCAAGTTTTTCTTTTATTTAATTAAAGGTTCCTTTTAATTTACGTAAAACATTTTTGACATAATTATAGTGCTCTGACGTAAATAAAAAAATTGCGCATTTTTCACTAAAAACTTTTTTTATTGTCTAAAGTAATTAAAAATATTTTTTAAATAAATTTTGAATTAAAAAAAGTTTTAAAAAAAATATTTATTTTAAAAAACTAGTTTTTTTTTATTTGAGGGTTATTTGAATTTTATAAACAAAAAAATATAATAGAATACATATTTGTCTACTTTTTATGTGATCGATCTCCCCCTCTCTCGCGCATTTTTAATTTACTAAAAAATAATTAGAGTATTTTTATTTAAAATTATTTTTAATTAAATTAAAAATTTAAAATAAAATTAAAAAAACATTTTTTTAAATTTAATCCAAAACTGTATATTAATTTAAATTATTTAAATTTTAAAAAAATATTTATATAATTTAAAAATACTCAATTGGTGCGCGAAATTTAAAGTGACATTGACAATGAATAAATAAATAAATATATTTTTGGATTGAAATAAATAGATAAAAATAAATATCTCGACAAATATTTTGAAGAAAATTCTCTTTCTTATTTTCTTTTTATTTTTTAAAGAGATCTATCCATCTACTACTTAAATCTCTTTTAAAAAAATATTTAAATAATTAAATGTTCTAAATTAAATAAATGTATTATTCTTTATTGGCTACTTCCGGTCAGATTTACAGAGAATTTGTTGGGGAATTTATTGCACAATTGTTATCTTCCCCTGGAGCCGAGGCTAATAATGGAGAAGGAGAAACTAAACAACAAACTTTTATTGAAAATATTTTGGTAATTTAAATTAATTTAATTTCCTCCATTAAAATTATTTTAGCCAAATAAATTCTCTCAATTAAATTTGCACTTTAATTGTTGTTAAAAACCGTTTATTTCCCTTATCAACTATAAATTAAAATTATTAAAAAATTTGTTGTTTAAATGATAACAACAAAAGTAAAATACCCCCCCCCCCTCCAAAAAAAACTAAAATAAATTCTCGATTATTTACAAAATTAATTGAGTAAAATTTGTACTCTCTTTTTTATTTCTTAAAAAAATTTTCTTTCAAAAATATAATGGCCATAATATTTTCATTTAAAGATTCGTCTCAGCACTTTAACGGAAACTTTTAATTTTTTAATTTTTTGGATTTCTAATAACAACAACAAAAATAATATTTCAATGATAACTAATTATTTTTATTTAATTCTAATATTTTTTATTTTAATATTTTTATTTTTCCTTCACCGCCCACTTCCTCATTTTATTGCTGACAGATGGAAAATACAGATTATTGAATTTCTAATGCGGATTTCTAATGAATATCTTGTAAATAAAATTTTTTAAATAAATATACTCGTGTCGACGCAGAAGACCCACAGACAGAAGACCCAAGGACAGAAGAACCACAGACAAAAGACCCACAGACAGAAGACCCACAAGGACAGAATACCCACAGACAAAAGACCCACAACTATTTTTCGTTTTCCTTTTATTGTGCATAAATTTTGGCGGAGGGATCTTGTTAGTTCTATTTGTTTTCCACAATAAGGGTGATCCAACAGCGGGAAAGTTTTTTCAATATTAGGCATGGCTTCGATTTCTGCGGATTTTTCCTCATTTTGTGGTTTTTAGATAGGGCGATGAGGATTATTTTTAAAAATGCAGATTTGCGGATTTTTGTGGTCTTTTAAAGATTATGAGGATTTTTTTATATTTTCTTGTAGTTTTTAGAATAAAATGTCATTATTTTTCTGCTAAGACCTTGTAAAATCCTCAAAATTTTCGCCTGCGGCGCTTAAAATGTAAGATTTTTGGCTTAAGGATCTTCCAAAATTAAAAAAATTTTTGCCTGCGGCGCTGAAAAAGAAAGAAATAAAAATTCTTGGCATCTTTAACGACAAAAATTCAAGTGTAATTGTCCAGATAATTGTTCGGATTTCTATAAGATTATCATTAGTAATAAAAAATTGCATAATTCAATTGTTGGAGTTAAAAAATATAACGCATAAAGTGATTTTAATTCAATTTTTGTGTTTGATAATTTTTTGCGGATTTTTGATATAAAATGAGGATTTTTTCGATCAAAATTGCGGATTTTTAAAAATTCGAGATCGAAGCCCTGATATTAGGGAAGGTTGTTCCATCAATTTGGAGGGTAGTTCATTGTTCATTGTTCCAATGACGGAAGTTTGTTTCAACCAAGGGAACAATGGGGAATGTTGCAACAACTTCCACGATGGGAATATTGTCCCAATTACCGTAGAGCTTGTTTAACGAAGAGGGATCTCGATTTCCCGGATTTTCGGGATTTTTATCCGGAAAATCCGGTACATGTCGTGTCAAAAAATATGGATCCGATCAGGTTCAGATATAAAAAAATAGTATAAAAATAGCTAATTGGCCTTCCAAAATTTCCAAAATTCTTGTCTGTAACGATGAAAGAGAAAAGTAGATCAAAGGGATTTTTAGAATCAAGGGATATTTAGGATTAACTGGACTATGGCGAGAGTCAGTTAAGTCCACATGGAGGGATATAGAAGGATTAGAAGCGATCAAGGGCATTGGAGATATGCAAGGATATCGGGGATCTTTGGGATAGTAGAGATTACTTATATTTCTGAGTAACATGGAGGGATATCTGTGGATAAAAGCGGATTAGTGGTAAAAGATTAAAAGTTTAAACATCCTTTGAAATTCCCTGACATATCCGATTTACTGTTAATTTCTTCTTCTGGTTCCTGTTATACACAATTTACGGATAAGAATAGATATCGGTGGATTCAAGATTTTACCCCTATATTCTTTATATCCCATGCTATTCTACATATCCTAATTAATCACCCGTCTTTTCAAATTACTTTCTAATTAAGTGATCTAAATCGCACTCATCCATAAAATTTAAAGTTAAAAATTCTTTTTATTAACTTTAAAATAATTTTTTATATTTTAAAATTTGTTAATTTTGTGCCTTTAGAAATTGGAAATCTTTTTCAGAAATTTCAGAAAATTTCTGCTAAAGTTTTAGTTAAGAAACTTTCTTGTGTCTAAGTTTTAGTTAAAAAACTTTCTTGTGGGTCTTTTGTCTGTGGGTATTCTGTCCTTGTGGGTCTTCTGTCTGTGGGTCTTTTGTCTGTGGTTCTTCTGTCCTTGGGTCTTCTGTCTGTGGGTCTTCTGTCACTACGCCAAATATACTTACTGTAGTTTTCTCAAAAACAGACAATTCTCTCTCTTATTTTTAACTATAATTTTTGAAGAACAAAAATTACCTCGCTTACTTTAAATTTCTGTTAAATACCTATTTTTAATGAATCATATTTTTCCAAATTATCTTTGTTTTAAACTTTTTCTGTTAAAAAATTTAAATTCTAAAAAAGACAAGGAATTAAATATTAATTAAAGTTTATAAGAAGAATAAAGGAACGAATATTTTTTTATTTTTAAGCAAATAATCTTTTAAATATTTTCTCTCTACAAAAATAAAATTAATTAATTATTTAAAGGGTGATTTAGTTGAATTATTTTCTGGTCCAATTATGCGAAACAAATTTACTCGTTTTTTCTCTTCCCTTCCATTTTATTTTTTTTCTGTACGAGTGCCAGATTGGTGTTTAATTAATGTTGGGTATATTGCTGGAATTAAATGTCGATGTTTGTTTTAAATAATTAATTAAAAAAAGATTTCTAGTTTATCTTCCACAAGGAGAATTTAAAAGAAATAATGCTTTAATTGTTTTTATTCATGGAGGTGTGTATATTTAAAAATAAAATTTTTTTATAAATTATTTTAGGTGGCTGGTGTATGGGAAGACCAAGTAAAAATAATTTAATTTAAATTTATTTTTTAAGCAAGTATGTATTCCTATTTCTCTCTGATTATTTACAGGATTAATCTCCTCCAGTATACATAAATCCCAGAGAGGGGGGGGGGACTTTTCTTAGTTTTATCCTTGTTTCCTTTTTCATGATTTGGGGGGAGGAAGCAATTCTTGTTCTATTCGAGAAAGGGGGGAAGGGAAGGGGAGAGTCCTCCCCCTCCCCTTTCCTCAGGCTTTTTTTTAATTTTTAAAATTATTTTTTTAAGGATTTTATGATGGTGCTTTATTACTTTTAATTAAACAATTAGGCTTAACTATAATTTCTATTGATTATTCACTTTCTCCCGAAGTAAAATTTCCAGTTGCTCTTTTGGAATGTGAACAAGTAATTGAAGAAATTTATAATAAAAAGTAAAAAAGAAAAAGAAAAAAAACAACGAATATTTCTTGTTTTTTTTATTTAAAGATTTGAAGATCTTGGAATTGATAAAAACAAAATAGCTTTAATGGGGGATTCTGCTGGTGGATGTCAATGTGCTGTTTTGTGTCAAAGAGTATTGAGAATGAATAGACAGGAAATGATAAAAGTGAGTGATTGGAAGGGGGGGGGGGGGAATTTGATTCCAAACCAAAAATTATTTTATTTTGTTCTCATGGGAATTGTATTCCTCTTTAAATTCATTTTTAAATTCAAAATTTTAGTGCCAAATACTTATCTATCCAGTTATTCACATGTTAGACTTCCAATCTCCTTCTTATCAATTATATTATCGTATTTATCCAAGGACAGGTTTATTAAATCCGAAAATGCTTGCCCGTTGGTATCTAAAAGAATATTTTTAAAAATTCCCTCCTCAAATATTTTTAGGTATTTGTTTTATTTGGGTATAGAACCAACACAAAAAAATATTAATTTAATGATTAAAAATCAACATTTATCACCGAAATTACTTAATGAAGCTAAATTATCTTCAATTCTCGACCCAGAAAAACTTCCTAAAGAATTTCTTTTAAAAGAAGAGGAAAATAGAAAAAATCCTAGCCATTCTTCAATTATTAAATGGAAAACAACAAAAAATGGATTTAATGGAATAATAAAAGAGGCAAAAAATGAGAAAGAAAATGCAGAAAGGGAAAAGGTTAATTGTTTGAACAAAAATTACCTAAAATATTAAATACCCTTGTCCAAAGTTACGATTAAAATAGAAAGGGGGAATATTTGTTGAATATACCAGGGGTATGCCGAAACAGATTTTAAAAAGCTAAACGGCACATCCCCCTCGATATACACAAGAATAAATCCAAAAAATTATTCTTTTCTTTTTTCCAGCTTTACACCCGAATAGAAGAATACCTTCGAAATCCAGATATTTGCCCTATTTTAGCTAATAATTTAAAATATCATTGCCCAACAATGATATTAACTGCGGGTATTGATGTTCTTCGGGATGAGGGTATTCAATATGCAAAAAGATTAAATGAAGATGAAGTTAAAGTTGAATTAAAACATTATGAAGGTAAATATTTAATTAAATAAATTAATTAATTTTATTTTTTAAAAATAAAAGATGCTTATCATGGAATATTTAATATGTATTGTAGTAAAAAAAGAGAAGAAATTATTAATGATATTAGCAATTATTTAAGAAATAATTTAATTAATTAAGTAAAAATCGCAAATCTGTTTTTGAAGAATATTTAGGTAATTAGTGATCTCTTTTAATTACAAAATTACAGTCAACTCTCTACTACACATAATTAAACTCATCTATTTATTTTAACAAAAGCCTATTTTAATTGCTAATTGTAAGAATTTTAAAGTACCTAATTCCTTATAAAAATTCCAATAATGAGGGGTGACTGTATTAAATACCTACATACATCCACATACTAATGCCATACTAACGAAGAAATTTTCTAACTTTTGTATCTTTATTTAAATATTTGTTACATAATTTTAATATTAATATACATATATAGGATAATCCTTTTATTCCCTTAAATTCTTACTAAACAAAGAATAACGATATTCTAACATTTATGTATATTTTTATAATTTTAAAAACATTTTTCAATTAGTTTTACCAAAGATTGTTTAATAAATGTGAATTTTAATATTTAATAAAATGTGATAATTTATATTTTTTGTTTTTTTACTTTATTTTAACTAGAGTTGCCTTGTTCCTGAACAATTTTTTCACAATTATCCCTCAAAAATTGAAAATCCCATCTTCAACACCCGCCCTAGAGCGTTTAGATGCAACCCTACTTTTGTGCTTTAATTTATAGTTTTGTGCGCTTTTCTCTATTTTCCTTTTTTAAATTTACCGTTTTGGCGCAACTTTTTAAAATTCTTTAATTGTTTTAATTTTGCTTAAGTAAATTTAGTTTTTCTTATTTAAAATTAAAAGAAAATGGCTCTTTGGATTGACAAATATCGTCCACGGGAAATGTCAAAACTTACTTTTCACAAGGAACAATCAGAAAAATTATCTTCACTTGTAACTGACGGGGATTTTTCTCATCTTTTATTTTGCGGGCCAGCAGGTGCTGGAAAGAGAACAAGAATTAATTGTTTACTTAAGAAGATTTATGGGAAAGGTGTAGAAAATATTCATGTCGAAACTCATCATTTTTCAATTCCAAGCGGAAAAAAACTGCAAATATTTGTTGTAAACAGTAATTATCATATTGAATTGACGCCTAGGTAATTCTTTATTTTTTTGTTTGAAATAAATTATTTTTTAGCGATGTTGGTGTTTATGATCGAGTTATTGTACAAGAAATTATTAAAGACATGGCACAAGTACAACAATTGAATAGAGCGTCACAAAAGGCATTTAAAGGTTTTTTTGAAAGAATTATTTTTCTAAATTAATTTTAAAGTTGTTGTTTTATTGGAAGCAGAAAATCTTACTAAAGAAGCCCAACATTCGTTGAGACGAACTATGGAAAAATATGCCGCTAATTGTAAAATTATTCTTTGTTGTGAATCTGCAAGCAGAATAATTGAACCACTTAGAAGTCGTTGTATGGTTATTCGAGTGTCTGCACCTTCTGATGAAGAAGTTTGATTTTTATTTTTTGCGGAGTGGGATGGATTATTAAAGGATTTTTACTTGTTATTACTAGGCTTCCTTGCTGTATCAGTACAAGCAAGCTAGACTTGATTTTGCCTCCCCAACAGGGCGTAGCCACCATTTTATTTTTAAATTTAATAAAATTAGTTTTCAATTTATAGTTATTAAATTGTGTGGAGAATGTTTGTACCCGTGAGCGTGTCCAAGCAACACATGAATGGCTTCGAAAATTAGCTGAAAAATCTAATGGAAATTTGCGTAGAGCTCTTTGTTTACTTGAATGCAGTGTTTCACAAAAGTTTGTTTTTTTTTTGGTTATAATTTTATAAAATTTGTTAATATTTTTAAAATACGTTCTTCTAATATTGGATTTTTATGTTTTTTTTAGAAAATTTAAAAAAATATTTCCAGTTATAAAAATTTTTTGTCACATATATTATATTTTATTTTGATAATTTTTTTTATATTTTAGTGGACATAATTTAGACAAGCAGCCAATTGTTGAACCAGAATGGGAAGGTTATATACGAGATATAGCTAAATTAATTGTTCAGACTCCAACTCAAAATGGGTATTTTAAAATTTATTTTTTTTTAATTTCTAAAATAAATTTTTTAAAGTTTATTGGATATTCGTAATCGTTTTTATGAATTACTTTGTCGTTGTATTCCTTCTTCAATTATTTTTACGGTTTATTTTTAACTTTTAACTTCTAATTTTTTGTTTTATTTTTTTAGCATTTAATTCTTGAATTATCAAAAATTCGAGATACCTCGCCAATATTTCCTTCAATTGTTTCAACAGCTGCTGAATATGAACATTCAACTCGTTTGGGAAGTAAAGATATTATACATTTAGAAGCTTTTGTGGCTACCGTTATGAGTTTGATTGTTGAAAAAAGATTGCAGAAAATTTAATAAAACAAAAAATGACGAAAATTTATTTATTTTTTTAAACAATTGTTTGAATTTTATTTATTTTTTTTAATAAATGGATTTTGAGAAAATTTTTAAATATTATAGAAACAAGTAATTACCTATCTAAATATTTTTAGAAAATTTTATTCTCTTTTCTCTCCTTTTTTAACAGCAAAGTTTTCGAATTTATTAATTTAAATGCAAAGCAGACAACCAAATATTAATGCTAGAAAGAGTGAACATCAACAACCAAACAAAACAATTGTTACAAAAAAATTACTCATACAAGAATATAAAGATAGATTAAAAAATAATGTAAAATCGTTAAATGAAAATTTTGACAGAATTTTGTGTTTAGTTAAGGTATTTTTAAATTTTAAATTTAAAAAATAAATTTCTAGATAAATGATGATTCTTCACACAAAGCTAATAGTACTGGACAATTAAGTGAATATTATGCTATGAGAGAAGAGTTGTTAGCTCGGGCATCTTTAATGGTTAAAGCAACTGATGAAGTACAAATGCTTACAAAGTAGGTATTTTTAAATTTAATTGGGCTATCCAAATTTTTAGCAATTTTTGGCCTTTTCTTTTTAATTTTAGTTTTAGAATTAATTTTCTATATTTTTTTAGTGATATACGCGAATTTTTAATTCTTCGCGATTTTAATTTTATCAGCACATCAATTGATCAGTAAGTGAATTTTTAAAATTTATTGAATTTTTAAATTTAGAGCAGAATCTGATTATAAAAAGAAACAATTAGAACATATAAAAAGTTATAACAGAAAAAGAATTTCAATTGGTTTAGTAATTACAGATATCGATAAAGAATTGGCAGAAAATTCGTTATTTAGATATTAAAATGTTTTTATTTAAATAAATTTTTTTGTTTAATTTTTAAAAATTGGAAAAATTGTTGTTATTTACTATAAATTATTTAAAATTATTACCTTTAAATTTTTTAAACTTTTTTACAAAAAGATGAATGAGAATTATTCAAAATATCAGGATTTTACTAATCGATTACGTTCAATTCAATTATCTACAAGAAGGAAATCGTTAAAAAAGCCAAATTTAGAGGAAATACTTGGAAAACTTAAAAGTTTGCTTCGTTCTATGGAGTTTAACTTTAATTTAAAAATTAATTTTAAAAATTTAATTTTAGAGAAAGTGGGGCAAATAATGAACAAAAAGTTTTGTGCCATAAAGAAATTGCTTTAATTTATTTAAATTTGGGAAATCAATCTGAATCGAATGATCATTGGATGAATGCTGGCCGGTTATATTTTGATATGGCATTTGATAGAAAAGAAATAAATTGTCGAGGTTTTTCTTAAAGAGTTTAAGAGGTTTTTGGTCCTAATGGGTATTAATAGCTCCAAGAAGCAGAAGCATTCTTGCTGATTGTAAGAGACCCTCCTATTTTCTCTGGGATTTTATCTCACATCTAGCACATGTGAATGATTAATTTTAAAATTAAAAAAGTTTTTTAATTTAGCTGAAAATGAATTTCAACATTTGATGGAGCAATGTTATTTAAATGTAGCTAATCAATTTATTAATCAAAATAATTTAAAATTTGCAAGTTTTATTTATTCAGAAATGGCTGATAAATTTTTGAAATTAAACAAATTAAATAAAAGTTTTGATTTTTTAGATAAAGGTTTTTAATTACTTAATTAATTTTTATTTATTTATTTTTAGCATTTAAATTAACGAATAATGATATTTTTGCAAAAATATGTTTATTTGATAAAATGTTGGATTTGATAGAAATTTCGAATTTTGAAGAAAGAATTTGGAATAAAATATTTAATAATTGGAATTTATTTTTAAAAAGTTTAAGGTTTTTTTGTTTAATTATATTATATAAAATATTAAGCTCAATTAAATTTAAAAACTAATATCGGCCGGCCGAAGGCCGGCCGCTTCCCCGAAGCCTTACATCCTGGGGGCAACTTTTTACGGCGCATTCAGGAAAATTATAGCGGCGGCGCCACGACTTTCCCTTTGCGCCGAAACGACCCCACTAAAATTTTTATCTCGTGAACCAGAAGTCGGAGCGGAAAAGTCCCGCTGGGAGGCACGTGCGCCACGATTAGTAGATAATGTTTAAAAAAAAAATTTCGAAATTCGGTGAAGTCTAAATACCGAAGTGCCGCGGTAAGCGTTTTTGACATGTACGCAAATGTCGCGGCTTGGGGTAGCGGTCAATTGTACGTTTTCTATATCTCGGGAACGGCTGGGCGGATTGAGATGGAGCCTGGGGGGTAGTAGGTAAGTGGCTATGGGAAATTTTTTGGGACGGGTCATTTTGGTGCCGCACTTGAGTGTGGCGCCGAAATGGCCGGTTCAAAAATTCAACGCGTTATAATGCGTTTTTGAGAACTGGGGGGTCTTGGGGCCCGGGAGTGGTATTGTAGGGCTGGATGTTGGGAAGTTATGAATAGTTGACCACTAGAGTCTCGGGTGAACTTTTGGGGGTCATATGGGTCGAAGAGTCGGAGTCGAAAAGTCGACTTTTTTTAACGTGAATTCAAATTCGTTTTCGATACCCAGATCGAAAGAGCGTCCCCTGGCGGTCAGAAAAAGGTATCATATGGTGGGGGTCCACTTGAGTCTCAAAAAGTTATAGCCAGTGTGGCAAAATGTCGTAAAACTTTATGAGACTCTAACGTCTCGGGGAAATTTTTTAAAATTTTTCTGACGCCGGATTCGTACTCAGCGCATGTCAGAGTACCATATAAGTCGAATTTTGGGTCAAAATTCGAAAATTTTGTCCCACCCCCTATTTCCAAAGGGGTACCCCTTTTGGGAAAATTTCGGGATTTTTTGGGGGACCTTAACTTTTTTTGGGGGAGTCGGATTGGGATGGGGTTTGCTTTATAAAATCAAGCAAAAAATTAACTATTTTTCGACCGAAGAACATTTCGAAAAAATTCGAAATTGGGGGTGTAGGGGTCGAATTTCGAAAATTCGAAAAATTTTCGGTTTTTCGAAAAAATTTCGAGATTTTTGCCGGCGGTTCGCGCCGAAAGTATTTTTCCTGGATAGAGCAGAATTTTCTGCACCGGACAAGCTTTTAAAATTTATAAAAAAGGTCTAATTCGGGGAAGTTATGATTTTTTGAAAATTTGGTCGATTTTTTCGGCCAAAATTTTCGTCCAAAAAAATATTTTTTTCAACATGGGTAGAAATGGGGCAATGTTATATCAATCGAAAGCTCTCATCGAGCTGAGCTTAAAAATATTTTTTGCAAATTTTTCTGACCATTTTGTACAAAGTTACAAAAGGTCGAATTTTCGGTTGTGGTCGGTACCATACCCAGTGGGGGTACCAAAGGAGGGGCAATAAATTGAAAAGACTTACGTTATATTGTAGAGCATCCATAAATGCATCGAAAAATATATTATCTGTTTGGGTGGTCACTTGAGTCTGAACAAATTATGGCGGTCAGATTTTCTGTTTTGGGGGTTTTGTGGGACGAACGCCCCCAAATCGAGGCCGAGGGGATCTAAACGCCGCGTTTGGGGGGCCGAAGGCCCCCCAAACGCCCTGAGCCAACCCACCAACGCTACCAAAAGGCAAAGTAACATTCTAAACGATGGGTTTGGGGGGCCGAAGGCCCCCCAAACGCCCCGAATCAACGCACCACAGCTGCCAAAAGGCAAAGTATCCTCCTAAACTTTGGGTTTGGGGGGCCGAAGGCCCCCCAAACGCCCCGAGTCAACCCATCACAGCTGCCAAGAGGCAAAGTATCCTCCTAAACTTTGCGTTTGGGGGGCCGAAGGCCCTCCAAACGCCCCGAGTCAACCCACTACAGCTGCCAAAAGGCAAAGTATCCTCCTAAACTTTGGGTTTGGGGGGCCGAAGGCCCCCCAAACGCCCCGAGTCAACCCATCACAGCTGCCAAAAGGCAAAGTATTCTCCTAAACTTTGGGTTTGGGGGGCCGAAGGCCCACCAAACGCCCCGAGTCAACCCATCACAGCTGCCAAAAGGCAAAGTATCCTCCTAAACTTTGGGTTTGGGGGGCCGAAGGCCCCCCAAACGCCCCGAGTCAACCCATCACAGCTGCCAAAAGGCAAAGTATTCTCCTAAACTTTGGGTTTGGGGGGCCGAAGGCCCACCAAACGCCCCGAGTCAACCCATCACAGCTGCCAAAAGGCAAAGTATCCTCCTAAACTTTGGGTTTGGGGGGCCGAAGGCCCCCCAAACGCCCCGAGTCAACCCACTACAGCTGCCAAAAGGCAAAGTATCCTCCTAAACTTTGGGTTTGGGGGGCCGAAGGCCCCCCAAACGCCCCGAGTCAACCCATCACAGCTGCCAAAAGGCAAAGTATTCTCCTAAACTTTGGGTTTGGGGGGCCGAAGGCCCACCAAACGCCCCGAGTCAACCCATCACAGCTGCCAAAAGGCAAAGTATCCTCCTAAACTTTGGGTTTGGGGGGCCGAAGGCCCCCCAAACGCCCCGAGTCAACCCACTACAGCTGCCAAAAGGCAAAGTATCCTCCTAAACTTTGGGTTTGGGGGGCCGAAGGCCCCCCAAACGCCCCGAGTCAACCCATCACAGCTGCCAAAAGGCAAAGTATTCTCCTAAACTTTGGGTTTGGGGGGCCGAAGGCCCCCGAATGCAATGAAAAGAATTTAAATCTATTTAACGTAAATCGCCAAGCAAAAAAGAAAATCTAGCGTCCTTTTAAAGCCGCAGGCTTTCCACTCGCGTCCCTGGACGCGTCCCCAAACAACCAAAACTTAACAGTAATGTAACCAAACGCTCCCCCCAGCGTAACCAAACCCACAGTATCTTTACACCCACCCAGCTACTCACCCTGAGCTAGTTTTTAAATAAAAATTAATTTTTATTTAATTTTAAAGTAAGGATTTGTCATTTTATTTTCAAATTTTGGCATTAGAATTAAGAATTATTTTGTTAATATTTATTTCTTCTAAATTTACTGATTTACAACAACAATATTTATCTCAATATCAAAATAATAATTCGAAAAATATTTATTTGAAAACATCTTGGGCAAATAAGCAAGATTTTGAGTTAATTTGTGAATTTATTAAAGTAATTAATAAAGAAGATTATTTGAAGGTAATTTTGAATGGGGGAGGATTTAGAATTCTTTTAAAATAATTATTTTTAAGGCAATTCAAATACAACAATTAAATTTTAATCAACTGTTAGACGAAAAGGGACATTTTCTTTGTACAAAACTTTTAAATTCAAAAATGAGAAGTTTACTTGTTTCAATAAAGTAAAAATTAAAATAATATTTTAATTAAAAAATTTATTTTAAGTATGAGAGAGGAAGAAGAAAAGGGAAACAATGAAGAAGAAGAAGAAATTAATGAAATAGAAAAAAGATTATCAATTCTTCAAGAATTAAGTGAGAAAAAAATTAGAACAAAATCATTTAGTAGTTTACATAAATTGTCAAAATAATTAAAAAAAGAGTTTATTTAAATAAGGTAATGTATATTTTGTAAAATTCAATTTATTTACTTTTTAATTTTTAAAAATAATTTTTATAGTATATATGTATTTTTTTGCACAAATGTTTACAATATTCTTTAGTATTACTTTAATTTATTTATTCAATTTTGTCAAAGCTTGCCCTTTAATTGAAACAAATTTGGAGTTTGATGTAAGATTTTATATTCTTTTTTAATTTATCCAAGCAGGCACAATATTTTAAGACCTAGTAGGTGTTTGGAAACTAGTTAAGTATTGTTTTTAATAGATTTTTCAAATTTTTTTGACAAGAAGAAGTGAATTTATATAATTAAACTTTAAAGATTTTGGGGTCTGGTTTTCATCGCCAAATCTTCATTTCTTCACATTTATCAAGTAAAAATAGATTAATTGGTTGTGTTCTCTCCTATCGATTTGAAATTCCTCCAGGTGCTTATCTTAATTTGAGAAGGTAGAAATTTTAATTTTTTTTTATTAAAAAAAGAAGAATTTCTTTTAGTTTAAAACATTTTAATCAAAGAAATATTTCTTCTACAAAACATTGCATTTTTTCATCTTTTGATTTTGATGTAGAAAAGCCATATAATTCAAATAGTGGTAATTAAAAAAAGAATTAATTATTTATTCTTTTTTTAGAATCTCCTCAATATTCTCCAATAATTATTTTTATCAATTCAAATAAATTCCCAACAAAATCATTTTTATTGAACGATTATTTTTATTTGCCTGTCAAGATTCGTTATCACAATCCTAATCCTAAAGGAATAAATTTAAATGCAGGTTACTAATTATTTTGAAATAATTTGGGAATATAAAATAATTTTTAGATATTAAATTTAAAGCTCCAAATGTTTTCCTTCATTGTTCAGAGAATAACGAAACTTTGTTAAATGACTTAAATTGTAAAAGGCTTATTCAACAAGTAAATACTAAATAAATATTATATTCTTTATTAAATATATTTTTAAAGATCCCTTCAGAATGTGGTCTTTTAACAAGTCCCAAAAATATTTCTGCATTTTCGCTATTTCACAAAAAAGAGGGAAAATTTAAAATAATCCAAATACCTGTAGGAAATCAATTAAATTTATTTTTTGTTTGTATTGTGACTTTTTGTGTTATTATTTTTTGTACAATAATTATTGCTAGAAAAACAATTTTAACTTAAAAATATTTTTAAATCTTATTTTACACCCGGGATAGAATAGGCAACAATTCTCTTGTAATTTTGTAAAACCTACATTAGGTAACAACCACTTTATTTAAAATTTTATTTAATTCAACTAACTATAACATAAATATATAAACATATACATAATTAGCTCCTATTTTTTAATTTTAAAGGCCACCAAACAAAAAATATCTTTCGAAATTTAGTTCTCTAATTTTTCTTTTTGGTAATTGTTTTTGCATGGCAACGCTTTTCTCTTTTTTGGCAATAAGCAGAAACATGAAAGAAATCGAATGTCGTTGTTATTGGTTGTTTTTTAGCAGAAGAAGAATTGAATTGTTCAGATTCAACGGTGAATTGAGCAATTTTGTTGCGTATCAAATCACAGGGATGAAGACAAGAGCAGTCGAGAGCGCTTGTTGATTTTGTTGTCGAAAGCATTTGATCTTTAAAAATTTATTTAACATTTATACCTCACCGAGATTATTTTTTATTTTTTCCTCGAAAATTTGAATAATTGTTTCGGAAAAAATTAAAAAGTATTTTCATTCAAGTTTTGAACACAAATAAAATTCGTAAAATTGGCTCCTTGACAAATATTAACACCAAACATTAATAGTGCCTACCTCTACATAAAAAAACAGGATGACCGGCAAACTCCACAACTTTATTTGTTGCCAAATGTGGACAAGCAAGTTGTGTGTAATAGCACCAATTAATACAAACTATTTAAATTAAATTTAAATATTAATTTAAATATTTTTAAAACCTTTTCTTTTCCATATTTCAACTAAATTAACTAATAACCATTTTCTGTACCATTCCTAAAAATAAACAAATTTATAAAGTATTAATCTCTTTTAGAATTTCATTTCTTTTACTATAGACATAGAGGGGGTTAAGAACCTCGAAAGTTCGAATAATGTAAGATTGGGAATATTAAAGAAAATTTTAAAAATAATTTTAGTAGAAAATAGTTCATTTTATAAAGATTTATTTTCTCAACTCGACTAATTTCAAAATGTAATTAGAAATTTATTTTATTTTCTTGGCCGTTATTGCCCTTTATTCTTGACTATTTCTTATTCTTTGAAAGGAATAGGGCGGATACCTTATCCTTATTTTGGACTTATTTAATTTAAAAAATGACCGCGCAATTGTCACACGTTGTATTTGGTGAAAAAGGTCTTGTTGTCGAAATTTGTTGTTGTTTTATTGTATTTTCTTTTTCCAAATCTTTTTGTTGTTGACGGCAATCAAAGCGTTGTAATAATTGTGAAAATGACCAAAAAGTTTTTTCTAATTTTTCTAAAGAAGTTCCCAAACGTTCAAAACAAATTAAACATTCAGAAGAATGGGCATCTCCTAAAATACAGGATTGCCCTAATTGGCCCAATTTTAGATGACGTTCTACAAATGAAATAAGTGAAGATTCTGATTCATGATTGTTGATAATGTTTAGTTGGAAAATATCAGACAATTGTAAATTTGAAAAGCCTTCAGCGCATATTGTAAATAGAGATAACTCACTAAAAAATGTTTAAAAAATAAAAATTATCTAAATTATGTATGCAAATAAGAAAATAAATAGAATAATATCACATAATTTTCTTGATCCAATTGTTACAGATATAATACAGCAACAAAACCACCTAATACTATTTCACAAATACAAATCAAAACTTACTCCATTCGTTTAATTCTTTCCCATCTATTCAATGCACAAAGTTCAGAAGGCGATCCTTTATTCCAAACATGACACATTTCGAGTTGTAGTCCTTTTTCTTCAATTAATCCCTTTAAAAATATATAAATATGTTGTAAAATTGTTAAACTACAAATTATAAAATTAATTTTCTTAATCAGTTAAAAGTACAAATTAACATTTTTCAATCATTTTTTCTTTTAAATCTTTTATAATACATATGAAATTTCCAAATATTAAAAAGAACACCGAAGGATTCAGGAGTTGTGAATCCTCAATATCCTTTAATCCCCGATATCCCTCCATCCCCCAATAGCTCCCTGGCCCTTTTTAAATTCCCGGTGCTTCTTCCAACTCCTATACCTCAGTTTTAAGCTCAAGGGGTATTCAAAAGTGAGGTCCAATTATGTTAGTACAGTTTGAGAATTTTGGAAGACAAAACTAAATTAATTAATTAATTACCATTTTTGTAAATAATTGCTTTGATAATTTTCGTTGCTTCCAATCATTTTTTCTTTTAAATCTTTTGTAATAATTATTTTCAATATTTAATTGTTGAAATCTCCAAATATTTTCAGTAAAATTTTGATAAATATTTTCTTCAAAATCTTCAAAAGAATTTGTTTCATTCAATGAAATTTCAGAGGCAGTTGAATAAAGAAAGAAAGTTGATAAAGGCTTTAGTATTAAAAATAAAATAAGCAATTGTAAAAATAGCACCAAATTAATTGTTTTTGTATATCGCTTAAAAAATTAAAATTTTATTATGAAAATTATGAAGGATTGAGAAATATCAAAAATGAAAATTTAGGGCGCAAATGACCAGTGTTAAGACCTGAAACACGATCTGTTTTAAGCGATTTTTATTCGATTGATACGATGCTGAAACCAGTTAGGGGCACAAGCTACTTAATGTATAAATTTACTTTTTTGTTTTTTATGAAACGACCGATAATAAAAATTTATTATTTCTATTTAAAATTTTATAAATTTTTTAAATTTTACCCAAAATGGCTTTTGTCTCCTTTCTAAAGGGAGTGAATTTTTAAATAAAAAATGTTGTTTAATATTAGATGAAATGACCCGTATTTTTTGATAATTTTCAGAAAATGGAATTAAAATTTCATTTCTTCTCCTATGCCTTTTTCGATGTTCTGCAATTGTAAAATTAACTTCTTCACTGGGAAAATGCTGAGAATTACTGTTGGAGTTAAATAATTTTGGAATAGTTTTAATACAAGAATTAATGTTGTTAATAGGAAATTCTAATTTTAAGAAGAAAAATTAATAAAAAGTTTTTAGCTAGACAGGGTTGGTGAATCCGAAAAATGTTCGGGATATCCAAAAAAACTTTATGTATCTACAACTAATGGTAAAAATTCCCCCAAACTCTTAAACAAGAGGGGGTGACGAATCCAAACCCCCCCAGTCATCGAACAACCTTCACTGCTTAAATAAAAATTCAGTTCCTAGTATCCAAGGACTTTCGAGAATCCACCAACAAACAATAATTTTTTTACCTTTATTCTCCATCTCCACTTCCAACGTAAAATTATTTCCTCTACTTGATGTTGCTGCATTTTCATAACAAATTTTGTTGTTTTCACAATTAATTTTTAAAACTTTATTTTCTTTTCTTTTTTTGTTTTTAATGTTCCTTTTCTTTAAATTTCCAGCGGCGCCGTCGTTTACGCATTCCCTTGGAATGGCGGAAACGCTTTCTCTGCTAGGGAGCAATATTTTTAAGATAACGACCCCCAAATGTTTTGATGATGATGCAGTGCTGCAGAATTGCGCACAGCGCTACAACAACAACAACAGCTAATTCTAATTTCAAAATTACTGCTAATTATAATAATAATCTTTTTTACTAATAACTAATTAATACTAAATATAAAGAATATATGCACATATTTAAAGATTTATTTTAAAAATATTCCAAAACTTTCAAATATTAAAATACCTAAAAATATAGTAAAATAATAAAAATTTAAATCAACTTAAAGTTTTACAAATTATTTGAAATAAATCAGACTAATCCCAAGCGGCTAATTCCGGAAAATTTCTTATAAAGAAATAATACCAATAAATAAATAAAAATTAAACAATGAAAAAAAAAGAACATAAAAATACATACATATACAAATATTTATAAAAGAAATAAATAATAAAAAACAATTCAAGACGAGTAAAATTTATTGATTCGTCCCGCTTCTCTTGCTATTAAAATCGCAATTTCAGGGGCACTCTTTTTAAATGAAAAAGGCTTTGGCGGCGCTATTGCCACTCCTCATCATTCATGACAAAGGGAAGGACATAACAAAAAAAGTCTCCTCCATCTCCCCCCTTATATTTATGTATGTGTAGTAGTAGTCGAACTACTGAAATTCAAGCTGAGTCTCTAGTTGAGGGGAAAGGGAAGCAGTTTCTACTACTACTACATTTAACTTTGCAAGATGTTGGGGTGGACAAAGAGGGACGGGAAAAATGAAAATAGAAAGTGAAAAAAATTTTTTTTGCGTTTCTTTTCTATTACAATTCCCGCATTTCGTGCTGTCCTTTTTTTGACTCATCCAGGATCCTAAAAAGGCCAAACGATGGACTCATCCTTTTATATCATATTTTCTTTAAAACATTCTCCTTTAGGAATATGCAGTAATATCTATAGATTTGATTATTTAGGATAATGCAGTCATTGCTTCTACTTATAAAAGTTGATGAAAAGCATAAACAATGAAAAATAGTTACAGTTAAATACATTAAGTTATAATACATAAATTTTTGACAATAAATTTTTAAGTTGATTTAAATAATTTTTAAGGATTTCCAGCATTAATTCGTAAACTAGACAATTTTAGGGTGAAACAACACTTCTGATCGTATTTTGAAAAAAGTGCTACGCTGACAATGAGTTTTCTTTTCATTTGTTGCTGTTTCTAATTTCCTAAATTTGTTTTAACTTTTCTGTCGCGGACATTTAGTCGCATCGACTAATGATAACAATAGAAACTCATAAAATTCTTAATATTTCTTAAGGCTGCTTTCCTCTGGAATCTTCAAAACTAACCAACCACAAAAAAGTTCAATGCTTATCCACATCTACTCACTCATTCTCCAAGTCATATATTGTTAGAATAATGCACCAGCTGCATATAAAAAAGTCGATAGATAGACTTGCCCATGCCATAAAATCGACATCCAGTTGACCAATTCTTTTATAAAAATTGCTTTCAAAAACTGAGCTTAGCTTTTTTGGTCTTTTGGGTATTAGTCACTCATATGCATAATATGTACTAAACTGAGTTTGCCAGGATATGCTCAAAGCACATCCGCCCATAAAATAGGCAAAAACATTAAACACCGCAAAAGCAAAACTTGTATATAACCATTTTCTAATAGTTTCCTGAAGTGAAGCAGTATTAAATAAATAATCGAAACTAACTGTTCCCCCTAGAATTTTAAAAAAAGGTTTATGTATTTACTTTCTGGGATATCAACATATGTATGTAGTGAGCGAAATCGAAAAACAAAAATCGAAAAACATATAAATTGTCAAAATCTAAAATTTCCGGTAAAGTGCACTTTAGCTCTAAAATGTATGTCATTTACCTAAGAATCAACTTACTTTTTAAAATTAAATTTCAACGTGCATTATAAATTTATAATAATGAAAAATTTAACTAGTAAATATTTGATTAACATAAATTTTACAAAGGTGAGAAATTTAGAGAATGTTAGTAGTACTAGTATAGAGCACATTCAGCGACAGAAAATTTTACCCATCTCCAGTTTAATTAAATGGATAATCAGTAAGGTGCAAAAGTTAAAAGTGCCAAAAAAATTATAAGAGCCAAAACTTATCTACCTCCAATTTTGGTGGAACAAAAGTTTACGCCGCTTATAGGATAGACTTTTGCACCTTACTGTTAAAGAAAAATTGAATGATTTAGTAGATATTTTGAGATATTAAAAAGAAATACTCAACACTTTTTTGATTAGTTTTTTGGAGCGATTAGTCAAAATAAAAACAAATCTAATACACAGAACATCCCTTTGAATCACAATATTATATAATTACAATTGGATATATATTTTGTATATTTATCGGACGATAAAATACAAATTTGGCTACTAATAAATAAAAATTATAAATAATTTTTGATTTTTTTTTGTAGTTAACATTCTTTCTTATATTCAAATAGATAATTTCAAAATGAATAGGGTATATACACAAAATAACATAGATCCAAAAGTATTATAAGGGCGCAAGTGTCACAAAAAAGGATAATTTACAATACTGACTAATTTGTAGGGACAGGAAAAACACGATTTTTGCTTTCCAAAATTACATATTTTTAAAGGGAAAACTTGTAAGAAACAACTTACTCGTGAGATAACTTTAGGTTCGTGTGGCAATAGAAATTGATTAATTTTTTGACAATTAAAAAAAAAAGAAATAACATTTTTGGAAGGTTTTATTAATCCCTGAATATAAACAGGGGTCGAATCGAAAAATTATTTTGTCACACTTTTTGTTAAAAATTAATCCAATCCCTGAATTAAAAATCCCAAAATTAGGTATGTAAACGATGTATATATTCTTAATTAAAATAAAAAAGGTGATATACAAAGAGAAAAACGCTCGGGAAAAGTCACAAATTTTAACAAATAAAAGTTTTACTTTAGGAAGAATTGTTTGTAGAGCTACAAAATTTACTAAAAATTTCAAAATAATTTAATATTCACAATTATCGCTCTAAAACAATTTTATATAGTCTTAATTAAATACATTCTTTCACATGTTATACTCAAAAAGTTTATATTATTCTATAACTGGAAGAGGGTATAGGCTCAAATTTTTTTGTAAAGAATCTAATGTATGTATTAATCGAAAATTTTGTTTTTGCGTTTTTATTAATTTATAAGTAAAATAAGAGATTAATTTGGAGAGACATTTTATGAAAGAAACAAGTTAGCTTGATTGTGATTATAAGAAAGCAAAAAAACAAAAAGTGGGATGTAATGTCATTGAGTAAATAAGTTGATTTTTTATTGGAGGCAAACATATTCTAAATATATGATAGAAAATAAATTTAGTAAATATAAAATACATTTAAAGACGGAAATGAAAAATATAAAAACCCCCGTTTTGTTTGTTAATATTTTTAAATAAAAAAAAGATGCTCAGGACGATTTTGCAATTTTGCACATATTTAACAATGTATTTATTCTGTTATATAAACATTTTAAAGATCGAGACGCATAAAAAAGAAGTTCAAAATCCTAAAATTGAGACAATTTTGAATAATTCAAACAGAATAAATACTATTTGTCAAATTAATTTTCGAAATTGATTTAAATTGCAAAAATAACAAAGCTTTCTCTTATATTGGCAAAATATTTTAAAATATGTATATAATATCCAAAAATTGTATTAAACCTTTGAAAAAATGAGAAAATAGCAGCTTAACTTGGATTAGATTAAATTGATAAAAATGAAGTTTAACGCATTTGGTCTAACAGTATATATGTATAAGTTCGTATTTCCAGTAAGTTTTGTCTCAATCAAATTCGACAATAAAGGAGATGACAATTTTTAGGTTTTCGAGTCCAAAAGCAACATAAACTGCAGTATGTAATCGCTGGTAAAATTACCAGATACCACCACCAAGTCCATGATTGTTGCTTACAACCAAAGAGGAGAGCTCATCAGCTAGACTTACTTTAAATGGACAGATATGTATATTATAAATAAACATATAATAAAAGAAACCTTTCTTGTTCGCTTGACGATGTGTGGTTTGTTGTGGCTGTTGTCTAACTCCACCTCCAAAAGAATTGGTTCCATCCGGAGGACTAACAGTTGCTTTTCTAGAAGTTGACTCTCCGCTTCCATTTCCACCAGTAGATTGTTGATCAATATCCGAATTTGCGTGACCGGTTATTGGATCTACCATCATAGAAGAAAGAAGTGAAGGTGGTGGTTGGAAAATCGAAGACTGACCAACAGTTGAAACTGGAGTTTCCGAGGATGTTGGAGGCATACCACTGAAAAATTGACCATTCCCTCCTGATATCATTCCATTTTGATTGAAAGATTGTTGTTGCTGATTGTGTTGTTGTGGAAGAATAACATTACCAGTTGACCAATCTGTTATTTTTTTAATTAAAAAAAGTCATTAGAAGATATTTCTAATAGTAAGGTATTTGAAAAGGATGTGATGTTGTCGTTACGAATCCGTAATGCCAAGTGCGTAATGTTAGTTACCCTTGCTAGTTACCCAAATAAATTAAAACCTCCTCTTGTAGCGGCAGAAAGTGAGTTACTTCTATTTGTTTGTTGCTGATTATTTGGAGCTTGTCCATGATTGCCAAAATTTTGAAGAACATTGCTGTTAGCATTGTTATCACTCGTATGATTACTATTATCTGTAGCCCCATTGTTGTTGTTCGAGTTTATATTGTTTACATTTGTACCAATTGGAGGCAAATCACCCCAACCTGAAATGTCTGTTTAAAAAATATACATGTAATTGAACTAATAAAAAAATTATAAAGTTTGACCAACAGTGGAAAATTTGACAAAAAAAATTTTTTTGCCCAAACTATATTTTTGATGGTTTGCCAGTAGAAAGCTAATGAAATAGACAACTTAAAGCAATCAGGGCTGTTTGCCAGAAGTGTTCGTTTAGTATTAGAACGTAAATAGCTCAAAAAAGTTTGTAGAGATTAAAATAAAAATATTTGTGTTACATAAAATACAAAAGTTCCATCTGCTGTGTCAAACTTTGCGTAAAAACTTTTATTAAAAAATTAAGCCCCACCCATTGGATGATTCTGGCGGCAGCCCTGATTGAGAGTAGATTCTACTATAAAAATAAAAGAATATTTTCAAAAAATTTAAATCAAGGCAAATTATGGGTAATCAATTGACAAAAAATCCATTTACGAAAATAAAAAACGTAAAAGCTAATAATGAAAAGTTTAATAATTAAAAGAATAACCTCCGGGCATAACTTCAGTTACAACTTCATCAGATGTAAAATTTGTCCAACGCTTAATTGGCATATTAGCTTGCTTTATTGGGTCTCCCCAAATAGCTATGCCAGTATCATGTTTCCACTTGCGTAGCTGACCTAAAAAATAATATTAATACTTAAACAAAAAATATATAAATACTATTTGGATCTTGCCAATGCCAATAAGCATCATCAATCTGACCAGTTTGGATATTATTGTTGGGGCCATTCGGAGGAACATTTCCTTGGATGTGCTAAATTTAAAAAATACAAGCTCAATGACAGCATATAAAATTTAGAAACTACCAAGGGAACTCCATTAGTTCCATTACCAAATGTTCCTATCGAATGTGTTGGTTGCTGGTTTAATGCTGGCAAAAGTGGAGTAGGTGCTGGCGGTGGTCCACCCATATGTCCACCAATTAAATGCGAGGGATGATTTGGAAGCGGTCGATTTGAAGGTGGAGCAATGTGTAATGGTGGCGGTCCAGCCGTAAAAATAGCACCATTACTACCTCTGATTTGAGTCGGTCCACGATGTTGATGAGGTGGATGATGAGGAGGTGGACCTGCATTAGTATGAGGCATCACACTGATTACTTCGCATCCGCCAAATTTTCCAATTTGACTAGGAATTGTAGATCCTCCACCACCTCCAATAGTATCACCCCAACGCTGAGACGGCCCAGCATTTCCTCTTTGGGCATTTGAGGGAATCTAAAAATATAAGAATAAAAATAATAGTGAATTTTTAATACCAAACGATTGTCACCAACACCACCAAAAGTATGTACCATTCCATAAGGAGGTGTTGTCGCATAAAGATTATTACCAAAAGCAGAACCATCGTCTCGAATAGGTGCCTGCTGATCCCACTTGCTATTACGATTATATCGATGCGATTGAGGAGGTGGATGAGGTTGTTGCTGAGGATGGAATGACTGGTCATGAATACCTGCTAAATATAAAACATTGAGAATTAATCCATAAAAATAACCATTATTTTCGAGATTCCATGGTATTGTTTGGTCAATTTCTGTTTTACCCCATTGACTGCCTGCTAAAATTGATAATATACAAGTTGCAAAAATTGTTTTCAAACTCAAACCGGTAAATTTAGTCTCTTGCTGCTGGAAAGGCATTTGATCATATTGTGGTGGAATTTGGTGAAATGCTGATGCAGGTTGTTGAGAATCATTCCAACAAAATCCGTTGTTAGGATAATTTGGTAAGTTAGCAGCTGCAGCAGCATAGGTCGAAGACGCTGAGGGATCGGCATGCCCGGTATCGTTGTAATCCATTGGATGCCCCCAAATAGTTATCAATTTGCTACCAATACCCGGGCCACCACCTGCAGTGGAATCCTAAATTTATTAGATTAATGATATATGGCCGACTTAAAACCTTCAAAGACAAAATGTTAGTAAAAAACTCATAAGGTAATTAGAAATTTCATAGAAATTCTCAAAATATACTAAATTAACTTAAAGAAAACTATTTAAAAACGTTTTTTACTCTTTAAAAGAAGCTACGTATTCCTAGATTAAGTATCCCGACAAACTAAAGGACCAGGAATAAATAATCAAGTGAAATTAAACATCGCTTACATTGTAAATAGGTGTGAAATCAGTAGAATTATGGCCAATAGGCTTCCATGAAGTCATGTCCACCGACGCCGGCGGCAGCGCTGATGGATTACCACCGAGTGTTGTCGCACCAAAATATGAAGGATTCATTTCTTCCGCAAATAACATCCGCTAAGGATGATAAATCTAAAAGACATTTAACTATTGAAAAATGACGTAAACTCAAATTCGATCAAGTACAATGTTAATTTGAAAAAAAGATTATAAATATCCTCAAGAAAACAATTGGTTTCGGTAGATCTTCACAAAAAAGGAGTTGGCCAGACACTACGAGATTTGTTTTCTATCATTGCTTATATTTTTTTCTCTCTCATCACTTATTTCATCATGAAATTCGTTTCAAAATTTTTTCTAAACATTCTTTTAATTATACAAAAATCATCCTATATATTTCGTCAACGGACTTTATGTCAAAGGACTGTTCGTCAGAAAAAATGTTATGTCATTCGTTTTTAAGATTTCCGGGATTGTGAATACCACCTTCATTTTGCTTTAGATCTATTTTTCCTCACAGTTAATATTTATGTTCGAAATATGATGTATATGTGTTGAAAGATTACTTGGGAAGCAACACTATATGAAGTTTACATATAACAATGCATTTAAGAACAATGACGAAAGTTTGCTGGCAAACAGTACTGAGCGAAGTTGTGCAAAAATTTTTGACTTAAAGTCCTTTGGCATAATGTCGTCCTAAGCATGGGAATCAATAAAAATTTTCGTGAAGCGCCATAATCTTCAGAGAAAGAGTATGTGCGTCGTGTCCGGACAAAATACCGAATCGTTAAAATATGGAATAGGCTAAAAAAGGGTTAAAATCTCGAATCGGGTAAAAATGGGTTAAAATCGCGAATAGGCTAAAAAGGGGTTAAAATGTGGAATCGTTAAAATATGGAATGGTCAAAATATCGAATCGGCTAAAAAAGGGTTAAAATATGGAATCGTTAAAATATGGAATGGTAAAAATGTCGACACGGCCAAAATCAGATTAAATATACCGTCTTCTGCAACTGATTTTACCTCATTAATAGATTTTACCTCTAATTTAGAATTTTATCCGTAAATGGATGTACGAACAACTTTAGCAAAATTACAAAAAACTCGAAAACGACGATTACAAATCAATGATACTTCTGATTTAAATGAACAAGAACCAGAAGCAAATCTTGATGGAGAAGATGAAAAATGCTATGGAGCAAATCTGACAAAATTTGAACAAGGAGTTACACAGAAGGGTGGCGTCAGCCTTTGGCATGCAGGTTTGAGCTAGATATCAAATTATTAAAATGGATTTTTTGAGGGTATCGATATGTCAAGAGTAAAAATATTCATTGGCGTTGTTCAAACTTGGACTGCCAGGCAACTGCAAAAGCTGAAGAGAAAAATGGCCAATTTATTGGCAGTTTAGGAGAAAAAGAGCATAATCATCCTCCAGCAATTCAAAAAAAAGTTTGTGAAGAGCTTAGAAATAGATTGAAGAAGGATAAGAGACCAATTCTGGGAGAAGTACGAGCAAATATCCCAGATGAAGTTTACATTGCTTTGGGTAGTGATGATGCTTTAAATCAGCTTATAAAGAGGTTTATTTTCATTATTTTCTTTCAATAAATTACCCTCATTTTAGGCAAAAAAAGCAAAAGTTTGGGAACGTTAATTGTGTGGATCTTGGAAAAATGGTCATTCCAGCGTTTTTGACAGAAAAATACAACTCATCAACGTTGATTTACGACAGTAGAGATGAGCGTGGAAATGAGGATGTTGTTCTTGTCTTTAGCCATGCAAGGGTTAATTTTAATAATTTTGAACTAGTATTATTTTTAAAAATTTAGTTGCTCGATATATTATCTCAAAATAAGCATTGGGCCTGTGATGGCACCTTCAAATCCGCCCCAAGGCCATTTGCGCAATGTTTTTGTATTGGTGCTTTTGTACGAGGTCGCATTGTTGTTTGTGTCCAAGCCCTTCTTCCAACAAAAAAGACAATTCATTATCAGGAAGTATTGAGAGAAGTAAGGCGTGCTATTAATGAAGCCGAATAATGAAGCTAAATGAAGCCGAATACGATGATAATAGACAACTTCTGAATGTTCTAACGCTCCTTGGCTTACAAATGAGTGGTTATGTTGAGGGACTGCGAGTTGCTACACGTCAACAGGAAGAACGTGATACTGAAGATGGTGTGGATAGTGCAACTTTGGAAAGTCAAATTATTAGTCAAGATTATTTAGACGCTTCTAGTTCATTATTTATCTATTAATATTTTACTTTATTTTTTATTATTTTTTTATTGACTTTGATTATTATTTTATTGTTCAATGATTCTAGCTTTAATGATTTTTGTTCGGTGATTTTAAATGAAATATAAAATTTTTATTTTGCTTAGTTTTGATTTTACTACGACATACGAAACTTATCAATCAAATTATCAAAAATAAGTTGATAAGTTGTCATCAACAATCAGCGTATTGCACTCATATGACCCTTTTTTAAAAGAATTCGACATTTTGACAGATTTTAGCCGTGTCGACATTTTTACCATTCCATATTTTAACGATTCCATATTTTAACCCTTTTTTACCCGATTCGATATTTTAACGTTTCCATATTTTAACGTTTCGGTATTTTAACCCCTTTTTAGCCTATTCGCGATTTTAACCATTCCATATTTTAACGATTCCATATTTTGTACCGGAGCCATGTGCGTAACATACACATACATATCTATACGTGAAAGCTAAAGAATTGGGTGTGGGCGACCATATTTTAATCTTTCACGTAAAAATGGTGAAAAAGGGTTATGCGCAATCCTTTCTTTAAAACACGTGGACCTACATTTCTTACACACTTTTTGGGTCTAATATTTGTAAACTATTGGTAGAATTCCGTCATATGTATCTCCCATGCGGCTGTCGTTCCGCTCGACATGCCCGGCTTCTTCCTGGGCTTCTTTCTTTCCGCGGAGGCAAAAACAAATCGTATAACTTTATCAAATGAAGTCAGATCGCGTTGATCTTCTGTTTTGCCCTTTTTTTTATCATACGTATCTCGCTCCAAACTCAACTTTGTTTTATCATATGTATCTCGCTCCAAGCTCAAAATAAATTGATAATTCTTTTTTTTTATTTTATTCACAACTCTGAAAAATTAAATCACCTTTAAATTTTACATTTTAGTCTGATTAAACTCGAATTTTAAGCAAAATTTTTTTGATAAGAATTACCCAGATTCAAGGCTATGATTCTGATATAGGAAATCTATATATCATTCGAATCTTTATATCATTCCGATTCAAATGACGTGAAAATCAGTCGGCTTTCACATAAACTAACCGAGATATGAGTCTAATGAATTAAATGTAACAAATATGAATTTTTGGGTAAAATTTTTATCCAATCCAACACTGCCCACTCCACCGGACACGCTTTAAAATAACTACATCAAATGAAAGAAAAACAACTTTGTTAAATCCTTATCAGCTTTTATGTATTTATTCTTTCAGATATTCCACTATATGTAGTTGTGCAAGGATTCTTTTTTTTTGAGATCAGAAAACAATTAAAAATTTGTGGCAATTCTTTGGGTTTTTAATAAATTTTGAATAAATTATTCAAAAAATGTTTAGATTAACATTTAAAATTTAAATAATGTACATATTTTGTTCAGTAAAATAATACCATAACAAATAGAAATTGAGTTTTTTTTCTCTCGAGTTTTGTTTCAATCCTGCAAATTTTAGAATACAATGAAATTTTAGAAAAAACATTAATTTAAAGACAATGATTAAAATAAATTTACAATAATATTTTCTTCATGCAATGATAGGAATAAAAATGTTTTGTGTAAATTAAAAATCCGATGATTTTGAATAAAAGAGAGGCATTTTTTGACAAAAATGTTTTGCTAGAAATATTTTTCTTTCTTATCCTTTAACAATATTTTTTATAAGTAATCAAAACAAAAGGAGGCGGCAATTAGTAAATAAAAATCATCGCACGAATAACATTTACCTCAACAATAAAAAACAAAAAAAAACAAAAATTTTAAATTCTTTTTTCAAGTCTATCCATTCCCTCCAGCACTTCTTTTCAATGAATGACTGATAGAAGAACCCCCACTTGTCGCCATATTGTATGCCGCAGCAGCAGCTACAGCAGTATTATTTCCACCATTTAACATTAAACGTGTCATTTCTGCTGTTTGTTGTTGATTTAAAGTTGTAGCGCCCAAAACATTATGAGGTGTTGTTTGGTGAGGGTGTAAATGATGTTGTTGATGAGGGGGCATTGTTGATGATAAATTTGAGGAAGAAGATAAAGGTGTTGGGAAACTGACAGAAGTTGATGGACCATTCATTGTACCGTTGGACATCTTAAAAATTAAAGAAAAAAATATTTTTTGAATTAAAAATACGGCAGGAGATATATGTATATTTAGTTATTCAAAAATAATAATTAATTATATGGAAAAATCGAAAAGCCTTATTTAAAGACAAATAGTCAAAAAAATCACAATCTAAATTAGACTGTCCAGGTTTTCTTTTATTTTTTATTAATTATAAATATCCTGTTTACTTGAATTCCTGTTGTTGGTAAAAATGAAGATGTTGCAGTAGCTGTCGCTGCTAATGTTGTTGCAGTATGTTGTTTAAAAGTATGTTGTTGATAAAATGGGTGATTATTCATTAATGAAGTAGCTGCTGTTCCAGGATGTAAATGATTAGAGACAGTAATAGATGTTGAGGAAGTGCTCGTTAATGTTGGATTACACTTTAAAATAAAAAATTTTTTTAAAATCTTACTTTTATTTTTTTAAACTCACAGCAGCAACTTGTTCTACAACTTGGCATAATCTATCATTATTTTGTAATTGTTGTTGATATGTGGATGCTCCTCCTCCTCCCCCTCTAAATGATGGAAATGAAGAAGTAGCTGATGAAGATGAAGAAGCTCTAGGTGGATATTGTAAAGAATGTGTAGATGGAGAAGGGGAAGGATTGTTGTTGTTATTGTTTTGTTGTTGTTGTTGATTGTGTTGAATATTTCTTCCTCCATTACTACTATTTATTGAAAAATCAAGACGATCTCTACAAATTTGTTGATTGGCTGTTATTTGTTGTTTATTTGACAAAGAAGAATTAAATTCATTTGATTTACTCGTTGGATTAATTGTTAAAACTATAAAAAAACTTTTTTCAAATAAATTTTCTCCATTTATTTTTTCTAAATAATTTATTGAAATACAGGGTGACCAGAAAGTTTGGAGGGAAGTATTTATTTTCAGTCAAAAATATTCAATGGATATAAAATAAATACCTATGATAAAATAAAAATAATTTTTTATATCTACCATGATTTTGAAGAAATGTAGAATTTATAGATGTTGTAGATGAAGTTGTTGGAGTAATAATTGGTTGATCAGAAGTTGAGGTAGTTGGTATTTGTGTCTGAGGTGTTAATCTGCTTGGTGTTCTTCTCTGTTGAACAGAAGTTTGTTGGTCGTTTAATGGACATTGTTGCTTTTGTTGTTGCTGCTGTTGGGTATTTGTAGAAGACGAGGCAGAAGTTGTAGCTACCATTAATCGACGACTTAAAGCTTTTGTTCTTGCAGAGTCACACATGGCTAAAAAATACTTAAATGAACTTTTTTTAAAGAAAAAATTTTTTAAAATAATTTAAATACAGTCGGACCACATCTATAGATACACCCTTAAAAGATAGTATCTCATAAGTAGCCTCCCTCAACACCAATGCCCAATAGATTAAAAAATAAATTCAAAATTGGGTTTAAAACGAAATCTGACTGCGAGTTTAATTATATAAATCCAATTATTCTCTTACCGCACTCAAGTATTGTCATGCAACCAATTGCCTTCTCGAAACGCGCATCTATTTCTCCATCCGTTAATAAGGAAAATACTTCTGCTTCGGAGAACAGAACGCCTTTTTGAAGTAAAGACATTAATGCTCCTCGTGGAATTGACATACTGTCAAGGCCGGCATTCAAAACACTCGATTCGTAACCAAATGTGAATGCGGAATGCCGAAACCCTTTAAAATTAATATATGTATTTAAGTTTGATTTTTAAAATATTAGGAAATGGAGAAATTAATGGTTACATAAAATATAGAAATAAAGTTTAATTGAAAAATAAAAAAGTTTGCAAATCAGAGCGCTTGTAGTGTGAATCAGAGATGGCTCTGTCGCTTTTTGAAAATCGGAAGAAGAAGGGTCATGTCTGACTACATTTTTGTTTTAATGAAAAATTCGCAGTCCATAAAAAGTACCATCCACTTTAAAAGTGCCCTAATCACTTAGCCGCAAAATTTTTAGCCATCGAAAATTTTCATATGAGACGCTAGCAGCTCCCTAGAATCCGACCCTTGGATATGCACTTGCCTTTATCTCAGCGTAGGAGTTCCGAAATTGTACCTGCCTTACTATAATCTGAACAAAATTACGAAGCTGGATCCTCACTGGGAAATAACTTTGTTTATTTAAGTCAGATTTCATTGATTTTAATGGCATTAGACTCAGCTTGAATAGCTCTTCCTAAAGATATATAATTTGCCATAAAATGTGGACAGATACCGCAAAGGGAAACCAGGAGAACAACCCCCCACCCCATATATTCGCGGGATATATTTAAAATTTTTCCTAATTTGTACAGAATGGTCAAACTTTCTCGTTTCCTCAATTTCACTTAATTTTCCCTGTGGCATGTTCAATAAGAGACATCAATAGAGAAAAGGTTAATTTTCACAAAAAATTCATGGGCCCTTCTGTAAAGATTTTAAAAAATACATAGAAAATATATCCTGCGAATATATGGGGTGACGCTAACTGATTAACTACTGGCAACTCTTTCCTAATTTTTTTGGGACCAGTAGGTCCTTACCTAACTAAAAATATTAATTTTAAGGTAAGAGTCATCATCCAAAATTAAATATTAAATTAAATTATTCCAACCAGATTCTTCCAAATATCTATAAACAAGCAAATTCACTTCATCACTATTAAAAGCCATTTATGTATTTTGTAATAAATAATAGTGTGACGGTGTAGTTTTGATCTTAATGATTGTACAATTGTAATAATAAATTTGGGAATTTTTAATGATGACGCTAAAAACGAAGGAATAAAAAATATATTCGATGACTTATTTTGTGGAATAATTATTTATATAATGTAGTCCTGAGTCAATGAAGCAGTTGTTTGGCATAAAAATTATAATTTTAGGAAATATTTTCTTAAAAATTTAATATAAAAATTATTGTAAATATTCAGAAATTCAAAAATTATGAGAAGAAAATTGAGGAGAAATTAAAGTTTTAAATTATTTAGCCAAAACATCCATGTATAACAATAAGTGAGGGACCGTCTTTTTAATATATTTTCACAGCTAAATTAATTAATTAGTCGGGATATTTATACATTTTAAGACTCTAATATCTGATTTTAATTAAAGACGCGCCGTAACGTTCTCACGCCTTAATGACACAAAATCCAAAAAATATTTAAAAGAAGAAATTCTATAAAAAAACAATTTTATTAAAATATAGACTTTTTCAACAAAAGATTTACCCCGCAGGTTTTTTAAAAAAATCTTGGAAATAGAAAAAAAAGCTGAAGAAAAGAAAAGAAAATGAAACATAAAAATGTTGGGAGAGAAAATGAGGGACCGTCTTATTTAATTGACATATTTTTATTTATTTTTTGTTAAATCGCCAGATGTGTTGAATATTTATTTATTTTTTAAGAATGCGCTAATTCTTAATAAAAAATATCAGAAAAGTTTATATTAAACTTTAATTTTTATTATATTAAAATTAAAGTAAAATTTGTAAGAAAATACTTAAAATGCCTTTGTGATATTCAGAATTTTTAAAAGAAAGAATAATTTAATTTTAAATAATTTCAACTAAAACTCGAACCCATACGAAAAAGTCTAAAACTTCCCCCTAAAATTCATAACAAAATCCAATATAAATTTTTTGCAGAGGAAATACTACGCCATTTTTTCAGTCAATAAGAGCGAGAGTTCGCCTGCCTCATTTTTCACAGAGCCGGACCGCCTCAATTTTTATTTTAAAAATGAGGGACCGTCTCTTTTATATATTTTCTGCCACAAAATTTTTATAAAATCAAATTACCGGAAATATGTAATCTCTTAACTAAAATAAATGAAAGAGGCTACTAAATCCAAAAATTGAATTAAAGAAAACAAAGATTTAAATAATTTTGAGGCAAACTAATTAAGCCAGTCTAGATTTCTTGCGAATCGGATTATATTCTTAATCAGAATTAATTCCCTAATTTAGATAAAGCAAACCTTAAAGAGTTTGGGATGTGATTTAATTCGGGGCCGATTATAAAATTAACTTTTATTAAATGGAAATTAAATTTCTTAATAAATTATGTAATAAAAATGCTTAATAAACTTTAAATAGATTTGTGAAATGTGGATATACATATGAAAATGCGCAAAAATGGAGACCAGACACAAAAATACCGAATAAAAATTTTAAGGCATCTTCTACATTTAAAAATTTTCACCAAAATAGTATGTAAGCATACATGGTGTTTGATTAATAGAAAGGAAATGTAAATAAGTGCATATCAGTTTAAGCAGGTTTGGTTTTTTGAAAACTTTCAGGTTTTGCAAAATAGTTTAAAATCCGACATGAAAAATATTTATGTTTAAGAACTTAAACAATAGAAAATAACAATGATTTAAAATTAAAAAAAAGTTTTTTATAAATGTCTCAGACAAAGCCTCCTTTAATTACAAAAATACGTAAATCGGCACATTCTTTGAAAAATGCGCAAAAAATAAAAGGATTTTTAAAGTTGTTTTTAAGAAAAAATCGAGATGGTCCCCGAAATAAAGGGTAATGGAGAGAGAAAAAGAGTAATGGGCAGGCATAGTCAGCGTCTGGGAACGAGATGTGAGAAGTACAATAGAGTGGGATGAATGTTTGCGTGGAGGGCAAAATTATTTTGTTGAGTAGGTCAATTCGGGGCTAAAAATTTTATTGCCTCAAGTGTACGAGGGGAAATCCACACCGAAATGACTAGTGAGTAAGACCCATTTAATATCTTTGTTGCATCTTTATGTATGTATGTTATAACCCTATAATATCCATTATGGAAAGAGAAATCATAAGAGTGGATATAGTATAGGCAGACATTGAAAGAACGTCAGGTGTCCATCGTGACTATGTATGTATGAATAAAGCTTGTAAACAATAAACAGAAGGGTTGCGTGCGGGCGGCCGAGTAAGCAGAATAAAGCTAGTTGAGAATTGGTGAGATGATGTTAAAATAGAGAAAATCCTAAAACCCAAAAAATCAACATCTTTGTGAGTCTGAAAAGAGAAAAAAAGGAATAATAAATTGCCTAAAACTTTAATATCGCTGTTTATCTTTTTTTTGTTGATCTTTTGGATTCACAAGTAACCAATGTGCAGTTGACATGGAAATGAGGAAAAAACAGAAACGCGTTTTTGTCGGGCGGATAAAGATAGTAAAGGGAAGAGAAATCGAGAAAATTAGAGAGTATTAAAATAAAATAACATTAGGGATAAGATAGAAATTTCATATAAAAATTTCCCCATCAATGCCACGATAGAGGAAGTGCAACGTCAAAAATAAAAGAGGGACCATCTCTTTTTAAATATTATATTTCGTCAAAATGTTTAATTTCATAATTTTAATTGTTATGCTATGTATTGTTCTTGTTTAATTAAACTTGGAATATCTTGCCTGGATTGTACATCAATATCTCTTTTTAATTCTGTCTTATTGCAAAAAGTTCAGCCAGATTTTTTTCCGACTTATTTTAATATCGGTGTTCGGCATGAGATGATAACCTCGCGGATTTTTCGAGTTATCGCAAGATTTATTTAAATACATATGTACATATAATAGTTTAATTGTATTTTACAAACAAATTTTTTTAATTTCGAATATATGTATGTGTGGATATCTCAGTATTTTTCTTGCTAGATTTTCTAGACAACTTTTGAAAAACACCAGTTGCCGAATTTACATAATTCCAGCTAATAGAGTCGAGTATATACTTGGATATTAAGTAAAAATAGTATAAATTCAGCTAAACGTTGATAAAAAACAACTAGTACATATTGTGAATAACTTTAGCCATAAACTTGGAGAATACAGCCATTTATACCTAATCTAAGAAATTTTTTTTACCTAATCTGAGAAAATAGTTCAACTAATGTTTTGTCGACTTTCTAAGACTTCAGTTAAGAGCGGGGATGTGCGCAAGAATTTTCGTTTGGCGCGCCAAAATCGGCCAAAACGCCATGCCAATACGTCATGGCGGATATCCCGTTACGACAAGAATAGAGGTAAAAATTTCTTTTAAAGGAACAAAAAAAATTCTAATATTTAATTAAAAAATACATACATTCGCAGACAAGATTATTGTCCCATGCTATTGGAAAAATTTCTTTTGAAAATACCTAAAAAGTTCCTTTTAGTAGAATAAAAATACAGTCATCGATAGGGACAAGAGTAACTGAAGTGAAACTTACCCATCTTAATTAAAAATTTTATAATAATTTATTAGATTAAATACTCCATTTAATGAGTATAAATTTTGACGGATTAATATTTTATATTCAGAGCCTTAACTGAAATAAAAAAGTACTGCTAATTTTTATTTACGATCTTGAGTTCTTTTTATTTTAAAAATAGTCTAAATAAAAATTAAAAATAAATTTTATTTTGTAAAAATTAAACATTTATTTAACTTTAAAAAAATTAAAAAATAATTTTTAAAAGTTTTTTTTCTTTTCTTTTTTTCTTCTTCTTTAAGCCTCCAATTTGGCAACAACAGAAGAATAATATTGAGGGGGTCGTCTAAATCTTCCTGATGCAAAGCTAGTAACTGGAGGGTTATAACGAGTACTATATGAACCTTTTTTTAATTAAATTAATTTTTTTAAACAAAATTTTTAAATTTTACCAGTAAGAGTAGAAACAGAAGAAGGCCTACCATATGTTGAAAAATCCCTTTCCCTTCTTAAACTGCTACCTGTTGTTTGTAACCTTTTATTTAAAAATAATTTAAAAATATTTTTTTGTCAGAAATTTACCAATATTTAGATAAAGTATTTACTGTCATACATTTTTTCTTAAATAAATCAACAGCATCGTCTGTTGGAATATATCTTTAATTAATTATTTTTAAATATAATTTTTATATAATTTCCCCCCTCTAACTTTATATATGAACGGACTGGAGCTATAGGCCTTTCAAATGAAGTTTCTCTGCTACTAAAAGGTTTTGTAAATAATCCTGTATTGTAGGCATTTAATTTTCTAAAAAATTATTTAAAGAACTATTTATTTATTTATTTGTTTACCCTTCAAGCCATCGTTTTGTGCCGGCATCCCTAATTCCATAATAGCTTGGATACATCTTTAAATGTTTAATTTAAATTTAAAAAACCCTCATTTCTAAAAACAATTTCTTTTTTTTTTATTATTAAAAAAGTTTTAAGTTTTTTGGAAAATAGTCAATAATAAATATAATTTACTAACAGCTTCAGTTTGTGTTTTAAGCCCCAAACCAGCTTCAACATTTCCATAACTGTAACGAACATAGGGATCTTTGAAAGATTAAAATATTTTTTAAAGATAATTTTTAAAACTAAACATTTATCAGAATAATGGGGAGTAGGGCGTTGGACAGCAACATTGTGGAAAGGGGAAACTTTATCTAAAGCACTTGTTTGTAAACTACGTCCAAATAAGGAAAGTGTATTTGCTGATCCTAAAAATAATTAAAAAATATTTTAAATATCTTAATTACCTGAACGTGATAAAGATCTTGCCATATATCCACCTAATAAATATTTACTTATTTATTTTGTTTTAATATTGAGAATTATTCGACAAATTTATTTAATATTTTCCAATTGAGAATATTTAAATTTAAATATAAGAAATAAATACTAATTTTAATAAAATAATTATATTTTTTACCTCCATAACCATAACTTGGTAGAGTAAAACCATTATTATTATTAGTAGTTAAAGACGAAACTGACGCGGACCGACTAAATTTAAATAAAAAATTTTTAATTTAAAGAAGACATTTCCAAACTTTTTAAAATTATTTTTAAAAAACTTACGCTCTTGGCATTCCAAGTACAAAAGGTCTGTGTTCTGAACGTGATCTTGATCTTACTAATGACGAAATACGGTGATGTGCTGGAGTTATTATTAAATGATCCATTTTATAATTAAATTAAATATGTATGTTGTGTTTAGAGAAGAATTAATTGTTTTTAATTTAAAAATTAAACTTCAAATAATTGTTTTTATTTGACGTTGATCCGATAAAGTTTATTAAATTATTGGGGATTGTTATTTAAACTTTTTATTAATTAATATTTAAAAGTTTATTTAATTAAAATATAATTAATTAATTTTAAAAAAATGTTGCTGAATTTTAAAAACATTTTTTGTTTCAAGATGACTAAAAGTAATTTTTGTTAATCGATTAAATAATAAAAATAAGCTTTAAATCGCCATTTGTTCTACCTACAGATTTAAAATTATATATTTTTTATACCGACAGCTTTTGTTTGTGTGTCTAATAAATAAATAAATATTTTTTTTATTAAATACTCTACTAAAAATAATTTCTTTCTTTCCTTTTCACATTATTTGAAATAAATTTAAAGAGAAAACAAAAAAATAAAGCAAATCCCGGCTGTGCTGATCTCCCATATTTTTTTATTAAAATTCTTTTTCTTTGCTATGCTTTAATAGAAAAGAGAGAAATTTTGTTTTAAAAATCATTTTATCGTGCAGTAATTTTTCTTTATTGTGAAGCCATTTAAAAATGGAATTCTGAAATTTCTTCAATTTTCCTTAAAAGATTTTGAAAATATCCGATTCCCGAAGGAGGTCAACACTAAACAGAAATTAAACACATTAGATCCGACTAAATATGCATAGTTATTTTCTAGCTAATACCTACATACGTAAATTAACTTTATTTTTTTTCAAATTTTAGTTTGTTGCTAACCTACAATATGTTTTTTTAAATTTGTTTATTTTTTCGTTCAATTAATTTTAATGTCACGTTTTTTCAAAAAAATAAATAGACTTAAGTCAATTTATTTGTATGTTGTTGCCCAAAAATATTTAAAAATTTAGAAGCAGACATGGCAGGAATTTACCCGAAACTTCTTTTTTTTAATTATTAAAAAACAAAGATTTTAAACTGATTAAATAGTCTTTATGAGTATATTTATTATCAATTTCTCTTATTATTTTCCAAGACATAAATTATTTAAATATACTTCCCATTATATTTAAAAGATAATTTAATAATCAAACAAATCTTTAGTTAATTTAAAATTTGTTTGTCGATAATCAAAAAATTATTTATTTAAAAAACAAAATTAGAATATTTTTATTCAAAATTAAGATTTAATAAAAGTTGTTGTTTTTATAACACTATGTAGATTCTTCATTACAATTTAAATAATTATTTTTTTTGTTTTCTTTTAATTGAATATTTATTTTCATTCTTTTTTTAAATTAAAAAATGAATTTATTTTACTACATTAATTGGTTGTTGTAAACTTGTACAGCTCATTGTTCTTGTAGCTTGCTGGATTGGTTCTCCAAAAACATCCCTTTCTAATTGTGTTGATAAACTTTTTTTTTTAAATTATTTATATTATTTTCTTTTTATTTAAAAAATACCGGTGACTACGTAAAAGTTGTAACATTTGCTCTTTTTGCTAATTTTTAAATGAATTTTAAAAATAAAAATAATTTTTAAAATTTACTTTAGCTTGACTTTTCCCAAAACTAAAAGTATCTTTAATTGCTGCTCTAAATCTTTGTGATAAAAATGCATATAAAATTGGATTAATTGCTGAAGCAAAAAACATTAATAAAAAAGTTGTTGGTTGAATTAGTGCCGATAAACAATTTAAACAACGTGGGGCTTTAATGATAATAATTTTAGTTTTTAAAAATTTGAGAAATCTAAACAAAAATTTTCTTAAGGAAAAAAAGACTAGCAACTCTTCAATTAAAATATTTTTTAAATTTTCTAACCATTTGCTTCTCTCCAAACAGACCAAGTTAAATAAATCTTTAATACATAGTAAACATAAACACAATTATTTAAATATAAATATATATTTACATATCTAGGCAATGAAAGTAAAGCAAAAGCTAATACAATAACTGCACAAAGTCTAATAACACGTCGACGACTATCTACCAACTTTTTTTTAAAAATAAATATTTAAATATTTTTTTAAAAAAACTTCAATTTTAGGCAAAGTTCTTCTTCTCCCATTATTTCCACCACTATAACTTCCTGCACGTCGATTAAGTCCAGCACGTGCTTCGCAGCTCAATTCTGAATCAATGCCTGATGAGATAATTAATTTAAAATTATAAATTGCTCCAAAATTTCTCTTTCCTCCCTTTTAGGAGGAAGAATATTCCCCCTCCCTCCATTATATTTATATTTAATTTAAAACAAAAACTTTGTCTAGTCATTAATGTACTATTAGAAGAATTAGTTAATTGTTGAGGAGGGGCGGCTGTAGATAAATTTCGATAAGCTTGTGAAGTTCTAACAACAGCATCGTCTTCAGTTGTTTTTATTAAAACAAGTCTTTAATTTTATTTAATTTAAATTTAAAAATTAATTTAAAAATTTACCCAATCGTTGCATAAATAGAGAATAATAAAGTAAGGGGTAATATATACCAAACAATTAAATTTACAGTAGAAACTAATTGAAGAATATTTATATCCCACCTAATAAGATGATGACGAGTACATATCTTTTAATTAAAAATATTTTTAAAAAATTAACTATTTTTCCATTAAATATTAAATAATATCCCTTCAAATTCTCCTTATAATTTTTTTTTGAATTTTTTAAAGTTTTGATAAAATTAGTATTTTTTTTTAAATTAATACAAATTTAATTTAAAAATAAATATAATTTAAATCTGATTATCTCAAATAATTTAAAATTAATTAAATTAACCCCATAATGTTGCCCAATTTCAGGATTATACAGATCCATATATTGAACAGCAATTAAATAAGGAATATTCATTAAAATAGATAAAGTCCAAACAAGTAAAGTACACAAAATTAAAACCTTTTAATTAAATAATTAATTAATTTATTTTTATTTAATTTACAGATTTAGTCATTAAATGTTGAACAAGCATTGGACGTAAAACGGCAATAAAACGTTCAACAGACAATAAAATCTTTTTTTTTTTAATTTAGAAATTAAATTAAAATTTAAAAATAAACTAAAATTCCAGCAGAACTATTTGGAATTAAATGTAAAATATAAATATATAAATGACAGAGAAGTTTTCCAAAAGGCCAAGTTCCATGGGCGAATAAAGCAAAATGTACAGCATTTTGACAAACACAAAATATTCCAACTTTTTTTTAATTTAAATTTAAAACTTAATTTAAATTTAATTAATTTACCTAATAAATCAGCAATAGCTAAATTAGCCAAAAAGAAATTAGTAACTGTCCGCATTGAACGATTACCAATAATACATAAAAGTACGAGAGAATTACCTTTATTTAAAATTTAATTTCCTCCTCCTTTCCCCTCCCTCTCTCCAAAAACTTACCAAAAACACACAAAACAAACACAATAATATAAAAAATTAAAAATAAAGCTTTAATTAAAGGTAAATTCATTAAACTAACAATTTCTTTATTTTTATTTAAATTAAATTCAAAATCTTCGTCAAATTCTTCTAATGTTAAATTCATTTTTTTTTAATTTTCTAAAAAATGTTTTTAAATTAATTATGGGAATCTGGAGGGAAAAAAGAAATTAATTTTAATTAAAAATAATCTTTTTTTAAATATTTATTTAAATGTGTGAGGTCTTTATATTTATTTATTTTTATGCTTTTAATATTTTTGTCAATAAAAATGAAAAAAAATAATTGAACTCTCACAAGGGAATAAAGGAAAAATATTAAAAATAAGTGGACTTAAATATATGTAAAATAATTTTTTACTTCAGTTATTTTTTAAGAAAAAATATATTTTTAACTAATTTTGTTGGAGAGAAAAGCTAGCTAATTTTAATTTATTTTTTTCTATTAAAATAATTAAAAAAAAAGTTTTTTTTCCAAAAATTCTAAGAATAAATTATTTAAAAAATATTTTGGAAATATAATTTGGTGGTCTGTCAAATCTTTTAGATTTGAAATATTTATTTTATATTAATCTTTGGCCAAAAGAATTGTCATCATTTTTCTTTAAATATTTTTTGGCCCGCTCAAATGAAATAATGCAAATTGGCCTTTCCCCGCCCTTTTGTCCCTTTTTTTCTATTTCCTAACAAAAATAATTATTCAGTTTTTGGGTGTTATTCAGTTATTCAGTTTTCTCAGTTTTTGGATTTTTTTGCAGTTAAAAATTAATTTGTCCTGTTTTTCCCCCTTTTTTTCGTGCATTTGTTTAATTTTGGAAAGAACAATATTTTGTGTTTTGTTGTTTTAAAGATTTTTGTTGAGAAAATAAATTGTTGTTGAATTTTGCTTTTTGGTGAATTTTTTTTTGGAATTTAAGATTTCCCCCCTTTTTTTCCCAGTTTTAATTCCGGATACGAATTTTTCTTCGTTTCCGAGACAGCTCAGCCGGTGACCACCTGAATTCCGGTCCCAATTTTTTCTTCTAAAGTTTTTGAATTTTTCCACCCCAATTTTTTAATTCGATTTATTTCTTTCGTATTTTAATTCTTCCCTTAAATTTCGAGAATTTTCTACCCTTTCTATTTTGTTGAAACTTATTCATAATTTTTCCACCTAATCAAGAAATGTCTCTTACCTTTCGAAAACAAATTACTCAAATATGTACAGGTGCTGAATTAATTTTGCGAGAAAATAAACAGTTCCCCCTTCCTATAAAGAATCCTCACAACTCCGAAAAAGAATTCCAAACTTGTGTCCAAGAAACAATCAAATCCCTCGATATTATTCAAAAGATCACTTCCAAGATCTTGGAAAACCTAACAACTGCACATAATGGTTGGATGTCCCTAAGAATTTCCATGACAGAATCCGAAAGAGCCCAAGATACTCACATATATGATACATTCCTACAAGAGACTTCCTATATCAAAAGTATGCATGACCTTAAACGATATAACAGAACATTACGTACAGCCCGATCTAATTTAGAAGAGGCTCTCCCAAAACCCACATCACAGTTATTACATCTTTCACAATTTTATCGCCTCCCGGAATTAAATTTGTCCCATGAATGTTTACAAACCTCAAACCCTTCTCAGAATAATTCTCACAATAAGCCTGTTAATGAAATGCTTAAAAGCTCTCCAAACCCACAATATAATAATCTCAACGATCACCCTCATCGAAACCCAGCCAATTCTCAAACTAGTTCCTATCCCATTATTACAAAACAATTTTATGTCAATCAATCGGTTGCTTTAAAAAATGAAACGAATGATATTTCTGGCTCTCACATTTTGGACTATAACCCTACCGGTTTTAACTCTAATAATTATAATGAAATTTCCATTGGTCCACCTCCAGTCTTCCCCTCCCTTGAAGAGATTTGTATTACTGATAAGAATAAGTATGAAGCTTTAAAATATTCTGTTTGTGAAGAATTGACCCGATCACCCGAACTTATAAATGAAGGATATGAAGAAGAGATACACATTAATTCAGAAGAATCCACCCCTGCTCTGATCAGTACCTCCCCTCCATATATTCCCCCATTATCTCACCCCATTATCTGCTCCCATAATATACAAAATTCGATTTCCTCCGTAACAAATTATGCTTCTACATCAGAATTTATATTGGAAGAAAAGGAAGTAATAAACAACATTATTAATTGTGAAGAAATTGTATTAACTACCCAAATTATAAATTTAAGGTTTGAAGAAGAAAAATCTGTTAGATTAAATGAAAACATTTTTAATTCGATCAACGGCACCGCCAAAAGTCCTGACCCGATTAGTACTCATACTTACTGTAATAATGTGACATTACCCATTGAAACCTTTACGAGAGATAATAACCCTTCCTCTAAAGAATTAAAGGGAAAGAAAATTGTAAATTTGAGAAATTCCGACTTTAAGAGAATAAAATCATTGTCTGAGGATTTTATTGAAGATAATCCCTTTTTGTCCCGCAATTTTAAAAATAAATTGTTAAAATTAAAAACCCGAAAGCCATCAAGTATTTATGGAATTAAATCGCCACCCCTTGCCAATATTCCTCTGATATGTATTATAGATTCTGGAAATCCCCCATTAGATAAAATCAAGTATCCCCTTATAGAACCGAAAGACGAAAACGAGAATGACTCAGATAAGAATTTAATATTTCCCTGTACCTTTTCTTTTGTATTAAATGAAAATGATTTTTCTAAAGATTACAATGGCTCTATCCCTAGAATATTGAAAAGTCCCCCCTCAATAAATACCTTTACTCCTGAATTTTCCCCCCGTATCGAGATTGAATTTATGAATATAAACTATAAGCCCAATTCCCACCGATACCATCTTTTCAAATCCTTTATATTCCTTCTGTTGGAAAATCCCATTAATTGTTGCTCTGGCTCAATATGTTTTGGACTAAATGGACTAATACACAATATGTTATGAATCTTACTGAAATGGTCACTACGAAATCCAACACTTCCGTTCCCCCTTATCTAACTACAGTGGTATCCAAAACCGGTAATAATATATTTAAATGTAAAAACTAATTCCCAAAATTTACTCTCTTTTCTCACCGTTGCATCTCTTGACAATATGTTATGGCCTAAAGAATGAAGTTGGAACTCAAAATGAATTCAACAGGGGACGAATAATCAATGAAGATAAAGGAAAACCATAGATGTACCAATACCGTAAAATTTATTTAATTTCAAACGTACCTCCCCGCCCGTCCCTCACCAGCTTTAAACCAATTTTTTTTCAATCTCCCTTATGTCCTCATCCAGTTTTTGGTTTCCCCCGAATGTCAAATCTTTTAGATTTGAAATATTTATTTTATATTAATCTTTGGCCAAAAGAATTGTCATCATTTTTCTTTAAATATTTTTTGGCCCGCTCAAATGAAATAATGCAAATTGGCCTTTCCCCGCCCTTTTGTCCCTTTTTTTCTATTTCCTAACAAAAATAATTATTCAGTTTTTGGGTGTTATTCAGTTATTCAGTTTTCTCAGTTTTTGGATTTTTTTGCAGTTAAAAATTAATTTGTCCTGTTTTTCCCCCTTTTTTTCGTGCATTTGTTTAATTTTGGAAAGAACAATATTTTGTGTTTTGTTGTTTTAAAGATTTTTGTTGAGAAAATAAATTGTTGTTGAATTTTGCTTTTTGGTGAATTTTTTTTTGGAATTTAAGATTTCCCCCCTTTTTTTCCCAGTTTTAATTCCGGATACGAATTTTTCTTCGTTTCCGAGACAGGTCTCTTAAATTTCTAAATTTCATGTTTTGGCTAGAAAAAGAGAAAGTAAATTAAATAGTAAAATGATTTTTTATTTTGTTTAATTTAAAAGAACAAAATAAATATTTAAATGTATTTAATATTTTTAAATTTATTTACGTAATAATTTATAAAGAAAAATATATTTTTATTGTTTGATGTCTTTTTTGTAGTTAAGTAAGTACCCTTTTGTTTCTATTTTTAGTTTAAAAAATATTCTTTTAAATTTTGATTTACTTATTTTTTAAATGACGTAAAAATGACATATTTTTTAAAGTAATTTTTAATAAATAAAAAATAATTTACAAAAAATATTTTTTTAAAGTAAATTAATTATTTTTTAAAAAATAAAAAATGATTTTTAATTTAAAAAAAAATCTTTAGATTTTTTTTAAAATGTTTCTTTAAAAATATTTAGGTGTGACAGATAAAAAAATTTTTTAAAGAAAAAAAGAGTGAAAATAAACACATATTTACTAAATACACACTTGTAAGACTAAAAATGAGCTTTTATTAGTAAATAATAAAAGAATAAGCAAAAGAAATGAGGAGATGCCGGAAAATTGTTAACAAAAAAGAAAAGATTTTTTTAAAAAACCTCTCAAATTTCAGCTTCCGTGAGTGTGAAAATTTTAAAATAAACCAAAAAACAAAAAACACAAAATTAATTAAATATTTAAAGATATATTAAATGGAATTAAATTAATATTTTTAATTATCTTTAAATATTCAAAGATTAACTAAAACAAAAAAATTATTAAATACTTTAATACAAAAATCTTTGGTATTTAAAGTACCAAAAATCTTTCGATTCAACTCGAGGAGCTCTTTCGAAATGTGCATATTCGAATTTTTCACCTCAAAATAAGCTTACTCTCCCTATGGTTTTTCGATTTTAATCGACTATATCTCGGTCCCTGGGCATCGGACGAGCTTTGTCCGCCCCTAGTTTGACTCAGTACTCTTTCGAATGGCACGAAAATTGACCTGCTTCGACCACGGAGAAAAATGGCATATAAGTAAAGCGAGCCAAATCTTTATATATTAATTGTATTTATTCTATTGGGAAAATAAAAACATAATAGGGGAAAGAAAAGTTTTGGTAAATTCTTAGCTATTTATTTACATATCTGCTATACCACATTTTCTATCATCACTTCCTTTTTAGTGCCCATTATTATTGTAATTTGTATTTAAATAAAAATTACTAATTTTGAAAACAAAATATCAGTTAATATCCTCCAAATTAGAAAAAAAGAATAAGTGGCCAAACATTCCTTTAAGTTGAAATTTGAAAAATTAACGAAAACCCAAGGATGAACACAAATACACATTTTAGTTAAATAATCAAAAAATATTTTTTAAAAAATAATTTGTATATTTTTTTGTTAAATTTAAAAAAAAAGAGAAAAGAAGATACAGATGAATAAATAAATTTTAGTTCTGTTTTTTTATAAACGGTTGAATTCCTGCCATTTAAAAAAATAATTTGTCGCCTAAAGGAAAGGAAAAAATTCTACAAAATTGAAAGATATATACTAAACTTTTTTTTCTTTCCTACCGTTCCCAAAAACATTTAAATTTATTTAAAAGGAAAAAAAACAAAAAAATTCAATTAAGGAAATGACGAGAATATATACATGTAAATATTGGATGGATATATTTTTTAACGAGAAAAGCAAAAAAGAAGAGTAAGGGGGGGGGGGGGTTTGTTATTTATTTAATTAAATATATATTTAAATGATTGGCAAGTAAAAAAAAAGAAAATTTTTTGAAAATATTTTTAAATTAAAAATTTAATTTTTTGGAAAATTAACTAAATATATATAAATAAATATTTTATGTAAAATTAGAAAGTTTATTTATTGTTTTATGTTATTTTAATTATTAGAATATTTAAAGTTTAATTAATTATTTAATTATACATATTTTGACTTTACTCTATTTAGAATTTTTTGCTAATAATTAATCTTAAAAAATTTATTTATTTTCTCTGAATCATATTATTTTTAGCTAACATTTTTCTTTCTTTAATTTTATTTTTATTATTTTTTGTATTTATTATAGATATTTAAATGTTAACTAAATATATTTATTCATTTACTTTTTTAATTTATATTTTATTTTGAATAAAATTAAAAAAACTTTATTTAAAATTAATTTTGTATTTATTAGTTAATTGCAGCTGCATTAAAACATTTATTTAAATAAAATATTTACTTCTTTGTTTTCCTTTCTCATCCGCCGCCAAAAAATGTTTTTTATCATTTTAAAAATAAAAGTTACTAAACAGGTGTGGGGAATTAATTTTTAAATTTTAATATTTTTTTTAGAATTTATTTTCTTCATTTTCCTTAATTTTTAATTATTTTTAATTTAAATTAAGGAATGTTTATTTCTTCTCTCAATTTATTTTTAATTATTTTAATTTCAATAATTTCTGGACAACAATTAAACAACAAACCTCAACAAAAAATTCCAGAAATCGACCCAAATCATTTCCAGCCAAGTTTAATCCCCTGTTATCAAAATAATAACCCAAATTTCCCCCAAAAATGCCTCCCTCATTTTATTAATGTTGTTTATAATTTAAATTTTGAGGTTTTTTGAATTAATTTAAACTTTAAAATTAAAAAAAGGTAACAAATACTTGTGGAATATATTCTCCAACAAATTTTTGTATGCAAACAGGGCATCGTTTAAATAAATATTGTGATGTTTGTGACATTAATATTCCCCAAAAAGCACATTTACCCAAATATTTAACTGGTTATTTTTAATTTAAATTAATTTAAATAAAAAATTAGATTCTGAGAATTCAACATTTTGGCAATCAGAAACAATGGCCGAAGGAATTAAATATCCCCAAACAATTAATTTAACAATTAATTTAAATAAACAATTCGAGATTACTTATGTCCATTTAAAATTTATTTCTCCACGTCCAGAAAGTTTTGTTATTTATAAAAAAAATAAAAATAATGGAAATGAATGGATACCTTGGCAATATTATAGGTGGTTTTGAGGAATTAAAATTTAAAATTTAATAATTATTTTAAAGTGGTTCATGTATATCAACATTTAAAATACCAGAAAAAGCTCCAATACTTCCCGGTAACGAAGCCATAGCCCAATGTACAAAAGAATTTTCTGATATATCTCCATTGACTGGGGGAAGGATTGCTTTTTCTACTTTAGAGGGAAGGCCTTCTGCTGAAAATTTTGAAGAAAGTGAAGAATTACAGGTAATTAAGAGTATTTATTTTTGGGAATTATTTTAAAGGATTGGGTAACTGCAGAACAAATAAGAATATCTCTAGTTAGAATGAATACTTTTGGTGATGAAATATTTGGAAATAAAAAAGTATTAAGTTCTTATTATTATGGAATTAGTGATTTGGCTGTTGGGGGAAGGTGTAAATGTAATGGACATGCAAATAAATGTATTAAATCAACAGGAAAAGGATTGCCTCAAAAATTGGTTTTTTGGGAAAGGGATTTTTTTAATTAAAAAAAATTTAAAAGATTTGTGAATGTCAACATAATACAAGAGGAATAGATTGTAATGAATGTGCTCCTTTTTATTTTGATAGACCTTGGAGGCCGGCAACTTCTTTTGAGGCTAATGAATGTTTACCCTGTAATTGTAGTGGACTGTCTAATAAATGTTTTTTTGATCCAAAACTTTTTGAAGAAACTGGACATGGGGGACATTGTTATGAATGTTTGGGGAATACTGAGGTATGTAGGTATTTGAATTAATTGTATATTTAATTTGAAAGGGTGTAAATTGTGAACGCTGTCTTCCAAACCATTGGCGTTCTCCAAATAATAATTATTGTAAACCTTGTAATTGTAATATTAATGGATCTTTAAATAATGGAAAATGTAATGAAAATACTGGAATTTGTAGTTGTAAAAATGGAGTAACTGGGAAATATTGTGATAAATGTTTGGATGGTTATTTTGGGTTTGGAATTAATGGTTGCAAGTAAATTTGTATTTTATATACTCCAAACAAAAATAATCATACTGTATTTATTACCCCCCTTCAAATAATTACCCTCCCTAATTTTCCTAAGCTAATTTTAAAAATATTTATTTAAAATCATTTAACAATGGAACATTTTAGCATCAATATAAAATAAATCTAGAGAATAAAAGGATTCGGAGAAGATATTGAGGAAATTATAAAGAGAAATTAAGAGAGATTAAGAGGATTTGGGGAATTTTGAGGGATTGAAGGATTTATACATATATAATTAAAGTTACCCTTCCCCCTCTTACAAAAATCTTTATCAAAAATTGACAAATTTTTAATTAAAAATTAAAAACAATTTAAAGAAAATGTTTATGTAATAATTATTCCAATTCTTCTATTTGTTCACCTTTAAACGGAAAATGTTTTTGTAAAGAAAATGTTGAAGGAGAATATTGTGATCGTTGCAAACCCGGATATTTTTTAATTAAAAATAACCAAAATAATTTTGAATGTTTTCCTTGTGTTTGTTTTGGACATTCCTCCATTTGCTATTCTTCAAATAATCAACAAAATAATTTTATTAAATTTAATATTTCCTCAAATTTTAAATTAAATAATGATGAATGGAAAGCTTTAAGTATAGAAGCTAATGGAGAAATTAAAAATTTAAAGGTTTTTTTGTTTGAATTAAATTAAAGGGTTTTTATTTTGTAGGTTAATTATGATTATAAAAATAAATTAATATTTATTAAACAAGAATGTCCCTGGTAATTTATTTTTTAATTATTAAATTAATTTTAAAAAAAATTAAAGGAAAATTTATTTTGTTGCTCCAACAAAATATTTAGGAGATCAACGATTCTCTTATGGTTATTTCTTAATAAAATCTTCTAAATAATTCCTTTATTTAAAGGTCAATATATATATTTTTCCTATCACAAATTATTAGAATATTCCCCCCGAACTAGTACAGAATTACAATTAATTGGAAGTAAAGGGGATATACTTTCATTGTCTTTTAGTTCACAACAAAATCCAGACATTTCTACAAACAAAACTTTTTATAAATTTAAAATCCATTCAAATCCAAAATATCAAGTAATTTATACTTAAATTAATTTTAATTTTTAAAAATTCTAAAAGTGGAATCCTCAATTAAACGAAACTGATTTTATTAAAATTTTAACAAATTTAACATCAATTAGAATACGTGCTACGTTTTTTCAAGGAGATATTGGGTATTTGTCTGATTTTGGATTAAATTCTGCTTTGGACGTTTTTGATAGTAAATATTCTCCTTCTGGTATAAATTAAAGGAAATTTAATTTTTATTAAATTAAAGTAATTCAACATTCTTCCTCTGCCAATTGGATTGAAAATTGTAATTGTCCTCCTCCTTATTCTGGACAATTTTGTCAATTTTGTGCACCTGGATTTAAACGAGAATTTCCCGGTCCATTATCTAAATGTATTCCCTGTAAATGTAACGGGCATTCTTTTGGTGGTAAAATGTGTGAAGCAGAAACTGGTATCTGTTATTGTAAACACAATACAGCTGGAAATACTTGTGAAAGATGTGCTAATGGATTTTATGGTGATGCTTTGACTGGGACATCAGAAGATTGCAAACCGTTTATTTACTCTAAATTTCCAAAAAAATCTTTTTTAGTTGTAACTGTCCTGGAGGGGGCGCCTGTATTTATTTGGACAAACAATTAATTTGTACAGAATGTCCAGAAGGGTATACAGGCCCTCGTTGTGAATATTGTTCCGAAGATTATTTTGGACGCCCTTTATTTGGAAAACCTTGTCAAAAATGTGATTGTAATGGAAATATAGATCCAAATAATATTAGACAATGTGTAAGAATTTAAAATTGTGGGGGGAATAAAATTAAAATATTTTTAAGACAAAAGAGAAGGGGGGGGGGTAGAGGAGGAGGGTGGGGGAGTAGGAGAGCAGGAGGGTAGGAAGGAGGAGGAGGGAGGTTGTAAGTTAAGAGAATTTTAATTTATCTTTTTTAAAAAAATATTTAAAGAATTTGTTTACTGGACAATGCCTTCAATGTATTCACCACACAACTGGCTGGAATTGTGAGAAATGTTTACCCGGTTTTTGGAAAGCTCCAAATAATTATTTATTTGGAGATGATAAAATAAATAAAAATAAATTTAATTGTATTCCTTGTAATTGCCATCAATTGGGAACTTTTAAAAATAAAAAAGGAAAATTATTTAGTTGTTCTCAATTAAATGGACAATGTAAATGTTTACCTAATGGTAAATAAATAATTTTTAATTTTTAAATTTAAAAATTCAAAAAGTAATTGGAAAACGTTGTGAAAAATGTGCAATTGGCTACTTTAATATATTTTCTAAAAATGGATGCCAACCTTGTAATTGTGATCCTTTGGGAAGTTTAGATGTTACTGAATGTGATCAAAGAAGTGGACAATGTAAATGTAAAAATGGGGTAGGGTAATGTTTTTTTGGGAGGAAAATTTAAATTAAATAAAAGGTTATTGGAATAAATTGTGATCAATGTGCCCCTCAATATTTTGGTTTAAACTCTACAGGATGTATAAAATGTTTATGTAATAAAATTGGTTCTGAAAGTATTGACTTTTGTGATATTAGAAATGGGCAATGTTTGTGTAATAATAATGTTGAGGGAATTTATTGCGAGTAAATTAAAATTAATTTTAAATTAAATAATTATTTATTATTTACTAGTCATTGTAAAGAAAATTATTTTAATTTGTCTATTAATGGTTGTCAAAAATGTGATGATTGTTATTCTTTAATTTCTTCTAAAAGAGATTTTATAAAAGAAGAAATGCTTAAATTTAAATTAAAAATGGATAATTTACTAAAAATAAAAGTAGGTAATTTATTTTGGAGTTTATAACTCGTTATTTTTTAGTGAATTAAAATATAATCACACACGCACATAAATTGGATTATATGTTCTAAATTGTAGGATGGGATAGGTTGAGAAATAAGTCCAGGTCGGGTTTCGAGCAACCCATCCCATCCCTGATAGGTATTTAACCATTTGTAATATGAAAAAGGAAAATGTGGGCATATCTTTTATTATCTTTATTTAAAATTAATAATTAAATATATTAATTTATTTAGGTAAAAGACTCTTCTTCTTTTAATTTTAATTCAACGTTAAACAATTTAAAATTAAAATTAATTAAAAAATCAGAAGAATCTTTAATTTTCAATAAAAATTATTTGTCAACAAAAGAATTATTAAATAAATTATTTAATAAATTAAATAATTTAAATAATTTTAAAGATTTAAATAAAAGTGAAGAAAAATTAAAAAATTTAAAATTGGAAAAAGGTTAGCTTAAATTTAAATTTAAAAAATAATTATTATTTTTTAAAAAAGAAAATCTTCAAAAATTAATTTCCAACAATTTATTTGAATTAAAACAAAAAAGTAATTTAATAATTAATTCTACACAAATAAATAAACAAAAGGTTATTTTTGAAAGAAGAAAAATTAATTTTTAAAAATTAAAAATAGATAGCAGAATTTTGGTTAATTAAAATGGCAGAAGAAGGAAATAATTTAACAAAAATAATTAAAAATAAATTTTTGGAAATTTCAGAAATTACTTTAAAAATTAAAGAACAATCAAAACAAGCATTGAATGAAGTTGAAGGAGGGGGAGGAGGTGAGGAAAGTAATTAAATTTTAATTAAATTTTTTAAAGGTTCTTCTTCTACTCGATTAATTTCTTCTTTATTATTTAATATTTCTTTAAATTTAAACAAAACAGAAAAAGTATTTTTATTTCTTGTAATTACCTAATTTAAAATATTATTTATTTTTTTAAAGGAATTTTCCCAAATTAATTGGAAATCTAAAAAATTGTCAGAAGAAGTAAATTCTTCATTAAATCAGTCAATTTTGTTATTAGCTAATATTAAAATAATTCAAATACCTCAAACAATTAAAATAAATAAAATAAATATTTTGGTATTTAATTTTTAATTTAAATTTAAATTTATTTTTAAAGTTTAATGAATTAAATAATTATTTTAATTATTCTTCTTTTGATGAATTTAAATTAAATATTTTAATTAAAGAAAATTCTCAATTAATTAATAAATCAAATGAGGAAATTAATTTAATTAATAAATTAATTGAAAGAGGGGGAAATAATTCTTTTGAAAAAATAAATGTTTATTTAAATAAATCAGAAAATTATTTTAATTTGGCTGTTAATGCTTTTAATCAGACAAAAAATATTTGGAATATTTTGAATGGTTTGAATGAATTTTTATTTAATAAATAATTAGAATATTATTTTATAGGAGAGGGAAGGGAGGGAGGGCGGAAGGGGGGGGGGAGGGATTCTTGAATTCTTTCTCTCCTTCAATGTATTCACCACACAACTGGCTGGAATTGTGACAAATGTTTACCTGGTTTTTGGAAAGCTCCAAATAATTATTTATTTGGAGATAATAATAGAAAATTTTATAAAAGTAGGAGGGGGGAAGGGGGAATTAAATTTCCAGTCTAATTAATTTTTAAAAAATTTAAATTTATTTAGATCCATCTTTAAACAACAAAACCAAACAATTTCAATTAAAAACTACTTTCCAAAAAGAAATTGCAAATTCTGAAATTTTAAATAAAAATTTAACAAAATTGGAGAATAAATTAAATTTGGCAGAAAAACATTTAAACAGAACACAAAAACAAACAAAAAAAGCTTTGAATTGGGCAAATAAAGCTTTTGAAAATATTGAAGAAATAAAGAAGGTTTAATTTAAATTAAAAATTAAAAATAATTAATTTTTAAAAGTCAATTAATCAATTAAATAATCAAACAATAAAAATAGAAGAAAATTTAAATAATTTAAAAATTAATTTAAATGAAATTGAAAAGGAGGAGGAGGAAAATAATGGATTGATGGAAAATGTTGTAAATAATAGAGAAAACTTGGAAAAAGGTAGGGAGAGGGGGGGGGGTTGTGAAGGGAAGGAAGGGGGTTTTTAGGATTATTTAAAATACCGTATTTTCTCTAAAATAAGCCCCACTCCAAAATAAGCCCCCCCCCCCCTCTAAAATAAGCCCCCTCTGGAGGTCGATCGAAAAAATAAGCCCCGGGGTTTATTTTAGAGAAAATACGGTAATTGTATATTTTAATTTAAATTATGAGGGAGAGTGGGGGGGGGGGGGGATTTGTTTATTTTAATAAGTGCACTAATTAAAAACATTTTTAATTTTAAAGTTTTTTCTGATTCTACAAACAAAACAAAATTAGCAGAAATATTTAAAGAAGAAATAGTTGATGAACAAGAAAAATTATTAAATGATCTTTTGGATAAATTAAGTCAAAATTAAATATTAAATTTAAATACATAAATAATTAATTTTTTAATTTAAAGATTCTTCTTCTTTTCCAAATAATTTTGAATTAAATAAACTTGAAGAACAATTAAATGAATTGGAGGATTCTTTAAATAAAGAAAATTCTGAAAATATTAAAATAAATTTGGAAAATTCTTTTGAAGAAAAAGAAGAAATAAATAAACAAATTTATTTATTAAAAGTAATAGAAAAAATTAATTTTTTTAATAAATTATTTTTTAGGAAGAACTTAATCAATTAAATAATATAAACAAATCATTGCCAATTAAATGTCTCAATTTTGTAAAAATTGAACAGAATGGATTAAACTAAATTAATTAATATTTAAATAATTTCTATTAAAAATTAAATTTCTATAATTACATATTTTGCCTTTTTTTCCCAAGACTAACCAAATTACTATAAAGATTTTTTAAAATATAAATTATCGGAATTTCTTTGGCAAAATGTCTAATTTTTTTCTTTTGCTGTCCTTCTCCACAGCGGGTTAACGCGGACATAGCCATATCTCTCGCTTTTCTCTGCTTCTCTAATTTTCTCCTAGAATAAAGCATTACTCTCGCATGCAGATTTGAGGGTGCCACTTTGATCGAGTCCTTTGGACGTTCTATATGTTACTTTTCAAATCTGTCTGTTATTTTTATTTTTCATAGTTTAAAGAAGCTTTTGGCAAAAAATTATTAATTTATCTGGTTTTTAGCAAAAGTTACTGGTGTTTATATTTTAATAATTTTAGTGACAGATTTTTAGGGGGCACTTTAAGAAAAAGGCAAAGATTTTGGTATCATCCGATGCAGCTCGATGAGATACGTCGAACATTGCCAAATTTGAGTTTATAAAGCCAATTTAGGCTGAGATATAGGCCCACAAAAGTTGAAAATTTTTGGAGTTAGAGTTTTGGACATGCAAATTATAGCTCGATCGAAAGAGCTCGTCGAGCTGAGTCGAATGACACCAAAATCAGCTTGACTGAATAATTCCTAACAAAGTTATGACCTATAGATGAATGAGCCTTGCGTTTATTTGGAGAGTTTCGCGAATAAACGGGTTGTCTTCGCGAATAAACAGGTCGTTTTTGCGAATAAACGGGTTTCTCTGGCTATGTCATGTCTGCACAGCGGGTTAACTTAGTTGACAGACATGACATAGCCAGAGAAACCCATTTATTCGCAAAAACGACCCGTTTATTCGCGAATACCACATTTTTATTCACGAAACTGCTCCATATAAACGCAAGGCTCATTCATTTATAGGACATAACTTTGTTAGGAATTATTCAGTCAAGCTGATTTTGGTGTCATTCGACTCAGCTCGACGAGCTCTTTCGATCGAGCTATAATTTGCATGTCCAAAACTCTAAATTCAAAAATTTTCAACTTTTGTGGGCCTATATCTCAGCCTAAAATGGCTTTATAAACTCAAATTTAGCAATGTTCGACGTATCTCATCGAGCTGCATCGGATGATACCAAAATCTTTGCTTTTTTCCTAAAGTGCCCCCTAAAAATCTGTCACGAAAATTATTAAAATATAAACACCAGTAACTTTTGCTAAAAACCAGATAAATTAATAATTTTTTGCCAAAAGCTTCTTTAAACTATGAAAAATAAAAATAACAGACAGATTTGAAAAGTAACATATAGAACGTCCAAAGGACTCGATCAAAGTGGCACCCTCAAATCTGCATGCGAGAGTAATGCTTTATTCTAGGAGAAAATTAGAGAAGCAGAGAAAAGCGAGAGATATGGCTATGTCCGCGTTAACCCGCTGTGTGTCTGTCCGGTTAGGGACGATTCCGCGCCGACGTTTCCGCGCCAGGTCAGTTCCGCGCCAGGTCAGTTCCGCGCCAGCACGTTTCCGCGCCAGCTATAGAGGTTCCGCGCCAGTTATAAAATAAGTAAATAATAACCTGAACACGAGCCGGTCCACTTTCTATACATGTATGATTACCTACTTAAAAAGATAATGGCTTTTTAGAATCAAAAAAATTTAAAAATCAAAGTATCACATATTTTGTATAGCTGGCGCGGAAACGTGCTGGCGCGGAACTGACCTGGCGCGGAATCGTCGGCGCGGAAACGTCGGCGCGGAATCGTCGGCGCGGAAAGATACCCCACCGGTGTCTGTCAACTAAGTTAACCCGCTGTGCTTCTCTTTTACTTTTCTTATTTGCTTCTAATTTCATAATTTTTTTTGGAGGTTGATTTTTTTGTTGAATTTTTTGGTTATTTTAACGTGAAAAATTTTTATAATTTTTAGTGTTTTTAAAATCCGTTATATCATTTAAATATTACAGAAATTTTTAATAAATGGCAATCCCGGAGAATTGGGGTTTCTTCGAAAAAAAAGTTTAAAAATAAGAAAAAGGGTTTTTCTAGGGTAAAAAAATATGCTGATTACGAATCTGAGCTCGGATTTTGAAAAAGTCGAATCCCGGACCCGAATTCGGAATTTGACCCCGGACATTGTCGGACATAGTACAAAATGGTCAGTCTTTCATATGGAGGTAGAACTCATCGGGATGCATCGAATGACACCAAAATCGATGAAATCCGACATGATTGGACCGAGATACAGACCCTGGAATATTGAAAAACCATAGGGGTGATTTTTTGGAGTAAAAAAAAGTTTGTACAAATGATAGCTCATTCGAAAGAGCTCGTCGTGCTGAGTCGAATGACACCAAAATTACAGTGATTCATCAAGTTTTGACAAAGTTATGACATAAGTCGCCGACTCCTACAGTACTCCCATAGGTATACTTTATGTCATAACTTTGTCCAATCAAGTCAGATTTCGTTGATTTTGGTGTCATTCGATGCAGCTCGATGAGTTCTTTTGAATGAGGTATCATTTGTATATTCGAAATCCGGGTTCAGGGTTCGAAATTTGGTTCGGGTCCGGGATTCGACTTTTTCAAAATCCGAGTTCAGATTCGTAATCAGCATATTTTTTTACCCTAGAAAAACCCTTTTTCTTATTTTTAAAATTTTTATTCGAAGAAACCCCAATTCTCCGGGATTGCCTAATAAATAATTTAAAAAAATGTTTTTGAATGTTTTGTTTCAGAAATTATTTTTATTTAAAAATTTATTTTATTTTTTCTTATAGTAAATATGTCGTCATCTCGTCGTTTGGTATTGCCTGTTTTACTTTCACAAAAACAATATTATTTGTGTTTCCGTCAACTACATAGTGGAGCACTAAAAAGTGGACGTAAAACGGCTACGGGTTTTAGTATCAAAAAAGATGTTGAAGATAAAGAAAGTAAAGGATGGCTTGATCGAGTAAAATTATTCACGGTAAATTTTTTTAATTAAATAATTAATATTAAATAAATGCTCTAGTTTAGGACATGCGTCACAAAAAACACTTTTTTTGGGACGCATACACTGTCATGGGACGCATGTCCTAAACTAGAACCTAAATAAATATTAAATAGTTTACACGCTAAAAGATAAAATTTTTCGTGAAGAATTTTTCAAAGATTTGTAGATTAATCTAACATTTGATGAAAACTAAACAAAAATTTTAAATTCTCTCTCTTTTTAGTCTCACAAAACAGATGCTTATGATGATTATAAAATTATGATTGAAAAAATGGATGAATCTGAAAAGAAAACTTATAATGTAAGTCAAGAGATTTTACGGGGGTTGTGATGGAAGGAGTGCTTGGTCTTTGACTTTTCGGCGTTTATAACGGTTTATATGGATATTTAATTTTGATTTTCTTTAAATTTTTGGGATTTTCTGAAGGCCAACAAGTTAAATTTGGTTTTTAAGCACCGTAGACAAAAATTATAGCAAGAGTGAAGGAGAAATTTTTGTTTTTCTATAAAAATATCATAACTATTAGATGTGTGTTTTTTCGGAGCGTTTTATAATACCAAAAGCTTGAAATACCAAACCCCCAAAAGCTGTTGAAATACCAAAGTGACCAAAAAAGCTTGAAATACCAAACCCCCAAAAGCTGTTGAAATACCAAACAGTGGAAAAAAGCTTGTAATACCAAACACCCAAAAGCTGTTGAAATACCAAACCATGGAAAAATTTTATAAAACTACTCTTTGTGTATAATATTTTCCTCCTCCAAAGTCCTTCATAATACAAAGTGTGGAAACCTCTCACATAATGCCTGCGCGGAAAAAAGTTTTTGCCGCTGCGGAGGAAGCCGGGCATGTCGAGCGGAACGACGGCCGCCGCTTCGCTACGGTCGCCGCGAGCGAAGCGAGCACGACCGCAGCGAAGCACGGCCATCGTGTAGCGAAGACCATGCCCGGCCTACCCTCCGTAGCAGCACAAAAACAGTTTTTCCAGCGAAAATTCTGTTGGTCATAACTTTGTCAAAAATCATCCAATTGAGCTGATTTTGGTGTCATTCAACTCAGCTCGACAAGGTCTTTCGAATGAGCTATTATTTGCTTATTCGAATTTTTGACCCCAAAAATCAGCTGGGCACAAAAACAGTTTTTCCAGCGAAGACTAAAAACCAGCAGGCTAAAACCAACAAGCTATTCCGTCGGGAGATAAATAACAAAAAATTCCACAGTTTTATTAACAAATTGAATAATAATAGTTTTGGTATTTATTTGGTATTACAAACTTTTTTCCACGGTTTGGTATTTCAACATCTTTTGGGGGTTTGGTATTACAAGCTATTGGTATAACAAATTTTGGTATTTCAAGCTTTTGGTATTACAAGCTTTGGTATTACAAGCTTTTGGTATTATAACATCATACCGTGTTTTTTCAATAAAATGAATATTTCCCCTAAATTTTTCTGTTTTACATTTTAATACAATTTTATCACAGGATGGCTTCATTAGAGGTGTATTTGCTGGTGGACATAAAGAAGATGGAAAACCTGGGTTATATTAAATATTTTTTTTTAAATAAATTTAAAATTTTTTGTAGGCCTGGCAGACTTTTCTTTTATACTTTTGGCAGACTTTTCTTTTTTACTTCTTTTGCTTTTGCTGGATATCTTGGTTTAATTTTAAATATTAAAATTTTAAATTTTTTTTATTTTAAAGTCTACAGAATGTTTACCCGCAAGGGATTAATTTTTGATTTTGGTGTTGATATGTTTGCTATGGAACAAGATGTGGATGTTACTTTTGATGATGTTTGTGGAGTCGATGAAGCAAAAATGGAAATTGAAGAAATTGTTGAATATTTGCGTAATCCCGAACGTTATACACGTCTTGGAGCTCGTCTTCCAAAAGGTTTTGTTTTTTTTCTATCTTTAATTTTATGGATTAATTTAAAGGTGTTTTGTTGATTGGTGATCCTGGTACTGGTAAAACATTATTGGCACGTGCTGTTGCTGGGGAAGCGAGCGTCCCGTTCTTTGTATATAATTCTAAAAATATTTAAGTGATAATACTAAAATATAATTTTAGCATGCATCTGGTTCAGAGTTTGATGAAATGCTTGTAGGGCAAGGTGCTAGACGAGTTCGTGATTTGTTTAGTAAGTATTTTTAATTTTCTTTTTAATTAAAATGTTTTAATTAGAGAAAGCTCGTAAGCACGCTCCTTGTGTCGTTTTTATTGATGAGATTGACTCTGTTGGTTCTAAACGCACGTCAAGTACTCTACATCCATATGCAAATCAAACAATTAATCAATTGCTTTCTGAAATGGATGGCTTTGTCCAAAATGAGGGTATAATTGTTATTGGAGCCACAAACAAAAGAGACCATTTGGATTCTGCTTTGACACGACCTGGACGTTTTGATGTGGAAATTAAAGTTTCGAGGCCTGATTTAGCTGGAAGAGAAGATATTTTTCAGTTTGTTTACCTTTTTAATTGGTTTTTAACTTTATTTTAATGAAATTTTACCCTTCTAACTAGAAAAAAGGTTGCTTCTTCTTTTCAGTTATTTTCAAATCTGTGTCTGTCTAACTTAAATTATCCAAAAGACTATTATATGGGGATATCTATTTTGTTAAATTTGGAAAAGACTTGGTAGAAAATAACCAAGTGAAGGGATCCAATGTAAAATATACCTATAAACTAAATTTGACCTTTTAACTAAATTGGATTTAATTTTATATTTTTATTTAGGCTTTATCTCGACAAAATAATTCATTCAGCTGATTGTGATGTCACTACATTAGCTAGAGGAACTACTGGCTTCACCGGCGCTGATATTGAAAATATGGTCAATCAAGCAGCATTAAAAGCCGCAACTGAGCGTGCCATGCGTGTAACAATGAAACATTTGGATGAAGCGCGAGATAGAATACTTATGGGGCCAGCACGTTTAAAAGGATTACATGCAGATGAAGAGGCTAATAGAAATACTGGTAAATTTGTGATTTTTTTTTAAATTTTATTTTTTAAAAAGCTTATCACGAGGCCGGTCATACAATTGTTGGAATATTTACAAAACATTCTGATCCAATTCATAAAGTTACAATTACTCCACGCGGAGAATCACTTGGACTTGTAAAATATTTTTAAATTAAAAAATTTTTTTTGTTTTTTAGACAGCTCATCTCCCAGAGAAAGACCATCTTCAATATACAAAAAGTCAATTACTTGCCAAACTTGATGTTTTAATGGGTGGAAGAGTAGCTGAAGAATTAATTTTTGGTGAAGATATGGTCACAACAGGGGCTGTCTCTGATATGCGAAAAGCATCGGAAATCGCTGAAAGATTGGTAAAAACATATGGAATGAGTGAGCATGTTGGTTTGAGAGATTTTACATCAAATGAAGAGGAGGGATTAAGTTTTGGACCAGAAACAAATAATGCAATTGATGAAGAAATTAAACGTCTTTTGAAAGAAAGTTATGAACGGGCAAAACAATTGTTAATTAAATATAAGGTTTTCTTTAATAAGAAAAATTTCAAAAAAAATTCTTTTTTTAAGACGGAGCATCATTTATTGGCTGAAGGACTTTTAGAATATGAGACACTCACAAAACAAGAAGTTGAACGCGTAATAAAAGGTGAAAAATTGAAGAAACCTAATGCAGCTGCTATAAAACAAGCTAGTATAAGGAGGAAAAGGCAACAACAAAAAACTGTTGGATTTATTACAGAAGCTGATTAAAAGAGGTGTAATAGAGAATTGTTTAAAAAATATTATTAAAGAAAAAGTATTTTTACACACAAAATGTATTTCTATAGATGAGTGGTATATTTAATTAATAAATTTTGTTTTTTTTTTATTTTCTTTTACTAGTTGTGATTTAAATTTTTTAATAAAAACAAAAAAAATAATTTTTAATTTTAACCAAATAATTTTGAATTGTCAACAATTTCAGTCATTTCACCTACATAATTTGGTTGATATTCTCCAACAATGTTTGCAACAGTTTTCTTTTCAATAATATTTAATTGGTGAAGTCTTTCCTTTATTTGGTTTAATTCTTTATTTAATAAATTAGCTTCGTCATTAATCGAACGCAATTTTTCTTCTCGATTCTCTTTAAGCCGGATGTGAAGTTCTTCTAATTGTTTTTCTTTTTCAAGTGCAATTCGTCGTTTAAGTTGTACTTCAGACCAAACCTTTAAAAATATTTTAATGAAATCGAAAAAAATTTTAGAGGGAGGATTTGGAAACTCGAAAATAAACTTTTGGTATTAAAAATGAAAAAGTTTTAAAAGCCAAAAAATAAAAAAAGGTTAACACTCGAAACAAGATCATGTTTGCTGGGTTATGTTACATTTGTTATCCAATTAAAATAGATAAAACCTTTCTCGTTTTCACGTGTTCTGGTTCCTTTTGTATAATATAAGAAATTTTCAATTCATTAATACAACGTTGAAAGTCTTCTTCACTTTGTTCTCTTAATAATCTTAACCATTTCCTTCGCTGATTTATTAACAAATATAATGGATGAGAAATCCAGGTAGCTCGGGGTAATTTAAGTTTTCGATTAGAAGTATTACGCTTCTCTTCAAATTCAGCATAAACTCGATTCCAATTGCGGATTGTGGCGGTTGCCCAACCAACTAAATTATTAATTAAAAATTTATATAAAAATTTTTTAGTCAAAATATTTATTCGTCCTTTATTTTAATTAAAAAACATTTACTTTTTGCAGGTAATGACTTCCCATCCAATTCGTCTCTGCGCACTTTCTTTATCATTTCCCTAAAAATTTACCAATTTAAATAAAATTAAATATTTACATTTTCCAAGCCATATTTATTTCTCTCGAGGATGCATGCCCCAAACTAAATATTTTCTTAACACTTTCAGGTGCTGTCTCTAAAGCATCAATTCCTTTATAATCAAGTTTTGGTTCATCCAGATTTAATTTTGGAAGTCCATAATCTGTTGAATTACCAATTAAACTGTCTTGGGCTTTAAAAATTAATTGCCGTTCACTTCCAATTTTCTCCTCCCAAAGATTCTTTAATTGATCGATATATCGAGCATCTGAATATTTTTTCAATTAAAATATAATTATTCGAGAATTGAAACCTTTTTGATTCTCAAATATTTCAAATAAAAAAACAAACCTAAAGGCAATTTCTCCGCCTCCTTTTCAAAATAATCAGGATCTTGTCTCTTTGGATCAGTAACATTTTTGTGAATATTAAAATATGGATAACGTCCATATTCTAATTTATTACTTAAATGTAGTTGACGAAAACAGAAATAAAAATGTTTTTGAGGAAATAAAGTAATTCTTTTTAAAAACATTCTAAAAATTATGAAAAAAATTAAATTAATATTTTAAGCAAATTTTAACACACTAGATAAAAAGATTTGGAAATATTTGAGAAAAATAATCCTGACTCTAAAGACACAGGATATAAAATAGAGGCGAGAGTCGTGTAAAATTTTTGGTTTTACAATTTGCTATTCTAGTGCTTTGTGTGTTAATATAAAATTATTATTACCTCAATTATGCCTTGTGTGAAATTAACGCTGTAATAAAATATTATGCTGTTTAAAAGTTAAGAAAAATATAATAGAAGAAAGATATCTTATGACAATTTTTTTATCAAAACCCGTAAATTTCTTTAAAACCCAGACCAAAAACTGTTATTTAATCAACCACTTATATATAACAATAATTAAATATTAGATATCTACTTTAAATTAAATCAAAAAAATTTCTCCCTATCTTCAAAATTAAGTTGCTTCAATTCTTCTGCCATCATCCAAAGAAGACCTTCATTACTAGAACTCCAAATTCCACAATTTTTAGCAGCAGATGTTGATGTTGTTGTAGTTGCAGAATTACTTTCAATTGTTGTAATCCCTCCTCCCCCCTTAACATTTCCAGAATTAACAAAGTTCTTAATTGCATCAACAAATTTCTTTTCATGTTCTGGACGTTTACGAAAAGAGCCAAAACGAGTAATTGCAAAGGTCTCAACTGTAAAGTTTGGTGCACCAGGCAAAACATAACGAAACATGCGAAAACCAGTAAACTGAAAAAATTATTTAAATTTTTATTTTAGAGTTTCTTATTTTTAATTTTCAATAACATTCTAGTACTTTCCATTTCAGACACACCCTTCCCCTCTAAATTAATGCTAAAATTGTTTATACACGGTAAAGGCAGATTTTAATAAGTTTTCTCAGTTTGTTGGAGGTTATTGGATTATTCAATTTGCTAGAGCCTTCTCAAGATGTGGCTAATCACATTAATGTTGTGTCATTCACTCAGCCCGTTATAACTCAGGGAAAAAGGAATGATTGTTTAATTTAATAAATTAAACAATTAATACCGGATTTGTGTACTCATAACCCAGCTCTCTCGGAGAAACCAAAGATAAGTTAACACGCCAATCAAGAGCAGTAAAATCCATTCCAGTTGGAAGCAAAGGCGGGACTAAAAAATAAAGACATTAGATTAATAAATTGAAAGATGAAGATCTACTTATATTTGAATTGTCGAAACATCGAAATAACCCTACCTCTGGTCGGCAGTGGCGGCGGAGGAATCAGTGAATGGCCATCAACTTTTTGCTCGTTATAGCTAAGATCTTCGTTAACAGAGCCAAGCCAAATAGGAATTGGTGGAGAATAGTCACAGCTACAGTAGAACACTTCGCCAGGATTAACATACAGAATAATATGTTCTTTAAATATAAAATTAATTTTGAGTCAATTCAAGAGGATTTTGGCATTTTATAAACAAAATTCACATTATATGTGGGTATTTTCTAAACAAATATTTCCAGGTAATTTTTTGTCACATTAAAAGACAAATTTCTTTCACATTCCCCAATCACTATATCAAAGAAAAAGAAAAGAAAAAATACCTGGCAAGCAATTTAACAGTTCTTCGAGCATTAAACCAACAGAATTCGCAGCACTAGTAAAAGTCTCGTCACAAAATGTACGCGAAATACGAATAATACGTTGTTCTTCATCTTAAAATATACAAAAATTGTAAATAATTCACAAAAAATTTAGAAGTGCTAGTGTTGTTATTTTCTATTTATACTGGAGCATTGAAACTTAAAAATTTCAGAACTATCAAGAATACATTGTCTCAACTTTTTGAGTTTTTATACAACTGTAACTTTTTTTAACCAGAAAGAAAAAAATTTTATTAAAACAAACGTTGTTTCGGTATGTTGATATTCCAATAAGGCTGAAAACGAAATAAGCAATTGTTGGCCATATGCTCACAGAACATACCAATCTTTAAAAATTAAATAGGATTTTATAAAAAAGAATTAATACCCTTAAACGAGGAATACGCAAATGAAAGTAACGAGCAAGGAAATTTATAAGTTCACGGATTTCAGTATACATTTAAATATTTTAAATTTAGTACGACTAAAAATTAACTCTAAAAATGAAAAATTATTAAACAAAGTTATGTTATCAATATAGTCAATTTAAGAGTTGAGCAAAACAGAAAAAACATTAAATAAATAAATCTCGAGATGAAAAATATTCAACTTTTAAATAAGCTAAATTCGTCGATTTGGCAAAATGTTTTTTATCTATGTCAATTTGGTAACTTTTGTAACGTAATTGCTAACGTAAATGTCAGTTTAGTCAACTCTCATATTTGATTGATTTCGTGTTATTTTTTAATTTCTTTAAATTTATTTTCTAAGATTTTCTTCTAGAAGATGGCTGATCAAATTCAAAATACTTCACAGTCTCCTGGACCTTCAAAAAATAATTTAAATGATAACAATATAAACAATATTGGTGCTCAACAGAATGGAGAATCTTTAGAAAATAATAATGAACATTCGAATATTTTTATGTTTAAGGTTTTTTTTCTTTTATGAAATAATCCTTTTGAATTTTCAGGAGATTTGTGGTATTGATAATGAAACAGCCGAGCAATTATTACAGGAATCTGGGGGCGATTTGGAAGCTGCTATTCATCAATTTTTCTTTGTAAAATTTAAAACAATGTTTAAATTATTCTTTTAATTTTTTTCAGTCTCGCGATCATCCAGAGGTTATGGAAAATCAAAATAATGAAAATCATGAGGAATTACTTCAAGAGGAATTACTTCGTCATCGTCGTCCACGCCTGCCTTCGCCTCTTTCTGATGAATTTAATGATGAAATGCGTGCTCTGTTGAATCAAAACTTATCTGGTGCCCCGCGACAGCTTCCTGTTCAACGAGCTCCTCCTCGTCAGCTTACTTGGATTGAAATGTTTAAAGCTTTAGTTCTTGTACCTTTCCGACTATTTTATTGGACATTTTCTGAATGTATTAACTTTTTTTGTAAGTTTTTGATCTTTTTACTTCAATTGCAAATTTTTATACTTTCAGATCATTTTTTGGTCGGACCGCCTACTCCTCCAGCAATTGCAAATAGGGAACGTAATAATGTGCAACAGCGTGATTTTGTCAATGTTGTTCAGGATAGAATGTTTATTTTTAAAGAAAGAGAGACTTTAATTTTAAAATAATTTTAATTTAGATTAATGAATGAACAACAAAATGAATATAACCGTGCACTTGCTATTGACAGACAAAAGGCTGAAGAACGTAAGCAACTCGAACAGCAACGTCTTCTCGAAGAAAGGCGTGTTAAAGAGGCTGCAGAGAGAGCTAGAGCTCGAACCGAAAGACTTTGCAGGTAGTCTTTTAAAAATCAAATTTTTTATTTATTTTATTTTAGAAAACGAGAGGAAATTAAAGCTAATGAAAATTTGGATGAAGCAATTTTAGAGTCTGATCCCAAATCTGAAATTATTCGAATTCGTATTACATTCCCAAATGGAGTAAATGCTGAACGACGTTTTCGACAAAATGATAGTCTTGAAGTTTTTTTTATTTTTTTTTAATTTAAATTTTTAATTTTCTTTAGCGTCTTTTCAATGCTGTATTTATTCATCCTGAATGTCCTGAACATTTCTCTTTGGTTATTAATTTTCCTTTTTCTCGATTATATTGTGCTCCTGACTGGTATTTAAACGAATTTGAGCAAAAAGAAAATGGTGAAGTTGTTGGGGAAAATGGAATTTCAATTAAAACTTTTGCTGAATGTGGATTGAAATATTCTGCTAATATAATGGTTCAAGACGAGGATGCTTAAATTAGAAAAGATTTTTTATTTTAATTTGGGGATTTATACATACAAAATTTAAATATATTGTTTAAAGAAGACCTCGAAGGTTGAATATAACTTTGTTATTTCCGAAAATAGATTTCAAAAAGGCATTTTTAAATTGTAAATTTTTAATGTTTGGGTATTTTGTGTTAGAATGTCTTTTTCTAGTTTTTTTTAATGTTATAAGCCTGACCTTTTCTTTAATTTTTTGTAACTTCTCTGTTCTTTTATTGAAATTTAACTTGAAAAATCTAAATATTTTATTCTAAAATGAAACTTTAATTTAAAAATAATTTTGTATTCATTCCTTTATTCAATTTTTTTGTTTTAAATTTTTTGTGCTAGTAAATTTTTTGAAACAAATTCTGTACCTTTCATGACAAAATTTCTCTTTTCAAAAATACTATAAATGGTTGAAGCATCATTTGTCTTTTAGAATTTTTTTTCAAGTTTTGTATGGTCGTACCTGTTTGTTCAGAATAAAGAATATATCTGAAAAATCACGCTCTCTGACCATTTATAGGAGAGGAAAACTGAAAAATAACTACCAAATCCTTTTAAAAATTAATTTTTATTTTATATACCTATTTTAATTTATCCACTTAATTATTTTAATTTCATTGTTTTGGCAGCTACAAATGAATAAGACAACTTTTTACGCATCAATTTTGGCGTCTTCTGCCGGAGCGGCTTCTTTGGGTTTTATTTCTGGTAACTATTGTTCATCAAATGAATCAAAAAACGACTTTTGGAGGAGATGGAGAGTGTTCGCTGATAGTGCTGGAACGGCTGTTGCTTTACCTCCACAAGTTACACCTCTGCCTTCGGGCCCATTTGAAATGAAGCAACCACAAAAGAGTAATATGGTTAATGAATTTCGGAAAGGGCCATCACGTGCAGCAGAGATTATGCGGTTTGGATATCCAGGATTTGATAATCTGAGAACATATGAGGTTAATTATTTTAATGTTTTTTAATAGATTGAGAATTGGTAAACGTTTCATAATATAATTAAAAATTAAGGATTTTATTGTCAGCTATGATCGAAGGAATAGAGTAGCTCATTGGGTTATTGAACATCTTACAAAGGATGTTATCGCTTACAATCCAGATGTTGACAGAAGTAAATGTATTTTCAAACCAGATACTTCTATTCATCCATATTTCCAATCACAAAATGAAGATTATAAAGTATGTAATATTTAAAGAGTTTAAATAATTTGGCTTAATTTTATTATTGATAAGGGGCTGGTTTGTTGATTATAGTTTAACCACCCATGTTATAAGGAGGATTTGTTTTCATTTTTCACAATAATTAAGAGGAGTGGTTATGATCGTGGACATTTGGCAGCCGCAGCAAATCATCGTAGTAAACAATTAACAATGGAACAAACTTTCTTTTTAACAAATATGACACCACAAGTTGGTAAAGGATTTAATAGAGATAAATGGAATGATTTGGAAAAACATGTTAGGTTTGTAAAAAATTATTTAGAAAATATTTTTTTATTTTTTAGACAAATTGCTCGTGATAGCCTGAATGTTTATGTTTGCTCAGGTCCTCTTTATTTACCTTATCAAGAAGATGGGCATTTTTATATAAAATATAAGGTTTTTTTCTTTTATTTTTTGATAATTTTTTGCTATTTAGGTGATTGGCGCTAATCGTGTTGCTGTGCCCACTCATTTCTTCAAAGTTGTTTTAATCGAAAAAATAAAAGATCAATTTGAATTGGAGGTTATAAATAAATAATTTTATTTTCAAAAATTATTTTTTAGGTTTATTTAATGCCAAATGCACCCATACCCAATGAAAAACCTTTGAGTGAATTTTTCTCTCCTCTTGATGTAATTTTTGAGTTTTTTTTATTTTAATTTAAATTATTTAAGGCAATTGAACGTGCTGCCGGTTTTTTAATTTTTGATAAATTACCTAAAGAACAATTGAAAAAATTAAATGGAGAAAAATTGTCTGAAGAAAAAGGAATCTTCGGATGTTTGGATAATTTTGTGAAACTTTTTTAAATTTTATATATTTTCTGGAAAGGTTTAATTTATTTTAATTTTAAAATAATAAAAAAAGAATTTAAATTTTCTCTTTTTATTTTGTCACAATTTCCTTTCAATTATTTTCGATTGGTTTTTCTTTTCTAAAAATTCTTTTAAATGGGTGTAGGGATGTGGAAAAAAATAGAAAATAAAAAAGAGATTCTTCCCAATCTATTTTTAGAGGTCATCTTTGAAAGGGTTTTCAACATTCTTTTTCAAAAACTTTCCTTTTCTTCAAAAACAGGCACGCGGAAAATGCAAATTGGCTGTTTTTCTTTTTAAGATCAAAGCAAATCGATCGCTAGCGCTGATGGGAAAATGAAGAAAAAATTAGCAAAAAAAGAGGATGAGGGGATTTTAATGTTTCTAGCTTTACATTCTCTTCCCTCTTTTTTTTTTGGACAGCTGAGCGATTCGACTTTACGTTAAAGATTTTGGGAAAAGATGTTTAAAAGGAGGGGAGAGGAGGAGATTTACTTGATAATTGTTGACCAGCGGCCATCACTCGACCAGTTCTCTCCTTCCACCCCCCCCCCTTTTTTTTTAATTTTAGCCTTGGCTTGCGCAAAAATGTCCTTCCCCCCTATATTTAATTCATTCAACCGTTTAATGTATAAACACAACATAAACACACATTAATAAAACAACAACAAGTCTTAAAGTGTTTTTTTGTTCTGATTTTGATGATTAAATATTCTTATAGTTTTTTTAATTTTGGCTTTTTTTCAAAATTTTATTTAAATATTTTAAGTTTTTCTAGCCACCTAAAATTATTCTCTTTTCCTTTTCAAGTAATGCCACCAGAATGTTCACCAGGCAAACCTCCCCCACCATTAAATAATAATTTAAAGAAAAATAAAATAAAAAGAGATTTTACTTCATCAATTTATTTTAAAAGAAAAATTACTAATAATTCCCTTTACATTCTTAAACAATTTATTATTACATTTTATTTATTTGTTATTTTAATTTTTTTGCCTTTTGGAAATGCTCAATTCGGGGAAATTGCTTCGGCAATTTCTTCTTTGGTGGCGGGTGGGGCTGGGTCTGGTTTAGCTGGAGGTTTGGGTACTGGGCTTGGAACTGGACTTGGTTCAGCTATTGGTACAGGTGCTTCTGCAGGTGCGGGGGCTGCAGGAGCTCTGGGAAATATTGGACAACGTAAAAATTAATTTTAAAAAATATTAAAAATAAATCTAAATAATTTAAAGTTTATCAGCTAGCACAAGCTGCCCTCCAATTAACAGGTAGATAAATATGGAAATTAATAAAATAAAAAAAATAAATAGGAACCGGTGTTGGAATTGCCAATCAAGCATCAGAAAGGTAAATTCAACAATATTTTTGTTTAAAAGAAAATTGGGTAATACTTTGGCTGACCTCCCTCTTATTATCTTTCTCTTTTTATGGCAAATTAATACATATCATTAAAGAGCTCTTCGAGCTGAGTCATATGGCATTAAAATCAACTAAATCAGATTTAAGTTAACTAAGGTATGATCTTCTGTTTCAATCCCTTCAAGCGGAACAAAAAGCTTTTCGAAAGAGGAGGATTCAGCTTCATATTTTTGTTCAAAATAATAAAATTAGAACAATCCTGTAATATCAAGCAAAAAGCTCAAAATAGATAGGGAAACGGTAGAAAATGGGGGAGGGGGGTTATCTAAGGTATTACCCAAAATTAATTTAAGTGCCTGGTTTCCCGTTGTTGTAGAGAACGCAGCAAGAATGAATAAAGATTTTCAAGATAGGCTTTTTAATGGATTTGGTAATGGACAAAGTGGTGGTGGTGGGGGTAGTGGAATAAATGGAGGAGGGATTAAAAGTAAATAAATTAATTAAATCCCTGTTAATATATATCTCCAATTAACATCATTCTCTTTCATATGTCTACCCAATTTCGGTTTCAATGGTGATGTATTAACGGGATTTCACTACCTATATTTAAATAAATTTATTAAAAAATAAAAAAGGTTCTTCAAAATTGACAACAAATATTGGAAGTGAATATGGAAAAGAATTTGGGGGAGAAGGAGGGAGTGATGGTGGAGGTGGAGGAATTATTGAAGGAAATTCATTAAATGGAAGAAATATAAATACAGAATTGCCTTCTTCACATTTTACATTAATTCCAGATTTATTTCCAACAACAAATAATAGAATAGCTAAATTATTACCTGGCTAGTTTTTTATTTGACAATTTAAAAATTCTAAAAAAATTTTTTTAAAGGAGAGATTGACAGTAATAGCCATAATATTAATTCTTTGTCTAAAGGAAATTTAAAAGAAATAAATAATAATTTTAATAAAAATAATATTAGAGGAAATAGAATTTCAACAGGAAAGGTACTAGAAATAAATAATTTAAATTAATTTTTAAACAGAAATTTATTGGTGTTGGATCAATTGAAGAAATTCCTTTATCTCCTTCTCCTCCTCCATTAAATATTAAAAATAATTTTAAAGAAAATATTTTATTGCCAGGTGAAAGTAATGGACAGGAAGAAGAAGTAATAGAAACAACAACAAAAATAAAAATAATTAAAAAAGAAAAAATTGAAACAAATTTTAATATTGATGGTGAAGAAAATAAAGAAAAATTAAAAAAAGAAAAGGAAGAAATTGAAAAATTGTTATTATTAGAACCGTTGGTAAATAATTTGGGAATATTTTTAAAAAAATATATTTAATTTAAAAAAAGATTCCATCAAATCCATCCAGTCAAAATTTAAATATGACAATAATTGAAAATTCTGATTTATCTGAAATGGTTCCAGAACTTGGAAAATTGCTTGGACATTTAAAAATGGGAAATTTAACAAAATTAGAATTTGAAGAATTAGAAAAACAATTAATTAAAGAAGAAAATAATAATGAGGGAAAAGAAAATACATCTCCTATTCCTTCTCCTCCTCATCAAAATGAAAAAGAAATTGGTGATGATATAATAAATAACAGAAAAGGTAAAATTAAATTTAGTAAATAATCTCTCTAATAACAGTTCCAGATATATCGGTTCCAAATATCCAAAAATTTCCCAGCAACCGCCAACCCTACTTGGGGCAGAAAATAAAAATTATATTTATCTAAATAGTTATTTAATCAAAAAATTCTCAGCGGGACTAGCCAAAGGAAAATTAGAGGGTCGTTGCGGATTTCCACTAACCAAGCTTTTTGCTTATATGTAGCTAAAGCATTTTAAAATCCTCCTCTTCGAGATTTCCCCTTAAATTTATTAAAAATATTTTTTCTCTTAGAAAAACCAATTAATAAACAAAAAGCTTCTCGTCGAAATTTAGCAGCCTTAAGGCGTGGATTGTTTGATGAAAATTTAACTGATGAAGAAACAAATAAAAATGAAAATTTTTTTGAAGAATTTGTTGTTTGTTTATTTTTAAATTTAAATTAAAAAAATAAATATTTTTTTAAAAGGTTGATGGTCAAAACGATCCAATTCTTCGTAAAATAATTAATTTTAAAAAGCCTCCAGTTATTCTTTCTTTGGAAAGACCGAAAGTAATTTTAAATTAATTTAAAAATTAAAAATTAATTTAATATTTAAAGGAAAATAAACATTATCATAAACACAAAAATTTAAATAAAAATGAAGAAAGTAAAGTTGTTGTTGAAGGGATTAAATTATTACATGAAGGAGGAGGAGGGGGATTGGAAGAAGTTGGAAATAATAATGGTTGGAAATAATTTAAAAAAAATAATTTAAAATTAATTTTAGAATTATTATTAACAAAAAATTCTTTAAATAAAAAATCAAAAAAGAAACATCACAAAAAAATAAAAACAAAAATTGAAGGAATTCCGGTAATTTTTAATTTTAAAAATTAATTTTTAATTTATTTAAAAAGACACTTAAAAACAATTACCATAATCACCACCATAATCACAAATCTTCAAAAAAACAAAAACAAACAATTTATACTTCTACTCAACTCCCCCCAACAACTTCTCCTTTATTTTTAATTGATTCAGAAAATAAAAATTTGTAAATTTACTTTAATTTAAAAAAATATACTAATTATTTTTTAAAAAAGTTTTTACAAACAACAACAAAAATATTTAAATAATAATTTTCAACAAAATCAAAGTAAATTAATTTTTAAATACTCAAAAAGACCGGGGCTAAATTCACTCCTTTCCTTAAAAAGAAATCAAAATTTGGATGAAAATTTTCATTTTAATTCTATCCAATTTTGCTATTTTTAGAATTAATTTTACCGTTTTATTTTAATAATTAGCTTGGTTTTTTTTATTTGAGAGGAGAAAAAAAACTTTAAAAATTTTTTAAAGTTAATTCAATAAATCCTCAACAACAACAACAATTTAATTCATTTTCACAACAAACAAAACAACAACAAAAACCTCAACCATTTAAAAGAATATTACCACCAACAAATCCTTCTAATCAACAACAACAAATTGTAATTTAATTTTAATTTTTAAATTATTTAATTATTTTTATTTAGTTAAAATATCCATTTTCAAATGATATTTTAATTACAAATAAACAACCATTTTTATCTTTTTCTTCTTCACCTTCTCCAATTAATTTAAATAATCAAAGATTTTCTTCTAATTTTTATTATTCTGGTAATTATAAAAATTAATTGAGAAAGAAAGGAAATAGTTAATTGATAATTTAATTTTAAAAATATTTCTTTTTTTTTTGTAAATTATATATATTTAAATTTATTTTTACCTTTTTTCAAAAAATAATAAAAATTTAATTATTTTCTTTTAATTTTTCTTTCATTTTTTCCATTGATTTTTCAAAATCATACAACTCATTTTCTACTATTTTTTCAAGTTTTTCCCAAAGTAAAAGTTTAATTTGAACAGGAAATAAAAATATTGACCAAGAAATTACCATAAAAAGAATTGCCAAAATCTTTAAAAATTTATTTTTAAATTAAATTAAAAGAAAATAAAACTTCTTTTCCGCCAAATTTTTTGTCTGAAGATTTTTTAGAAAAATAATTAAATGTTGGCCTTTCATTCTTCTCATTTAAATTAGTTTTCATTAAATTAATATATTCTTCTTCTTCTTTTCCTTCTTTAAATTCTTCATAATTACTTTTATTTCTAATAATCTTTTTAAAAAAATATTTTTTTAAATAAATAAAAAAAACAAACAATTAATTTTTTAAAACAAACATTTAAATTCCTTCCATTTCCACCAACAGAACATAAATACCGACAACTTTCTTTTGGTAATTTAACTAAAAAAATTTTTTCTTTTAAAAAAATTAGTTTAAAATAAAAACCTTTTAATTTATTTGTTGCCATAAAACAAAAAAATATTTTTGATTTTAACATTTTCTTTTAAATTTTAAATAAATTTTAGAATTTAATTTCAAAAAAATATTTTAAATAAATAAAATTATTTATTTAAAAAATAATTATTTTTAAATAATTTATTTAAATAAAAAAACAAAAAAAAAATTAATTAAATTATTTTTTGTTGTTTTTGGTTTCTTTCTTCAATTTTTCTTTCAATAAAATCATCATAAATTTGATCCCAATCATAATGTAAATAATTATAAAGCATAGAAAAAGGCCACAAAAAACACGTTAAAAGTAAAGCTAACATTATATAATCACAAAAAACTAAAGGCAAATCTTCGACTTTTTTTGATTTTTGTTGTTTTTCATCTTTAAATTTGAAATTTAAAAAAAATTATCTCAAAAATATTTTTAAAGATGTTCAAAATTAATTTAAAATTGTGCTAAATTTGAGGAACTATTTGGTATAAAAACAAAGTTAAAGCCATGTCCGGGCCTTAAATTTAAAAAAAAAACCTTTTTCAATTAAAGGTTCTCCATCCATATTATTTCCTCCATTCTCATTTTCCATTTTTCTAAATTTTTTTTAAAAAATTATTTTTAAATAAATTTACTTACATATTACTTGAATAAACAAAATTATTAAATAACATTTTCTTCTCAATTTTTTTATATTCATTTATATTTAATAAATACAAATTCCAAATTAATTTACTTTTAATTCCTCCTTCCAAAATATTTTTTAATTGAATAACTTAATTAAAAAAATTATTTTTAAAATTTAAAAAAACAAACCTAAAGGCAATTTCTCCGCCTCTTTTTCAAAATAATCAGGATCTTGTCTCTTTGGATCAGTAACATTTTTGTGAATATTAAAATATGGATAACGTCCATATTCTAATATATTACTTAAATGTAGTTGACGAAAACAGAAATAAAAATGTTTTTGAGGAAATAAAGTAATTCTTTTTAAAAACATTCTAAAAATTATTTAAAAAGTTAAATGTAATCAGAAAAATATTTAAAAAAGAAATACTACTTTTAATGAAATTAAAATCCCAATTTATATAAAAAATATATTTATTTATATCATTTTTTTCAATTTTCACGAATAAATAAGACAAGAAACAGTAAATTGACTTAAAAAATATAAAGGCCAAACAAAAATAATATACTAACAACAAAAATTTTTTTGATGAGACCCGAAAACGTGAATGCACAAAAATAAACCGACTTTTGGAAAGACTTAAAAAGAAACAAAATTTATTTTGTAAATTAATTAATATCAGAAATATTTAATGACTGTTGAAGACTTTCTCCATTTACAATAAGTGAATCATGACAAAAATCTTTCGGCCACTTCATTCGCCACTTTGGAATTTCAGCAAGTAAATCTGGCTAAAAAATAATTATCCAAATAATTTTTAAAAAATTTTTAAAAAATTAAAAAACACAAACCGTCCAATAAAAATTCTTTTCTCTGACCAACGGATGTTGTTTTGCATCAAAAATAACTCTATCAAATGATTTATCCAAAATCAAAGGATCACTTGAACTATTTGCCTCATTTAAAGATAACTTCTCAATTTTACCGTTAATATTTTGCTTTGATAAACTAAAAAAAATAAATAATTCTCAATTTTTTAATTAAAAATACAAACTCTTCAAAATTATTCTCTTGACCAGTATCAAGTAATTCAATTAAAAGTCTGTGAGTAATTGACTCGGCTTTACCTTCTGGCCCTTCATCATCTTCCAAAGTTTCAAGACCATAAATTTCTGCCTAGAAAAAAAAATTAATTTTAAATAAATTTATTTAAAAATACCCTAGTATATTCAAAATAATCAGGATAACGTCTACTGTCTATGACAGGCACAACTTTGAAATACTCATAATTTGACATTATATCAATAAGCGTGTCAGTTAAACTGGAAGGCAGAGAATTGGGTGAAGAACTATAAAAGAAAAAATAATTTCTTCGAGGAATCTAAAATTTTTGAATAAAAACCCTAAAAACAGTTAAAATTCCTCAATAGAAACACTAAAAATAAACAAATCTCAACCTTAAAATTGTTAAAATAATTTAATTAAAATATCAACCAATTTAATTCATTTCCAAGTCGCACTCTAAACATTGAAACTGCAAATGTCTGCCATGGATGTGTGTACATACCTGGATCCATTTTAGCTAAACATTTCTATAAAAAAATTAGCAATAAATTAAAAAAAAAGAAATAACTGTATTAAGCCAAACTCCAAAACCTTCGTCAATAAAATGAACATAGGCAAAAAGTCGTTCTAATTGCCTGTCTTGATCAGTTTGATAAAGAATTTTTTTCAAGTGAATTATCTAAAAATAAGTATTTTAATTCTAAAATAAATAAAAATACCCTTGCTCGTGCATAAACATTAGCTTCTAAAGGTGCCAAAACATAATCATAAAGTTCAATTGAACGAGGTTTTTGAAGTTGAAAAATTTCTTCTTCTGGCACTAATACTCCATCAGGATTTTCTGTATTTGTTGTCAATCCATTATTTGAAGGCAAAGTAGAAGAGGAAACTGGCGAATTTAAAGTAACATCATCTTTGTTTATTTCAGATTTTTTACTTCTAGGTAAAAGTGGTTCAAGTTTTGCTCTGAAAATTATCAAAAATAAATTCCGCTCAGAGGAGAAGAAAAACTTACGGTCTAACAACTCTCAAATCATCGCTTATGTGATTAACTAATTTAAACCAAATACAATTCGGCGACTCAATATTTGCTAATCTACAAATTGCTGGACTGCGAAGCAAAATACGATGGATCTATAAAAATATTCTCAGATATAGGCATAAAACAAACATAAAAGAAAACCCAACAATACAAAATATATTTAAAAATAAACCTTATCCTCGTCAAGTAACAATTCCATACATCGGTCCTTCTCCTTCCGTCTCAATACAGGAGACGGTTCTCGATTACAATAAGCCATATTTTAAAAATAAAACAATTCCTAAAAATTCATTTAAAGAGTGAAATTAGACAGAAAAGATTTTTTAAACAGGGAATTGTTTACAATTTCTTTCATAATTGTTATGTCTTATTTGGAATTTAATCCAATTAAAAAAATAATAACAACAAATTAATTTATCAAATACAATATATTTTAATCAAAGACACCATAAATTAAAGTCAGAAATATGATCTATAAAATTAAAATAATTAAATGTATTCGAAAAATTTTAAACATTAAAAGCCTAAAAAATATTCTCAAAAATTTAAAGATCATATCTTTTTCTATTAAATTTGTACACAACAAAACAATTGTCTTTTTTAAATTAATTTCCAATTATTTTGATGTAGACAATAAAAGAACAATACCAGCTGAACCAAGCATTGAAACAAGACAATTAAATGGAGGCGTGATACTGGCGAGAACAAAAAAGGAAAGAAAGATGAGAAGCGCAAAGAAAAGCTAAAAAGTTCCAATTAGAAACAATTTAAAAAACATTGGTAATAGTTCGGATGAGACCCCCCCCCCTCCTTTTTTCTTTTCTAAAAGTATTAAAAATGGTCAATCAGTCCTAGGTTATAGAACTCGTCGAGCTGTGTCGAATGACACCAAAATCAACCCCTGGTCTTAACTTTGGGCAAGATACAGACCCCCGAAAATTGAAAATAAAAGGTTGGACCGAGCTAATTTTTTGGGCTAAAAATTTCGATTAAACAAATAATAGCTCATTCGAAAGAGCCTGTCGAGCTGATTCGAATGACATCAAAATCAACATAATTGAACAAGATTTGACAAAATTATGACATAAAGTAAACCTATTGTAGTCGTGAGACGCTTTTGCAAAACCTCTCTTTGCGCAGGGTTTTTATCTGTATCTCGCCCAAAGTTAAGATAGAGATTGATTTTGGTGTCATTCGACACAGCTCGACAAGTTCTATAACCTAGGACTGATTGACCATTTTTAATACTTTTAGAAAGGAAAAAGGAGGGGGGGTCTCATCCGAACTATTACCAAAACATTTATTACCACATTGTTGTAAAAAATAGTAAAAAGCGTTGCTTCGTAATCGCCAACTTCATTTTTCTTCCATAATATTCGTTCATCTCTTTCTTTTTTCGACATCTTCTTGTCATCTGCAAGTAACCGATTCATTTCACGAGCAATAGCATCTCCTCGTTTAATAACAATCCTAACAGAAAATTAATAAAAAAAAATTTAAAAAAAACTCACTGATGTTTAAGCACGTGTTTCATATTTTTATAAGAAAGCGCCAACAAATAAGCAACGCCAACAGCAGCCGCAATCCAAATAAACCATGAATCAGAAATTTCCATTTGATGAGCCCCATAAAACAAATAAATTGGTGTAATACCAACAAATGATGAAATTCCGTAGAAAACGACTTGATTCTTTTTGGAAACAGCGGAAGAAAAATCCTATTAAATTAATTAACTATAATGTGAAAATTAAATTCAAACCTTCAGCAAAAGCTCATCTTCCTTTGTAAATTTGACAGCTCCTTTGGACATTTTAATTAATTGAAGAAAATTCAAACGACTAATTTAAAAAGAAATAATTAAAAATTAAATTGCAAAAAAACAAAAATAATAAATTGGATAAAATGTCGCAAAATTTGCAGTTTGATAATATAAAATATATTTTGAAACGAAATATACAGTAATCTTAATTGATCGTTTTTACAACAAATCGACACCATTTAAGACGAATAGTTTCGTGCTGCTATCCACCATTCTTCATTTATTTCCTCAGTTTCCTTGGTTATTTTGGTCCTCTATCTTGTGACATTAATTTCATCATTTTATTCTAGATAATTCTTTTCTTAAGAAATTTAAATTTCTTTAAAACTTTCCCTATTAAAGCTTAAATATTTTTAGCTATTTTTGAATATAAACAAATATCCAACTCTCCAATATGCAGATCTTCGTCAAGACTCTTACTGGAAAAACGATCACTCTTGAAGTTGAGGCTTCTGATACCATCGAAAATGTGAAGGCGAAAATTCAAGACAAGGAAGGCATTCCTCCAGATCAGCAGCGATTGGTTTGTATTTCCTTCTTGTTTAATTTTCAATCTCAATTTTTAGATCTTTGCTGGAAAGCAGCTTGAGGACGGGCGCACCCTTGCTGACTATAATATCCAGAAGGAATCGACTCTCCATCTTGTTTTGCGTCTTCGCGGTGGCATGCAGATTTTCGTTAAGACTCTTACTGGAAAGACCATCACTCTCGAAGTTGAAGCTTCCGACACTATCGAAAACGTCAAGGCCAAGATTCAAGATAAGGAAGGAATTCCGCCTGATCAGCAACGATTGGTTTTTACTTGACATTTGTTTAATCTTCAATCTCAATTTTTAGATCTTCGCTGGTAAACAGCTTGAGGATGGGCGTACTCTTGCTGATTACAACATCCAGAAGGAATCAACTCTTCATCTTGTTTTGCGACTTCGAGGTGGGATGCAAATCTTTGTGAAGACCCTCACGGGAAAGACAATCACTCTGGAAGTGGAAGCTTCTGATACCATTGAGAACGTTAAGGCCAAGATTCAGGACAAAGAAGGAATTCCTCCTGATCAGCAACGATTGGTTTTTATTTCTCATTTGTTTAATTTCAAAGTTCAATGTTTAGATCTTCGCTGGCAAACAGCTTGAGGATGGACGCACTCTTGCTGATTATAACATCCAGAAGGAATCAACTCTTCACCTCGTTTTGCGTCTTCGTGGTGGAATGCAAATCTTCGTGAAAACGTTGACTGGGAAAACTATCACCCTCGAAGTTGAGGCATCTGACACTATAGAAAATGTCAAAGCCAAAATTCAGGACAAGGAAGGCATTCCACCAGATCAGCAGCGTCTGGTTTGTTATCTATATAATTGATTTTGTAGCTCATTTCAATTTCTAGATCTTCGCTGGAAAGCAACTCGAGGACGGTCGTACTCTTGCTGACTACAACATTCAAAAGGAGTCGACTCTTCACTTGGTCTTGCGTCTTCGTGGAGGAAACTAAGAAAGTAACGGGATCGGCATAATGCTGTCATTGTATTGGACTATAATTCCTTGATTTTTCTTGATATGTAAAATAAGGATGCGATCAATTCTTTAGACTTTTAAATGAGTCTGTTTTGCCTCTCTATCCAAACCTATTGGCTAAAGTACCTCCATGATCGCATCTGATTATAAATCGATAAACCTATTAAAAATTGTATCATCGATAAAAAAATTTTCGGTTTACAGTTAGATGTTTTATTTGTTGGGAACACGGTAAAGAAATAAGGTTAAAGTTTACTTTCTAAGCCGGCTTTTAGGCAAGAACGAGCAAAAATAGTTTAATTTTACATAAGTCAACAATTTTAAGCGAATATCGTTTTATCTTCTCACGTTCTCAACTGCATTTTCTCCAAATGTTTGTTTAAAAATTCATAGCTTTCCATTAGCCGTTGAGTACAATTTTCCAAACATGTTGCTTGTCGTTTATCACTCGATGCTGGTAATTTGTGTGGTGCATAATCTCCATAGCAGATATCAAAACAGCGACTGGTCAATTTTAGAATAACTTGATTAACTCCAACACTTGTAAAGCTTTCTTGTAGCTGACTGGCAAGTTTCGGATCAAGTTGTTTATGCTGTGACATTTCCTTGAAATTTGAGGCTGTACTCCCTTAACAATTTTTAATTCTAAAAAATACACAATTTAGTAAAAATTAATTAAAAAACAAGTAAAAATATAAGTAGAATTTAAAGAATTCAAAATAATTTTGCTTTTTTAATTAATCAATTAAAACCCAACAAAATTTATTCATTAAAATAAATTTTCTATGAAAAATGTGCTTGTTGATATGTTCTTTTACGCTTTCCTTGTGTTGAAATTTGTCTTTGTTGTTCAGCATTTATTTGTTGTCTTAATTGATAAAAATGTTTTAAAGCAAAATGTAAACGCCCCAATTCAATTTCTGCAGAACAAAATTTTCGTTCAGCACGACGAAAACGTTCTAAATTTCGACGATCTTCTGTTGTCATGTAGGCACGTTCTACTTCCGCAATCTTTAAAAAAAATAAAATTTTAAATTTAAATAAGAACTACAAAAACCTGTTCCTTTTTTGTTTCTTCATCATCTTCAGCAATATTTTGGTTATTTTCGATACTACTTATAATTACTTCCATTTTAAGTTGGCGATCCAAGAGTGGCCTAAAAATGGTTAAATTATAATTAGAAAAGATGAGGGGGGGGGGATTAAAAAATTATTAAAAACAAATCTAAAAAACGAACTGGACACATTTAAAATAACTAAAATTATTCTACCAGCTCTGAAATACTCAAAACTAATTTTAAAAAATTCTCTTACTCATATTTTTCTCTTTCAACCATTCTTCTTCTGATTACATTTCTAATTGTCTAATTAATTAAAAAAAATTTGTATTAAAGTGAATAAAATACCAGTAAAGTATAGTCAATAACAGCACTTAATAATTGAGATTTATTTACAATATATAAAAAAGTAAGTCGAGCAGGGGCAAAATCATTGGCACGAGCAACTTGCTGTAAAAAAATAAAAGCTTTTAATTTTAAATTAATTTTTTTATAAAATCAAATGTAGGAATTCCGGCTAGGTAAATAATTTTAAAATGAAAATTCATTGAATTTGTACCAAAAATTAATTTAACTTTAGAGACTTAAAACAAAAATTAAAAACAAAATTTATCCAATAAATACTTTTATTTTTAATAAATATACCCGAGTTGTAATAAAGCTATTATCCATTAAAGAACAACGCAATTCTTTTGTTTCTTTAGAAGAAAGCATTGCCTCCTTTTCTAACTTTAAAAAAACAAAAATTTAAATTTAAAAATTAATTCTAAACCTGTTCTTCTTCCAAAAACCCTCTAGAATTTAATAATCTAAATATTCTAACAGCTTTATCATTTATTTTTTCTCTTATTGCTGATTCTATATGTTCCAAACAAAGTGTTTCAATACCCTTTTCATAATCTAAAAAGAAATTTTTTTCAAAAAAAATTTCCAAAAATAATTTAACTAATTATATAAACACCTCCACCACTATCACCAACTCTACGTAAAATTCCAGTCATATCTCTACAAATAATATTTAATTTTTCATCCAACATTTCACGATTATAATCAAGTTGATTTTCATGTACATAACGACAAACATCTTGAAGCTGAAATAAATCCAAAAAATAATTCTAACATTTACTCATTTTCGAATTATTTTTTTTCATTATAGAGAAAGATTAATTAAGTAAATAGAAAATAAAAACCAACAGAAATAGGCGAAGATTGTCCAATAAATAAATTATTTTTATTTTTAGCATCTCCAACTTTTAAAATAAGTTGTGCAACTTTTACTGTTGTTTTATCAAATAAATCATTTTGAGAACCGCCAATAAGTGAATCAAGAATTAAATCATCACGAAACAAACGTTCAATACTTGTCCAATTAACTCTCCAAAGAATATTAGAATCGCTGTCTAATTTTTTAGTTTTTGATTTAATTGTTTCCTAAAATATGAACAAAATTTTAATTGAAATTCAAAATTACTGAGAAAGGTGAGAGAACCAAAATTTAAAGGATGTAAGAGAAATCTAAAAATTTTTTAAACTAACAGAATCATTTTCAGCATCAGAATAACCATCAAGTATCACATCCGGTAGCAGAAAAAGATCGGATTCAACTTGAAACACAGGAAATACTTCTGAAGATTCTTCAGCAACTTGAGGGCATCGAATAAGTATTTGAAAAGATAAAAGTTTAGAAAAATCAGATTTAACCTAAAATTAAAATTTTATTTTAAAAAAAAATTTAAAAAAAACTTTTTCAAAAGGTAAATCATCCATACATTTGGAAACTCTACGAATGCAATCAGAACAACTAGAACGTCCTTTAGCCAAAATATCTTCAAAAATAGCATCAGTAACCCCTTCATATAAAGTTTTAATTAACTAAAAAATTGTTTTCTTTAAAATTATATAAAATATAAAAACCAAAATTGCACGAGGGGCACTTATCAAATAAAGAACTTGATTAGGGCAAATTGAGTAAATAATAGAACGAGAACCCAATTCAAACGTTAACAAATTATGTTGGTCAAGAATAGCCAATGAATTTCTTATCTGAAAATTAAAAATAATAGCAAAGTATAAAATTAGAAAAAATACATCTTTTAGTGAAATCTTCAAAGGAGCTAAGTTTCTTGCTAAAAGAGCCAAAGGTAATGCCTCACGCAACAATATATTCCCAATACGCGCGATGTAATAGCCAAAATGATCTTCAAGTACGGCAACAGACACGTCGATTAAATGTTTACTCATTTTTGGCAAATTTATTATTAAACCAAAAATTACACAACAATAAATTAACAAAATACTCGATGTAAAAGCTGTCTGGAATAATATCCTATGTGTAAACGGAATAATAAAACTTTCATAAATTTATCAATATTTAAAAATTTTAACAAAATAACTTCTCATAATCAAAGAAAAATCCTTTCAAAACCCAACATCAGCAGAATTCAATTCTTCACTCAAATGTCTCGCAACAAAAACACCGACAGCAAAACCAACAATACTTTTTGTAAGCGACCTAATTTTAAAGATTTTTAATTTTAAGAAAAACATACCAATAATAAGGATCGTTGTAAATGGAAGAAAAAATTGACAATTTTCCTGGAGGTGGTCTATAAGGTTTCTGGTCAGATGGCGGAGCTGCTCTGATGAACATTTGTAAATATAAATTTAAATTATAACTTGAAAGAAATTTAAATAAAAAACGATTTAAATATAATATGTAAAAAGAATAAAACTATTAAAAATGAAAAAATAAAAGTGTAAAATTTAATAAAATCATTTGCATAACAAAGGGAAAACATAAAAATCTGGAGATCTAATATTTCCAAATATATTTTAAATCACTTTTGCCCATTGAATTCGTGCTGGATCACCCATTTAAGGCCTTCTGGACCCTTAATAGAAAATGATTATTTTACATTGTTATATGAAAAAGCTAGCAGTATTTTAAACTTCCATGGTCTGATACGAACGAATTATTAGTATCGAGATTACGTATTCGATTTGAAAAAGAATTTTCAAACGCCGAAATAGACTAAGAGTTTGATTATGTTTCAATAAGAATTAAAGATATTTTACCCTTTGAGCATAATGAGTGTAAATTGAAAGAAAACTCCTCTCGCAAAAATCCTTAAGAAAAGGTAAATTGACGGAAATTGTTGTTTCCTGTTTTAGACGTGTTTGAGCAGTATCAGCAGCTGAAGTATAAGTCAAACGTTCATCAATCCGTAAAAGATGATAACAATTTAACTAAAATTTTACAGATTAAAATTTTAAATAAAACATACATTTCTCGTAACAAGTGTCATTACCCGATTTTTAGGATCAACTTGAGTAGATTCAAGAGAATATTGATGACCACTGAATCCACCCAACTTTTAAAAAGAGTAAAAATTCAAAGTAAATCTACTAATACCTTGCTAGCCCAGACAGGGATGTGAAAATTTGATTGAATAATTCTTTCAGAATAAAGCACACCATTCCTTAAACGTTGTTTAATAACATCGATCCCAAGAATATCTTCATTCTCTGGATTCGGATATTTTTTAAAAGCCGCACCAACCACAATATGCCACGGATGACTAAAAATTAAATAATTGGTCTTCAAAATTACTTTTCAAACATGCACTTACTTGAATACATGCTCAATACTCCAGCATTTCATTTGTTTGTGAACTAATTATAAGCAAAAAACAAATTACAATTAAAATATGAATTCGAACTGCCAACTACAGAAATCGAAAATGTTAAGATAATTCCTTCAATTTTACACGAAACAAAAAGTCATGAAAGAAATAAATTAAATGCAATAAAATGCAAGATAAACCTGAACGAAATAGTTAAAAAAAGTGAATTTATAACAACCGAGATCAAAAAAGGCTTATATCTTCTGAGGCAAAAAATACAAAGAACAGACTTGAGCCCAAAAAATAAGAAAAGCGTGAGACGTAAACGGAATAAAATAAATAGTATTTTGGAAAAATATATTAGGCACATTTATAATAATTTTTACAAATTAATTAATCTATCATAAAGTTGTTCGGCCATTTGTGTGAAAATCTGACGACAATCGCCAATAAGATTTAATGGTGCACGAACAGCCAATAATTCCCGTAATTTGTTAAGTGCTTGTAATTGCCCTGTTGCAGAAACATATAGTCGAACAGTTTCATAATCTAAAATGTGCAATTTGTAAAAAGTAATGCACTTGGATAAACCTTTATATTTGGGTAAATCGCGAAAAACAATGTTGGTACACCCGGTTGCATCACAAAGCTTGTTCAGCAAATCATAATTATTGATAACTTGTTCTTGACGACTTGCCGGCACTTCAATTATAAATGGTTCACATTCACGTTCTTGAGGACTTGTAATGCCATTCCGTTCACGTTGAGATGCTGTGCCGGGAATACATTCAAGCCGAAAAGTAAATGCTACTTGATGATAAGTTTGAAGTCCAGCCTAAATTTTCAAAAAATTCTAAATCAAGGTTTAATAATTCAATTTTAAAAATAGTAGCCTCAGAATCGATCGTCAGTTCTCATGAAATTTCGATTAATACATGCACAGATTATCATCATAGGCTTTACAAAATTTAGGACACACACAAAAAATCCCAAACCACAACCACTTAACCAAGATTACACAAGTACACCCAAGTAAAACAGAATTTAAGATAATGTTTACAAAGAAAATAAGCAATAAATCTTTTAATTGAAAATGTATAAAAATACCTTGTGGATATATTCAAGTTGAGTATGCATTAATACTGACTGATAACGCATTCCAGGTTCACTAAAATCCAAAACTTGTAATAAATGAAATTGTCGAGATGCAAGAAATTCCATGAAGAGAAAAAATTTGTTTCCTAAACCTCCATGTTGGCGCTCAAGACTTACAACTCTTTGAGTATCAAACGCATCCGTTTGAATCTTAAAAATATATTTGAAAAAATTTTAAGCAAAAACCTGTTCAAGCCAAAATGGTCGAGATTCAATCGCCTCACAAGGCAAATGATTAAGACCAAATTGGATAAGCAATATACAAATATGTAATTGTGTTATTCCACTCTGACCGTCACCCAAAAGTCGCCACATTCTTGCCCACTTCACACAATAGAAAAGAAGTTTGTCCAATCCTTAAGAAGTCATAAAAATTAAAAAAACTTGTAATCCAAACCTTCATAATTTAAACAGTAAAGATTAAGTATTCTGTATGCCTCTTGATCTTCAGATGGCATACTTTCTGGAGATTGCATGACTTTTACGAACTCCCTGAAACAAAAATATTTAAAAATAGCTAAAAGTTTACCTAAATTGTTTTTTTCTGTTTAAAAGATATTCCTCAATATGTTCTGAGATTTTATCGCTTAATGGATCAAAAGAATAACGATTGTCAGATTTCAGTGAATTAACAGCATTCACTCGTCGAAGCGCGTTAATCACATCCCAAGCAAGCCCTTAAAAATTAATGGTGACAACTTTATATAATTTATCTTAAATTATTTCATGTGTACTCTTTATCCCATTCCTAATTAGTCTTACAACGTATTTATTTAGCTTGTTTAAATTCTAAAATTTTATAAACGCAAATCATACATGGAAAAGAAAGAAGATGATGAGTTGTAGAATCTAAAAGATTTAAAAATTAGAAATGTTTATCCCATCTCTCAAAATAAACAATAAATATAAAAATTACTATATGAAATTTGGTAGTAAGCACAAGCTAATCTTTTGAAGTCATCAGTTGGATCAATACATATGCGTCGAAAAACATCCTAAATAAGGTAAAAGAATTTGTTTTAATATCATAAATACCTTTACGCCATTTGTACGAGCATAAGAATGAACAGGAACTGTGACATCTTCATACCGATAGGCAGGATTATTATTAAAGGAAGTTTCAAAGAATTGACGCCGAAAACGACTAAAAATGCTGAACAATTGCTGCTCAATTGCATTGGTAGTGTTGTAAAAACTTAAACCAAAAAATTACATAAAAAAGAATTGACAACAAAAAACCTCATATCGTCACTATCCTTATCACTAAGCCGATTTCGCAACGAAGCAAAATGTCCAGAGAACAGTTCACCCTCGGCTTTAATTCCATAACAGTCGAGAACGTTCTTAAAATCCATGTGAACTTAACAAAATATTTATAAAGACCTGAATATTTGCCGAGTAAGATTCATAATGTTGTTGTGCCAAATCAAGCATTGCTGGATCATCACAACCAGGGTAAGTGATTAATGGATCTAGTCTTTAAAATATTACATTAAAATATCAAATAATAAATCAACTCGATATTTGCCATCTCTTCATCCTGAGTAGCAATTGTCAGAATGTCGTCAATTTCTTTTGCTCTTCTAAAATAAAAAATATCTTACAATTAACCAATAAAATATTAAACCTATAAAGTTGGCCGTTCAAACGTGACGATATATACATGGGTTCGTTATTTTTCTCCATAAAATCTGGCGAACGTTCAGCGCGCTCTGGAGGCATTGCTGGCTGACCCGGTTCTCCATTTTCACCGGGAGGCTTTTCAGGCTCCCAATTTTTAGTAAGAGACTGGGGTGGAACGCCAGTCTTGGGAAAATCAACTGCTTCCATATGTTTTGCAGCTATCTGAGTAAAAAAGAACGAAATTAATAAATTGAAGACAGAATTGACGTAATTCTTAACAATTGGAAAAACTCACTCTCATACAAATTTCACTTTTGATGCCATATAAATCTGAATTGACTAAGAATGCATTTGCAATACGACCAATGGAGTCCTGTTTAATATAGTCAACAAAAAATTCTGCCATTTTATCACGTAAGTCTTTCTCACTTATTGCCGCTGCTTCTTGAGCCCTTATATTAGTAAGCAAGAAGAATAATACGCTTAAAAAATAAAAGACTTGCAAGTGTAATCAAATGCATCCTCATTTTTATCAAGGTAAAGTTGCTCATCCCAAATCACGGTGTATTCATCGCCGTCCAAATCAGAACCTTTATAAGATATTTTCAAAGTTTGAGATTTAAAAATTAACCAGCCATTTCATCTGTATGTGGTCTAGGTCCATAGCGTGGAAAAACAACAACATCACAAAGATGATGCAAAGCAGGAATATCTACAGCATTAAACATACGTATATCGCCGGCAACAATTGAAGGATTTTTTGTGATCATCACTGGACCTAAAAATATAAATAAGTCACATTAGAAAAATCGTTAGAAAAAAGTTAGGGTTTATGGAGGGCTTTAGAATGATATAAGATTCATTCGGATTAGATAAGCATAAAAAGTTACAGCCGATCAAGTCGGAAAAAACAAAAATTGGGCTGGGGAGTGAAATAACACAAGAGAACCGTATAATTATATTGAAGTTTACCCTTTAGAACTTGACGCTCGGCTGTTGGCATTGGCAATTTCAATGCAGCATTTTTTGTGTAACGAATAAATACTTGTCCATATTGTAACTGTCCACTTTCATCTACAATACCAAACATCGCACGGCCCAGCGTTGTAGGAATGGGAATTTGAAGTTTTAGGCGCAACTTTTCTTAAAATACAAAATACACTATGAAAGCAAACTTAATCTGCAAGGGAGACTTTCAATGTACCGCAAGCCCATGCATCAATAAGAATCTCGAACGCACTGGTATGGTTCAATGCGTCTCGACAAGCTTAATCGAAATATTACAAAGTAATGTACGTTGGCCTTACGGTACATAGGTGTACCCAATTCGACAACATACTCAATGAAGCTCGCACAGAAGCACTTATCATCGAACGAAAGAACGGTTCTTTTGTTAAATTAAGGTCAGTTATTTGATCATAAAGTATCTAAAAAGTAGGAAACATTATTATATTTAGATTGTTAGATTATTATTGTTAGATTATTATAATTAAATTATCATACCACTTTAGGAAATTCACCAAGTCGATTTCGAGCTTTCGTCTCGTCAATTAAGGAGCGTGTCAGCATATGAAGATGTAAATCCATAAGATGGTGAATGCGATTACAAATTCGTTGATGAGAAGCTTTACTCTGTTGAGCAGATACCTAAAAAATTTACCAGTTTTACTAGTAAATATAACTCACTTGATCAAGAATATTGTTAACAGGACGATTCAAACACAATGAAACAGGTGAAGAATATTTAACAATTTCCAACTTTTGATTAGCTCTGGGTGCTTTAAATTTCTTTTGCGAAGGCCGAAATTGAATATGTAAATCGAGCCAACAATCACGCTTTTCCCAGTTTGTAGTATCTTGCACACCATTGCGAACTCCCCATTCACGAAGTTCATCCATAGATTTATCAACAGACAAAACGCCTATAATTTAAGAGATAATATATAGAACTTATTCACCTTTATAGCCGCGAAAACGTATTTGAAAGCAAGAAGGCACGCAACCATCCAATTTAAGCTCACGACTCAATTCCTTAGCAGTTTCGTAACTGATTCGCCCCACCCCATCAGAGAAATTATATGGCTCAGAATTTGTATCTTTGCCGCCAAGATAGTCATGAATTGTCGCATAATGACGACGTTCCAATTCTAAGCCCGTTTCCTTAAAAAAATCTTTAATAAAAAATAGTTTTCCACAACGCCTACCCGAGCTTGAGTAAAACATTGAGCAATCCGAGACATCATTTTAGGCGCTGATTGTATTTTGAACGAGCCCAACTGCTTACGGATATCCTCGATTTCTTCAAAACTTGCATTAATGAAATAACAACCATTATCACGCATTTGAGAATTAGAAGAACCAAAGTAGTTAAATTTACGGCCTAAATATAGAAAAATATTATATAATAAAATAGTTTATTACAAGCAATTTCAATGCCATTTCTAAGGCGTAATCCAATAAAACGATCAATAAGAACGGCACCAATGTTCACAGCATGGACAGATTGTCCTGTTTAAGGGAAAAATATTACATGTATACAACTTTTAATCTTTTTACCATCATCATCACGAAAAACAACACGAAGAAATTTATCAAGAGGATATTTTTCAGCATCCAATCGCAACACACGATTTCCCATTAACAATTCAGGTGCAACAAAAAGCATTCGTGTTGGAGTAATTAATACCTAAAAATTAAAAAGTAAATCTAAAAATTAAATCATATAAACTTTTCTAACGCGTACATATCCCTCTCGCATCATATCCTCATGGATTTGTTTCATTGCATCAACATTACGACTTAAACGGTGGTAAATCCATTTGTAGATTTGCATTGGATGGATGCAATCTAAACGTTTATCAATTTCAGCCAGTACTTGCTCAATAACTTCCAACGATAGCTAAACACAAAAAAAATAAATGATTCTTTTAGAAACACATACAGCTTTATCCCTTTTAAAATCTTTTGAACACCGCTGTACAAATTCATCCCGTGATGCTTCAGTTACCATTAAATAGTCCTTAACAATTGCTCCTCGAGATAAAAGTGCTGCAATCATATACAATAATTTATAATTGTTCTCACACATCTGACGACAATTCTCATTTTCAAGTGGAGATTGAATAAACCTGAAAGTTAAAAAAAATTTAAAAAAAAAGAGAAAAATTATAACTTTCGAAAGGGAAAGAAAGCATCTGGAGTAAAAGTTCGGAATTCAACAAAGCGCTCTGCAGACATGGCCAAACGATTTAAGAGCTAAAATTAAAGTAGATAAGACTGAAAGTTAGTGCATTAAAATTGAAAAAAAAGAAAATGGTAATAAAAATGATTGGCGTATGAGATTTGCAGCCCAAAGTTAAAGCAAAAAATAAGATTCAAAAATCCATCTATGATATTTTACGAATGTTGACTTTGGTATCGATATTGTATTTTATCTAATGTTAACCCCTCCAAACAGGCCCGTAACCAGGGGGGGGGTGAGGGGGGGAATTCCCCCCCCCCCCCCCCCCCCGAAATGGGAAAAAGGAAAAAATTTGGGGAAGGGCTGGGGCAAAATAAGTGAATTTTTTGGCCTACGGCCTCTGAAATTTAAAAAATTTTCGCCTGCGGCGCTAAAAAAGGACGAAATCTGGCTTCTTGAGGTCCAAAATTCAAAAAATTTTCGCCTGCGGCGCTGAAAATCAAATTTTTGGCGCCTGCGGCGCCGAAAAAGTGAATTTTTTTGGCCTACGGCCTTCTAAAATTCTCAAAATTTTCGCCTGCGGCGCTGAAAATAAAAATTTTTGGCGCCTTCGGCGCCAAAAATTTGGCGCAAAAAATTCCCCCCCCCCCCCCCCCGAAAAAAAATCCTAGTTACGGGCCTGCCTCCAAAATACGTTTTAGTTTACCACGGAGGTCGTGTTGCCATAATAACAAAGTTATGGCAACACGCAATTCTTTTGTTTCTTCAACGCAATTCTTTTGTTTCAACGCAATTCTTTTGTTTCTTTAGAAGAAAGCATTGCCTCCTTTTCTAACTTTAAAAAAACAAAAATTTAAATTTAAAAATTAATTCTAAACCTGTTCTTCTTCCAAAAACCCTCTAGAATTTAATAATCTAAATATTCTAACAGCTTTATCATTTATTTTTTCTCTTATTGCTGATTCTATATGTTCCAAACAAAGTGTTTCAATACCCTTTTCATAATCTAAAAAGAAATTTTTTTCAAAAAAAATTTCCAAAAATAATTTAACTAATTATATAAACACCTCCACCACTATCACCAACTCTACGTAAAATTCCAGTCATATCTCTACAAATAATATTTAATTTTTCATCCAACATTTCACGATTATAATCAAGTTGATTTTCATGTACATAACGACAAACATCTTGAAGCTGAAATAAATCCAAAAAATAATTCTAACATTTACTCATTTTCGAATTATTTTTTTTCATTATAGAGAAAGATTAATTAAGTAAATAGAAAATAAAAACCAACAGAAATAGGCGAAGATTGTCCAATAAATAAATTATTTTTATTTTTAGCATCTCCAACTTTTAAAATAAGTTGTGCAACTTTTACTGTTGTTTTATCAAATAAATCATTTTGAGAACCGCCAATAAGTGAATCAAGAATTAAATCATCACGAAACAAACGTTCAATACTTGTCCAATTAACTCTCCAAAGAATATTAGAATCGCTGTCTAATTTTTTAGTTTTTGATTTAATTGTTTCCTAAAATATGAACAAAATTTTAATTGAAATTCAAAATTACTGAGAAAGGTGAGAGAACCAAAATTTAAAGGATGTAAGAGAAATCTAAAAATTTTTTAAACTAACAGAATCATTTTCAGCATCAGAATAACCATCAAGTATCACATCCGGTAGCAGAAAAAGATCGGATTCAACTTGAAACACAGGAAATACTTCTGAAGATTCTTCAGCAACTTGAGGGCATCGAATAAGTATTTGAAAAGATAAAAGTTTAGAAAAATCAGATTTAACCTAAAATTAAAATTTTATTTTAAAAAAAAATTTAAAAAAAACTTTTTCAAAAGGTAAATCATCCATACATTTGGAAACTCTACGAATGCAATCAGAACAACTAGAACGTCCTTTAGCCAAAATATCTTCAAAAATAGCATCAGTAACCCCTTCATATAAAGTTTTAATTAACTAAAAAATTGTTTTCTTTAAAATTATATAAAATATAAAAACCAAAATTGCACGAGGGGCACTTATCAAATAAAGAACTTGATTAGGGCAAATTGAGTAAATAATAGAACGAGAACCCAATTCAAACGTTAACAAATTATGTTGGTCAAGAATAGCCAATGAATTTCTTATCTGAAAATTAAAAATAATAGCAAAGTATAAAATTAGAAAAAATACATCTTTTAGTGAAATCTTCAAAGGAGCTAAGTTTCTTGCTAAAAGAGCCAAAGGTAATGCCTCACGCAACAATATATTCCCAATACGCGCGATGTAATAGCCAAAATGATCTTCAAGTACGGCAACAGACACGTCGATTAAATGTTTACTCATTTTTGGCAAATTTATTATTAAACCAAAAATTACACAACAATAAATTAACAAAATACTCGATGTAAAAGCTGTCTGGAATAATATCCTATGTGTAAACGGAATAATAAAACTTTCATAAATTTATCAATATTTAAAAATTTTAACAAAATAACTTCTCATAATCAAAGAAAAATCCTTTCAAAACCCAACATCAGCAGAATTCAATTCTTCACTCAAATGTCTCGCAACAAAAACACCGACAGCAAAACCAACAATACTTTTTGTAAGCGACCTAATTTTAAAGATTTTTAATTTTAAGAAAAACATACCAATAATAAGGATCGTTGTAAATGGAAGAAAAAATTGACAATTTTCCTGGAGGTGGTCTATAAGGTTTCTGGTCAGATGGCGGAGCTGCTCTGATGAACATTTGTAAATATAAATTTAAATTATAACTTGAAAGAAATTTAAATAAAAAACGATTTAAATATAATATGTAAAAAGAATAAAACTATTAAAAATGAAAAAATAAAAGTGTAAAATTTAATAAAATCATTTGCATAACAAAGGGAAAACATAAAAATCTGGAGATCTAATATTTCCAAATATATTTTAAATCACTTTTGCCCATTGAATTCGTGCTGGATCACCCATTTAAGGCCTTCTGGACCCTTAATAGAAAATGATTATTTTACATTGTTATATGAAAAAGCTAGCAGTATTTTAAACTTCCATGGTCTGATACGAACGAATTATTAGTATCGAGATTACGTATTCGATTTGAAAAAGAATTTTCAAACGCCGAAATAGACTAAGAGTTTGATTATGTTTCAATAAGAATTAAAGATATTTTACCCTTTGAGCATAATGAGTGTAAATTGAAAGAAAACTCCTCTCGCAAAAATCCTTAAGAAAAGGTAAATTGACGGAAATTGTTGTTTCCTGTTTTAGACGTGTTTGAGCAGTATCAGCAGCTGAAGTATAAGTCAAACGTTCATCAATCCGTAAAAGATGATAACAATTTAACTAAAATTTTACAGATTAAAATTTTAAATAAAACATACATTTCTCGTAACAAGTGTCATTACCCGATTTTTAGGATCAACTTGAGTAGATTCAAGAGAATATTGATGACCACTGAATCCACCCAACTTTTAAAAAGAGTAAAAATTCAAAGTAAATCTACTAATACCTTGCTAGCCCAGACAGGGATGTGAAAATTTGATTGAATAATTCTTTCAGAATAAAGCACACCATTCCTTAAACGTTGTTTAATAACATCGATCCCAAGAATATCTTCATTCTCTGGATTCGGATATTTTTTAAAAGCCGCACCAACCACAATATGCCACGGATGACTAAAAATTAAATAATTGGTCTTCAAAATTACTTTTCAAACATGCACTTACTTGAATACATGCTCAATACTCCAGCATTTCATTTGTTTGTGAACTAATTATAAGCAAAAAACAAATTACAATTAAAATATGAATTCGAACTGCCAACTACAGAAATCGAAAATGTTAAGATAATTCCTTCAATTTTACACGAAACAAAAAGTCATGAAAGAAATAAATTAAATGCAATAAAATGCAAGATAAACCTGAACGAAATAGTTAAAAAAAGTGAATTTATAACAACCGAGATCAAAAAAGGCTTATATCTTCTGAGGCAAAAAATACAAAGAACAGACTTGAGCCCAAAAAATAAGAAAAGCGTGAGACGTAAACGGAATAAAATAAATAGTATTTTGGAAAAATATATTAGGCACATTTATAATAATTTTTACAAATTAATTAATCTATCATAAAGTTGTTCGGCCATTTGTGTGAAAATCTGACGACAATCGCCAATAAGATTTAATGGTGCACGAACAGCCAATAATTCCCGTAATTTGTTAAGTGCTTGTAATTGCCCTGTTGCAGAAACATATAGTCGAACAGTTTCATAATCTAAAATGTGCAATTTGTAAAAAGTAATGCACTTGGATAAACCTTTATATTTGGGTAAATCGCGAAAAACAATGTTGGTACACCCGGTTGCATCACAAAGCTTGTTCAGCAAATCATAATTATTGATAACTTGTTCTTGACGACTTGCCGGCACTTCAATTATAAATGGTTCACATTCACGTTCTTGAGGACTTGTAATGCCATTCCGTTCACGTTGAGATGCTGTGCCGGGAATACATTCAAGCCGAAAAGTAAATGCTACTTGATGATAAGTTTGAAGTCCAGCCTAAATTTTCAAAAAATTCTAAATCAAGGTTTAATAATTCAATTTTAAAAATAGTAGCCTCAGAATCGATCGTCAGTTCTCATGAAATTTCGATTAATACATGCACAGATTATCATCATAGGCTTTACAAAATTTAGGACACACACAAAAAATCCCAAACCACAACCACTTAACCAAGATTACACAAGTACACCCAAGTAAAACAGAATTTAAGATAATGTTTACAAAGAAAATAAGCAATAAATCTTTTAATTGAAAATGTATAAAAATACCTTGTGGATATATTCAAGTTGAGTATGCATTAATACTGACTGATAACGCATTCCAGGTTCACTAAAATCCAAAACTTGTAATAAATGAAATTGTCGAGATGCAAGAAATTCCATGAAGAGAAAAAATTTGTTTCCTAAACCTCCATGTTGGCGCTCAAGACTTACAACTCTTTGAGTATCAAACGCATCCGTTTGAATCTTAAAAATATATTTGAAAAAATTTTAAGCAAAAACCTGTTCAAGCCAAAATGGTCGAGATTCAATCGCCTCACAAGGCAAATGATTAAGACCAAATTGGATAAGCAATATACAAATATGTAATTGTGTTATTCCACTCTGACCGTCACCCAAAAGTCGCCACATTCTTGCCCACTTCACACAATAGAAAAGAAGTTTGTCCAATCCTTAAGAAGTCATAAAAATTAAAAAAACTTGTAATCCAAACCTTCATAATTTAAACAGTAAAGATTAAGTATTCTGTATGCCTCTTGATCTTCAGATGGCATACTTTCTGGAGATTGCATGACTTTTACGAACTCCCTGAAACAAAAATATTTAAAAATAGCTAAAAGTTTACCTAAATTGTTTTTTTCTGTTTAAAAGATATTCCTCAATATGTTCTGAGATTTTATCGCTTAATGGATCAAAAGAATAACGATTGTCAGATTTCAGTGAATTAACAGCATTCACTCGTCGAAGCGCGTTAATCACATCCCAAGCAAGCCCTTAAAAATTAATGGTGACAACTTTATATAATTTATCTTAAATTATTTCATGTGTACTCTTTATCCCATTCCTAATTAGTCTTACAACGTATTTATTTAGCTTGTTTAAATTCTAAAATTTTATAAACGCAAATCATACATGGAAAAGAAAGAAGATGATGAGTTGTAGAATCTAAAAGATTTAAAAATTAGAAATGTTTATCCCATCTCTCAAAATAAACAATAAATATAAAAATTACTATATGAAATTTGGTAGTAAGCACAAGCTAATCTTTTGAAGTCATCAGTTGGATCAATACATATGCGTCGAAAAACATCCTAAATAAGGTAAAAGAATTTGTTTTAATATCATAAATACCTTTACGCCATTTGTACGAGCATAAGAATGAACAGGAACTGTGACATCTTCATACCGATAGGCAGGATTATTATTAAAGGAAGTTTCAAAGAATTGACGCCGAAAACGACTAAAAATGCTGAACAATTGCTGCTCAATTGCATTGGTAGTGTTGTAAAAACTTAAACCAAAAAATTACATAAAAAAGAATTGACAACAAAAAACCTCATATCGTCACTATCCTTATCACTAAGCCGATTTCGCAACGAAGCAAAATGTCCAGAGAACAGTTCACCCTCGGCTTTAATTCCATAACAGTCGAGAACGTTCTTAAAATCCATGTGAACTTAACAAAATATTTATAAAGACCTGAATATTTGCCGAGTAAGATTCATAATGTTGTTGTGCCAAATCAAGCATTGCTGGATCATCACAACCAGGGTAAGTGATTAATGGATCTAGTCTTTAAAATATTACATTAAAATATCAAATAATAAATCAACTCGATATTTGCCATCTCTTCATCCTGAGTAGCAATTGTCAGAATGTCGTCAATTTCTTTTGCTCTTCTAAAATAAAAAATATCTTACAATTAACCAATAAAATATTAAACCTATAAAGTTGGCCGTTCAAACGTGACGATATATACATGGGTTCGTTATTTTTCTCCATAAAATCTGGCGAACGTTCAGCGCGCTCTGGAGGCATTGCTGGCTGACCCGGTTCTCCATTTTCACCGGGAGGCTTTTCAGGCTCCCAATTTTTAGTAAGAGACTGGGGTGGAACGCCAGTCTTGGGAAAATCAACTGCTTCCATATGTTTTGCAGCTATCTGAGTAAAAAAGAACGAAATTAATAAATTGAAGACAGAATTGACGTAATTCTTAACAATTGGAAAAACTCACTCTCATACAAATTTCACTTTTGATGCCATATAAATCTGAATTGACTAAGAATGCATTTGCAATACGACCAATGGAGTCCTGTTTAATATAGTCAACAAAAAATTCTGCCATTTTATCACGTAAGTCTTTCTCACTTATTGCCGCTGCTTCTTGAGCCCTTATATTAGTAAGCAAGAAGAATAATACGCTTAAAAAATAAAAGACTTGCAAGTGTAATCAAATGCATCCTCATTTTTATCAAGGTAAAGTTGCTCATCCCAAATCACGGTGTATTCATCGCCGTCCAAATCAGAACCTTTATAAGATATTTTCAAAGTTTGAGATTTAAAAATTAACCAGCCATTTCATCTGTATGTGGTCTAGGTCCATAGCGTGGAAAAACAACAACATCACAAAGATGATGCAAAGCAGGAATATCTACAGCATTAAACATACGTATATCGCCGGCAACAATTGAAGGATTTTTTGTGATCATCACTGGACCTAAAAATATAAATAAGTCACATTAGAAAAATCGTTAGAAAAAAGTTAGGGTTTATGGAGGGCTTTAGAATGATATAAGATTCATTCGGATTAGATAAGCATAAAAAGTTACAGCCGATCAAGTCGGAAAAAACAAAAATTGGGCTGGGGAGTGAAATAACACAAGAGAACCGTATAATTATATTGAAGTTTACCCTTTAGAACTTGACGCTCGGCTGTTGGCATTGGCAATTTCAATGCAGCATTTTTTGTGTAACGAATAAATACTTGTCCATATTGTAACTGTCCACTTTCATCTACAATACCAAACATCGCACGGCCCAGCGTTGTAGGAATGGGAATTTGAAGTTTTAGGCGCAACTTTTCTTAAAATACAAAATACACTATGAAAGCAAACTTAATCTGCAAGGGAGACTTTCAATGTACCGCAAGCCCATGCATCAATAAGAATCTCGAACGCACTGGTATGGTTCAATGCGTCTCGACAAGCTTAATCGAAATATTACAAAGTAATGTACGTTGGCCTTACGGTACATAGGTGTACCCAATTCGACAACATACTCAATGAAGCTCGCACAGAAGCACTTATCATCGAACGAAAGAACGGTTCTTTTGTTAAATTAAGGTCAGTTATTTGATCATAAAGTATCTAAAAAGTAGGAAACATTATTATATTTAGATTGTTAGATTATTATTGTTAGATTATTATAATTAAATTATCATACCACTTTAGGAAATTCACCAAGTCGATTTCGAGCTTTCGTCTCGTCAATTAAGGAGCGTGTCAGCATATGAAGATGTAAATCCATAAGATGGTGAATGCGATTACAAATTCGTTGATGAGAAGCTTTACTCTGTTGAGCAGATACCTAAAAAATTTACCAGTTTTACTAGTAAATATAACTCACTTGATCAAGAATATTGTTAACAGGACGATTCAAACACAATGAAACAGGTGAAGAATATTTAACAATTTCCAACTTTTGATTAGCTCTGGGTGCTTTAAATTTCTTTTGCGAAGGCCGAAATTGAATATGTAAATCGAGCCAACAATCACGCTTTTCCCAGTTTGTAGTATCTTGCACACCATTGCGAACTCCCCATTCACGAAGTTCATCCATAGATTTATCAACAGACAAAACGCCTATAATTTAAGAGATAATATATAGAACTTATTCACCTTTATAGCCGCGAAAACGTATTTGAAAGCAAGAAGGCACGCAACCATCCAATTTAAGCTCACGACTCAATTCCTTAGCAGTTTCGTAACTGATTCGCCCCACCCCATCAGAGAAATTATATGGCTCAGAATTTGTATCTTTGCCGCCAAGATAGTCATGAATTGTCGCATAATGACGACGTTCCAATTCTAAGCCCGTTTCCTTAAAAAAATCTTTAATAAAAAATAGTTTTCCACAACGCCTACCCGAGCTTGAGTAAAACATTGAGCAATCCGAGACATCATTTTAGGCGCTGATTGTATTTTGAACGAGCCCAACTGCTTACGGATATCCTCGATTTCTTCAAAACTTGCATTAATGAAATAACAACCATTATCACGCATTTGAGAATTAGAAGAACCAAAGTAGTTAAATTTACGGCCTAAATATAGAAAAATATTATATAATAAAATAGTTTATTACAAGCAATTTCAATGCCATTTCTAAGGCGTAATCCAATAAAACGATCAATAAGAACGGCACCAATGTTCACAGCATGGACAGATTGTCCTGTTTAAGGGAAAAATATTACATGTATACAACTTTTAATCTTTTTACCATCATCATCACGAAAAACAACACGAAGAAATTTATCAAGAGGATATTTTTCAGCATCCAATCGCAACACACGATTTCCCATTAACAATTCAGGTGCAACAAAAAGCATTCGTGTTGGAGTAATTAATACCTAAAAATTAAAAAGTAAATCTAAAAATTAAATCATATAAACTTTTCTAACGCGTACATATCCCTCTCGCATCATATCCTCATGGATTTGTTTCATTGCATCAACATTACGACTTAAACGGTGGTAAATCCATTTGTAGATTTGCATTGGATGGATGCAATCTAAACGTTTATCAATTTCAGCCAGTACTTGCTCAATAACTTCCAACGATAGCTAAACACAAAAAAAATAAATGATTCTTTTAGAAACACATACAGCTTTATCCCTTTTAAAATCTTTTGAACACCGCTGTACAAATTCATCCCGTGATGCTTCAGTTACCATTAAATAGTCCTTAACAATTGCTCCTCGAGATAAAAGTGCTGCAATCATATACAATAATTTATAATTGTTCTCACACATCTGACGACAATTCTCATTTTCAAGTGGAGATTGAATAAACCTGAAAGTTAAAAAAAATTTAAAAAAAAAGAGAAAAATTATAACTTTCGAAAGGGAAAGAAAGCATCTGGAGTAAAAGTTCGGAATTCAACAAAGCGCTCTGCAGACATGGCCAAACGATTTAAGAGCTAAAATTAAAGTAGATAAGACTGAAAGTTAGTGCATTAAAATTGAAAAAAAAGAAAATGGTAATAAAAATGATTGGCGTATGAGATTTGCAGCCCAAAGTTAAAGCAAAAAATAAGATTCAAAAATCCATCTATGATATTTTACGAATGTTGACTTTGGTATCGATATTGTATTTTATCTAATGTTAACCCCTCCAAACAGGCCCGTAACCAGGGGGGGGGTGAGGGGGGGAATTCCCCCCCCCCCCCCCGAAATGGGAAAAAGGAAAAAATTTGGGGAAGGGCTGGGGCAAAATAAGTGAATTTTTTGGCCTACGGCCTCTGAAATTTAAAAAATTTTCGCCTGCGGCGCTAAAAAAGGACGAAATCTGGCTTCTTGAGGTCCAAAATTCAAAAAATTTTCGCCTGCGGCGCTGAAAATCAAATTTTTGGCGCCTGCGGCGCCGAAAAAGTGAATTTTTTTGGCCTACGGCCTTCTAAAATTCTCAAAATTTTCGCCTGCGGCGCTGAAAATAAAAATTTTTGGCGCCTTCAGCGCCAAAAATTTGGCGCAAAAAATTCCCCCCCCCCCCCCGAAAAAAAATCCTAGTTACGGGCCTGCCTCCAAAATACGTTTTAGTTTACCACGGAGGTCGTGTTGCCATAATAACAAAGTAAAAAGTTTAAATATATGAAAAACTAACCTGACAATACTCCTCATTTGCCAAATCACATAACATGATACGAAAAATTGGCGATTCGTTAACTTCACCCGCCAAATAAGGGTCTCGAAGATCCCAAGAAACGTATCTATCACCTTGCTTGTGTAACAAATTATTACTAGAAGCAGGCTTTTTAGGATCTTGAGCATAAAGCTTAACACGTCGAATGATTGCCGGAGATGAAAGATGGAAGTAAAGCTCCCTAAAGAACATAAATTATTAATTGTTAAAAGATTTCAATGTCTTTATAACAAGAAGGAAGGTTAAAAATTTTATAAAAAAAATCCTGCACTAAATTTTTAAGGCAAATTTTGGTGCAGAAAGTACCCAAATTTTAAAATAAGAATTAAAAATAAAAGAACATACAAACTAAATTGACCACGACCTTTCTCATGTTTGAAGTCAGCCAAAACGCGTTTGATTTGTCTGTAGCGAATTGTAAGAGAAACAACATAACAAACCTCTTCTGAACCTTCCTCACGACCTAAAAATGTAAAAAATTCACATCACGGAAAATCAACAAACGTTGTCTATCAGTGAAAGGGAAACGAATAACTAGCTGTCGCTTGTCGTGCTCAAAGTCAGTAAGCATAGGCCAAACAATATCAGCCTTGTTGTAGTAGCGGTTCATTATTCGAGCTGGATCTTGATTTACAGCAACTTTTCGATGTAAGAATGGTTTCGTACGATCGATCATATTTAAAAATGAGCAATTCTGTGTAGGAATCTCAAGGTTAGCAGAACTAAAAAATAAAGATTTAATATTTAATTTGTTAAATAATCCGAAAATTCATACTTAAAGTCAACTTTAAAGAATTCTCTAGTTGTTAAAACAAAGGCACAAGTAAATGTATATTGAGCCATTTGAATTTTATGTTGCAAAAAAAGATTAAAAAAATTGATCATGTGCATCAAATGATCATTTGTTGCTTTCTCCATTAATTTAAGTGAATATTCAAGTCGCGCATCAAGCTCTTCTTCTCCAAGTCTCTGTGGCTCAATGTCAATTACAATTCGAAATTGGAGGGTGTTGAGCAAATAACTGTCTGATAATGCGCTCTAAAATAAAAAAATAATCATATTTAATTTTTTTGTTTTCGTAGAGGAATACCCATCTCAACTTAAAATTTAATAAAAAAACCTCAACAATTTCTCTAGTTTTAACGTCAAAGTCTGGCGGAATATGCTGGTACTCATGAACGGGCCAGAAAATTATTTTAAATCTTTTAACATTTTCTTCCATTATTTCACAATCTAAAAGTAAAAAAATTAATAAAACTAAATTTTTTTTCAGTACGCAGGCGAAAAATTTTTTAATTTGGACGATCATAGGCAAAAAAGTTACACTTTTTTGCTCAATTCACTCTCCAAATTTTTCCCTTTTTCCCTTCTACAGTAATTTAACGTTTTTAATTTTAACACTTTCAAATTTAACAATTTAACCGTCCTGGACATTTCAGTCCCAAGAAAATTCTGCTTTTCCTATTTTACGCCCAATTCCCTCCAATTCTCAATTTACTGTTCGAAATAACATTCTAATAATTTTTTAGCTAAATATTTCAGTTAAAACTTTTCAATAATGTCTGCTGCTATGAATGGAAATTCAAAGGATACTAATCCTAATAAATGTGAAAAAATTATGAAACAAGTTGAGGTAAAATTATTTAATCATTTATTTTATTTTTCTACAAATTTTTTTAAATTTCAGTACTACTTTGGGGATATTAATCTTCCGCGTGACAAGTTTATTCAAGAAGAGATGAAAAAAGATAATGGATGTAAGCTTAAATTTAAAATAATTTTTCCTTAATTAAATATTTAGGGATTCCTCTTTCTACTATGCTTAAGTTTAATCGTCTTGCTGCTCTAACTAAAGATATTGAAAATATTACTGCATCGCTTAAAGAGTCTCATTTGATCGAAATTTCTGATGACAATTTAAAAATCCGTCGGAATCCCGAGGTGCCGATGCCTGAGAATACTTTGGAGTATTGGCAAGAAATTAAACGACGAACTGTTTATTTGGTTTTTTATTAAATTTTTATTTTATATATATTTGTGTTTGATATTTTTAGAAAGGTTTTCCTCTTGAAACAACACTCGATGAGATCTCTGAATTTATTGGGAAGTTTGGCGATGTTGAAAATATTTTGATGAGAAAGACTAAAGTTGGAAAAGATACTCCGCGAATGTTCAAGGGCTCAATTTTTGTTACTTTTAAAGACAAAGATCAAGCTAAACGACTTGCGGATATTAAAGATCTTAAATTTAACGTAATTTTTGTTCTCTTCTCTTATTTATTTATTTATTTATTTATTGTTTTTAAGGAAGAATTTCAGCTCGTAAACAAAATGCAAGATGCCTACTGGGCAGATAAACACGCTGAACGTGTTAAACAAAAGGATTTGAAAAAACAGATGAAGAAAACTCAAATTGAACAACAAAACAAGGCGCATTTTAAGAAGGGAGTTGTCTTGAAAATTTGTGGTATGAAGAATGAGGACGTCAATCATGTATCATTGATTGCTAAGTTAAAAGCATTTTTTGAACCTTTTGGCAAACCTGCTTATGTTAATATTGAAGGAAATGAGGTTTTTTTGTTTTCTGATACTTTCTCAAAACAAATTTTAGGCGACGATTCGCTTCTTTTCTGTCGAAGAAGATGCAGCAAGTAGTGCCTGGCAAAAGGCGGTGAACTCGGCGAAAGAGAATGGCGATTCGGAGGGAAAAGTGATCTTTGAAGGTAATGAAATTACCGGATCGGTGCTTGATGGTGAAGATGAAGAAAAATATTGGGCCGACTTTTCTAAAGCAAAATTGGCAAAACACGACTTGGTTGAAAAGCAACAGAAAGGCAAGAAGCAGTTTGACCGTAACTCGAAAGCAAATAGGAAACGACGAGCAGATAAGGGATCTGGACATGTAGCAAAGAATGAAAAGACAGGAAAGGTATGTTTAAAAAATATTTTTATACTTAAAAATAGTTATCTCTTGTTTTGGAAATCTTAAAAAAATTCGCGCATAATTCTTACCCTTTAGTTTTTTAAACAAATCCTTATTTTTTAAGAGAACTGTTTTTGACAATGATGAGGATGAAGAAAATGAAAAAGGGGATGGAAAGGATACTGAAGAAATGGATGAAAATGTTGAAGATAACAAGAAAACTGCAGAGGATGATGAACCTGTTGAACAGAAGAAAAAGAAGGTTGAAACTTAATAAAAGAATTTTTTGTTTATTTACGAAAAATCTGTTCTGTTTTTACATTTTATTTTTTCATTAATTACTCTATCGTTGTTTTGATGTTTTAAATTATATAATGTTTTTGGTTTAAATCTTTAACTTATAATGGAAGAGTTTAATTAGGTGTTTTTCCTTATTTTTTCTTTAAAAAATTTAAATTATATTATGATCCAAAATATTAATCAATTTTAGAATTATGAATACTAGTAAGTATTTACGTGAACTTTTTATGCAATTTTTCATCAGTCGTTCTCATTTAAAAGTTCCATCTGGCCCAGTAATCGTTAAACATAATTTATATAATCAGAGTGATTTTACATGTGCTGGAGTGCAACAGGTTAATTTTTGGTATAAATCATCCAAAATTCCTTGCATTTTTACTTGCACTTTACCTTTCTGACCTAAATTGTTATAAATAAAATCTTTAAGTTTATTCCCATTCTTATTGGTGAGCAAGAACCACCTGCAAAACGTTTGGTTAACTCGCAGAAATGTATTCGACTCAACGATAAAGATTTGGTTGGTTATGATGATCAACACCACACATTCTTTGAAATGCTTGGAAATTGGTCATTCGGTGATTGTTCTAAGGTTAATTTTATTATTTAAAAAATTATAATTCTCATCATTTAAAGGAAGAAGCTTTACAATTTGTTTGGGAATTTTTAACTCAAAAACTTTCCATTAATCCTTCACATCTTTATATAACATATTTTGGTGGTGATGAAATTCATGATGAAGATATTGAAACAAGGGATATCTGGCAAATGATGGGGTTATTATTTTAATTATATTTTAAATTAATTTCAAAAATAGGGTACCTGACACTCACTTATTTGCTTGTAATGCTGAGCGAAATTTGTGGAGTTTGGGCGATATCGGACCTTTTGGTACATGCACAGAAATTCATTTTGATAGACGAATGATTAATAGTAAAGACAAAAAGAGTAAAAATATTGAAAGACAAACACCTATTAATTTTGATAGTCCTCATTTGATGGAACTTTGGAACGTCGTTTTTATGAAATATAACAGGTTTTTAGGCATTTTTCTTTTAAAATGTTTTTTTATTAGACATCGTGATGGACGTGTAACACCTCTCTCATCTCCGTTAATTGTTGATACTGGAATGGGTTTGGAACGTTTATGTACAATAATGCAAAACTGTAATTCTACTTATGAGACTGATTTATTTCAACCATTAATTGATCAAATGAGTGAGGTTTTTTTGTAGAGACATTTAGAAAAGGCTTAACTTTTTATAGTTATCTCCTCATAGTTTAACCTATCAAGGACGTTGGGGTCATGAAGATTCAAATGAAAAAGACACAGCTTTTCGTATAGTCTCTGACCATATTCGCACAATTGTTGCAACATTTGCTGAAGGATTGCATATTACGAGTACTAAGAAATATGCGTAGGTATATTTTTAATGATAAATTAGGTATGCACTTTTAATTTTTGATTAAACACGAACCGAATACTAGAAATTTTTATTTTAATATTCAATTTTAGAAGAAAGATTAAAGATCTATTCAAGAAAACTGCAATAATTTCCAATACGAAATTAGGCTTAGAACGAGGATCACTTGCCAAATTAGTGCCTTTGGTCACTAAACAATTAGTTTGTTTACTTATTTATTTTAAAAATTTGTTATTTAAGGGTGATGCTCATCCAGATTTGTGGGTCAACGAAAGAAATATAGTTGAAAAAGTGGCAAATGAGGAAAGACGACTTTGGGCACAACAGGACGAAGGATTTAAGTACATGGAAAATATATTAAGTAATTTGACAAGAGGAGATACAGTCCCAGGTAATTCTTTTTCAGTTATTATTAGCTTTTAAATTTTCTTCAAGGTGATTGTGTCTACGAATTGATATACAAAAATAGGATCGAGCTAGATTCAATAAAAGAATATGTGAAAAATCGAGGTTTCTCAATTGATGAAAGTGGATTTCTTGATTTAGCGGAGAATAGACGAAGAAAACAAAGAAAAGAACACATTTCATCATAAAAGATACTTTTTCCATTTTTATAGAATAAATGTTTAAACCAAAAGTCAACATTTACTTTTTCATAAACGAACAATTTTAACAAATAATTTTCATGGAATCAAAAGAACATTTTTAAATACTGGAATTAAATATCGAAAACTTTCTATTTTATTACGATTCCTTTTTTATTCAAAATTCCTTCTAATCTATCAAATGATCAAGCCAATTGACCACAGTCGGCGATGACAGCATCCTAAACGAATTTTAGTTTTTGACTAGTTGATCTTCAAATATACCTTGCTAGTTTTGCCGCTTTGTGAACCAATAGCCTCAACAGCTTTGACGACCTCAATTCCTTCGATCACTTTGCCAAAAACAACGTGCTTCCCATCGAGCCACTGAAAATTAAAATATAATCGTCGCTTATAAGAAGACTATAAACCTCAGTCTTAACAGTCGTAATGAAGAATTGAGATCCATTGGTGTTAGGTCCAGCATTGGCCATAGACTAGAAAGTGAAATTTAGCAGAAACAAGTTTTAAAAATAAATTATATACCAATTGACCGGCGCAAGTGTGCTTTTCCTTGAAGTTTTCGTCGGCAAACTTCTCTCCATAAATAGACTCGCCACCAGTGCCATTTCCACGAGTGAAGTCACCTCCCTGAATTTTAATGTCAATATAATCATAATAAAATCAGACACCTATAGCATAAAGTTTGGAATAACACGATGGAATTTAGATCCTTTGTAGTGCAAAGGTTTTCCGCTATGTCCCATTCCTTTCTCTCCAGTACACAAAGCACGAAAGTTTTCCGCCGTCTTCGGAACGATGTCCGAAAACAGCTCCATCACAATGCGACCTAAACGTTTAGAATATCCTTATAAAACAGATTTACTAAAAACCTGCCGCCTTGCCACCAAGAGTAATATCAAAGAATACTTTCGGTCTGCTCATTTTTTTATATTTTAAAGCACTAAACTAAAAAATCAAAACGCGTTTAAATAAATATAAATAAATGAAGGCAAATTTTCTCATAAAGGGTAACAAAAACGAAAATAATAATAAGCCCAACACAGCAAACAACTTTTTTCTATCAAAGTGGACACTAAAATAAAAGCAGAAATGATTCTTTTATACTAATTGATTTTGTCTACTGTATATTGGCGTTATGTATTTCAGGAGATAGGGGATCATTGAGTCCCGCCGGTTGAGTCCCATATGTTGGGCCATAACCTTTTGGGTTTAACTAATTAGAATAAAGGTTTTATCACTCGAAAGCCCTGGATGTGAGGATTATTTTCCAACTAGTTAATTTGATCAGATCAACCTACAAAAAGTTACATTTAGATAAGTGCGCGCAATCGCGATTCTTGATATTTATTTGGCTGTAACTTTTTGTATTTTGATCTGATAAGATAAATTCTGTTAGATAAAATAATCCTTATATCAAGAGCTTTCGATATAACCTTTTGGGTTATATCGAAACTATCTAAATCGATTAGGAATTGAAAAAGTTATGACCCAAAATATGGCTTAAAGACTGAGTCATCGATACTGAAATTGCCTTTCCGTTTAGTGAACGACATATCTACGTTTTCGTCGATTCGCGGCGAATAACTACTTTTATTCGCGAACGACTTTTTTTTAAACACACAACGCCAGAACTACGTTAATATCGATGTTTTGCGCCAAACGATTGCGAATCGACTTTTTTGTGTCTCTTTTTCTCTAATTTCACATTATATTTCCTTTCTCTTTTTCTATTAATTTTCTATGTCGTTGTCTCTCCATTGGAATTCTCTCCATTGGACTTTCCTCTTAACATTTCTCGTGAAATGCTCCAACAATCCAAAATTCTTAAAGTGATCCGAAAGAATTTGGTCAAGAAGTGTATCGAACTTTTTGATGAAATTGCTGAAGACCAACTTTAAGAAATTTTATGAACAATTCAGCAAGAATCTTAAGGTTTTTTAAATGTTTTTTTGAAAATTATTTGTTCTTTAGTTGGGTATTCACGAAGATTCTGTCAACCGTAAAAAGCTTGCCGAATATCTCCGTTACAACACTTCCTCTTCTGGCGATGAACTTGTTAGCTTGAAGGATTATGTTGGACGAATGAAGGAGAATCAGACTTGCATTTATTATATTACTGGCGAGTCTAAAGAAGTTGTTCAAAACTCAGCTTTTGTTGAACGTGTTAAGAAGCGAGGTTTTGAAGTTTTTTAAGAAGCGAGGTTTGAAGCGAGGTTTGAAGAAGATAAAGTTAAATTTGAGAAACTTTGCAAAGTTATTAAGGTATTTAAGATTTTGTTTAAAGAATTTTGGAATATTTGTTTTATTTTTAGTGTTAGGCTTCTCTCTTGAAGATCCACAACAACACGCTTCACGTATTTACCGAATGGTAAAACTAGGATTGGATATTACTGAAGAGGACTTGGAAGGAGGAGAGCAACAACCCTGCACTTCTGGGGAACCTGTCGAAAAGATTGCCGGTGCAGAGGAGGACGCTTCGCGTATGGAGGAAGTTGATTAAATTAATGTAAAAGGTTTTGATGGATTGATCTCCTCGTTGACTTTGTTTTTCTTTAAATTTATTTTGTTTTGTCGTCCTTATAATTATTTACTTTGTTTTTGAATCACGGATACATAAATTAATTTCACAAAAAAGTTTGTCTTGATTTTTAATTTGAGATCTGTTTTAGGGGAGGTGGGGAAACAAACGGCAGGATCAAGGTAAGCAGCACATCTGATGATGGAAAGACTTTCCGGATTTTCAATGAAAATTTCACTCATCTTCCTGTTAAAGGCTTTCAATCCACTTTTGGCATCATCTCCTCTTACTTCTCCTCTCCATATAGTAAGAATATAGATATGTGGAAAAATCCCTAAAAATTACAGAAAAGGGACTGAACATTTATAAAAATGGAAAATTGTAAATTCCAAAGGAGAGACTACACGAACGAAAATTAATAGAAAAAGAGAAAGGAAATATAATGTGAAATTAGAGAAAAAGAGACACAAAAAAGTCGATTCGCAATCGTTTGGCGCAAAACATCGATATTAACGTAGTTCTGGCGTTGTGTGTTTAAAAAAAAGTCGTTCGCGAATAATTGTAGATTTTTTTAAAACGACTTTTTTTCCTTAAGAAAAAGTCGATATGTCGTTCACTATTTCCGTTATTTCAGGAACTTTTCAGTAACCCATTTGAGTCTGAATGGTTGAGTTCGCTCTCCAGTTTGACTGCCTTGTGTTGCTGAATCTTAAACAAAAATATTCCATATCCATTCGATTTTTGTTTTATACGATATTTCTCAACATTGTCTAATTATTCATTTTTTCAGACACAACAAAGTTATAATGGTAGAGTCAAAACCTAGACGTCGTTCTCGTTCAAGTAGCTCAAGTTCGGCTAGTTCATCAACTAGTGGCTCTAGTTCAGGCTCTGGTTCATCATCCAGTTCAACAAGTTCTGCATCACGTTCACCAACTCCTAAAAAGAGTCGTCCAGCTGCTGGACGGAGTGAGCGACCTGTTACAAATCGCCGCTCACCACGAAGGTTTATTTATTTTTAATTTCCCCTAATTAGATGGACTTTAAGAGGTGCGAGGTCTCGTTCTCCTCGGCGTGTGCCTCAACCGAAGTCTGAAAAAATTACTGTTAGTTCTTCACGTCGTTCACCGTCACCTGCAGCACGCCGTCGACAGGCATCGCCACCACGTCATCGGTCTCGTTCTCCTGTGCGTCGTTCACCTCCACGCCGTGAGCGTGAAAGACCAGCTGCTTCTCCACTGCGAGAACGTCGGGAACGTACTCCTGAACCACAACCGAAACGGGTTTGTGCTCGGTAGGTGTAGTATTTTTTTAGTAATATTTGTTATCTTTCTGAAAGGAATTTTGTCCTTTAATTATTATCTAGTTATATCTAGTTTATTATTTTAGCAATCTGAGCCGTAATATCACAAAGGCACATTTGGAAGAAATTTTCTCATTGTTTGGTGTTATTAAATCTTGTGAATTACCAATGGATCGTGTTCATATACACATTCCTCGTGGTTATGGCTATATAGAATATGAGAAGGCTGAGGATGCAGAGAAAGCAATTAAGCATATGGATGGTGGCCAAATTGATGGGTTGGAAATTCAGTGCGAATTGACTCTTCCTTACCGTCCAGGTTAATTTTCTTGTTTGTTTTTTTTTTATTTTAAATTTAAGGTCGTGGCAGCTCTCCACTAGGTTCGTTTGGCGCCAACTTTGGGGGTACTAAGCGTGATCGTTCTCGTTCTCCGCGCCGTATGGGTGGCGCAAATCGCAGTGGAGTATCGCCTCCAGCACGTCGTCCTCGCCGAAGCCGTTCTCCACCTTCACGCAGCACTGGCGCAAATTCTATTCCGCTTGGAAATGGTGGAGGAGGCCGCTTTCGTTCACCTCCAAGACGTTAATTAGAATGAAGGAAGAAAATATTTTTGGATTTATTTTTATATTTGATTTTCTTTAAATTCGAGATCTATCACTTTAGTGTAATGATTTTAAGTAAATTTGTTGTTTTCATTTATGTATTGAGATCCATTAAATATCCCACAATCAGTTTTATTTTTTTTTGAATATTCGTTGAATTTATTCCGACAATTGGACGATTCTAAAGAATTGTGATTTTGCCGATAAAACAGTTATGGTAAACAACTTTATCGGATATTGTTTTTAATGTTTTTTGGTTTTAATTTTTTTGGGTGTGTCTCCAACGATTTCACGATCTTTAGAAATGCCCTTTGATTATTTAAAAATTTTTAAATTTTATTTAATACTATAAATAGTCTGCAACATGGTTATTGCTGCTCCAGCTACTATGGAGGAGGGTAGAATTCTTCTGTTGGGTAATGAGACAGATATTTTACATTCAGCATTTACATTTCCCCTTAATGAGGGCGGCAAACGGTTTTTACATTTTAAATAATTTGTAAGTTTTTTTAGTTATCCAAGTGTCGATCATTATGCTTATGCCCAAATTTTGACACAGCTAGGACTGGATGAGGTTGGTTCTGGTATATATTGTTTTGGGTCTATTTTGGCAATAGGGTGGAAATTCTCTATTGGCTCTTCTCCGTTAAGTTGAATTACAATTAAAGGTTCATGTGTTGGCTCTATTAGCAACAACAAGTTCGAATGTCTCGAGAAAGGCTATTGAGCTCCTACAAGAAAATATGCCTTCAGGACACGATATGAACTCCCTCTCACAATATCTGACCGTTAGTGAGTGGATTTGTCATAATTTAGATTGTTTTAAATTAATTTTTAGGTCGTCAATCATATACAATGATGGGGTTAAGACTTAGAGCTGAGCAAGACAAACGTTTTTTCACATAATATTTCTTATAATGTAATATATAGGTTTTCGCCAAACTTTAATGGAGACTGGTGATGCTCTTCTTATTGTATGTGACCGTCGTGATTCTGAACTTGGGATTGGAATGGATGATGAATATTTTGTACAATTTTCTAAACGACATCACGCAAACGCTGAAAGGTTTTTCTCTGACAATGGGTTTTTCTGCGAATTATAATCATTTTTTAATTTAGAATTAGTGCTTGGATGCATGATGATCGTCAACGGCCAAAAGAAGTTGGTCAGAATCAGCTTGGTTTCTTTCTTATGTGGCTACGCTATGAACTTAGGTAAATTTGAATTAATTTTTGTAATTTTTCTTTTTCAGGGAAAAGGAAAAGGCAAAATGGCTTTCTACAGTTGAAATTAAGGACGAGGGGGTTTCTAGTGATCAAGAAGGCAATCTTGTGCCAATTTCTCTTTCCAATTTTGTGTTATCTCTTCAAGGCCCATTTCAACCTTTAAGCAATTATTATGCATTTACATTTGAAATGAAAGGATGTTTTTATCGTTTGTTTTTTTATTATAAATTCTCAAATTGATTTTTCTAGGTTCTGTTGAGCATTATGTCTATCAACGACTTTTTGAAGCTTTACATCTTCCTGAGGATGAAATACTGAAAATTCGAACAACTGTCAAGCCTGTTGATGTTTCAAAAATGGCTAAAAGACTTTTTAAGCGATTAAATGTAAGTTTTTATAGATTTTTATAAAATTTTTATATTAGATCGATGAAAACGAATTGGAATATAAATATGCACGTCTAGATCGTTGGAGACAATCAGCAATGAAATATAAAATAACAAAAAATGAATATTTACAAAAACTTTTATTAAGTACAGGAAATGCTTTTTTACTTGAAACTACTCCAGGTTTTTTTTAATTTTGTGAATAATTTTTTTTGTTAAATAGAGGCTGATACTCAATGGGCATGCGGATCAGATGAATTAGAATATCAGCATTTATTAAGCAAAAAATATATAACTCCACAATTATTATTGCAATGGCAATCTAGTCGGACGCATCGACCTCCTGCTCTTTCACATTTAGGAGCGAATAAAACAGGACTATTATTAATGGAATTGAGAACAAAATTAGCATCACAAACTACACATAGGTTAATTAATTTAAAAATATTTTTGAGAAACTTTTTAAAAAGGATTCCATTAATTACCCCTCTGACTTCGAGTGTTTTGCGTTCTTCAGTCTCTAATCATATGATCTGTTTTAGTCCAGAATCTGTTCTTCACCCCTTTTATCCAGTAGATATAAAAGACGATGAATCTACTGCTGTGTTTCCGTCAGCTGTACATTTAGCTGCACAAGAAGCTATTGAGTAAGTTAATTTTAAATAAAAAATACGATAAGTTATTAGATAAAATAAAAACTTAAAGGAGTTTCCCAAATTTTTTAGACTTAAATTTATTTTTAAATACCTTTTCAGATTTTTGGATATAAACGAAAGTAATGCTGTTTGGATAATGGAACCTAGAGAAGGACCTGAATGCTGGGAAAGGTTACATAGAGTAATATGTGATTATATGCATCTACCTTTGGAAATGATACAACAATGGTAGAAATATTATTTAAAATATTAGGCTTGCTACTAAACAGACTTTTTTGACTATAACAAAAAATGATTATTTTAATTGTTTCAAACAGCAAAATTTTATTCTAATATTTTTGATTATTAGGTATCAAGAAGAGAGGCAAAATGTTCTAAAAAGGGCAATGAAAATGCAATTTGAACAACATCCAATGCTTTTACGTGTTCTTCTGGATACCCAGGTGTTTTTTTTAGTTTGAAAAATATTTTTATTTTTAGGATGCATTATTAATAAGTTGTTCCCGTTTTTCTTCAATTGAAGCAGAATTACATATTGGAGTAAGAGAACGTGATTTACGACTTTGGTTATTTCATGTTCAACAAGATACTAAACAAGTAAATTAATTTAATTAATTAATGTATCCAGGGCTTTAAAAATTTTTTGTCTGCGGCACTAAAATAAGAAAATTATAAGCTTAAAAATTGTGTTTGGAACGACCTTTTAAATGATTAATTTTTTAAAGTTAATGGATATTTGCCTTCGGCCATTGGCTTTCCGTCCACCATATATTGGAGGAAATAGACTAGGATTTTTGTTGATGGAACTTCGGAGAGAATTTATTTTGTCTGGTGTTTTTCCACATCAATTACCTGAAATGTCTCAAAAGTTGATTTTTTTAATATTTTATTTATTTAGAAATTATTTTTTTAAGTGTTGATATATTACTGGGATCTGAATCGCCAATGGAGAATTATTCAGTGACTGCCCCGTTTTCTATTCTTGATGAAATTAATTTTCGTGCAATTTGGGCTAGTATGTTAATTTTTTGATTAAGGGTGATTCAAAATTAACTTCAGACCCATATTTGTTAATGTTAAAACAACGGTTGGAAGAAGAAGAAGGTAGTAGATCCGAATCTTCAGAATTTTCGGCTGAACAATGGGAAAAGGCTGCAATGTCTAAAAAACAGGTTAATAATTTAACACTATAATAAAATGTAATAGTTTTTAGTCAGCAATGTTAATTTCAAGAGATGAACCCCAAATAAATACATTTTTTGAACGCCTTTTCATTGGTAATCAAACAAAAGAAAATGATGCTCCTATTGAAAATGGTATAAAAATAAATGGAATTTATCACTCTCAAACAGATTTGCCTGGTATTGATGAAATGCCAATTGAAATGTTTCGATCGATTTATATAAAGGTTTATTATTGTTTTTATTTTCAAAATAATTTTTGAAAGATGGCCGCTCGTTTTCGTGTTAAACTTGTTGAAATGGACGATCTTCAACGGGAAATTATTGTTCGTTCCCGGGACAGTAGTTGTTTACAAGATTTACGACGAACACTTGAACGCAGTCGTGAAAACTTGAATGCAGTGAGTGTTTTTGCTTATTTCAAGATAGAAATATGGGCACATATTACGAATTATCTTAGATTGCGAAAAAAAAAACCGAACATTTACTAACCTTTATAGATACAAAATTAGTAATAAAGGTAATAGTAGTAATTCACAAAAGATCTTTAAATTGACTTCATTGGAAAATTTGGGAGGTACACAAAAGCAGGAAAATCAAAACAAACCTTCAAAACAAATGCAAAAGGCAATTGACAAATGTAATGTTGAATTAGTAATTCAAGAAGAGGAAGATGAAAATAATTCATTAACATTAAACCTCCAAAATGAGGGTGATGAGTATAACGAAGGAAAAAAGGTTTTTTGTATCTGAACTTTTATGTTCGGTTAAAAATTACTTTTAAGAATGCTAAAAATTTTATTTTTTACATTCGGTATTCGTTCGGATCATAAACGAAAATATTTCATTCAGTTTTTTAAAATTCTTTAATCGGCAAAAAATTTTGGCTTGACAATAGCAGTATAGATCTGCGTTTTTTCAATCAAATTTTATAAAATAGAAATATTTAAAATATTTTTAGGTGTGTGAGAAGGAAACTCCAATTATAGCTAATCTTACAATGCCCCCACCTCCACTTTTTCAAGCACAATCATCTTCCATTTCTATTGTATCTCAACCACCGCCCCAATCATCATTAGCATCTTCACAATTTCCTTCTATTTCTCAACAACTTCAGGTCTTTTTATTAAATTTCGATTTTTGTTAAAATTATTTATTTGCAGAGTTCTGCGCAATGGACGCAAGCAGCAGCCATTTCTGCTAGCAATGGACGAAGACCCTCGCCTTCAAAAAGGTATTTTTTTAATATTTAAGAAAGTATTTATAATCTTAAAAAGTGAATTTCCTTTGGCAAATGTTGGAGGCCAATTTCAACAAAAAATTCCATCACTTCTTCCAGAATTGATAATGTCAGCAAATGCTCCTTCACTTTCTGTCACTGGGCCTCCACCAAGCTTTTCATCACAAAGAAGTGGACTCTCTACTACACAACCAGTTTATGGCGGAGTTAGACGTGAACATCAACCACCATCCCAATTTTCTGGTCAGTTTCTTGATTTTTGTATTTCAAAGTTTGAGTTCAGATGGTAATCGTTCCCGTTGGGCAGATCGTTCAGGACGAAGAGGTGGCTCCTCGCACCGTTTGGGAAATAATCAACGCTCAGGTTCGAAATCGCCGCCATCCTCTTCCCAGTCATTTTCGAGTCGAAGAAGGGCCCGAACTCCACCACCAAGCCATCGCAGAGTAACACCAACTCTACAACATAGAACAACAATACAAAGAGAACAACAACGAGATACAAATGGTATTTATTTTTAATTTCTTTTTAATCTGATTTTATTTTCATTAGTCTCAACAACTAGTGAAATCCCTCCACCTGAAAAGAAAAAACGTGTGGTAGACGAGTCAGAATTAAGTGAGGGGGAAATACTAAGTGATGATGAATGAAAATTTTTTTGAATATACTATTAGTCTTTTAATTTATTAAATTTCTCAGTTATTTTACAATTTAATTGTAAATTTTATAGTAAAATGAAAGAAATCAACAAATTTAAATACTTTTTATTTAACAATTTTGCTTCTCGCTGCAATCATCTTTTTACGTAACAATAAACAAAAAATCAAATTAATTGTAAATAACAAAAAATAAAGTATGTCCATTTTCTGTTGTTTTTCCTCGTCTTCCATTTCCTAAAAGTAATTTTAATATTCGAAAAAAAAAGAAAAAAAACCTTTTTATCTAACCAAAAAATAATTGACAGAATTAAGACATCTAAAGCAACTGCAAAACCTATTACTTTTTGTAAATTATTATAATCAAGAAGCATTTTTGGAAAAAGTAAATCCATCAAATTATTTTTATAATTATTTTGTTTCTTTTCTAAAAACATTCCTCCATTCGTTTTTCTTTTAATTGTTCCATCAAATAATTGTTTTGAAGGAATTTTTGTTTCCATTTCTTTTTAAATTTAATAATTAAAATAAAAATATTAGAGAAAACCTTTCTTTACTTCAAAACAATTTGTCGTTGTATGATAATAAGCATTTGTTGTACTTTGATTAATCCCACAGTTTCTTTGAAGAATTCCAATAATTTGTCTATTTCTTTCAGCCGTATTTTTATAAAAACTTTTTACTAATAAATTTTTTTCTGATTTTGATTCAAATTTTCGTTTTGGCACATATCTAAAAAATTTTTTAATTTAAATATTTAATAAAAAAAACTTGGGACAGAATCCATTACGGGATTTTTTTGGGTTATATTTCCATCTAAATATACATTAAAACTTTTAACGAGAAAAAGGTTGACAATATAAATAACTTTAAAAAAACTATGAAAAACCTTCTAATTGTTTCCTCCCATTCAGACTGATCATAAACATCATGTAATATATCAAGTACTTGATCTAATGTAAACATTGGATTTCCTCCTTTTAACTGCCTAAATTTCAGAAATTTATTTTAAAATTGAAATAAATTAAAAACCTATAATCTAAATTTAGACGTTTACATTGAAGTCCTTCTTGTGTTGCTACTTCAATTGACGCTTTTGAAGGAATTTCTGGCTCTGAAAATGCATCAACAATTCCACCAATTATATAACAAGTATTTGGTTCAACTGACTTTTGAAAATAAATTTTTAATTTAAAAAATATTTTTTGTTTAGAAATAATTTTTAGAACTTTAAAATGTGAAAAATAAAAAAATTAGTAAAAAATAAACAAAAAATAATTAGAAATTAAATAAAGAAATTTTTGAAAATTAATTTTAAAAAATACCTCCAAAGGTTCCTTCGAATGGGGAGAAAGATAAACAATTTTTTGTTTATCTTTCAATTCAGGAAATAATTCCAAATAAGATTTTGATGTAATATGTGCTGTGAAGAATTTTCCATTAATAATTGAAAAATGTCTTTAAATTAAAATAAAAAATAAATATTTTAAAAAATTACTTTCTTTTTGCTTCTTCTATTTTTGAATTATTTTCTTCAATAAAATTTGTTAAATATAAAGGCCAAGGAATTTCACGATCTCGATTTCTTCCAATTAAATATTTTAATTGTTTACAAGCCAAATTAAGACCTCTTTCTGAATGTAAATGAAGCCAACGACAATCAATTGCAATTATTGGATATTCTTCTTTTAATCGAAATGCTTCAATAATTTTATTTGTCGTAAAACGTTTTTGTAATAAATCTGGAATTTAAAAATTATTTAAAAGAGTCAAAAGGGAGAAAAATTATTTTTAAAATTTTCTCTAATGAAAATTTTGTATTTTTATCAAAACCAAATTAAAATAATTAAACTAACCAATATGCGAATTTCGTAAATAAATTAAAGATTGTTCTTCTTTATTAATTGGTAATTTTTGTTCCTTATATTCTTCAAATCTTAATTTTCTCGTTTCTTCTTTTATTTTTTCATTTGTTCGCTTTTTTTCACGTTTGTAAAGAAAACGTAAATAAAAGAAACGATCCTTTGTATTTGATAATTGAATTAAGGAATGCCAATCTAAAAATTAAAAATTTTTTGAAAAATATTAAAAACAAAAATTTCTGACACAAAACACAAACCTTTTTCATCAAGTTTTTCAGGTAATTGATTAAATATTCGTGTAAGGATCTAAAAAATAATTTTTAAATTTATTTAAATCAATTTAAAATAAACGTTTAGTTCATCTTTAAGCGCCACAAAATTTTTCATTTTTTCTTTATCCAGCAAACTCTCAAAATTCGATGGAGGAATGAATTTACGACAAGGTGCATCTTTAAATAAAGAGAAATTAATTTAATTAAAAAATAACAAAACTGTAAATAATTGGTTGTGGGCCTCTGTTTTGAAGACGAAGAAAGCTTTTAAGACGCCACAATAATCGGTAAGTAAATGAATCCAAACTTAACATTAAACACTAAAAATTAAAAAAATATATGTATAAAACATTAATTTTTCAAAAAGATGGCCAAGCCGAAATACTGAATCCACCGATACTGAACCGCCCCCTACCGAAAATTTTGCAAAATGTATATTACAATTTGAAATTTAATATTTTGCGGGACTTTTAATTTTTGATTAAATACGAACTGAAAGCTAGATTTCTTGATTTAGCGGAGAACAGACGAAAACAAAGAAAAGAACACATTTCATCATAAAAGATACTTTTTCCATTCTTATAGAATAAATGTTTAAACCAAAAGTCAACATTTACTTTTCCATAAACGAACAATTTTAACAAATAATTTTCATGGAATCAAAAGAACATTTTTAAATACTGGAATTAAATATCGAAAACTTTCTATTTTATTACGATTCCTTTTTTATTCAAAATCCCTTCTCATCTATCAAATGATCAAGCCAATTGACCACAGTCGGCGATGACAGCGTCCTAAACGAACTTTAGTTTTTGACTAGTTGATCTTCAAATATACCTTGCTAGTTTTGCCGCTTTGTGAGCCAATAGCCTCAACAGACTTCACCACGTCCATTCCTTCGATCACTTTGCCAAAAACGACGTGCTTCCCATCGAGCCACTGAAAATTAAAATATAATCGCCGCTTATAAGACTATAAACCTCTGTCTTAACAGTCGTAATGAAGAATTGAGATCCATTGGTGTTAGGTCCAGCATTGGCCATAGACTAGAAAGTGAAATTTAGTAGAAACAAGTTTTAAAAATAAATTATATACCAATTGACCGGCGCAAGTGTGCTTTTCCTTGAAGTTTTCGTCGGCAAACTTCTCTCCATAAATAGACTCGCCACCAGTGCCATTTCCACGAGTGAAGTCACCTCCCTGAATTTTAATGTCAATATAATCATAATAAAATCAGCCACCTGGAGCATAAAGTTTGGAATAACACGATGAAATTTAGATCCTTTGTAGTGCAAAGGCTTCCCGCTATGTCCCATTCCTTTCTCTCCAGTACACAAAGCACGAAAGTTTTCCGCCGTCTTTGGAACGATGTCGGCATAAAGTTCAATCACAATGCGACCTAAACGTTTAGAATATCCTTATAAAACAGATTTACTAAAAACCTGCCGCCTTGCCACCAAGAGTAATATCAAAATAAACTTTTGGTCGAGGAGACATTTCTTTATATTTTAAAGCACTAAACTAAAAAATCAAAACGCGTTTAAATAAATATAAATAAACAAAGACAAATTTTCTAATAAAGGTAACAAAAACGAAAATAATAATAAGCCCAACACGGCAAACAACTTTTTTTTTTATCGAAGTGGACACTAAAATAAGAGAGAAATGATTCTTTTATACTAATTGATTTTGTCTACTGTATTCTGGCGTTATGTATTTCAGGGGTAGGGGATCATTGAGTCCCGCCGGTTGAGTCCTGCAGCCATATGTTGGGCCATAACCTTTTGGGTTTAACTAATTAGAACAAAGCTTTTGTCACTCGAAAGCCCTGAATGTGAGGATTATTTTCCAACTAGTTAATCTAATCAGATCAACGCAAAAAGTTACATCCAGATAAGTCGTCCCCTACCCTTTTTTCTTGGGTAAGTGGAACTTTTGAGACTTATTTTTGTTTATAATCTTTGAAAGCTCTGAATTTGAGGTTTTCTCGTGTTTCCTAATTTTTTTATATTTGGTATGGCTTCTACTTCAACAAATAGTGGAGGAGTTGTTTACACTGAAAGAGTTAGAAACAAGCGTGTTATTAAACCTTTAATTTATGGTAATTATGCTGTAATTTTTCCTCAGAAAAACAGCAAAGGCCATACACATAAATGGACGGTTAATTCTTATTTTTTATGACTTTTTAAAGTTTATCTAATAAAGATTTTCATTCGCCCTTATGATCGAGATGAAGATTTATCTATTTATATTCGAAAAGTTCAATTTCGTCTACACGAGTCTTATCCAAATAATGTTCGGATCGTTGAGAAGGCTCCATTCGAGTTGTCAGAGACAGGATGGGGAGAATTTGATATTCAGGTTTTTTAAAATAAAAAAATTATTTAAATATTTTCTTTTTAAGATTAAACTTTATTTTACTGACGTCAACGAAAAACCTGTTTGTCGATTTTTGCACTTTATTCTTTCATGAATTTTTTATTGTTAGGTAACAATGTTTCACTATCTTCGATTACATCAACCTCTTATTGAATTAAAAAATGGACAAAAAATGGTCTTGAAAGAACTTTATGATGAGATTATATTTAATGAACCAACAGAGCCAATGTACAGAGCTTTGATGAAACATTCAAATCACAAAAAGGATTCTCGATGTTAGTTTTGTTTTCTGCTTTCTAAAGTCACCTATTTTCTAAGTTCTAAGAACCAAATTACTATAGAATTAAATATTCTGTTCTTTTGGGAAAGCCACTTTTTAAGTGTTTTACGTTGTCCTCCTTTTAGTAATTAAAAATACATTCCATATATTAAATACAAAACTTTTTAGACACTGGCGACACCTTTTCATCACAATTTTATGGGTACTTCCGAACTCCAAAAGATTGTTAAAATTTAATTATTTAAATTTAATTATAATTATCAATTCAGTTGAAATTGAACGTCAGGAGTTGCGAAATAAATTGGAGGCAGAGAATCGCCAAATAATTGCTGAAATTGAGGATATGAAGAGGACGTTAAAGGATGGTTGCGAATTATTGGAAAGATATCGTAAAATGCTTAATGAATCAGAAGAGAAGGGAGGAGATCTGTAAAAAAAGAACAAACGGAAAAAGAAAATTCTTAATTTTGGAATTTGTTTGCAAATTTAAATAATAAGTTTTTTGGTTTAATTTTGAAATTTTTCTAAACAAGTAATTCAAAGCTTGTTTTTACCTTTTTTTCTTAATTATTATACTTATTTTAATTCCTTTTTAGACATCCTTTTTATAGCTTATTGATTCTTTATTAGTGG